>BTGA01000012.1:0-627169 GCA_037102615.1 Hanseniaspora uvarum | reverse complement strand
TATCATTATTACTATTATTATTATTACTACTATTATTATTATTATTATTATTACTACCAATATTATCATTATTACTTTTATTATTATTATTATTATTATTACTATTATTATTATTACTACTATTATTACTACTATTATTATTATTACTACCAATATTATTATTATTATTACTACTATTATTATTATTATTATTATTATTACTATTATTACTATTATTACTATTATTACTACTATTATTATTATTACTACTATTATTACTACTATTATTATTATTACTACTACTATTATTATTACTTTTATTATTATTATTATTATTACTACTACTATTATTATTATTATTATTATTATTATTACTATCTACCTGTGTTATTCTCTCTCTTTTTCCCACTTCCTCTCTTTTTTCCTCTCTCTCTCTTTTTCCTCCCTCTCTCTCTTTTTCCTCTCTCTCTTTTTCTCTCTCTCTTTTTCCCACTCTCTCTTTTTCCCACTTCCCACTCCCTCTTTTTTATTGCTGCTATTGGTTCTGTACCCTCTGTTCCGCTTCGCTCCTCGCCGCGTACGTACTCGTGCTTCGCACTCATATTTTTTTCTCTCTTCCTCCCTCTTCCTCTCTCTCTCCCTCTTCCTCCCTCTTTTTTCCCTTCCCGTTGTTTACACCTGGTCATGTGGTGCACTTTTTTTTGCTAGTTAAATCTCCCCGTTTGTTTACACTTGCTCACGTTTTTTTCCCTTTTTGAGTTATATTTACATATGAAAAATAGTGGGTTTTACACGTGGGTATTTATTACCTACCTACTACCACTTTTACACAACATTTGCCAAACAACATTTGTAAACTATATCAGTAGTCACAACAAGTTGTGCATTACTATCATTATTAATATTTCTATTATTAACATTTCTATTATTAACATCATCAATATATAAACTATATACATCTTTTTTACTATTTTCACTATTCTTGCTTCTGCTACTTACTCTTCTATGAACATCACTTCATGGCTTGGTCACGTTTTGTGGTGTCTAGTTAGTTCCTCAGCACAAACACTAATCTCTACCTCCAGTACTTTCACCATCACCATTATCACTTTGGCAAATAACCCCCACCCTCATTCAATATTTACCACCACTTTCTATATCTTACTTTCCTTATAACAAATCTAACATTACCAGTGTGTATGTTTTCTGTTGTTGTTGTTGCTCTCGTCCTCTTCTTTTTTTTGCTGCTAACGGATACTGTACCCTATGCTCCGCTTCGTTTAACTCCGCTACACTTCGGGCACGGATCGTGCTCCGCACTCACTCACATACATGCACTCCTTTCCTTTTTTTTCTTAAATTTTTTTTCCAAGTGCGCGCACTGCTCTGGACACTTAAAACCTTTTTGTCTCGCTCATTTCCTTCTCGTGGTAAGGCTCAATAACCAAACATAAGAACGTGCTAAGCAAATTATTTATTAACAAAAAAAAATAAAAACTTTAATGAAATAAAAATTATGAAAACATACATACACTTATAATTAATCAACTAACGAACATTATATCATATCACAAATTAGATAAATTGCAACAACAATATAAATAAACCACCCAATTTCAAAAAAAGCAGCTTTGTTTTCATTTGCTGTGGTTATCAAAGCTGGTGTAGACAAGATAACTGATGAATTTTCAACAGATGGTGCAACGCTGGAAACAGGGGATAAGGAATTACTAGAACCACTAACAAAAGATGTTTCAATAGTAGTTGAGGTAAAAGAAGTAGAAGGAGGTAAGTGGCAGTTTTCATCACTACATGATACAGTTTCAGTATCAGTATCAGTAGGAGTAGCAAAATCTGTTGGCACAGATGTGGATGAAGTTGGTTGAGAATTGGTGCCAGTAAATGAAGCAGTTTCAATATCAGTAGTATCTGTTGTTGTTGAAGAAGTGGATAATATTGTTTGAGAACTGTGGTCAGTGCAGGTTGCAGTTTCAGTTTCAGGGTAACTAGCACTACTTGATGTTACTGAAGATGAGTTCCAACCTCTGTAAGTAAAAGTCTCAATAATAACTATTGGGGAAGTGGTGACCTTATCATCAGTACCAGTCCAATATGTTGCGGTATACAAAGTTGAAAACTTAGATGGAATACCAATCACATAAAGGGTAGACATTTCTGTCAACGTGCCACCTGATGACAAAGAAGTAACTATTGTAGTTAAAGTAGTTGATCAACTTCCACTTATGTAGCTATTTGCAGTCAAAACAACAGCTGGAACATGTGTGTATTTGATTTCTGTTATATAATCCACTTCTTCAGTATAAGTTACACCTCTAGTGGCCTTATTAACCACAAAAGCTGTTTTAGTGGTAGATGTGGTTGTATATGAGGTTTTTGATTGACCCCATGGTAAAGTAAATGTAGTGATACTTGCATAGGCACATGATGAAGTATCTTTTTTGTTGTAAACAAAGCCGCCAAAATCTGTATGGTTGACACCGTTTGGATCAATATAGGAAACAGAAATAGCTCCAAGACCACCAACATTTAAGTAAAAAACGGAAATAGGATATGCAACGCCCTTAAGCAAAGTAATATCAAGTACATTTGTACCAGATGGTCCAGATTGTGTCCAAACAGAAAAAATACTGGAACCTTGTATGACTTGCCCAGAAGCATTGAAATTTGAGCAGCAATCACCAGAATTTTGTAAACCCCAACCAATACTTACTATACCAAGATCATCAATATAGTTTAAGTGAAAAGAGGGTTTACCACTTTGTAGAGGAATAATCAATCCAACCATATGATATACCAAATTGGTTGTAGGTAGCAAAATTTCTTTTCCCTTTGAATCAACAAAATTAGGGAAGTATATTTTCGGGACTGTTGTTTCCAACAAATTTAATCCATAGGTGATATTAAAGATTACCTTTGAGACCTAAGACTAGCTGAGAAGAATCAGAAACTTTACAACCAGATATGGAGCCAAGATTGTTTTCACCTATAGCAAAAACAGGAATCAAGTTAATCAATAATAAAAAACATACTTGTGTCTTCAGCATTTTTGCTATAATTAGTTTATCTTATGTTTTTAAATTTTTATTTATTTTTTTTTTTGGTTTATCAAGTTTATACTTAAAGATATAAAAAATCTTAAAATAATATTTTTAAAAATCAAAATCTATCAACAATTTTTTTACTTATATACCATTACTGTAAGTTAAAACAATCTTGTAAAAAGAGACGAAAAAGATAGATTAGACTTATGTCATCCAAAAAATTTATTGAGTCAATTACACACTAATCAAAGCAAAAGAATTAATAAATGCTGATCATGACATATGCAATAAAAGCAGAAACACTTCAAACACAATTTTTGATACATATATCATGTTTTTTTCTCATTGCAGAAATTATATGCCGTATGTTGGAAATAAATTTCCTTAGTAGATCTTTTTTTTGGTCATAAATTCCGTCTTGCAAATTTTTTTCATTGAAAATTTAACCATTTGCAACAAATATTAACAATGCCATCAGTATTGTTCCAAATGTTTTAAATAAAAAAGTGGTGGAAAATTTACATTATTAAAAGTTTTTTACCAATGAAACTAATAAATAATTCATCATGTTTTTTCTTTGTCTATTTAAAAATTTTCAAATTAATGATTAAATTCGACAGTTTAAAAAAAAAAAAAATTCTTAAAATAGTTTATAATAGAAAAAAAAGTGCAGTGATCCCCTTAAAAGTTCACTTCTCAAAGCGTCTAGATTGTTTATAGAAAAATAAAATAAAAACCTCAAAACTTATTTTTAAACTCCGCTTAAACCCGATCTTTGTTTCACTAATCTACTTTTCAATTTTGCAATCAAGCATATGCCTGGATCGATAATACATCAAGTATGTATTTCCAAAATTTTCAATACATATTTACTAATTAAAAATTACAACAATGCACATACATCGATGACTTTACAAAGGAAGCTTTAAGAGACTTTAAATTTTTTTATTGCTATATAGTTAGATATGTAAAGGAAGAAACCCCTTTGTGTAAGGTAACTACTCCGATTTTTATTTCCATTTATATTTTGCGCGTATTTCGTTTTGCTCAACAAAAATCTTGTTAGGAAGACAAAATTTTTACCCCTTTTTTTTCAAAAAAAAAAAAAATTCAAAATATAATCAATAATTTATAACTCCGTCTATCCAAAAGTAATAAAATGATCAGAACATTTTTTTTTTGTTGAAGAATTAGATTAATCGCATTGTTTTGAATGAGTAAAATTGATGATTTTGTGTGACACACTATTCAAGCTAAAGTTGCAAAAGCAAGCCTTAGTCTATGTTTAAAGTCTTTTAAACAGCGTTTTTAAATTTTTACTATTTTTATATGAAGAATTTGCGCAGTTTATTCTGATAAAATTTTAATTTATCGTAAATTTATATATTTTTTTAAAAAAAAAGGCATTTATGCAGCTTCATCAAATACAATTTCTGCTCTATTGTTCTGTAATTATAAAACTGAATTTTTAGTGTGTTTTTTTTAAAAAAAAAAAAAACCATCGTATCTAAAAGCCCACTTTTTAGTTTTACAATCTTCAAAAAGAAACTTCCTTAAACCCATTAAATAAACCAATAGCGTTGATTTGCTTTTGTTTTTGGTCACTTTGAATAGATTTTACATATTTTTAATGGCTTTAAATCATAAATTATAACACAGATATCTAAATTGCAAGTATGTTCAAGCATTTTAATTCCCTTCTTTTTTTTTTTTTAATTTTGACAAACAGCTAGTCTTGCAGTTCAGAATTTTTTTGAGTACAAATGTGTAAAACAGCTATTCTAACACTACATTAACCAAATAATTCAAACATATTATGATTTTTTCCAATACTACACATCACGTTTTTTTTACGTTGTATATCACGTGACACTCACATGTTGTTTTACTAAATCCATAGATAACATCACAACCAGCTAAATATACATGTTTTTTCAAGTAGGAGAAAAAAGAACGGATTTAAGCACAGTCCTTCCAATATGACTCAAGCTTTTCAGTCCAAAAAATTAAAAATTTTTTTTAGGGATAATGCAAAACTCACCATTGTAGAGTTGCTCAAACAATCGTGCGTGATGGAAATTTCAACAAAAAAAAAAAACAAAAACCAATACGTTTTTGTTGAATATTATTGCACCGCTAGCGGTATTAAAATCAGTTCAATCTTCTATTCTTTTTGTAACATTACATTTTGACCAATTATACAAGGGGTGAAAAAAAAAAATAATATTCACTTTTATTTGTTAAAAAAAAAAGATGAGGGCTTTAAAAGAAAACTTGCACTATACTTTCTGCAAAAATATTTTTAAACGAAAAACTATTGCATCCAATCTACGAGAAACCTATAAATAAAACAGGGGATGTTTTAAAAATACTCAAATTGTGATCACTGGGTACTTATCAAATTTTTTTTAGCGTAAAATTGATTTTTTGACGGGGAAATTGGTCACTTAAAAAATATTACAAGCCTGAATAATGCTATTTATCCTTTGTTTTTTTTTTTTTTTAAATCATGTTCTAGAAATCTACTCAACTTGCAAATTATACGTCAGATCTTTTTACTATTTTTAGAAAACAACAGATCTAAAAATTTAAAAACAAAGACTTATACAATACCATAAAGAAAACAATCTATAAGACACAATTTTGAATCATTTATTATCATAGCAGAAGGAAAGACATCCTTTATCAAAACAGCAAAAATTGCTGCAATTCCGGGAAGAGACTTTAAAAAGTGTGCCATTATTTTTTTTCCTGATTCTTTAAAACCATTTTTTAATATTTGTGGAACTAAATCGTAATGCATTCAAGTTTTCTGTTTCATTTTTTTTTTTTGGACAGTTGGCTAATGATTACTTCATTTTGACTAGAATTTAGGTGATGTCATTTTTTGTATCCTTCTATCTAGATTTCTAATCACTTTTTTACAAGCACACCTATTTTATCTGCTCTTTGATTTTTTTAGAGCAATTCAAAAAAAAATAAAAAAAAATTTAAATCTACATTTTGATTTTAATAAATGTATAAATAAGGGCTGTTGATCTCTTATTTATTAATGATGCTTCTAAAATTTACATAAAAAAAAATATCATTTAATGTAAAAAAACCAAAAAAAAAAAAAAAAAAAAAAAAACTAAAATGAAAAAGTTTTTAAACATTATAATAGCCTTCGTGTTTTTAAAAACAGGTAATGCTGAAGGTGAAGAAAATTTTGACGATAAAATAGGATGCAAAATTCATAATAAAATGAGTTTTGTTTCTGGTTTAACAGGTAGTGTATACTACTACCCGTGGTTAAGTTATGACATTAATTCAGACAGTGGTGTCCAAAACCAAGAATTATATCTTAACAATGATTACTTATCAGGAGGATATGCTGGTAACGGAACAATTATCACTGAAAAGCATACTGTTTATACTGAAGCGGGAGTTATTGCTAATGATGTCACGGCTACTGAGCTTAACTTTAATTTTAATAATGATTGTGGATCTGGTAATTTTTGTGCTGGTGAAGTTTGGAGTAACTTAGATTACTTCACCAATTCAGATGGAACTTCTGTACGTGTACCTTTTACACAATTTGCATTCCACTTAAATGGATATCTTGTTCCAAATATTACAGGTAATTACACGTTGAATTTGAACTACATTGATGATTTGGCCATAATGAATATTGGCTCTAATGGATTTAATTCTCCAAATTGTTGTGATAACTATTCTCCTGACGGAAATGTGAGTGGTAATAACACAATCCAGTCAATATGGACTCCAAATGGCCCATCGGGTATTAATCAAATTGTTTTGCAATTAGTTGCTGGAGTTGCTTATCCAATTGAATTTTTTTATGTTAACAGAGGTAATCTTGGTGCTATGCAATTTGAATATATAGACCCTAATGGAGATGTTCACCAAAACTTTGGAGGTTTTGTTTACCAATTAAGCTCTGAGAGTGTTTGCAGCTATATTAATAAACGTGTCATTACAAAAGAATGGGATCAACCAACTACATCGACATCTTTCTTAAATTTTACTGGATTTGTAACTAAAACTAATAATTACTTGCCAGGCCACACTATTACATATACCGGTACTATAATTGAAGAAGATGAAGTAGTTTATGTTCCTATTCCAACTGTTACTACATATTGGACTGGTTTGGATACTTCAACAAGTACCTCATATTTAACAACTACCGACACTGATGGCTCTTCTATAACAAGTTCTGTAATTTATATCAGAACACCGGAACAAACTACCACTCAATTATGGACTGGTACCTACACTTCCACCACCACCTCTGATGTTGTATCCACTAACTCCGACGGCAAGTTCACCACTTCCCCAATTGTTGTTGTTGAAACTCCTGAATCTACCATTACCACCTATTGGACAGCTAATGGAACTGTTACCACCACCTCTGATGTTGTATCCACTAACTCCGACGGCAAGTTCACCACTTCCCCAATTGTTGTTGTTGAAACTCCTGAATCTACCATTACCACCTATTGGACAGGTAATGGAACTGTTACCACCACCTCTGATGTTGTATCCACCGGTACTGATGGAAAGGAAACCACCTCCCCAATTGTTGTTGTTGAAACTCCTGAATCTACCATAACCACCCCATGGACTGGTAATGGAACTGTTACCACCACCTCTGATGTTGTATCCACTAACTCCGACGGCAAGGTCACCACTTCCCCAATTGTTGTTGTTGAAACTCCTGAATCTACCATTACCACCTATTGGACCGGAACTGGTAGTTCAACAACCACCTCCAGTGTTGTATCCACTAACTCCGACGGTAAGGTTATTACCTCCCCAATTGTTGTTATTGAAACTCCAGGTTCTACCATAACCACCCCATGGACTGGTAATGGAACTGTTACCACCACCTCTGATGTTGTATCCACCGGTACTGATGGAAAGGAAACCACCTCCCCAATTGTTGTTGTTGAAACTCCTGAATCTACCATTACCACCTATTGGACAGGTAATGGAACTGTTACCACCACCTCTGATGTTGTATCCACTAACTCCGACGGCAAGTTCACCACTTCCCCAATTGTTGTTGTTGAAACTCCTGAATCTACCATTACCACCTATTGGACAGGTAATGGAACTGTTACCACCACCTCTGATGTTGTATCCACCGGTACTGATGGAAAGGAAACCACCTCCCCAATTGTTGTTGTTGAAACTCCTGAATCTACCATTACCACCTATTGGACAGGTAATGGAACTGTTACCACCACCTCTGATGTTGTATCCACTAACTCCGACGGCAAGGTCACCACTTCCCCAATTGTTGTTGTTGAAACTCCTGAATCTACCATTACCACCTATTGGACCGGAACTGGTACTTCAACAACCACCTCCAGTGTTGTATCCACTAACTCCGACGGTAAGGTTATTACCTCCCCAATTGTTGTTATTGAAACTCCAGGTTCTACCATAACCACCCCATGGACTGGTACCTACACTTCCACCACCACCTCTGATGTTGTTATCACCGGTACCGATGGAAAGGTCACCACCTCCACCGTTGTTGTTATTAACACTCCTGAATCTACTATTACTGTCCCATGGACCGGAACTGGTACTTCAACAACCACCTCCAGTGTTGTATCCACTAACTCCGACGGTAAGGTTATTACCTCCCCAATTGTTGTTATTGAAACTCCAGGTTCTACCATAACCACCCCATGGACTGGTACCTACACTTCCACCACCACCTCTGATGTTGTTATCACCGGTACCGATGGAAAGGTCACCACCTCCACCGTTGTTGTTATTAACACTCCTGAATCTACTATTACTGTCCCATGGACCGGAACTGGTACTTCAACAACCACCTCCAGTGTTGTATCCACTAACTCCGACGGTAAGGTTATTACCTCCCCAATTGTTGTTATTGAAACTCCAGGTTCTACCATAACCACCCCATGGACTGGTACCTACACTTCCACCACCACCTCTGATGTTGTTATCACCGGTACCGATGGAAAGGTCACCACCTCCACCGTTGTTGTTATTAACACTCCTGAATCTACAATTACTGTCCCATGGACCGGAACTGGTACTTCAACAACCACCTCCAGTGTTGTATCCACTAACTCCGACGGTAAGGTTATTACCTCCCCAATTGTTGTTATTGAAACTCCAGGTTCTACCATAACCACCCCATGGACTGGTACCTACACTTCCACCACCACCTCTGATGTTGTTATCACCGGTACCGATGGAAAGGTCACCACCTCCACCGTTGTTGTTATTAACACTCCTGAATCTACTATTACTGTCCCATGGACCGGAACTGGTACTTCAACAACCACCTCCAGTGTTTTATCCACCGGTACTGATGGAAAGGTTACCACCTCCCCAATTGTTGTCATTGAAACTCCAGCTTCCAAGGTTACCATTACCACCCCATGGACCGGAACATTCACAAGCACATACACCACCGGAATCACAGTTACTGGTAAAGACGGTGTTACCTCTGAAATCACCGAAGTTGTTATTCAAACTCCAGTTTCTACTTTAAGAAGCACTATTCCATGGTCTGGCCGTTTCACCACTTCTTTTACCACTGAAACTGTTGTAACCACCGATAATTCTATTTTGACCATTCCAGTTATTATTGTTGAAACTCCAACTTATATTGGTTGGAACAGCACTACATTACCAACCAGCTCAATTAGTGAAACTTCAACCTCAGTTAGTACTTCTACCAGTGAAACTCCAAGTTCAATTAGTACCTCTATTAATGAGCCATCAACATTTGTTAGCACTTATATTAGCACCAAATCAGAAACTGTTGTCTGCACTGAATACAGCTGCTTAGTTCAAAGTAAAGCATCCAGCTCTACAAATGCTCCAAACAGTATTCAAACCACATACTTATCTAGCTCCGGTGAAAACACAGGTACTTCTGGCCACACTGACATTATTGGAACTACATCCACCACTGCTAATGTTGAATCTTCTATTGAAACAGCATCATCTTTGGCCATTACTTCAAGTATCAACTCTGTTGTTGAAACACCATCTTTAACTTCTTTAATTACTAGTCAAACTGTTGAACCTTCTATTGAAATATCATCTTTGCCTTCAGTAATTACCACTGATAATGCCAACAAGGCTAATTCTTTAAAAATCAGTGGTTTAGCTATTTTGTTGTTACAATTTATTTAAATTGTAATCTAACGTTCTTTATAATTACAGCATATATATTCCTGTATATTAATTTCTATTTTAGTTCTTTTTTTTAAAAAAATAAAAAGTTTTTTTTTCTTTATCAATAAATATATATAACAGTCAATAGTTTAAATTGAATTCAAAAGTATAATTTATTAATGAGAATTTAAATATAAATTAATCAGGTTGATGTAGTAAAAAAAAAAAAAAAGGAAACACTATCTGCTTGTTCAACAAAAAGATTTAAAACATATCATAATTGATAAAATCAAAAATAAACAATTAAACATAAAACCAATATAAATAAAAAATAAATTTATTAAGGATTTAGCAAAAACAACAACAACATTGGAATAAGAACATTACTTGTGGTAATCATAATCAACATAACCTTTTATACCACCAGTGTAAAAAGTATCTCTATCGTATTCATTTATTTCCAAACCTTTTTCTAACCTTTCAATTAAGTCTGGGTTAGATATAAAGTATCTACCAAAAGCAATTAAAGTCTTGTCATTTTGATCAACAATTTTCTTAGTATATTCATTATCCAAAATGATATTACCAGCTCTTATAACCACACCTTTAAAGTTATCAAAGACAAATTCATTGCTAACTTTTTCATTTTCTTGAGACAGATCAATTTCATCGGTTCTTGGCTCAATTAAAGAAATGTACAAAGGTCCCTTTCCAGCCAATCTTCTCTTTTCCAGTTCCTGATACAAAAATTTATAAAATTGAACAGTATCTTCAGGATCAGTTGCAGCAGTCATATCTCCCATCAACCCAAAAGGTGATAATCTAATACCAACTCTGTCATTACCATGAGCAGCAACAATTTCATCATATACTTCCAAAAACAGTCTAGCTCTGTCCTCATTGTTACTTGTTCCGTACTTATCAGTTCTCTTATTAGTTTTTTTATCCAAAAATTGATTTAGCAAATAACCATTGGCACCATGAATTTCAATGGCATCAGAACCTGCTTCAAAAGCCTTGGCAGCTGAAGAAACAAAATCATCTTTGATGTTTTGAATATCTTCTAAAGAACATTCTTGCAAAGGGTTACCAGATTTTTCAGATTTTAATTTGGTTTCATATCTGTCGTTCTCAGCAACATAAACAACAGATGGTGCTAGATACTTAAAACCTTTAGAATGCAGATATTCGGCATCGGCTTGTCTACCCAGACCAACAATCTGCTGAACAGCATAAGACTTGTTTTCGTGGATTGCGTCAACAATCTTTGATAAATTTTTAACCTGCGCGTCGTTGAAGATACCTGGAACGTACGGAGAACCACCAAATCTATCGGAGATAATGGTTCCTTCAATAATGATCAAAGTACCTTCTTTTTGTGATCTTTGGTGGTAATATTCTTCAACCAGGCCTCTAACCTTTTCACCAGTTTTGTTTTCTGGTTTGGCAATATATTCTTTCCATTCCGGAGTTTCAGTATACTCAGTGGATAAGTTGTAAGTATTACCTGCGACATTTCTTATTCTTGTCAAAGGAGCCATAACACCTCTGTGCTTCAAGGTGATTTTGTCACTCAGTTGAATTGGTTGAAAGAAGTTTGAATTTGTATAATCAGTTGGTGTATATCTTGAGTCAGACATAATAATAAGAAGAAAATAGTATATTAGTTTTGGTTTTTTTTACTATTTAAATTAATAAACTTTAATTTTCATACTGTTTAAAAGATACGATAATGTTTAAATTGCGCATTTATAGGCTGAACAAAAACGCGAATTATGTAATTTTTATTTCCCCAAAAAAAAATCTTCCACGGACCATAACAAAATCATATATTATCAAGAGGCTAAAGTAAACACAACTTATATGAATACCATGGCATTCTTATCAATTATTATCTAAAAAAATTTATGATTTAAATAAAGATATATAATATATTTACAGCGGGCATGATTTTTAGACTGATAGATTAGACTTCAATGCTGGCGTATTTATCTGCTCTTTTTTCTTCAGTTAGCTTTTGCAAGGCTGGCCAATATTTTTGGTGCTCGTATTTAAACAATATTAAACCACCATAATCTTTTTCCAATTGATCTTTTTTGATATATTGCTCAACATCTTTTACATCGTAAACAATTTTGGATCTAGTCATTGGATCGATGAATGGAGATATTAAGTTTAAGAAACTCTTGGCTATCCAATGCATGTTAAAAAGCAGAGCTCTTCCTAGTCTTTCAGGATAATGTGTTTGCAATATATGCAAAACTTCTTTTCCAACAGACAAAGGAGGCAACTTACTGGTGACCTTGTCCACATCATCATGCTTGTTTTTGAAGTCTATAATAAGAGTTAAAGAATCTTGTATGTTTTCATCCATTAAATCAATTGCTCTTTCTAGCATGAAGACTAAATGTTGGACTTGTCTTTTTGAAGGTTGAGTATTTTGTCTTCCTGGCTTCAAGTATAGAATAGGTCTCATGTCATTATCAAAACCCATTAGCAACTCCTTTCCTGTTTCGTTCTCTTCAGAAATGTCATCAAATCCTAAAAGCCTTTCTTTTTCTGCAGACTCGGAACTTTCTTCTTTTAATTTAATAATTCCAAATTCTCTTCTCCAAGCAATAGTAAGTACTAATCTTTCAGTGGCATCCTTCAAAACCCATTTACAAGCCTTTAAATATCTGTAAAGACACTTATCAGAAAGCCAAAACTTTTCAATTTCAGCTAATGGTTGAACCTTTATATCATGAGCTTTGTGATTAACAAAATTTTTGACATCCTTTTCAATAATAGGGAATTCTTTTGTAGTGTCTATGTATTCTCTTAGTTCTTTGAATTTTTCGACTTGCTCTTCAGTATATTCGTCATTCGTTGGTACATAGTTTGCCTTAATATCTTCTGGAAAGGCTTCAATGGGAGTTGATCTTCTGATCAAGTTGCTCAAATCTTCAGATTCTTCTTTTGCTTCCTTTTTATTTCTTCTAAACATTCTTATTATTCTGTTTACTTTTGTTTCGGTTCTTCCAATCCATTCAATAATCAAACCAACTATAAACTTCTTTATTTCGTTCCCAAATAGTTAACCTTAAACGCATTTCTTCATTTTTTTTTAACGTAAAAAATTATATGAACCTTTCATTCAGCTTAAATTCACGGAAGCAAAATAACGTATCCGAGATTTGGCACCCTAAAAAAAAATAAAGCGTGATCGGCGTTAGTGTTCTATATGATTTCAAATGAATGAATATTCGAAGGAATGTTTAAAAATCTTTGTTTTGCTTGTGATACTAATATTTTCAACCTGTGCAGATCTGTAATAATTTCTCAGCGTCATCCTATCAACGCTATGCACTGAAAAATCGTAAATTCTCTTTTTGCTTTTTTTTTGATGAAATATTAAATGGTCTTAAGGCTTATAAATGGTGGTTATCGTGACAGCATTTAGGCTCTCCCCTTGAACGCAATAATCTTTTTTTTTGATTTAAAAAAAAAGAAGGACCCAAATGGTCTTGAACACTATATTTACCTTATTACATAGTTTTAAGTGCGTAGTTGTTGAATAGTTTTTCGAGAGATAACACTTTGAATTTTCAATCTGCAAATAAGGTTTTTAATGGAGTTAACACTTCTTTCTTCTTCTTTTTTTTGCCACCTTGAATGTATCTAAAGCGTTACTCTTCTTTTTTTTAAATTTTAAATTCAAATTTTACACAAATATTGAGAAAGTGACCAACAAACCATATTAACAATATAATAAAATGGCACCAGAATCAGTTACAAAAATTAGAGATGATTTAAAAAACAAGAAAACTTTAGGTTACGGCTTGATGTCGTTCACCTGGAGAGCTAACCCCGTTCCTATTGAAGATGCTATCACCACTATGGGAGAACTTTTGAAGGTTGTTCCCGCAGACACCCACAAGATTCTTTTCAATTTGGGAGAATTTTACGGAGAACCATACTTGAATTTGAAGTATGCCAAAAAGTTCATTGATTCTTTGGATGCTGAAGACAAAAAGAAAATTTTTGTTTCCGTCAAGGGTGGTATGGACAACGCCACCTTGGCTCCTGCAGGTACCAGACAAGGAATTGTTAAATCTGTTGAAGGTTGCTTAGATGTTTTAGGATTCATTGACATTTTCGAATGTGCCAGAATTGATTTGGATCACTGGGAAGAATCCTTTGATACTTTGATTGAGTACGTAGAAGCCGGTAAGATTGGTGCACTATCATTAAGTGAACTAACAAAAGACCAAATTGAAATGGTTTTCAACAAGAAAAACTACAAAGATTACATTGTTTGTTGTGAACTAGAACTTTCTTTGTTTTCCAACAAGATTATCCAAGATGGTACCACTGAATACTTAAACAACCATGGTGTTTCTGTTGTTGCCTACTCACCATTAGGTAGAGGACTATTAACAAAACAAATCAAGTCTGTTAAAGATATTCCTGAAGGTGATTTTAGATCTCATTTGAAGAGATTCCAAGATGAAGCCATGGCTCACAATATAAAAATGATTAACTTTTTAGAGGAAAACTTTACTTCTAAGAGAGATATCACTTTGCCGCAATTGGCTTTAGCTTGGGTAAGAAAGAATAACACAATTTACAACAACATCAACTTTATTCCAATTCCATCTGGTACAACTCCAGCCAGAGTTCAAGAAAACTTTGCCATAAAGGAAATCTCAGACGAAGAATTTGCTAAAATCAATGAATTCTTGAAGTCTTTCACTACTGCTGGTGATAGATACGAAACTGCTTAAATAAAGTACTACATCTTTTATTTTATTTATGTTAATGAATATATATATATTACTAAATCCCTATGTTAGCTATTATATTGGGTTTATCCAAATTCTCCGTAATCATTACAAATAGCATTGACAGAATTTGTGTTGAATATGAGATATACTCTCCATGTATATAAAAACTGATTTGACTCAAGTTCTTGTATTTGCATTCTGCTGCTATAGTGTAGTTCTCTGCGTGGGGAACTAATAATGTGTAGTTTAAATTGTGCTCACGCCATTTGAAGTTATTGAATACAGGCAAATCTGTCGATTCAACTGTTGCATCTTTTTTAATTTTAAACTTGAGTTGAATCTTCTTATCATCGTTAAAATTCATGCCGTAATACCTCTTGTAAGGTATTAAATTTCGTTTTTCTTTAATTTCGCATATTGAAGTGTTTTTTTCATCATATACTCTCAATACACGCAGCTTTGTATTGATAAAGTAATTATAGTCATAAGATACGTCACATTTGCAAATGATACTATCCTCATATTTCACAATAAAATTTACTTTATATAAATCTAATTTACATTCAATTTCATAGTCCATTTGGCTTTGTTGAAAGGTTTGGTTTGGTATTTGTAGAATAAATCGAATTTAAAGCTATTTTTTCTATATTGATATTTTTTTTTCAGGGGAGGGAAGGGTTAAAACATATAGTCAGGATGATTAAGGTTAGTCATTGCAAAACACGTCTTTAAAATAAGAAGAGCTTACTTCTTTCTTAAATGTTGCAAAACCTTTTTGTCAATACCAATAAATGATAAAATCAAGATAAAGTCAGCAGATAACAAAACAGAACCTGAAATAATGAATGCATACCTCAACAATCCACTTTGAACTACATACCCACTTAACAGTTGACCGAAACATCTTGCTAAAGTTTTACCAACATTCACAATACCCATGACTTTTGTGATTTCATTGGCACTTACTAAGTCTGTTAACAGAATTTGTCTTGGAGTTACATCCATAGAAGCAGTAGCATAGTAACCCATTAAAGCAGAAATACTTGCTTTTAAATTGAAGTCAACTAAAGGAATCATGATCAAAAAGAGAGCGGAAATGGATTGAACAACAAAGGTTGCCTTTACTGGACCCAATGCATAAGTAATCATTGATGAAGGGAATACTGTAGAGGCTGTGATGATTTTACCAACAGAAAACAATAAACCCAAGTGTGTGTATGTAAGTAAAAATGTCTTTTCGTAATAATAAGGGATCCATGATGTTATCAACCCGTAAGAGAAAGAATCTAACATAAAGATAACTAGCAATTTGATAAGAATGGAAACGGTCGCAGATGATAATTTTGATGATTCTTGAGTTATTGGAACAATATTTGAAGAGTCTCTTCTTCTTTGTGAAACAGTTTGTTGAATTTCGTTTACAATTTTTGCAGGAGGAACCATCTCAACGTTTCCAGCATTTGAAGGTTGATGCAATAGGCTTCTACTTACAACATCCTTTTGATTTTCAGCTAATAACGGTCTTTCTTCAGAATCCAAAACGGTGTTGGAAGTTTCTTGATCTTCAATTTCATCATCGTTGTAATGGAAGTTCATGTTAACATTTTCAGAAAAGAATTGGACTGCAATGAATTTTATAACAGATAATAAACAATAAACCCCAAATACAAATTTGTAACAATTCAAATAGCTGGTGTAGATCTTATTATCCATTAAATAATCAACAATGGTACCCGCAATCCAACAACCTATACTGAAACCAATGCTGGAAAATAAGTAATGCCATGAGTAAATAATTGGTCTATATTTTTTTTTCGTCAAGTGTGCCATACAAGATTCTTCTATAGACTTGAAAGGACCGACATCAGAACCATCACCAACAATACCTAGGGTAGATACAATAAGCAAAACAGTGAAATTTTTATCATAAACAATAAATGTCAATCCATTTATAAACATAAGAATGATACCTAATTTGATGATGTTACTTCTTTTCAAAGCATCAGCATACCAGGTCAGTATCCAAGATAAAATAACATCACCAAATAATGTTAAAGACAAAAAGACTCCAATTTTCTCTGAGTTATAGTGAAGTTCCTTGAAATAAAAGATAAGAATTTGATTAAGCAAACCATATTGAAACTGTCTGATAAACACACAGAGGTATAAAATCCTGATGTCTTTATCCGATTGAGTAATCAACCCATTGATGTATTTATTATTGTAGATTTTATTCCAAATTGTCTGTCTCGGCAGAATTTCAGTACTCATATTAATCTTATAATTACTATTTTGTCTGCCTCTTTTTTGGTTTTTCATACATTAAATTCAATCATAATGAATCATCAACTTGTTATATATGACTATTCTTTGCTACCTTAAGGAATCCTTTTTAAAACCATATATTTCATATGGGTGCGAAAACCCCCTTCCCCCCCAAAGCGTAGAAAAAAAAGGCGTGATCACTGCTGCCTAGAAATGCTCACTACGATTAGTGAAAACGTGGCTTTGATAAGAACAGCTGAATAAGTGGCTGTTCTTTTTCAATAACAAGGCATCAAACCAGAATGTATTGAAGTTATTGAGCAATTAACACTAAAATGTTAACAATTTTCTACTAAAAGAGCAATAAAAAAAGGGGAATCACTGAAGAACGTAAAGCCACAATACTTACATAAAATTCATACATATACTCATTGGTATCATTAGATAGCTAATTTTTAAGCGTGATAAAATGTTTTTTGTTTACAATTTATTAAACTATATACAACGTTTTAGGAGTAGAATAACACCTTTACACCAGTTGACTTTCATGAATTCTTCTTTTTGAGTTTCCCGTGATTTCACGTTTCTTTTTTTTTTTTTCTTTTTGGCAATTTTCTTAACTCACCTAATGTTGTTTTTCTCGCTTATTCCTCGAACGTGAACAATTATGCCAAATTGAACATTGTTGACAAAAAAACAACAACATCTTGACATTGAATAAATTAAACAACACATGCAATAAACCATAAACATGAACGACATCAATACCACTATTTCTATGGAACAGATCAAAAGAAAAAGAAAACTTGCATGTATCGAATGCAGACAACAAAAAACGAAGTGTGACTTGGATAGTCAGCCTGAAGGAGTTAACAAATGTAGCAGATGCCTTAAAAAAGACAAAGAATGTATTCTCCAGCAGGGCTTCAAAAGAGTCAAGAAGAGACAGAAATCTCAATTGCTGGAAGATAAACTACTCAATATTGCTAACGACATTATGAACATCAAGGATATTGAAGATATTGCAAATAACAAGCTAGATGCTAATGAAAAGCAAAAGCTCATCATACAAAAATTAATTAATGAAAAGGAATCTATTATGGAGCTATTGCATAATGCCAACAAGCCTACTTCTCCATCAGCTCTGGGAACATCTAGTGCTACTTTAACATCTGACGTTATTTTACAAAATGGAATGAATAAAAGTGTTTCACCAGCACAAACAACATTAACAGAAAATCAAAAAAGAAAGATAAACGGAGAAAAACTTAATACAAATGATACTCTTAACGAACAAGTTTTGAATGAAAAACTCATATTATTAGAAGCTAAACTTACACACATTAGTGCAAAGAGTCTAGGTATTGTAACCTTACTACCTGATATGATCAAAGAGATATACCTGGAATTTGTAAAACATTATCATTTGTTTTTACCCGTTGTTGATATAGACAAAGATCCAGAAGCGATTTATAATCTTTCGCCATGTTTATTTTGGGTCATAATATTGATTGGTATGAGAAGATTACCACGTTATCATCAATCGATAAATGATTTTAACAGCCATATAAACGTTGTGAAAAAAGGCAAAAAGAATTCCAGTAATGGTGGCTTGAGCATTGACTCTAACTCTCCAATGAAACATCTGATTATCTGGGTAAAGAACATAATGGCAGAGATTGCTATGCAGCCAATTATCAAATACTACTTCACAGACGATGAACTAAACAATAGTGACCCTGAATTTGAGCCAATTTTGAATGTATCTTCTGTTTATTCTGTGCAAGCGTTTTTACTATATTCGTTCTGGCCGTCATCATCTTCATCGATTAGTTGTGATACATCTTGGAATACTATAGGGTCTGCAATGATGCAAAGTATTAGACTTGGGTTGAATTCAGCGGAACATTCTGTTGAGTACAAAACTAATAATTTGCAATTTATTACTGATCAGATTAAAACATGGACAGCAAGTAATGTGCTTTCACAATACATTGCAAGTACTTTTGGGTTCCCTAGTTATGTATCTTTTGATAATGCCATCTTAAGCAATTGTGAATTATCAATCTACGGAGAAACAGAAAATGATAAAATAATAATAAACAAGCCATTAAAGCAGATGTTGCATATAATAAAATTCCAAAACGATTGCGTCAAAAGCTTACAAGATAGAGACAACCAATATGATATTTTGCTGAAACTTGAGCAACAGATGAATATTTTAAACACGGATTTGATACAGAACGGCGAAGTAAACGACATTACTAGGTTCTTCTTTTTGGTGACAAAGATCAACTTATTTTCCAATTACTTTTTGAAAAATGACAAAACCAGCACCATTTCAGATGATGAAGACTGTAATGATGAAAAGAAATTTACGGATAAATTTTTGAACGAATACAAAAGTGAACATGTCGATATCACAACAAAAGTGGGCTTAACCAAATTGAATAATACCTGTATAGATCTTATTCAACATTGTAATGAGATGAATAAAAAACAACCAGATATAATCAAATACTTGCCTGGTGTTTTTGTATTGAATATTTGGCAAGCTGCTTGTATAATATGTAAATTGTCATTTTCTTCATTGCAAACAAATATTGAATTGAAGAAATCTAAAAAGACTTATGATTTAGCAGTCAAGTTGGCTCAAGGTTGTTCTTTAATGAAGTTTGACTTACCATACAGATCTTCAAGAATCATGAAATCTATTTGGCAAATATACGAAAATTTGTACACAGAATGGGTAAAAGAATACAGAGAAGAAGAGTTCAATTTGAACTTGAACATTACAAACAGATTATCTGCATCTGTATTTTTTGATTGTTTGTATGTTTTAAAGCAACATAGTGGTATCAAAAGAAAACAAGAAATGGACAAGATTAAGAATGCTGAGATTGATGAAAGTACTTTCAAGGAAACTGGTGATAGAGCTAAAGCATTTGAAGAAGAAAAAAAGGGCAAGAAAGCAAAAAACTCTGTTCAAAGCCCATCAGTTGCTGTTAATGCAACAAAGATTATACAAACAATTCCCTTGGATCCAGAACCTATGACTATTCCTGCAAGTACCCAAAGTGAAGGCACAAGTTCATTTAATACAACTCCAGACACACAAGCTTCAATTAAGTCGCCGAAATCTGCAGGTGCTAAGAAGGAAATTTTAGATTTGAAGAGCATGTTGAATAAAACAATTCCTGTACAAAGCAAGGCAAACAATAACAGTAATACAAATCAAGGTATCTCATCCAAAGGAGCATCGCCATTTTTACTAATGCTGAACAATAACTTATCAAACAAAATGGAAAAATCTTTAGGAACACACGCCAAGTCCTCATCTGTAAGAGAAGAAGCACCAGCAGTGCCTTTCCCAATTCAAAACAGTCCTCTTGCCATTCCTAACACCCAGCTGAACAAATCCGGTAGATTTTTTGGTGGCTTAGAACAGCCAACGCCATTATCAGCAAAATCACCAAAATTCATGAATTTCATGAATGTAGAAAACAATGTCTTAAGTCCTGGCCCTGCAAGAGTCAATACCCCAAACATGTTATTTGGTACCAATAACAATATGATTACTGAAATATTTGGCAACGAACCCGCCAAAAGCAGCGTCCATGATGAAAGTGAGAGTATCGCTAGCAGTTCAAACTACATCTCCAATGCTAACAACGAATTCCTCTGGGATGACATCGACATGATGATGAATGAGTTTGCATTCAATCCAACTGTGTAGTAGTCACGTTTTATATACTTAATATTCCTGTTTTTTTATATATGTCCCAAAAAGGAAATATTTCCTAGCAAGCTACCTAACCAGAAGGTAGAAAAAAAAGAAAAAAAGTCACTTTCCCCTTAGGGCTCTAAGCACGAAATCTTACCAGCGCTAAGAAAAATTTTTCCTTTCAACACATTTGAAAATTGCTTATTAACTTCGAATATAGTTATTGAACAACTTCCCTTTTGGGATACATATACAAGGAGAACCCAAAGTAGAACATATCCTTTATTTACATACATATAGAAAATGGCAGTTGACAAGTTTGGTAACACTATCGACGATGACTACGTTGAACAACAAGACGAAGAATTATTCGACCAAGAAGGAGATAACTACGACGATGAAGTACCTTCAGGAGACTCTGAAAAACCAAAGAAAACAGTTTCTTTCCAAGTAGAAGACGAAGAAGACGCCAAAAGAGAATTTGAAGAAGGTGGAGGTTTGCCAGCACAACCGGAAAATCCGGATTTCTCTTCCTTAACTCCTCTATCCCCAGAAATCATCAACAGACAAGCCACTATTAACATTGGTACTATTGGTCATGTAGCACATGGTAAATCCACTGTTGTTAGAGCTATTTCAGGAGTCCAACCAGTCAGATTTAAAGATGAACTTGAAAGAAATATTACCATCAAGTTAGGTTATGCCAATGCCAAGATCTACAAATGTCCTGAATGTCCAGAACCTGATTGTTACAGATCTTTTAAGTCCGATAAGGAAATTCATCCAAAATGTCAAACTGAAGGCTGTGAAGGAAGATATGAAGTTGTTAGACACGTTTCCTTTGTTGATTGTCCAGGTCACGATATTTTAATGAGTACCATGTTGTCTGGTGCCGCTGTTATGGATGCTGCTTTGCTATTGATTGCTGGTAACGAACCATGTCCACAACCTCAAACATCTGAACATTTAGCTGCTATTGAAATTATGAAATTGAAACATGTTATTATCTTACAAAACAAGGTTGATTTAATGAGAGAAGAAAGTGCTTTAGATCATCAAAAATCCATTTTGAAATTCATCAAAGGTACAATTGCCGATGGCGCTCCTATTGTTCCTATCTCCGCCCAATTGAAATATAATATTGATGCCGTCAATGAATGCATTGTCAAGAATATACCAGTTCCTCCAAGAGACTTTAACGTTACCCCAAGATTGATTGTTATTAGATCATTTGATGTTAATAAACCAGGTGCTGAAATCAGAGACTTGAAGGGTGGTGTTGCTGGTGGTTCTATTTTGAATGGTGTTTTCAAATTAGGCGATGAAATTGAAGTCAGACCAGGTATTGTTACTAAAGATAAACAAGGTAAGATCCAATGTAAACCAATTTTCTCCAAGATTGTTTCTCTATTTGCTGAAAATAACGATTTGAAATTTGCCGTTCCTGGTGGTTTGATTGGTGTTGGTACCAAAGTTGACCCTACCTTGTGTAGAGCTGATAGACTTGTTGGTCAAGTCGTTGGTGCTAAAGGTCATTTACCAAGCATCTACACTGATATAGAAATTAACTACTTCTTATTGAGAAGATTGTTAGGTGTTAAAACAGATGGTTCTAAGCAAACCAAGGTCAGAAAACTTGAACCTGGTGAAGTATTAATGGTCAATATTGGTTCTACTGCTACCGGTGCCAGAGTTGTCGCTGTCAAGGCTGATATGGCCAGACTACAACTAACATCTCCTGCATGTACTGAAGTCAACGAAAAGATCGCTTTGTCTAGAAGAATTGAAAAGCATTGGAGATTGATCGGTTGGGCTACTATCAAGAAGGGTTCCACACTTGAGCCTTTATCCGCCTAAAAAACTAGAGTGAATAAAAATATCCTCAGAACCGTAATGTTGATGTAGTATATATAGTCGTATAACTTAATCTTTTAAGAAATAAACTTCTTCATTTTTTTTTTTTTCTTTTTAAAATTTCAACTTTCTTACTGTATAATACTATCTAAAATGTCTTTATTACTGTTCAAAAACTTAGGTAAAGAATCAGTTTCCATTATTTTATACAGTTTTCTATTAACATCTTCAAATAAAGGATTTAGTTTACTTAGAGTGTAGAGAGAATGAGTAACTAAACGTTCAGTTGGAGAATCTAATACTTGGTTATCTCTCAGAATTTGATTTGAAAAATAGTATTCTGAATCTTTGTTAATTATTTTTTTACTAGAATCATTTAGAATATTCAACTCAATAGGTCTAGTTTTTCTATCTAAATTGGTTGTCTTAATTGACCATTCAGTGGTATTGTTTTTGGTTACTGGATCAACAGCATCTTCAATGACTAGATTTTTCATTTTTGCTGATTCATCTGAAGTAGCAGGTTCTTTAGGTTCTAATACTTCCTTGAATGGATTCAATGAACTTGTAGCAGTTAAAGATGAATTTGAGTTTAGAATAACAGTTGATATGGAGTTTCTTAAATAATAATCAATATTGATCAACTTAGATGCTCTATCAGCAATGTATGTAGCAAAAATCTGGTAAGCCATTGATAGAGATTCATTCGACTCTTTCATAAGTCTGGCTTTTAATGAGTTGTATAGTTGTATAGATTTTGCATTTTTATTAGCCAACCTCTTGTTCTTTTCCTTAACATCAACAAAGTTCTCTAAATTAGACATCTTTTTTAAAAGTTTTTTGATATCACAATAGGCTGAAAAGTTTTCAGAACACATTTCTTTGTCTAAATGAGATTTGAACAAAAATCTTTTACCGGGATCATTCAAAACAGAATCCAATGATATAATATGATTTTCTTTATTTAAATCATAAGAGTCACTATGAATTTCTTTTTTGTTAAAATCAGTAGTGACCACAGACTCTTCTAGTTGACTTAATCTTTTCTTTCTTTCCTGATTCCAATCACTATACAAGGACTCCATAAAATTTTCATTCCAATTCAACCAGTCACAACCTTTTTTAGTAAAGGTATATAAATTTTTTTTTGAAACAGTAAAGTTGTCTTCTTTTGCAACTGAGGGACTGTAACAAATAGGCTTTATCAAGCCACACTTATAGAATAATGATGCCATAATTACTGCTTCTTTAAAATAAATCAAATCGGTGCAATCCATCAACCATTGAACAATTGCTTTTGTGGAAAATGAATAACTAATTACATGTTTTTTTGATTTTATTGTATTTTTTTCAGTTTTGATACTTTTTATAAATTCTTTGTTTTTATACATTCTGATACCATTTAGATGAGAATAATACTGAACATGAGAGTCAGATTCTGGATTTGTAAAAAATTTGTGATACAAAGGTGATATTCTGTTTTCATTATTTAGTAAAGCTGTATCATTCATTTCATCCGGAACTACAATGTTTTTGTCACCAAATGGATTAATTGTATTTGGTAACGTTTGATTATGTTGATGGCTTATTAAATCCATGATATTTTGAGTTTGTTTGTCAGTGAAATCAAATTCATTTACATTATTATCATTTCCTAGCAACGTTTTCAAACTTGCAATTTTTTCTGGTTTTGTATCAGGTGTCCAAATTGTTGGGTTATCACTAAACATCTTAGTAAAAATTAGTTTGATGAAATAATGATTGTATATTATTCTGTCTGTTACCAATGATCTTTCAAAGTTAAATAAATAAGTAGAATTTAAGTTGGAAAAAACAATACCAGGAATGTGTTTCTTAATACCCATATCTTTAATATATTTGGTTAAAATAGAAACGCCCTTTGGGGTTGGCTGCAAAAGCGACTTATTATTCAGTTCAGTATTGGTTCTATTAGTGGGAGTATGAAGTAATTTGGCATTGAAAAAGATCTTGATAAGTTGCAAGGACATATCTGGCTTTATAGAGTATGAGATCGATACTGTGGTTGTTTCCATCTCAATGTTAACAGCTAGCTTCTGCATCTCTTCAATACAATCATCAAGGGAAAAACAGAAATAGGCTTCATTACTAACTTCTTTGTTACTGGAAGATGCCAAATTTAAAAAAAAGTTTCTCTTCTTTTTATGAGTGCTGGTATTATCAACCAACCTTCTCTTCAAGTCTAGACAAATCAGTATAATACAAAAAATGTCTTTGATGTCTTTAGCAAACATAAGGCCCTTTGGGGTTCTATTAAAATCTTTGGTAGTAACCTCATGCAGCGTTTTCTTAGATGTTTTGATTGCCTTTTCTTCATTGACTGGACTTGTTAATGAGATAAATGACTTCAAACTTAAACTTTCTTGAATCAAATCAGATACGGATATCCGTTTGTTTATAGTGATTGAGTCATTGTTTGTGTTGTCTTTAAATTTCAACATATCAGCCATTTGCAAAGTCCTGCTATCAAACTTATGGCAAGATTATATATATTGCTATTGGTTAATCCATTACTATTCATTTTCTTATAGCCAAAAAAAAAAAAGAGAAACGAAAACTTGAAATGTTTAATCAAATTTAAAAGCTTAATGAAATCAACGTACTCTTCATATTTAAATTGTCGGACTTGAAAGAATAAACTCATATGAAACATTGCCTATAAATGGCAACGCTATGAAGACCGAGTTCACCCACTTTCTCCAATCCAGCATCAAAATGAAAACTTCTCAAGAATCAAATTCTCCTTCAAAGACTATATACAGGTATTTTTCAAATGTTTCAAAGTTTTAAAAAAAGACTAGTGGAGTATCTCTAATTAATGACTTTTCACTGCATTTTCACGCACCAGCAAAAAAAAAAAACAACAACTACCCATTTAAAAGTTGGTGCCAATAACAGGTTTTGAGGTTCCAATTAATAGGCAAAAATTACTCCTTTGGGATACATCCACTTCACAGTGGAAACCTCAAATTAAACAATATTGACTGCTGAATCGGACTTACATTGAGTACTTGCCTTTTTATTAGTATTATTCATACATATCTTCAATGGAGATTTTGATGCTACCAGATTCCTTTTTTTTTGGTTTTTTATCCGAAGATTGCTCAACAGGTTGTTTTCTGGTTTCAATTGAACTGTTTTGGGAAGCAGCCATCTCGGATTTCTTTTTCTTGTAATCGTTAATAAAAGTAGTGACTTCATTACCAGGTCTTTTGGAACCCAATTGAACCGGATCGGCCACAGCAGAGTCTGGTTTTGCAGCTGGGTTAACATAATTCTTATTTTCCGGCTCAAATCTTGATTTATGTCTATTGTCAAATCTACTATTGACTTTGGCATCATTGGTTCCTTCAAATCTGGATTTTTTTTCAAATCTGTTACCTATAATGTTTCTATTATTGTAGCTTTGCTGCTGTCTGTTTCTATTATATTTATGCACATTTTTTTCAGCACTCATTGGATTAACATCATCCAATAGCTGCAGTGTCTTGTTTAGATCTCCTTCACTTCTACCTTTTTTTAATGCAGGCTTTTCCAAACCGCCTCTAGAATGTCTCGAGCCTGAAGGTATTTGCTGATTAAAACTGGCGCTTTTAGATTCTTCTCTATTTAGGCTGTCAAACTTTTCTGAGTTGGCAGCTTTGGAAAGCATTTCTTCTTTCAGTTTATCAAAGTTGTTTATATCACTTTCATGAGATTCCATGACTTTTTCAAAGCTCAATGTTTCTACAGGAAGTGGTTCCGCAGCAAACCATTCGTGCTCCAAAGCAGCAGATGCTGTTATTCTTTGATATGGATCCAGAGTCATCATCTTTTCAAATAGATCCAAACCTTTGTTATCCAAAAAAGTTCCAAAAATACCTTTGTAATTACCCAAGTAGTTTTTATTGGAGTAATGAGCATCAAATTGCTTCAAGTATTTCAAAGTAGGCCAGTTCTGAGCACTAGGTTTTCCAAACATTTGAAAAATTAAATGGCCTTGTTCTATATCTGTTTTACCTTGCAAGATAGGCTTTTTGATAAAAAATTCACCAAATATACATCCAACACCCCAGATGTCTATAGCTGTTGTGTAAAAACGATCACATAGTACAATTTCAGGAGCTCTATACCATCTGGTTACCACCAAAGCCGTAAATTTCATTCCTGCACCTGATCCTCCTGGTAAGTGATTATTTGGGGGACAACCATAATATAATCTACTCAATCCAAAATCGGCAATTTTCAGTACCCCGTTCTGGTCAATAAGAATATTGGCTGTTTTGATATCTCTGTGGAAGTACTTCATTTTGTGGATATAATCTAATCCACTAAGCATTTGTTTCAATACGTTTTTAATTTTGGGTATGGTTAACTCAAAATATGGATTGTGAATTATACCAGCCAAGTCACTTACCATATATGGAAGAACCATATAAAAAAACCTATCAGGAGCAATGTTTGCAGGGTTTCCAAGAGAATTGACCTCAGCTTCAGTCATGAATGGATTCTTATTGGAAGATACTGCTGTTGTGCTATTAGCAGAAGCATTTTTCTTGAGTGTTTGATCTTTGGGTTCAATTGCAAGCTTTTCAAAGTTATCAAAAATAACATCATTCAAAGTTATGACATTATGATGGCTCATTCTTTTTAAAATCATTATCTCTCTTTGAGCTACAATAGGAAAAACATCGTCTGATTTCATTATTTTTAGCTTCTTAATAGCTACCAATCTATTTGTTTGTAAGTTGATACCTTTGATAACTTCACCAAAGGACCCCTTACCCATGATATGTTTTATGAGTGGTTCGTAGTGATCTTGAATTTCTGTAACCATCCCATGATACCGGGGATCGTTCAAATTCGTCGGTTTGCTTGTTAAGTCTATCATAGAATGCCCAGTTTTTGAACATTTTTGTAGATCCTTATTAGTCTTTACAACTTTGAATAAAGAATATGATGACTTCTTGGGCTGATGTTTTAAATCAGAAGTAGGACTCTCTGTTGGCAAACTCATTATATCAACTGTGACTTATGTATTATTTAGATGAGAAAAAAAAATCTATAACTTGGTTCAAAAGAGCTCAATATGATAGTGATATAAAGAGTAGTTATAACAGTGGTTTGGTACATTCAAACTATATTGCTAGAAAGCTGATTTTACCAAAAAAGAAAAGACGAATTTACATTTCTGAAAATAAAAAAAACGTAGAAAAAAGCAGACGGGTCTGGACATTAAGTCACGTGCCCAATGCTTTTTGGTAGCGTCATATAAAAACTGTCGGATTTAAAACTAAGTCACGTGTTAATTCGTTTTGGTAGCGTAAAGCAAAAGCCTCTAAAAATGCATACTATATACAGCTTTTCAAAGTTTAAACCAGCTTTAAGTTCAAGAAGCACTGTCATAATACTCACCATCACGAAAAAATAATATGGATACAGGAGTCTTTGATGAACAGACAATCCACAAACTTCGATTATCTTTACTGAAAAAAGTAAATATAGAGAGAAGAGTGCCTGATTGCTACAAAGAAAATCTAGAGCTGATCAAATGGAAATTAAACAAGTGCTGTAATTCTTCAGGAGGTAAAAGAAACGAATCCTTTATCATCCAAGTATTCAATCCTATTGATTCTGGTATTGTAAAAAGAACCATAGATGAGGCATTGACAAGTGATATTAAAAATAACAACATTGTAATCAACTTGAGTGGTGTTGTAGATACAACAGTTGATACTTTATTAACGCAGTTTGAAAATCAAATTTATAGAAATATGGATATAAACACATTGAAAAGAAAGAAGAAAGCAGAGAATAAGAGAGATGACGATGAAGAGGAAGAAGACCTTGTAATAATTGATAAGTTGTTTAAAGACAAAATGGATAGATACTTTACTTTTTTGGAAACAGGAGAGACTATAAACAATGCTAGGCTAGATCATAATATTGAATTTGCATCTGGGGAAAATAAAACGAAGGCATTTGATACATTTTTGAGTTTTTTAGCAAATGATGGTCAACTGATTTTGAACAAGTCTACAAGTAGTTCTATTGGAAGAAACCAATTACCAACTGTGTTTTTCATTGTTGATAGTTTAGAACTTTTTTCCGAAGATATTGAAAGACAAACTTTATTGTATAACTTGTTTGATTTCATGGATGGTAACAATGATAAATACGCGTTTTCTACTTGTTTTGTAGGAGTGACAACTCTTCCTTATATTGAAAACATGCTGGAAAAAAGGGTCCATTCCAGATTTTCTAATACCTTCATTCCATTCAAGCCAATGAATGACTTTGCAACATTTAAAAAAGATTTTTACACCAGTTTGTTATTTGAATTTGACGACGAAACAGAAAATTATGATTCTTTTATATTATCCGGAATGGAATCACAATGGAACTCTCTTGTCTATGATTGGGAAAACCAAAATCTATCAGATGCTTCTGATGATGAGATGACTTTAAATCGATTTTTACAAATTGTCTTTTATAGTAATAAAAACACTCAGCAGTTGCAAATGGGTCTTTTAAACGGATTGAATTATAACAATTTTAATATCAAAAAATGGAAAGATATTAAAGTCGAATTTCCCAAAGCTGTAATTAACTACTTCATGAACACCAACAGAAACACCATAGGAGAACTAGTAAAGTCATTAACGGACTTGGAAATATTGCTTCTTATTTTAATGACAAAGAAAAACAAATTGCTTTTGGCAAAAGAGGACGAAAGATTCACTTACAAGAATAGTAATAAAACAACTTCTTTGGTTCAAGTGATAAGATTGTATGATGATTTATATTCCTCTAAAAATGCAAAAGATATTCCAATCAGAAAGTTTTCCAAAACAGTAGTAAAGTCTGGATGGGAAAGATTGATCAAATTAGGTATAATCAATCACAGAACAAAGATGAAATCACATGTAGATTTGGTCAGAGTGTTCAAAACAGCTAACTCTAGTAGGTACACAACCTTGAGTAACCCAACAATGGAAAGGTATGCATGCTTGCTAAACTTAGATGAGATAAGAAAGATCATTACACCAAGACACAGACTATTTGATTTGACCTCGATATAAAAGTGAATGCCAAGGCCATTTTCTTGAACAAACAAAAAAGTTGAAAAAACTCCATGAATATATTCGTATAGATGTATTTACATAAATGAAAACTATATATATATATATTTGATTATACTATTATTATTTTGTATTTAAAATTACCTAATTTAATATTATTCTTCATCTAGGGATAAATTTTCAAAACCTAGTGTCTTATTGTTTGATTTAGTTTCTTTGTTTTCGTTATTTTTGGAGTTTCTTTGGGATCTGTTTTCACCAGCAAAGGCACCTTTTTTGGACCAATCGAAGGATGTTGGTGAAGCAGTTTTTTGTCTTGAAGATTCTCTTTGAGGTTTAGCATTAGAACCTTTTTGGGACCAATCTAAAGATGAGGCAGAAGGACCTTCATTTTTTGGTTCTTTAACATTTTGACCTTTTTTAGACCAGTCTAAAGAAGCAGCAGAAGGACCATCGTTTCTTGGTTCTCTTAAGTTTTGGCCTCTTTGGGACCAGTCTAAAGAAGCAGCAGAAGGACCTTCATTTCTTGGTTCTCTCAAGTTTTGACCTCTTTGGGACCAGTCTAAAGAAGCAGCAGAAGGACCTTCATTTCTTGGTTCTCTCAAGTTTTGGCCTCTTTGAGACCAGTCTAAAGAAGAAGCAGATGGACCATCGTTTCTTGGAGCTCTAACATTGGCACCCTTTTGAGACCAATCCACTACTTGGTTTTCACGGCTATTGCTATATTCATTGTCAAATTGTTGCGGAGCAGCACCACTACCTTTGCTCCAGTTCAAAGATAACCCTGAGGTGTATCTACCACCGTAACCACCACCATTTCTACCATTGTTGTTCATTCTGGTGTTTGGATCGGCAACATCAACATAAACCTTGTTGGCGTTTAAGTAAGAACCTGATAATTTCAAGGCCTTTTCCAAATCGGACTTGGAGTTGAATTCAACAAAACCTCTGTGCTTGTTGGTGTTGTCCATGTTTTTTGGGATGTTCAAGGTGGCAACACAGCCTGGATTTTGAATTCCATCTTCAAACCAGTTCTTAACACCGTCTTCGGTGATATCTGAAGGGAAGTTGACAAAGGTACCTATGAAAGGTGGATAATCAGGAACAGGGAATTCAACAAATTTCTTCTTGGTGTTCAAAGTGCTTTCAGCTGCTGGATCTAAAGAAGAAGCCTTACCGCTCAAAAAGTCATTTAAATCGTGTGCTTTATGTGCTGCCTTTGGTGTTTCGTTGATCTTTGAAACATCGATGTTGTTTGAAGTGAAACTGAATGAACTAGTTGTAGTTTGAGCAAAGTCGTTATTCTTCAAGAAAGCTTGCAAATCCATACTTAGTAGTTTTTAAAATTTGTTAAAAATTTAGTGAGTTTAATTTTTTTTTTGGTTCTAATTCATCTAACTCTTCAAATCCCTTAATTCAAATAATCTTATTATTATAATGTTCGATATTTTTAAAAAGTTTATTGAAACTTTCACCCGAGTAAGTTGAACGCTTTTCTACGCTTTTTCTACGCTTTCGCTGCTTTCAAGGACAAATCATTAGTCTGAAAAATTACTAGTAAATTTTTCAATCATCTGGCATTTGGGGGAATCTATGGAGGAAAAAACGCTAGCAGATGGAGGGACATAGTACGCCGATATGTGTATTGGTAAGAAAATTACCTAAAAGGGAAATTTCTGAGTAAGTTGTGCTTTCTGAGGGAAAAAAAAAGAAAAGAAGCGGGTTTTGAAGGTGTTTTTGTCGGACATAGGAGATAAGTCATGTGACCATGTCACATGACTCTGTCACGTGAAGATCAAAAAATTAAAACAGCTTTTTGCTTGGTCAGGGTAAATGAACGCTTTTTGCCCAAACGGGAAAGTGACACCTAAGACACAGTCCCTCCATATCAAATCATAAAAATTTTTTTTGCCCACCAAATATATTAGAGCAGCAGAAAGGCGCTAAATATAACGTTTGGGGATTTATTTAGATATTGATTTTGTCACAGAACTTTGTTGTTGTTTTTTTTTTTGCTGATATTTATTATAGATCATATATATTAACCAATTTAATATTGGATCTTAAGGACATATAACACATCGAAAACCGATCAAAATATATATAATGTCACAAAACAATAATGTTAACGGTAGCATAAGAAGAAAACTAGCCATTGTAGGTGATGGTGCTTGTGGTAAAACATGTTTACTAATGGTATTTGCCAAGGGGAAGTTCCCAACCATATACGTTCCAACAGTTTTTGATAACTACGTAGCCGATGTTGAGGTTGATGGAAGAAGAGTTGAGTTAGCTCTATGGGATACTGCTGGTCAAGAAGATTTTGATAGATTAAGACCTCTATCATACCCAGACTCCAATGTTGTTATTATATGTTTCTCAGTTGACTTACCAGATTCATTGGAAAATGTTTTGGAAAAGTGGATTTCTGAAGTCTTGCATTTCTGTCAAGGTGTTCCTATTATCTTAGTTGGTTGTAAAGTCGACTTAAGAAATGATCCTGCTATCATTCAACATCTACAAAGTATAGGTTCTGAAGGTCCAGTTTCCCAACAACAAGGTCAAGACGTTGCTGATCAAATTGGTGCTACTGATTATATCGAATGTTCTGCTAAGACTGGATTTGGTGTTAGAGAAGTCTTTGAAGCCGCCACTAGAGCCTCTTTAATGGGTAAGCAAAACAAGAGCAAATTAAACAAGAAATCCGGTAAAAATGGTAAAAAAGATAAGAAGAAATGTACCATTTTATAATATGCTTATACTTGTCTTTTTTTATAATTCAATAATGCACTATATTAAATATTAAACATAAATAATAATAAATTTAAGAAACATAATTCTAGTTAACTTTGTCGTTTTTGTAATTCTATTTACATAATGGAAAAAAAATACAAATCTTTTTTTTTTCCTACTTATTCATTTCATATATAATAGATACATTTACCATCCACCAATCTTATATTCTGGTAATTCACCGCTGATGGCTCTGGTTCTAAATTGAATTCTATTAAGCTTTACACCATCACCTACAACGGATCTACCGGTACCTGTCATCACACATCTATTTCTAATTTGGGACATCTTGGACAATTTTGGCATTGCTGATAATTGCAGTTGTGCTTGCATTCTTACCTTTGTAGGTAGTAGTGTGTTTCTGGATATGGATTTAAGAGTTCTTTGTTCAAGTTCTGTTTCTGCAAAGACTTGTCTCTTGACGTTGTCCTTGATGGTATTCCATCTAGGAGTTATAGGTGGCATTCTAAATAGCTTAGCGTAAGTAGACATATTAATAAATTGTTTTATGTATATAGAGTGGTGTTTTTATTGGTGTTTTGATATGCCAATTTTATACAAATATAGACTATGAAAGTTTTTATATGAGGAAAAAGAAATCTGTGAGAACAAGAGTGAAATTCTTCAAGGCAAAAAGAAGAAAAAAATTTTTTGTTGCCCGAAGAAAAAAAAGAAGCATGATTGTGTAGCGCTCGCTATTCAACAATTAAAAATCTTAAATCGGATATAAAAGGGCATTAATTAAAGTTACTTATATTCAAACTATATTATTCTAATAAAGCACAAACCATAGAGTTTGAAAGCAGTTTTGCATAAATGTGAGGATAAAAAACTACATAAGATTGATAAATTTTTATCAAAAATAAACCAAGGCTGTTCAAAATAGAAGGCATAACTACTTGAATTTGGAAAATCTCTCTGGCTGGTGAATGCCACACTCGGTCTTCCCCTTCTTGTCTGACCATCTACCACCTCTTTCATCATCGCCAACTGTAGGCAAGGTTGAATGGTAATCACCTATTGATTTGTAGCCGTACTGCAACAACTCATTAGTGGGTACGTCTCCTTCAATGACGATATCATGGACTTGTTTGAAGGTATAGTTGTAAAATGGGTTCAATTTGAAGACTTTGTTCAAAGCATCGTATTCAAGAATATCCAGATCTGTTCTGTCATTCCCTTGTGTTTGTCTTCTCCCAGTGATTACCAAGTCAATGTTGAATTGCTTATATGTTCTCTCCAAAGGCTCGACTTTGGAAAAGTAGTCGTACTTGTCGTCATCACTGATCCACAAGTTATCTCCATACTTGTCACTGAACTCTTTTTCTGATTCTAATCCCAAAGGTTTTATTACATGAAAGTCGGAGATAACGTTTTTGTTGTAGTATTTTTTCTGGATTTTATCAACTAAATCCAAAGTTTGGGGGAAGTGATGAAGTGTATCTATGAATACACAGTCTATCTTCTCGTCTGTGAACTTCTCTGACAATAAATGGATTATAGACAGCCCACTGATCCCCAAGGCTGAAATCTGGTATATATTATCAAAGGTGAGTATAGCCCATTTGATGATTTCTTCGGGTGAGTGCAGTTTTTTCAAATGTGCGTTCCAGTGGGTAAGTTGTGATTGCTTGAATTGAATGGCACCTGAGTTAGTGGAAAAGTATTCGCTCATAGCTGAAATTGGCATTAAAGTATTGGGATTTTGACATTAATCTCATTCAAAAACATGCTATTACAAAACAAACTGCAAGCTACCGTCATAACCTAGCAATGGGTTTTATACCGTAAGTGAGATTTATGTAATTTTTTTACTCTCTTTTTTTTTTTCTTTTAATTCTTTAACACCACAGTAGGGGGAGCGAAGGACTGTATTGGTAGCACGTTTTTTTTCTTGTTTATATATTCATTTCAAAATAACAAGACACCATAACCATAACTACCACTGGATAATGACGGATCAACTTACGAATATACAAACTAAAACGAAGGATTTGATAGAAACTTTCAATGAATTAAATCTAACAGTGTACGACTACGCAAATACGGAAGATACGCAAAAAAGTATACTGAACAATCTCAATAAAATATTTTCAACGCTTAAAGAGCTTAATCAGGATTCATTTGCGTTAAGCAAAACAGACAAGAATGTTAATATCCCACTGGATGTCATTCAATACATAGAAAACACGAGAAACCCTGATGTGTACACAAGAGAGTTCGTAGAGAGCATCAAACTAGCAAATGATTACCAAAGAGAAAAACAACTAGCATTTAAGTCAATGAGCAAGAAGCTTGGCGAGGGGATATTGGATGTTTTCTGTGGAGATGACGATGAAGATCAACTTGATGAAGCTGAAAAGCTCAAAATCAAGGAAAGCGTTCAATCCATATGGAAACGTGGTGGTATTCAATGAGAGTATTTTCAAATTTGCTTAAGGATTACCGTTTCTTTTTTTTTTATTCCTTTTTTTTTTCGCTTATAACAGAAATATTCATACTGAAATAAGCTTATTTTATATTTCAATATATTTTAAAATACAAATAGGCATCAGCTGTACTTTTTATTAACAAACCAAACATGGATTCTACTTTACTGAACATCACAATTGAATGTGAAAATGCGATTTTCACAATGGCTATGCACCCTTCAAAAAACCAAATGCTGATAGGGTTCTCCACTGGGCATGTGTGCTGCATAGAATATAACATAAATAAAGACAACAAAATCAAGATGGTATTCAACAAGATTGGTAAAGAGTTTGAATATGAGTTGTTTAATGAAAATGATGATGCAATTGAATCAAGCGAAACTTCAAAGTTCGTAAATTTGCTGTGGAAGACCAAGAGACATGAAAAATCATGCAGAAATGTTATCTATGTCGATGACAAAACAGCTGTTTCTGTGGGTTCGGATAATCACATGAAATTGTTCAAGTGCGGCAATGGAAAGATTTTAGATAAATATCATTTTGAAGATTTGGACAAACTCTCTGTTAAGCCAAACTGTCTTTACACATTCAATGAGTACATATTGATGGGAACTGAAGAAAAGGGTATTGTTAAGGTGATGAAGTATGATGTTAGTGATAACTACAAATTAGAAATGTTTAATACTTTAACCGGATTGCACAATGGAGATAGCATCAACAAGATAGAAGCCTTAAACAAGAACAACTATAAAAAAGTGATCAAAAAAACAGGTAAAAACAAAATACAAGACGAATTCATTTCCGAGGCCTTGTCTGTTCACAAGTTCATATCTGTTGGTCAAACATGTTTACAAATATGGGATTGCAGATGGAAGGATATCAGCAAAGTCCAATCATCTGAAGATCAAGAAGATGAATTGTTATCTCTTTGTTTTTTAAATGACGATGAAAACGATACTACTTTGTTTTGTGGACAAGGACAAGGTGTCATGACTACTTGGAAATATGGTCTTAACGAATACACTGATCAAATAGGAAGAATCAAAATATCCAAAAATGAAGGTATAGAAAGCTTGATTCCAACAATGTTGAATAACAACAGAATCTGGTGTGGTGTTACTGATGGGTTTGTTTACTTAATCGATGGTAAAGTCAAAAGAATTGTAAAAAAAGTACACCACGGGAAATACGAGGACGTGTCATTACTAGACATAGACTACGAGTATAGATTGGTTTCTGGTTCCATGAATACCATCAAGTTGTGGGAGATTGATCAAGGCGAAGAAGAAGAACAGGAACTAATGAGTGAAGATTCTAGTGAAAACGACTTCAGTGACGACTCCGATAGTTCCTTTGATGCAGAAAATGATATGTTGAGTGGAGAAGAAGAAGATGAAGAGTCAAATAGTGATGATGAAGCCATAGCAAGTTTCAAAAAGGCTATGGAAGAAAAACCTAGAAGTATAGAAGTACAAGAAATCAAAATGTCCAATAAAGATATCAATAAGATATCCAAAAAACAACAAAAAAAGAAACAGCAGGAACTAAAGAGAAAACAAGAGTCCTTGAAGCATGGTATTAGAAAGTTTGAAGGTTTGTAGTAGCATATGTACATTAGAGTGCGTGATCTTCTTTAAGTCCGACGAACAATTTTTTATACCTTTTTTTTTCCTCCCCTCTATGTAAAATATACTTCCCATCAGCATTATTCACAGCCTTTTTTTTCCCTCCATTTTTGGTTGTAAGAAACAGCCTTTGAAGCATACCAAAAAGCATACTAAGCAACACATATATATAATATAATAAAATGAAACCGGTTGTAGGACAAGGTAAAGCATGGTTTTGTACGGTTATCTCCGTATTTGGATGTGTGATTCTAACAGTTCTAGGCCATTTATATAACTCAGGACACGAAGAATTTGTGGGCCATTCAGTCAACGATCCTACTATAGAAGAGGGTGTCCTTATAGCAAAGACAATATTTACTACAGCTTTGGTATACTTAGGATTGGTAATATTCTGTGGTTCTCAAATATATCTACATAACAGAAAGCACCAAGTAAGAATTTAGGTGTGGTATATACGATAAACTTGTTTAAGAGCTTCTTATTTTTTTTTGCTGTATGAATTTGCTGCTTGCACGTGACTATCTCCAATTGCCTCTCCAGCCCCTAGCCATACCACTTTAAAAGGCATATCCTGGCTCCTAGAGGGAGGGTAATTTTTTTTTTTGGCTTAGCCCCTATTTCTAGTGTATCGTTTACGTAATGAGTGGATTACTAAGCATGATCTTAAGAAAACTATCTTCAAGATTATCACAGTTGATAAACCCCCAAGGAATTAAAACCCCCCCATAGGATGTCTAAGTTAAACAGTACCCAATTTCCAGACCATTTACAATATTTACTATCCGAATCAAAGTTTCTTCATTTAGCCACTTCAAACCCGGACACCAATGTTCCGTCAATATCTATGATGCACTATTTGTACATAGCTGAAGAACAAACTTTTTTGGCTGAAGATAGCAAGTTGATTGTATTTTTGACACCAAGACATACCACCAAGTTCAAGAACATATCTTTGAACAAGCATGTTTCTGTGTTGTTGCACGATTGGATGCTAAGCGGTAAGGAAAACCCTAATGAAGAAAATGAAAACTTTAGCAACTTACTGAAGCAATTGAATCAGCAAGAATTGAAAAGAAATATTTCAGCTTCTATCACCGGAGAAGCTTTTGTTTTGAAGGATGAAAAGGAAATCCAATATTACCAAGATGTGCTACAAAAAGAAGACCCGGAATCAATGAATTACAAGTGTGATTCTTATGCGATCATTAAGATCAAAATCACCTCTGTTAAAACAAGCGATGAAAAGAACAACATAAACGTTATTGAATGATTAAGATATATAAATATATGTAAATTCTTCTAATTACCTTCTTGGCCGAAATCATTTGTAAACTCAATTTGTTTGTCAAGATCATGCTGGTTGACAGTAGGTCTACTTCTCTTAACACTTTTGATAAAGTCCTTTAGAGTTAAATCCGGCTCCAAAAGATCTTCACCATTCTCTATGTCTAACCAAGACATTTCAATTGCATGTTTATCTCCTGGTGAACAAGGTGTGTACTTGGTATTCCCATCAACCTCAACTTTCTTGAAATGTGTAGCAGTTTGAATTTTTCTGATTGGTTCCATCAATGCATCTTTTACAACTGTATTGATATCTGAACCTGAGTAACCCTCAGTCATCTTTCCCAAGACTCGGTAGTCCTTTCTTTTTAAAGTACATGGAGTATCCCCAACATTAAGCTCAAACATTTTACAACGTGCTCCTAGTTCAGGCAACGCTATGTATATTCTCTTTTCAAATCTTCTTCTAATAGCAGAGTCCAATTGCCACGGAATGTTTGTTGCACCCAAAACAAGAACTCCTTGGGTATCATTTCCAACACCATTCATCTGTACAAGCAATTCTGTTTTTATACGTCTAGAAGCTTCAGATTCATTGTCTGATCTTGCAGAGGTTAAAGCATCAATTTCATCAATGAATATAATACTTGGCTTCTTTTCTCTAGCCAAATGAAACAAGTTCTTGACTAACTTTTCAGATTCTCCCATCCACTTAGAAACTAAATCTGAAGACGATATTGAGAAAAATGTTGATTGTGCTTCGGTGGCCACAGCCTTTGCTAAATAAGACTTACCTGTACCTGGTGGGCCATACAACAGAATACCTGTAGTCGGTTTTCTTTTTCCCTTGAATAAATGTGGGAACTTCACAGGCAAAATAACTGCTTCTTTCAAAGATTCCTTTGCTGTTTCTAAACCAGCAATATCAGACCATTGAACATTAGGTTTTTCAGTTAAAATGGCCTGAGAAATAGAACTCTTTAGTTTGTCCTCATCTGTATTAGCCGATTCGGTTTTTTTGGCATTGGTTTCCTTTGCCGGTTGTTTTTCTTCTTCTTCTAAAAACTTCTTCAACTTCTCAGCCCTGTTCAAATACTCCATGAACTTCACACGTATAAGTTCTTTAGACTTTTCGTTTTTCTCGTACTTTATAGCAAGCATTAGGTAGTCCAGTCCATTGTAGTATGACTCATAGGCTTCCTTGTATTTCTTGTTGTTGTCTAAATCAATGGCTCCTGTAACAAGTTCAAGTCCCTTGTTCAGAAAATCAACATCACTCATTATATAGTTGTATGGAGATGTGTTTGGTTTATTGAAAAGACCCAAGCTATGTTTATTTGCTAGAGGTTGTTTTTTTTTCGGTTGCTTTACCCCCCCTTGGTTTTGACCCAGGAAGCGTATTCGTGAAGGGGGGAAAAAACAACAGCAAGAATTACACGTTTTGTAGCTGTTATAGTATTCATAATGAAGCTATTCTAGCTGTAAATAGTATATAAAAAATAATCATTCAATGTCACTTGACGATATAGAATCCTCTTCAATCTGTCTCCAATCATAAGAGTCGTCGTCTTTGTTGTGCTCATTTCTTAGCAGTCTGGTGATGTTACTATTGCTTAATTTATCCGCTTTGTATGCCTTAGTGGGGGAACTAGTTATAGCATTACCTCTTTTTTTATCAGTTCCTTTGGGAGAACCATCAAGAATATTGCTGTCTCTTTCAGGACTCAAAAATGTATTTTGTCTTTTTATTGGAGATAATTTATCAAAAGCTATGATACTGCCGTGTTTCTTCTTCTTCAAGCTGTCATTTATATTGTTATTGCTATTTTCCTCAAATTGCATTATAGGATCACTTGACTGAAGATTGTTGATCTTTCTCTTTTCTTTTATCAAAGACATGTCAACAAACCCGTTGTTGTACTTGTGTTGCTGTTGCATCAATGTCACTTCATTGGACATATCACTCACTGCCTTTTCAAGAAGACTAATGGTTTTTTCGTATTCCAACAACTTATTCGTCAATTGCTTTAGGGTTATGGGATCAACTTCTTCTTCCTTCTGTGGCTTTCTGGAAAGAGATGTTTTGTAGTAGTTTTTCCCTTTGGAATTGAATATGGAATCATCCACTAAGGGGCGTTTACTTGAACTGAATACCGAATCATCAACAAAGGTGCTTTTGGTGCTTTTATTTGAATTGTTTACCAATTTCTTCTTGATCGTTTTCACTTTGTCTTGGTTCTGAAATCTTGATTGAATGTCGTATAGAGTTTCATCGGCATTGTTGTCTTTATTGGCGTCATTGCTGAAAAAAAACTTAAGCACCTTAGATATGGAAAAAATAGAGCTATTCTGCTGTTTCGTCTTGTTCACTTTGTTCAACTTTTGAACTCTGTGTCTAGCTTTCCCATTAGCCTTGTTTTCCCCAACAAGTTGCTTAGATTTTTTCATTTTTTTGGCGTTGATGTTGCTCTTATCCTCATCCACGTTCATTTTTGCTAAAATAGCTTTAAGTTTGTTTTGATTGATTTCCATAGTATAAATCCTTAGTAAACCTTGTATTTATGCGTTGCCTGTGTTTTCTTATTCTTTCCTTATCTCCTACTTGTATTAGTTAAACCCAATATACTAAAAAATGAGTTTAGAGCGATTGAGAAGAAAAACACTGCCCTACGGAATAAGCGCCTTTCAATCAACAACAGAAAAATCGCCGTTTTGGGAAATTGCAATTTTTTTGGGAAATTATGCAATTTACGCGTCTTCAATATTGAATATTCATGTTTTGACATGGTAGCGCTGTGTTTACAGCGCTACCATGTGAGGAACGCGTCAACAGCGATTTTTTTACGTCTTTTTTTTTTTTTTAAAAATGCAGAGGCATTTGTTCACTTCAATACTATATAATATTAGCTGCTGAAATACTTTCATAAGCATACAAGTTGAACCCAAAAAAACACCATATACTCTAGTACACCACACAAATGGAACATATTTTTCTTCCAGTTGACATTCCTAATCATGTGATCAGACCCATCATATACAGAATCGTCACGAAACAACACAATCTTTTGCTGACCACAAGTGGTTTACAGACTCTTGCTTATATAATTGGTAATAAGGCCATTGGAGGCGAATGGAGGACAACACAGCTTAACCAAACGAAAAAAATCATAGATTCTATTGCTAGAGAATGGATAGGCAGAAATTACGGAAAAAAATTCGAAGATAGAGCTAATATCATGTCAATTTATAAAGATCTATATGAAAGCAAAAAAGATACAGTTTCCTTTAATAATGAAAATATAGAAATCTCATTTAATGACATTGAACCAGGTAACTCTACTTCTGTACAAGATGTGGTAATGAAGGATGAAGTTGAAGAGGATCAATTCAATGTTTCAATGGACGTTGAGCAAGAGCAAACAATGCTGAAGAATTACCATAACTTTATCAAGTTTTCAAGTTACGATGAACTTCCCTCATTGAAGTATGAACACCAGCACAAAACTTTTAACTTGAAAAACTCTTCATTTGCTGATATGGAGCATAATCATAAAAATGTGATTAATCCATTGGCAAAACCTCAGACCTTGATAAACAGAATAGAACTAATAAAGATTAAACATTTGAAAAATAGCACCAATGGAGACGTAAAATTCAATCCTATAAAAGATCTTTTGGGTAGAAACGAGGAGGTTTTTACTTTGTGTGGTATTCTCAGAAAAAACTTTAAAAATGAATGGATTTTAGAAGACCCTAGTGGTACAGTCAAACTGAAATTGGATAACATGGAGTATGACCACAATGATTATTATTTGGTACCAGGTGAAATCTTAATTCTTAAGGGTATTTACTTCACAATTGGAGAAATATTCCATGTCAGATATGCATACTTCCCCAAAAATGAGCCAAGACCTGTGACTATTTCTAAAAGATTGAATAAAATGGATTATTTAGGAATCAATAAAGAACAGAACTACGTTTTGAATGAAGATTTCTTCTTGAAACTGGAGGACATTAATGTGAAACTGAAAAAAAATTGGATTGCGTTCCTAGGTGGAGACATGTTCTTGGATGATCAAAGAGTCTTGAATGGTATTGATAAAGTTCTGGAAACCTTCCAGGCTGATACGCTAGCAATTCCAAGATTTATAGTCTTCCAAGGATCCTTTGTTTCTAAGAGTCTTAAAGTTGATATCATGTCAAATATATCAAATGTGTACAAACAATACAGTGAAAACTTCAATACTCTGTTTGGAATTATAAACAAGTATCAAAACCTACTGGATTCGAAAACACAGTTTATATTTATTCCTGGAGAAAACGATCCTTGGTTTGGAACAGGTGATATTTTCCCAAAATCTGGCATCCCTGATTTCTTTATCAAAAACCAAAACTATCCTAGTGTGTTAAAGAACAGTCATTTTAAGAGTAATCCTGTGAAGCTGATATATCTAAATCAAGAAATTATGATCGTTAACAATAAATACTACAATCAATTCATCACCAGTGGTATTGATCTTGAAATAGACAGTGTCCATGCCAGTGAAGATGAGAATAATATTATAGATCAGCTGGAAAACAAGAAAAAGGAAAAATATAAGGTTGCCAAGACTTTGATTTCTCAACAACATTTGTTCTTTCACAAGAACGTGATAAACTGGGACTTTGATCACTTTTTGCAATTGAATCCTTTACCCACAAGTATTGTTTTGATTGATACATCTGCATCATCATATCACACAAGTTTCAACGGAGTGCAAGTGGTTAACACTGGTAAATTTATATCAAACTCAGAAACATCATTATGTGGATGGTGGGAGTATGCCCCATGCTTGAGAAAGTATTTCTGGAAGGAAATGAAGATTTAGAGGTATTTAGATTACTAGCTGTATATATATTAAACTGTATCAATAATTTTTTTCAACATACAAAAACGAGGATCTATTTGTTTAAATTGATCTTCTTTCAAAATTTCTTCTATAAGAGACATCCCAGTCAAGCCAAAGCAGGTATGGAAAATATCTACAACGTTTCCTGGTCTGTCTGATATACCACCATTTACTTCATCTTGACAGTTTATAATAAACACCTTCAATTTATGTAAATCGATGCTTTCTAAGCAATCATGTTTACTATCTTTAAAATGTTTACTGTAGTTAATAAGCTTTAAAGATGCTAAGCACCACCAGGAATAACAGCAATCAGATAGCTTGCAAGGTCTACCGTTCAACCCACCATCCAAATTTTGCCTTTCACTGAGCCACCATTTTAGCTCTTCAAGTTCTTGCTTGCTAAAATATTCGTCAATCTTGTCCCAAATGGCAAAGCTTGCAAATGAAGTCCAAACATGCGCACCATGTGATTCTCTTTGTGGTTTAAGACCAAATCCACCATCGTAATTGAAGCACTTTTTCAGGTATGCCAACCCCTTGTCAACAATTTCATTAAGGTTGTTATCTCCGAAAATTTCAGGTGTATATTTATGTATGTAATACAGTATATGCAAGCTGTTATATGAGTATCTAGTATCCAGTTCTTCAGTAAACATATCCCCTTTGAATGCTCCATTGTCTAACTGGAGATTTTTTATATACTTGTGAATATTTGGAAACACATTTTCTTTTAAGAAACCTACATCGTTGTAAATTATTAGTAGTTGTATGGCCGATAGAGTCGATAAAATATGAGCATCATGTTGAGGATATGGAGAAAAGGCTCCAGTTTCTGAATCCATGCATTTCTTGATCCATGAAACTAAAGATTCCCTTTGAGAATCACTCACTTCTTGATCCACCATTTGCTTAGAAATAGCCGCCCAATATAACCCATTCATTCTTAAGTGTTGAGACAGATGGTATTCAAGCTGTTTTTCATCATCCAATGTGATTTCCAATCTGTCAATGTATCTAGCTACAAGCTTCTTATCGATTGACATGTTCTATACAACTTCACGCTTGGTCTTATAGCATGAAAAGGTGTTTATTAATGATCATATGGGACGAAAAAAATGGCATTATATTATACCAGTGAAAAATATCCCATCAAGGGATTTGAAATACAACTGAAAAAAAAACAAGTGAAAAAAACAAGCATTTTAAATTTGAAATATACCTAAGATTAAGAGGCTTTATACAACCAAATAACTAGATATTAAGAGTGTTGAGAGGAAGGAAATGGCCGATTTTGTACCCAAAGATGACTTTTACACACCAGCGAACACCGAAACCGTTAAATTCAGGTTAAATCTGATAAAGAAGTATCCAACTTATATTAAAACGAAGCAAGTAAATAATCACATTTTTGATCAGAAACGTAGCTTTCAATTGACAAAAAGGTCGAATTTTACAGCTAATGGGGCCATAGCAAAAATTATAGAGTACAGACAGGACGAGGTACTATTTTCTACACACAGGGGCGATGTATCAAGCTATAATCTGGTTACGTCAGAGTACAAGATTTTGTATAATCACAACAACACAAGAACATCGGCAATAGCATACATTTCCACTGGTGATTTAATTGCTTCAGGTGCCCAAGATGGGACTCTTTTACTCAACAAATCTGGTGCTATGACGCAGTCTCCAGTACATAAAGAAAGAATAGTCGATGTGTGTCCCTTAAACCATTCTTCAAACAATTTGATAACCATATCACAAGACAAAACATGGTCATTGCATGATTTGAATAATCTTTCCACTATTTTGTACAAACAAGATGGATATACATCAGGTCTTTCAGCAATGTCTGTGTCAGAATACGATCATCTCCTTGTTACAGCAACTCTTGATGAAATTCAAATGCACGATCTAAGATCTGGTTCTTTGTTGGGCAGATCCAAAAACATGGACAAAGAACCTTGCCATGCTATGAAACTACTGGGGAACAATCACACTTTAGTGACAGGAGGACAAGGAAAGCTGAAAATATTTGATTTAAGAAAAATTGACATTAACGGAATTAATGATTGTTTAATCGATGAAAAATTAGTACATCAAGGAAACCTTGTTACTTCAATAGACTTCAAAGATGATGTTTTGGTAAGTACAGGGTTTAAGAATGCAAGTGTTGAAATAAATACTCTGAAAAATGGCTTTATACAAAATATAAATGAAAATAGAGAGTCAATGAGTATTGTGGGAGATAAACTCTTGACTTCAAAAATCTTAAACAACGGTCAAATTCTTTCAGCTGGGTTCAATTCAAAGATAAACTTTATATATTAAAAAAGAAAACAAAAAAAAATTGAAATAACTAATCTTGATTATCTTCTTCTTTGTCTTTTAGAACGCTTGGAAGGAAGTTCAGCAACTATGGTGAATAAGTTACTAGTTTCTTCAATTATGCTTTTAGTTTTTTCTGCAACTTCAGAACTACACAACTCTGAGATTTGTCTCTTCTTCGAGTTAATACCTGACAGCTTTGCTTTGATTTCAGATTCAATAGTCTCTAACTTTTGTTGTATACTTAAAAGTTCAATTTCCGAGTCAACTATAGATTTTTCAGCTTTGTTGATTTCTGACTTCAAATATTCGGATTCTTTGATTTTGTCATTGACTTTTTTCTTTAAAGAGTTAATTTCAGCTTCTGAGTTGGATATGCCAGTATTTTCTTTTTTGTTAGTTTCTTCTTTAAGTTTAGATATCTCTTCTCTTAATTCTTTCTGTTTCTCTAGCCCTTGTACTATCTTTTCGTTAGATTCCTTTGTGTATTGAATACCTTCAACAACAATTTTCTTAACTAAAGAGTTGTATTCAGAATCAAAGAACTCGATTTCCTTATCAATTGAATCGTTGAATCTTTCAGCATACTTCTTGAGTTCTTTTTCATTTTGTAATTTATCAAATAATTCTTCAGTCGACAGTTCTCTATTCAACTTATTGGTACTGAAATAATTGAAACCTTTGTTCAACTGATACAAAATTCTTTGATCAAAATTAACAATGAGGTTTTTACTAATTTTGAAATTGTCTTCATTTAGCAAGTTATCATCGTCTCTTAAATGAATTCTGTTCTTGATAAGCTTTCTAATATTGCTGATATCTGAATCTGATAATTCTGAGAAATTAATAGTATGATCAATATTTTTTAAGTATCTCAAAAAATTAAAGATCGAATCACCTGAGTCTAAGCCATTAACATAGTTTTCTAAAAAATCACCGTACAAATCATTTGAATTTTCCAATATTTGCTCTGTTAGCTGCTTGTTACCTTTGGTATAACTTTTGGAGTTGAAAAAATCCTTTTTGTTGAACAAGCTGTTGTTTTTCAAAGGTAATACACCATTCAAACCATTTACATATTCAGAAATCCAAGAATCATCTAATGAACCTGCTCTGTCTTTGTTGCAAATAACATCCATGACCACATCCTTCACACTCATCAAAGAATTCTTTTCCTTTAACTTCAAAAAATGATCAATGGAGTAAGGCGTAAACAAAGCAATAGTATCTACATTCTGCAGAGGAATAAAGCTTTTAGGTGGAGAACACGAATCCAAGGTAATGACCAAATCAGCAAACTCAACAGGACATTCGTGTTCCATATTGGAGACCAAATGAACAGTCAGTTCGTCTTGATTGCTATTATTCTTTTTACCATTGGAAGCGCCACTTCTATTATCATAGTCTTTGCTTGAATTGTCACCATTATTAGTACTTTTGATATCTCTTTTCAATCCTTTCTTTCCATCGTATCTTTGAACATGGATCTTGTTACTGTTTTTCGGAGTTAAACTTGCTGTTAGAATTGCTTCTAAAATGTCACATATTCTTGTTGGTTGCGTGGTGCTACTTAAAGAAGACTTTGATCTACCACCAATACTGCTTTGTATTGAATCCTCCTCATTGGACTTGGTGGATAGATTTTTAGCTGCATTAGACTTCTTTTTATTGGCATCTTCACCTGACTCACTGTCGTTTGATTCATCGCCTGAATGGTCCTTACTGTTGACTGTGCTTATGGGCTCGTTGATATTTGATTTTCCAAGATTCTCCAATTCACTGTCCTCTTCATTTAAATCCTGTTTTTCTTCTCCAATTTGCAAATCAGAAACTGTTTTTCTTCTTAATTGAATTTCTTGTAAAATATCACCGGGTATGTAGGACAAATGCTTGTAATTTGTATCTTCAAAATCATATAGATTATTTATGTTGAAATCTCCTCTGAAGTATATCACCACATCTTTTTTGCTCTTCGTTTCTTTAATATTTTCTATAAGCATTTTCAGAGCATATAGCTTACCAGAGTTGCTCAATAGTTGAGTTTTTACAAACTCCTTGAAAACCAATTGTCTGTTAGAATTCGGTAGTTTGCTCATTATCAAAACGTATGGATGTATTGAAACTGATTCCAGATTAATGGCCAACAAATCCATTGAATTTTTAATATAGTCTGACATATCTTTAGAGTCGTTGTTGATTAGCTGTAAAATATCACTGTAATGAAGTTGTATGACCTTTTTGTACAGTTCCAGTTGCTCTTCCGAAAAATAACATGGTAGTTCGTATACTTTGACTGAATCCAAGCTATTGGTGTCGTTGGAAACGTGAGATTTCTTCGTTTTCAAGATACTGCTGCAGTCTTGATTTAGAATGTTGTGTAGGTTCATTTTTCTCGATATATCTGTTGATATAGCTGGGTTGTTTTTTGCTAATTTTCTTATATTATTTAAAAGCTTGAATGATCATCTTAGAACGGGGCGAAAAATTTCACCTTCCTAGGGGATCCTTTCAAATTTTTAAAATCACCGTGTAGAGAAAAAATAACTAGGAGCTTAAGCAAAGGAAGCTGAAATATTTCAAAACACCAAAAGAAATAACACCAGAATAAGATGAGTGTAGAGGAAAAGGTTGATGTTGAGCTTTATGACAGACAGATCAGATTGTGGGGTATGTCGACGCAGAAGTTGATCTTGAAAAGTAATGTTTTAGTAGTGAATTTGAATGGATTAGGTACAGAAATCATGAAGAACTTATTGCTTTCAGGTATAGGAAACATTACAGTTTTAGATGACCATGATATCGATGTTGATGATGTAAATACTTATTATAACCAGTTTTTCATTTACAAATCTAACTTGGAAAAACTTGGTGGTAGAGTCAAAAGATTGGACATAGCAGAAGCTAATATGAGGGACATGAATCCTAGATGTAACTTAACAACATTGACAACAGATACCAATAAAAAGTTGCTTGACAAAGGTTTTTTGAACAAGTTTGATCTGGTTATTATCACTGAAATTTTGGATAACGACTTTTTATGCCAAATTAACGACATCACACGTGAACTGAACCTACCAATATACATTGCCCAATCGTATGGATTATCCAGTATGGTTTTTGTTGATTACATAACCAGGTTCTCGTTGTCAGAAAAGTTATTGGATATTAAGAACGATGCTTCCCAAATTGAAAAAGAAAAGAGCATTATTGGAAAAGGTGATTTCCCAGTGAAATTGACCAAAAATACAGAGCTTGCATCTAAAGAGTTGGTCAAAAACGAAGAAGACGGTAACATGAAGCTTATTTTGAAAACTTTGAATAAATTTATTCCATTCAGAGACTTGATTGATGGTTTGAATTCCGAAGATTGTCTTTCAACCCAATTCAATAACAGACAGTTAAGAAACTTAAAGCAAAATACCACTATACCATTTATTTTAAACTCATTGAATCCTAAGATCTTTTCGGCTGATGAATACTTTACTAAGTGTAAAGGAATTGAACTACCAGCTGTTGTTGCTGTTGTAGGTGCCGCTTTGGTACAAGACTTTATTAGTAGTTTGAACAAAACAAAGCTCATAAACAACTTGCTTTTGTTCGATGCCAAGAATGACGAAATGCCAGTTATAGAAATATAATTTGAAATTATTACTTATACTTCATAAAGTTATATATAAAAATCAAAGATTGGATCTCATAAAAAAACATTATTTTTTTTGTTTTCTTTTAAAAGAGTATCCAAGTTTTATTGTTCATCATTGACAACAACAGATTGTAAGTGTTTCATGAAAGTTTGTAAAGAAACATCATCAGTCAAAACGATGTTACCAGCTGAGTAATCTTGGTCAGTGTAGGCAACAGAAGGATTCAACTTACTCATCAAGAATCTGGATTGGGAACCACCATATTCGGTATCAATGAATCTTGGTAATGGGAATCTATCAACTAATAGCTCAGCAGCTTCTAATTTAGGTTCTTCCAACAAGTTCTTGAAATCTTGGTAAGTTGGATCGTTTTGGTATCCAGCCTTTCTCCATTGAGCAACTTGTTCACCATGGTAAATCAAAATATAGAAGAAAGTATCTAACAACAAAATGGTGTTTGGCTTAACGGAGATGGAATCTAACAAGACTGGTTCAGGTTCAGTTTCCATTGAGTAAGAAGTCAAAGTAGGTTGTATCATGATCAATGAGTTGGTGCAATCTTCTCTGGTAAAGACGTGTCTGTAAAAGGCAGTTTCATCAGGAGAATTGTTGAAGACGGATAAGAATTGAGATCTTCTTAAGTAGAACAAAAATTGTGGATACAAAGAAAAGTTGCTGCTCAACTTAAATGATAAAGGATCACCCTTGGTGTAATCACTGTAAGATTGGCATAACTTAATTAAAGCTCTATCAATCCATCTAACAACATCTTGTTCGTCTTCTTTTTCAGCCTTGTGAACAGCTAATCTAGCCATCAATACAGCAGCAGCTTCTTGATCAAAAGACAAACCAATTTTTTGGGATCCATTTGGAACCATTTCATTAGCAACAGTAGTAACTCTAGTTCTCAAAGTACCAGAAGAGTGTTCATAGGTAGTGATAAATTGAGTGTAGGCCAATGGGTATTGTTGTTGTTGGTTGATCATACCTTGGTCCATACCTGAAGGAGTGGTGTTAGACATTTCAAAGTAAATGGCATAATTGTGGTATGGAGAGATAGTTGACATCTTCCAAGAGGAAGTACCACCAATACCAATAGAGTTCAAGGAAACATTGGAAGCACCAACAGTTCCAGTCTTGTTGACTTCATCAGCAGATGCATGACCAATCAACCCTTGAATCTTCAAATCTGGAGAGGTCTTCACAGCTAATCTACCGTTGAAACCCATGGTCAAGTAACCTTCACCATCCTTAGAGAATAATCTTAAGAAGGATTGCTTGAAGATGGCAGTTGAGAAAGCATCAGTTAATAACAAAACACCACCAGTGCTGTCAGTTAATTGTTTCATTTCAGAAACACCAACTTGATCATAAGAACCACCAAATATGTCAACAGTGTGACTATTGTTAGAACATCTTGTAGCAATGCTGTTGTAGAATTTAACAGCCTTCTTGTAGTGTTTAGCATTGTCAGAATCAATATCGTGGTGAGATCTTAAAGGATCTTTTAATTCTGGTGATACAATTTGACCTGGATTCATGGTACCTGGACCAGAAGAAAACAAGATGATTCTACCAGAAGCATTCTTGTAACATTTTTCCATTAACAAGGAAGAAATGTTTAAAGCAGAAGAAGTAGCTCTTAAAGGTCTACAACCACCATTGATTGGCCAGTCAGCAACATTCAAGTTGTCCAAAATTTCAGTTAACTTGAATTCAACTTGTTCTAATGGTAAGAAAAATCTCTTCAAGGCTTCAGCATTGTTGGCAGCAGTAGAAGCATTAAGTTCCTTAACACCAGATAAAATTTCAGAAATTTGAGCCATTTCATATTCTCTGTCACCTCTGAAAACATTGATCTTTTCAATACCATTGCAGGACAAGTCATACAACATGACATTTCTATCATAGGTAATTAAACCAACCAATAAGTTTGGAGGTAATAAGGACAAGGAAGTGATTATGGACTCCTTCAAGGCTTCTAAGTTTTCAGCATCAGTGGTTAAATCAACAACAAATAAAAAAATAGGTGGAACAGAAACTTGCTTACCAACATGAACATATTCAATAGTGGTAGAGCTTAATTCTAATGGGATAGACTCTTGGCTGATAGCATGGTACTGGGTAGGTAAGTTGTTTCTATGGTTACATAGCTTACAAGACCAAGTTTTAGATGAAATATCAATGACTGAGTAAGGATTCAAAATAGCCTTACATTTTTGAGCTGCACAAACAACTGGGTTGTAGTTGGCAACTGGCATGTTTTCAATTTCTTTTAAAGGTGTGTATAAACACGATAAAGGAACAACGTTTCTTTCACATTCTTGTTTAGTTTGTGGGAAACAATTCCACGCAAAACGGATCCCGTTAATATCTTCGTTCAAATCAAAGTCCATTTTCTATATTTTATGTGTTTCTTTGGTATTTTTATACCTTTGTTTATTTTGTTCAAGTCCTATCTAAACAAATTCGCTTGCTGTCCAAAATGCCTGTTAGAACCCGCTCTACATAACAGTGCGGGGTGTTGTGGTCCCACGAAAATTTTTCCAAGCAAAAATTCACTCATTCGCTACACAGTCACAATATGTGTTAAAAAACAACAAGGCAGAAGCCAATACCTAAGAGTTAGCCCAAAGCACCATTATATACAACATAGACGAGATGGGAGGAGTGTATTTGAATGCGGTGTTTCTAATGGTGGTTGTTAGTACAAGATACCTTGCCATTCCGAAACTTCTCAGTGTTTTCAATGCTGAGCAGATGATGCTTCAGTACGTTGATGTGCTATTCAATACACCATTCATATCTTACAAAACACTAAAAGAATGCATACTATTCACCAAATACAAGAATGACGGGTCAAATCTAAATCAGATGCCTTTGTATGTCTTATTGTTTGCAAAAATCCCGGAATACCTTCATTTCTATGTATTTGCACTTGTAGATATTCTGACCCTAATGTATTTCATAAAATTAGCAGTTCCAACAAAGGTTGGTGCAAGTTTGAAGACGAAATTTTGGCTTTATCTGTTCAATCCATTGACTTTTTTGAATTTAGTAATGCAAACCCAATTTGTGTTCACTCAATTCTTTATAGTGGCAGCATTGTACTACTGTCAAAACTATAAGCTAAACACCAATAATGTTTATAAAGCTGCCACAGCTATTGCTATGAGTGCATACCTGGATGTCTACAATATAGGTTTGTCATTAATATGCTTGAATTTCTTTTTAGAAACTAAACTAAAACAAGCGTACATTATAGCATTTATTGCAACAATGTTTGTTTTATATGCTATTTCATACCAAATCAATCCATACTTTATAGAAAACGTCATATTTGCATGTGTTTTATTCAAAGAGCAATACCCAAATATTGGTCTATGGTGGTACTTCTTTATAGAGATGTTCCAAGAATACAGAAACTTTTTTAAGTTTGTTTTCAACGGCTATTGTTATATCTTTACTATTCCAATATACCTAAGATTCAAAAATTATCCTCTACAAGCAGCAGTGATATTGTTTACATGGATCACTATGTTCAAGCCGTATCCAAGCATTGGAGAACTGGGTTTGATTTTGACTGTCTTTGTATCATTGTTCGATATGAATATTGTTGATAACAAATTAATAATGTGGCTTTTGGTCATACACAGCTTGGTTTTGCTGCCTGTTTTTTATCATTTGTGGATAACTGTGGGTTCAGGTAATAGTAACTTCTTCTATGCTATGACTTTGGTGTACGTTGTTAGTATAGCTTTGATACTCTTGGGCATGATAAAGTCTGTATTGTATAAAGAGTACGTTGAAGTCAATGATTTGGAGAAAGAAGCCAAAGATGGTGATAAGCCTCAAAAGAAGCTGAACCTGGTATGCGTTTAATTCTCAAAATATCAATACTGAGTCCTTGTTACATAGCTCAATTCATATATACTACTCATGCTATTTAGCGGATATAAGAGTCTGTAAAAAACAGCTTATATTTGTCGTTGTCTTTTTTTGGTGGTTGTTTTTTTTTAAAATACTATTAACAAATATATGGTCAGATTCACTGTTAAGTGATTGCTAAAAACCGATAGATAACTTAACCCAATTGGAACCGTATATTGGATTATAAATACCAAATACGAAATATAAAATTTACTTGTTGGAAAAATAGAAATGGCAGGCAAGAAAGCTGTTAAAAAAGAAACTAAAAAAGCTGTTAAAAAGACAACTGTAAAGCTCCCGAACATACCAGCGAAAAAAGACTCTGGATTGGAAAATGGCACCAAATCTTCTAAGAATAATAAGAAAGTACCAGCTTTGAAACATAAATTGTTGACGGAAAACGATCCATCTACAGCTGATCACGAGTCAAAAGATGAATCCCCATCTCAACAGGATTTCTTATTGCCGACAAATTATTTAGTGTCTTTGTATGGAAAACCCATAGAAGTGCATTTGAAATTCAATGATGCTGTTTATAAAGGCATATTGTTGTCCATAGATGAATACTTTAATTTAAGACTTGAAAATACAGTAGAGTTTATCAAAGAGAAGGAAACAGGCAAGATAGGAGACTGTTTTATCAGATGTAATACTGTATTGATGATAAGTCATAAGTAGTTACATGTGTAGATAGAAATTAGCTATTTATGTATAAACATCAGCTATGCATGCATATGAAACAACTATGTATGCATAAAAATCAGCTATATATCCATACAAATCAGCTATATATGCATAAAAATTAGCTACGTATATATAAAAATCAGCTACGTATATTTAAAAATCACTTATGTATGCATAAAAATCACTTACATATCCATACAAATCAATTACATATTCATACAAGTACTCATAAAGTAAGCGTATACATGGTAATCTATACTCGTCGTAGTCTCTGTTCGGCTTTAAGCCCTTTTCTGTTGGGCCCTTCCCTATGGAACAAGGATCTCAGTTTGAAGGGTGGAAAGGGGGTTCTTTTTTTTTTTTTGCTTAGACCCCCTGTAAAGCTTTTAGCCCCCGGACAGGGAACCGTCGTTGTTGTTGTTTTTTTAGTGAACACGTATTCTTGTTCATGAATCTTAAAGACAGTAATGAAACAACCTGCAAACATAATAATACTGCGAGTAGTTCGTATATACAAATAGTAGAATTAAACAAAATAAAAATGGCTATTGAAAACTCCATTGTCGTTCCAGCTTACCACGAAAAACTTAACATCAAACCATTAACCGAAAGATTATTCAAAGCTTTGGGAGAAGAAGGATCAGCTAAGACAGAATTAATCTTTGTTGACGATAACTCAAAAGACGGATCAGTTGAAGAAGTTGAAGCTTTGCAAAAGAGAGGTTACAATGTCAAGATCATTGTTAGAACCACTGAAAGAGGATTATCTTCAGCTGTTCTAAAAGGTTTCTACGAATCTAAGGGTGAATACTTAGTCTGTATGGATGCTGACTTACAACATCCTCCAGAATATGTTCCGGAATTATTAGCCAGATTAAGATTACATCCATTTGTTATCGGTACCAGATATGCTGCTGGTGTTGAAATGGATAAGGATTGGCCTTTGTACAGAAGAGTTATTTCTAGTGGTGCTAGATTGATGGCTAAGCCATTGACATTAGCTTCTGACCCAATGTCCGGATTTTTCGGTGTTCAAAAGAAAGAGTTAGCCAAAGCCTCCGAAGGTTCCATCAACGCCAAGGGATTCAAAATTGCTTTAGATCTATTAGTCAAGTTACCTTTCGATGATGCTTTGATTGGTGAACAACCATTTAGTTTTGGTGTTAGAACTGAAGGTGAAAGTAAGTTGAGTAGTAAAGTTATGATTTTATACATTGCTCAATTGAAGGAATTATACATCTACAAATTCGGTGCTGAAAATATCATTTCTTTAATTGCTATCTGGGCTATTTTATTATTGATTATTTTTTACCATTTATTCTTTTAAAGTGAATATATAAATCCAATCAATTTTCAATAAATAACAAATATATAATAAGAAATAATCCTTTTCAAATATTGCAAATTTTTAACTTTACATATTATTTTTAGTATTGATTTAATCATATCATGTTTTTAAATGTAAACAAGTTAAATCAAAAAAAATATATTTCACTTTTTAAAAAATCACGTGTAAATATTTAACAAATAAAAAAAAATAACTACAATTAAATTGTAATTATTTTTTTAATTGCCATGACCAGAAATCGAATCTGGGTCGCCTCGGCCACAACGAAGAGTACTAACCACTATACTATCATGGCAAATTTTGATGTCTGTAAAAATTTGTGGTTCGATAAGTGTTTCCAGTTGTGCCAAATTTAATTAATACATGCAAATGTATAAATGGCGGTTATAGTTGTTTAAATGATGGATTTTGTTGCATGACGTTTTTATATGTTTAGTCAAGAAAAGAATGAAATGGTTGGTTAATTTTGTTTTTATTTTGATAACTCAAGTTAAATAAGATAGCTCTTTGTTGATCAGTACCCTTAATGTCACAATGTTTTTGTTCCTTAAAGAAGATATGGACTGTTGCATTCATTTCCAAAGTTAAGTACAGTTAAAAATGGTAAAAATTTCTATCAACCATTTGTCATTTTTTTAGAAAAAATCTTAGTAGATAAATCAATATTTCAGTTTCATTTTTTTTTTTTTATAATTAACCACAGTTACAATGAACCAATGGGTTGATTGGATCCAAATGGTAGTCAGTTACAACGAATTCAAATACATTCAAAAAAAAATTACCCCTTTATTCAAAATAAATACGTTTGTATAGGACTAGCTTATTTTATCAAACCAAAAATTTTATATGTTTGATACTACTCAAATAATAATCAATAAAATAAAAACTTAAGGTGAAACTAAGAGTTTTCTTAGTAACAAGAGCTTCTAAAGACATCAGTAGAAAATTTCTTGTATTAAAATTGTTTTAACCTTGCTAAAGTCCGCTGACAACACGTGACAGAAAAATAAAAAAATGCAAAAAAAAATAATTACAGATGCCATGACCAGAAATCGAATCTGGGTCGCCTCGGCCACAACGAAGAGTACTAACCACTATACTATCATGGCTGATAATTATTTGTTGTACAATTTTGTAACATAGCAGTATAAATATGTAGCACTGCTAAATGCATGTATTGTGCAGGGACACCTATGAGCAATGGGTACGTTGTGTAATTAACAAAATAGAAGTATTTTACGTTTCAATATAGTTGTTGCTGTTGATTCGATTTGGTTTTTACAGTTTACTTTGTAGTCTTTTATATTTTTTTGGTGCTTCCTTCACAGTTTCAAAATCAAATAGTGGCGGTGATTCTAGCAAACAACAGCTAAAATGTTATTTCACAGACCTGCCAACTAAAATAAAAAACGTATTAGATAAAGAAGCTATTTGCTATTTTTTGTAGATGAGATTGACTAAAAAAAATTTATTAATTAAGTCATTGTGGTTTATTCATCATATTCTACAGCACTCGGTAATTAGTTTTTCCTAGGCAAGAATAAGCACCATCAAGCCAAAATAGTTCATTTAATTAGAGTCTATTGCTTTTGTTTTTCAGCAGTAGTGAGATTTACATAAACTGATACAAAAATGTTTGATCAATAGATTCGGATAAAATAGCACAAAGTGACTGATAAAGTTAGTATTTCAGGAGCTTCTTTTTTTCAATACTTGTACTTGTTTCAGTATGAAATACCTTTATGATAGTGGATAGCACATGCACAGCTGAGCTTAGCAGATATATGTGGAGGCATTCAGCAGCAGGTACCGACAGCAGCTACCAAAGCACGTGACTCACACAACTGCATCACTACCCTGAAGCCAGATCCCCTTTTGGTGAATTAAAATCAAACCCTCTGATTTTTGCAGTCTCAGCTTCATCTCTCCAAGAATCAGCACAATCCCTCCCACACGCACTCAGCCTCCCCAACAAGTCTGCTCTACATTCAAATAACATCTCCGCTTCCAACCAGGCCATCTCTTAAGTCCGCCTTCAAATCCTTCAATTACTATAACTCTTATAATCCCATTAGCAAAGCATATAATGCCTATGTGTATTTCGCCGTCCCCTTAAAGTGTGTAGCGGTTTTCTTATCATAAGAAAATCGAGCCCCCCATCATATGCTTAGATAAGACGCGCTGCTACCGTAACAAATTACAAGGCGAAAAAATACGCTTAACACACTTTAAAAAAAACATAGTACACGATAATTGTTAAATAGTCATTTTTTTAATTTTAAAAAAGTGCTCTAATATACACAATTTATATACACAATTATAGCTGTACACTCCCAGAGAATTGAATCATTTATACCATAGATACATATTGATCATTCATACCATTAGAGACCGCAGTACAAAAGTCGTTGTTTTCTTTATCTGAACAGAGTATTTACACAACCTTTCTTTGAAGCAGCTCATTCGACAACTGAAACAACATATACCAAGATGTCAGACCCAAATCTTAATGAAAGCTACAACAGTCTGTTACAAAACAGCGCATTTTTTTCTAAAACGAATGATGGGAAAAAGCTAAATGAGGCCAAGTTGATTGAAATGTTTTTTGTAAAAACTTCAATGCTCATCAGTAATTCAAAGTCTTTATATTTTTTGAATCACAATGAGGAAGATGGAGGTGAAAACATAAACCCAGACAAAGTTATCATAGACAACATATCTACTTTTCATACAAAATATCTAGAAAATGAGCAGAATATCAGCGTTTGGCGAGATATCGATGTGGAGAAGTTATATGAGAGCCACAAGTCCAAAAAATCAAAGTTTCCTCCTCCATTAGTCATTGAGACCTACCTGGATTTGATTAATTTGGAACCAAACCAAAACTTGTACATAATAAAAAAAGATTCAAACCAAGACTCCCAATCTTCTCTACCCAACATAACCGGTTCAGCTATTGACAGCGATACCCTAGCTAGATCGGTTTTGGTTTGTAAAGGTGGAAAGAAGAAAGAAATTGTTTTGGAAAGATGGCTATTAGAGCTTGATTTTGAAGAGTCTACACCCGATGCATTACATTTTAATACTTTTGACAATGAGGATGGAAAGGATTTATCATTTGAAGAATTTGTAAATAACAAATTTTTGATTTTTTTGAGGTATTTGGTATCATTATTAAGAATGCTACCTTCTCAAGAATTGCATGAAAAAGCTCACAGTGAAGAAGAATCTGGCAAATTTCCTGCTGTAAGAGTGTCCACAAGAATATTGGATGGATCAAAGCCTATACTTTCCAAAGGCAGAATAGGCCTAAGTAAACCCTTGGGTACAAGCACGCAAAATCACTTGGAACAAAAGAGTATTTCACCTCTTGAAACTGATCTAGGATTGTTGAGAGTTAATGTGTCTTATAGACAGAATGTCAATTTTTTTGTATTAAATCAACAAGAAATAACGCAGATTTTGTCATCTAGACAACCTAGTAGCCAAACTTCTGGTAATATTAATATGCAAAGATTATCTCCAAACATGAATAATCACAATAGTGTTGATTCGGTTCATAGCCTCTTATCTAATGACCCGATCCGTAGCAATGGAAGCAGAAAATCACTGAATAGCTACAATAATAGAGGGTCAATTCAATATCAAAGCAACTTTAAAGTTGGATCAATTGGTTCTGTTGTATCGAATTCTTTGACAAGAAACCCATCAAATTCATCTGTCATTGCAACTCTAAGAGCTCATAGATCAAGCACTAGTTCAACTAATAATGTCATTCCGCAAACATCTCAAAATCACGCATCCTCTGAGTCGTTAATATCTCAACATAATTTGGAACCTGGAATTCATCAGTCAATAGGGAGTTTGCATTCGGAAATCAAACCTTCCTTGCAACATGAAAGTTTATTAAAGAGACAGATTAACAGCAATAATAGTATAACCAGTAGTGTTCATAGCTCAATAATAAATGAAAGAAAGTTTTCAAGAGGAAGTTTAAAAAGTGAAACAACAAGACATAATTCAGAAGCTGACGAATTTCTTAGCTTGATATGCGATGAAGCAAATGACAGAAAAGGATCCGATGGTTTAATGGAAAAAGATGATGATTTTGCAGTCACACAAAGTGTTACTGAGTCAATATATAGGTTTAAAGGGATGAAGATTGAAGATTCAAAGACTTTTGAAAACAGTATTTCTAGAAGTGGTACCGGCAGCAGATATGCTGATGTTTTGGCCAATTACAGAAACATGAGTTCAAGCAGTATGGTAAGCTCGCGAAAAAACTCTGACACTAAAGATAGTTTAATTGACGAGAAGGAGTCTGGATTCAATCAATATGGATTATCCCCTAGCAAAGGATTTGATGCTGAAAATCTAAAAGCAGTGTTGGACAAGAGCAGAAGAGCATCTGTGGAATCCTCTAAAAGAATGATGATAAGCACGAGTAGGAACTCGATATATTCACACACGGAAAATGATAAGATAGATTTTAGCGATAGAAGAAAGGATACTGGGTCTTTATCTTCAGTTTCAAGTCCTAAAGATATTACAGCTTTTAAAAGTATGGACAATTCAAGGAGAAGAAGATCATCAGCTTCATCATCATATTCAATACCAAAGTTTTCCCACTCATTAAACAACGGCAACAGATACAGTGGATCACCTGGATCAAACTTGGTTCATTCTTTGTCATCCAACATTGCTTCTAGAAAAGCTAGTATGGATAATGTCTCTTTGGCAATAGCCGATACATCAGCTGTTTATGCTGATTTTGAAAAACCTAAAAGCAATTTAATCAAAAACAACAATACATCCTTACAACAAATACCGTTCAATGACAGTAATAACGGAAATACCAAACAGGATAATACTGAAATAACAGATAAAAACAATGATCATGATGACGGAAGGAAATTCCAACATAGTAGTTACAATGATGAAGATGATTTACTATTTTTCATGGGCGATAGTAATTGATAATAAAAACACGTATAATTAATTTGATGTTTTATATATAATATTTGTAAGGAAAAAAAAAGCAAGCAAACATCAACACTATTCCTCTAAGTTTGGTTCTAAAAGACTCATTTTCTTTATGTATTCGTTGTGTTTTTCAAGATGTTTGTCGTAGTTCTCCTTGATCTTGAATTTTCTATAACAATTCGGAACAGTACATTGATATTTTTTACCAAGTGAGTTCAATAGAACTTCAGCCATAGACTCACCATTATCTATTTTATTCAAAATCTTAATGTTTGATTTCCATAGATCAACATCAGTTGTTTTGATTTTCTTCCTCATTACAAATGTGTCTTCGTTTATGTTTTGATATGTTTCTTCTGTGCTATGACCAACATCTAGATCATGGGAAATCTTACAATGTTCAGACAATTCATTCTTTTTGGCAAACTTTTCTTGACATATTAGACATTTCCAAATCTTATTAATCATACTATCATCATGGACCATCATGTGCATTTGCAACCCCTTTTCACCAACACACTTCTTCTTACATATCAAACATTCCAGTTTCGGATGGTCGTGCTTCATATGCTGTTGATAATGCGACCAAGTATTGAAAGTTTTACTACAGTCTGTGGTTGAACACTGATATCTTTTGATTTTCAATGACATTTGAAACTGAATCAGCTTTTTGTCCTCTTCAGAAGTCATGGATATGGTGTCTGAATCATTGTGGTTTTTGAAAATATGCTGTTGCAATTTAGATGGAGATTGTAATTTTTGTTTACAAAATTGACAAGTTAATCTTTCCTCATGCTTGCTCAAATGTGCTCTTTCAATATGTCCATCAAGAAGTTTTTGCGTAGTAAAACCTGCTTCACACTGGTCATTGAACTTGCACCTAAAAGGTTTTGTATGCGTTCTTTCGTGTGTATCCAGATGTTGTTTTGTCAGTAGCTTCTTATCACAAAATGAACAACTAAACGGCTTATTTTCGATTGAATGTGCACTTATGTAATGTCTTTGCAAATGAAGCTTCTTCGTGTACCCTTGCTCACACTCAGTGCAGTTATATTTTCTTATGTTCAAATGCTTCGTCTGTATGTGCTCTTTCAATACTGATGGTCTTGAAAACAACTTGTTACAATCCGGATATGTACACTTATGTTTCTTTAGTCTCTTTGCATTTGAACTCTTGAATGTTTGACTTGCTGTATCCAAAACGCTTATTTCCGAAGCTGTAATGCTCCTTTGCATTTCATTCTGTGAATTAGCATCGTTTATACCCACTGGCGTAACTTCATCCTGTAAAAAGAAGGTCGTCAGATCGTTCACGCTTAAATCCTGTGGTTTGGTCCTAGAATCGATATTTTCCCCTATCAAAGCAATATTTTCTTCCTTATCACTCTCCCCGTTCTGATGTCGTAGATGATTATTACTCATAGTCCTTTTTGATCTACTTATACCCTGATTTTGGTCTTATGGCTGTATTCACGTCTCTCCTTATAACCATTAGTTGTCCCATTACCTTAACAAATCTCCTATTTAGGAAATTTTCTTCAACTAAGTAACTCTCTCCCTATATTTCCACTGTGTAGCAATGGCAGTGTAGCGAACCTGCTTCACTTTTCTTTTTTTTTCAACCAGCGTCTAATATGAACTCTTTTTTTAAAATTTTTTAAGCTTATAACAACAACGTAGACCATAGACCAAGCACCTACAGAAGAATGTCCGACAGAGAAGAAGCCTACAACGATAACAACGATGAGCAATATGCTGATTTTGACAAAGAAATGGAACAATTTTCCGACAACGAAAACATAGAAGCCCAAGCTGACATCAACGATAACAACACTGAAGCCAAGCAAGAGACAGAAGAAATCATCATTGCCTCTGGAGCAGCACAATTTGATCAAGAAATCATGGAGCAACACAACTCCACTGGATTCAACAAGTTGCAATTATTGAAAGAAAAAGCCATAAAGAAAGAAGATAGAACCACCACTCCATATATGACCAAATACGAAAGAGCTAGAATTTTGGGTGCAAGATCTTTGCAAATCAGTATGAACGCTCCTACTTTTGTCACTTTGGATGGTGAAACTGATACATTGAAGATAGCTACTAAAGAATTAGAAGAAAATAAGATCCCATTAGTCATCAGAAGATACTTACCAGATGGCTCTTTTGAAGATTGGTATGCCACTGAATTGATTGTTGATTTCTAGGGTATATGTTTCGATTGCTTTAAGTTTTTTAATATAGGTATTGATAATAGATTATATACTTTGTTTTTGTTTTAATTTTTTTTTTTTGTAGAAGGTGACTTTGCTGTGTTTTTACACAAGGATGTCTGTTTTGGACATAAAGGCTGATCTAGAAGTTAGCCGGCCATATGTGTTGAAAATAAAAGCTGCCGTGAAGGCTATCTAGCCATATGGGTTGACCATACAATCTGTCGTAAAGACTATCTAGACATATGTTTTGACCATAAAATCTGTCGTAAAGGCTATCGAGTCATATGGGTTGACCATACAAACTGTCGTAAAAGCCAGTTACTCAAATGTTTTTAAAAAGTTCTCACCTAAAAAGTAAGTTGTTCCTTTTTCAGATAAAATAAAGTGCTTCCATTGCTTTACAAATTCTTCTTTTTTTGTAATGTAAAAGTCCATTTTTATCAAGTATTCGAACAAATGATCAACATCTATCTTGTTCAGATCCTTTTGATTCACTTCATCCGCAAAGCTAGTCAAAGCCTCTCGAAGTTGTTGATTATTTGGAAATCCTTGAAATAATTTACCCATGATTGATAAAAATTCTGGATATGTAATAGAGTCGGAGTTTACCGGAAACATCTCGTCTACATTAACTTTGTCATTCAAATTGATTATTCTTATAAGCTTCTGTATATCTTGCTTGTTGATGCTGTTATCATTGTCTACATCGATAAACTTGAAAAGTTGCTTAAAGTTGTGTATTAAATCCGGTGATAAGTTGCTAAAGTTTGTAGATTCGCTTCTAGTGATCATTTTCTGAATAATTTTGGTTCCTATATTGGTCTCCAAAGCTATGTGAATGGTCTCTTGTAAACAACTCTGCTTCGTGTTTATTACTACAGAAGGCTGTTTTCCCCCTGTACGTATAAATTTTTATTACGTGCACGTGACCACCTTTAAATTTTTCACGTCGCTTCTTTCATAGCACCTTTATTTCACTATATTTCTTTTTTAAAATATTCAAATATATTGAATTCGTAATTATATAACTTAAACATCTAACAGCCCAAAGAAAACAACAGTGATTTGCTTGTGAAGGAATTTTGAAGATGGCTAAAAAGAACGGGAATTCAAAACTATCAGAATCAGATCTGCTGACCATAAAAGGTTACATGAAAAATGCGAAAGAAGATTTTGTTAAAAAAAACTTCGATGATTGTATAGAATGGTGTGATTATATCTTAGAGATAGATCAAGAATCTTATCTAGCCTTGTTACTTAAAGGTAAGTGTTTAAACATGTTGAAAGAATTTAAAGAAGCCTTAAGTGTTTACTCAATAAATATCAAATTGGATTCAAATAATATGCTTGGATATAAAGGTGAATGGGAAGTGTTTAATGATTATTTGAAAGTGAATGGATCCAATGAAAAGATTTTGGAAAATTTTGAAAAGGAAATTTGTTCTTTTGATGTTCTTTTTGAATTTTTATACTCTTTCTACACAAAATGCCAAGAGGTTAACGATTCTCTTACTTACAATAATATCATCACATTCATTATAGATTTTAAGAAGATGATTCCACAATGTGAATCAGTTCTTTTGTCAAAGTGCATTCCAGATTCAAACCCAACATCATTTTTTAATACTATAGGTTGTAGAATCTACAGTAAAAAAGACAGTTTACTAAAGAGTTTGAAATTTGAACTAAAAGCGGAAAAGTCTAAAAAGATTAAATTCAAGGCTCTTTATCAAATGAAAGATGAAGCAATGTATAAAGAATCGCTATGCGATATGTATAAAACATCTCCAATTGAAAAAATATACGTCGAGTTGATTGGCTGCATTTTAGAAGAAGAAGACCATGATATCCAAGATAGATTTCAATATGAAGAAGAACTAGTCTCCTATAGATTGGAAAAATGCTCGAATTTGCCATTAGATGAAAAGACTCATTACTTTGAAACGGAGGTTTTAGAATACATTGATAATTTGGTTTTGATTGGACCAGATCAAATATCTCAAAAGATCTTCAACCTTCATTTGAATTGGTTGGATTTTGGCTCTCTTGAGGATGACTTAAATCACATGAACAAACTAATTATGAAATACATAACAAGATTCCCAGACGATAAATTGACTTTATTGCTGTTCACATTGATTATGAATCCAGAAAATTTTTTGGTGATTCAAAGTGCTGAGCTTGATACTATTAAGGAAAATTTAAATCTTAATGAAAACTTAAGTGATGTAGATTTATGCTATGGTGCAATGTTAGATATTATGAAAGACTTGAAAAATACAAGTTTATTGGCTAATAGATTGGTTGTGAATCATTTGACTTTGATCAAAAAATACGAAGAAGCTTTACCTATAGTACAAAAGGGGATTGAAATGTGTAAGACAACTTACATCAACTATGGATACAACATGCCAAATACTAAACTAACTTTTTCTTTAGATTTAGCATTGATCTATACTTATGTTGAGGCACCGAAGTATCATACGTTAGCTGTCAAGTTGTATGACCAATACATCACTTCTGATCCTAACAATTTGAGAGCCAAGTATGGTAAGGCCATGATTTTGATGGAAAGAAAAGAATATGAAAAAGCCGCCATGATGATTACGGAATACTTGGATCATAACCCAAACACATTGAATGCTTTGGAAAGGTTATCGTTTTGTGAGTTGAAATTGGGGAATTATCAATTATCTCTAAGATATGTTGATGAAATTATGAAAATAAGCTCAAATGAAGAAAACCCATTAGACCGTGAGTTTGAATGTCAAGTCAGATACCAGCAATCTTTGATGTACTTGGAAAGATTTAAACATGAAGAAGTGGAAGAAGATTTAGATTTGGCTTATGAATCATTGATTAAAAGTATAAAAGTTAATGAATATCATTGGCAGAGTTATCAGCAATTGGGTATCATTTACAGCGAATACATATTAGATCATGCAAGAGCCTTTAAATGTTTCTGGAAGGCATTTTTCTTATACAATGGTGACATGATATCTGCTCACTACATAGTCAAAAACTTATGTGATAAGCAGGAATGGAAAATTGCTGCATCAATTTGTAAAGACTTGATTGATTCTGGTTATGTCAAAAGAGAATTACAGTTTGAAAATTGGCCTTATAGAGTTTTGGGTATTCATAGCTTGAACATAGGTCAAGTTGATGATGCTGTCAACTATTTGCAAAGTTCTATGCGGATTGATAACGAAGATAAACAAACTTTGGTTACCTTGGGTCAAGCCTACTTAGAAAATGGAAAAGTTGAAGCTGCTTTAAAGGTGTTTTCCAGAACTATTGAATTATATCCTGATTACGAATATGGTGTATTCTTTTATGCTATAGTCTTATCAAGATTGGGTAAATTTGAAGATGCTGAGGTTATTTTTAATGGTATCTGCTTTGATGACGAATCAGTTGACTTTAAAGATTGCTACTTGTTGGAATACATAACTCACTTGGCAAATCATGCCGAATATTTGAGTCAACAAGGATTTTTGAGTAAGAGTTGTTTGAAAGCTCAAAAAATAGTTGAGTGTGTTCACATCTGCATTCATGATTTGAAAATACCACATTTTAATTCTTTATGGACCAATTTGAATAGAGCTTTAAAGATATACTTAGGTATTGGTTCTAAACATGATGATGTTCCTATTGAAACATTATTGGATATCTTTGAATCTGCAGGAATTTTAGAAAACGAAATTGAAATTTTGAAATACAATCCTGTCACCATTGATTCTTTAAATGAAGAAGAGCCACTATCAGAAGATATTGATTTTAATGAAACTGTTGGTATTATTTGTAAGTGTATGATATTGGCTGCCAAGTGTTCCTTTATTGTGAATGATTATGGAAAGGCTATCAGAGCTATTAAAGCCTCTTTGTGGTTTAATCTTGCCACAGCTGAATTAACTACATCCGTTATGACAGGTAATGCTTTTTATAGAGACTTGGCGATTGATTCTTTTAAAAAATCTATTAAATTCCAGTCTAACGTATCTGCAAGTTGGAATGGGTTAGGGATGGCAACTATGGATATTAATTACAGAGTCTCTCAACATTGTTTTGTAAAAGCACTATCAATTTCTTCAACTGAGCCTTTAACATTTAATAATTTAGCAATTTTAGCTTTGAAGTACAAGGATACAGCATTTGCCAATGAATTATTTGAAAAATCACAAGCATTGTTTCCTATAAATTACTTTTCATGGTTTGGCTTGGCTTTGTCTTATAATATTCAAGGAATGGATGATATAGCTTCTAGATACTTTAAGCACTCATATGCTTTGTCCAAAGGTAAATCTGACTTTATTGCAATTTACTATGCAATGTCTGTGTTGAAAGAAAACTTTGCTTCTAAAAAACCAAACAATGACATTTTACAACTACAAGAATTTATTTTCACTACCAGAAGTTTGGAAATGTACTTGAAGAAGAAACCACACGATTCGTTGGCTTTACAATCGCTATTGGTTTTATTGGAAAGAGTTAAAGAAATTGAGAAAGCTATGCCAATAATTGAAGATCTGATCTTTAAATTTGAATCTAAAATTAGTGAATCTATGGATAATGCTTTGGTAATTTCTGTTTGTAGATTGAAGTCACAATATTCAAGATTGTTATTAACTAACGGAAATTATGCTAAGGCTTTGGAAGAAGCTGAGTCAAGCAAAGAAATTTCTGAATTTGCTGAGAATGTTACCGAAACCTTAAAAATGTCCAATGCTGTAGTCATCGGCTTATGTAAGTTTTTCCAAGGTGATGTTGATAATTCTTTGAGCATTTTAGCAGAATACAGTTACGAGAGTGTTTTAGAACTATTTTACAAAATTTCATTCCAAGCTAAAGAAGATATACAGTTTGAATCATGGAAGAACACTAAGCTGCTGAAGTTGTTTACTGCCATTGGGTTGTTAAATAAAGATGAAAGTATTATGAGGGATACTTTAAAGCATTTGTGTAAGAGCAACAAATTTGAAGAAGAAGAGATTTTAGAATTGGTATTGATGATACACCAAAACATGAACAAAAAAGACAATACTCAAATTTTACACAGATCATTGTTTATGAATCCTAATAACATTAAAGCTTGGGAAAAAGAGGATCCAAAGATAGCTTTCAAGTTGATGAATAAAAAACCATTGCAGTTGTCTACTCCAGAAATGAAAAGTGAGATGTTGATCAAAACAGGCAATATAAATATGATTCAAAGAGCAATGTTTTTGACTCCATGGTTGAAAGAACCTGTAAAAAGCTTTATTGAAGTTTATAAAGAAGTTAAGTAAAAAAAAACGAAAATAAAGTAGGAATCTAATCTAGATCTTTATATATATATGGTTTAATTAATCAAAATTGGAATACCTCCCATAGACTCAGTAGTCTGTTTAATCTGACATATGAACTCATTTCTCTTTCATTGATCATTTTCAACTGAGTTAATTCCGAAGACAATAACAGTTCTTCTTCTTTACCAACAACATCTTCTCTTTCTGCTTTGGCAAGCAGGACTTTATTCTTTTCCTTTAATAGTTCGATTTTGTTAATCAAATTGGCTAGATTCCAACATAGATTATCCTCCATGTATTGGTATTGGTGAGCTTCGTCTATTCTGTACAAGAAGACAGTTCTAGCAGCTGATCTATCACTTGCTTTAGGTAATTCTTGAATTTCCACTGCATTGATCTTAATTAATTTTGATACAATGTGTCTAACGTCTTTGTCTTTTAACAAAACCAAAGTGCATAAAGTTTTTTCAGTTACTAGTCTATTCGTTCTGATACATCTCAAAAGTCTTAACGAACTCACACCTAGAGAAGACTCAATTAAACCATCATATACATTTTGCTTGATAATTTTGTTTAGCTCAGTGAATGGGAAGTAATATCTACCAGAAGCAGTTTTCTTTAGGAATTGAATAGTTTGCATATCATCTGATAGAAGTTGTAAACAAGCATTTATTTCAGGGATAGAAGCTCTGGTGTTAATGTCAAAGTCTTCATCCTCGTCTTTAATTGATCTTTTACCGTTAGCATTTGCTTCACTATAATCTAAATCAAGGTCTAGTTCTTCTTCATTTTCTTCTTGTATGTCATTTAAATTGGCATTTTCTCTTTTAACTCTTTTACTGGAAGCAGCATTGTTTTTTTCAACGATGGAATTGATCAAAACGTTACTCAAATTAATAGGAATCTTTCTTTGTTTTATAAATCTTTGTATGTCTAATGCATCAAATGAACAACCTTTAGTATTTTCATCTTTATATTCGGACTCTTCGTAAAAGGCAGTCTTTTCATTGGCATCATCAAATAAACCACATTGTTTCAAAGGATCTCTTAAAGTAGGTTGTTTATTACCAACAATATCTCCACAAAAGTTCAAAATCTTGGCAATATGGATACCGTGAATAGATTCACCTAATTTGGCAATGTGCATGACTCTTTTATATTTCCATAATCTGTCCAAAGAAACTTTTACGATATCACCTTGAGAAAAAGAAGTCAAAACATTGAACTTTTCTTTACTTTTTATAACAGATTGATGTTTTCTTTTCAATTCACTCAAAGTTTTATCTACTTGACCAATATTATAATATTCTCTATTATACACAAGCCCCCATAAATCTTTTGGCGGACATTGGTCTAATGGAGTAGTCCTAACTAACCAGCCATCTTTTATAAGAATTTCTATACATTGCTTGATATAATCTTCATCACCAAACTCAACAATATCAGGATGATCTATATTTTTTACAGTCATTATTATTTGATTTATAGATAAGTATCCAAACTGCAAACAATTCGTCATAATCTGATCTATCAACTCCATTGCAGCTTTACCCATGTATGAATGATACATTGTACAGGTAGTAATCATCTCACCAGAAAACAGCAAACAATTAAAACCTTCATCGTTTAAAGAATAGTGGATTTTTTGTTTGAATTTTTTATTATTGTTTAGCTTTGGATTGAAATTCTTTGGAATCTCATCTTGATAGTATTTAATTAAGTTCAATTGTATCATAGAAACTAATGTTCTTTTTATTGATGGCAAGTCCATAGGAACTTCAGTAGAGTTTAAGTAAGAGTATAGAGCCTTTAAAGTGACTCTTTGTTTGCTCACAAGAATTTGAGTGATGGCTTCAGCTTTTTCACCAAGGAATTTCTTAATAAGAGTAGTGTATAAAAAGGATTGTGGTCTTATAGATCTTACTGAAATATTCTCCATATCCTTACTGTAATAGAAATCATCATTGTTGATGTTTACATTACGAGTACCTATGTCATTTGGGTTTTGGGTTGTAGTGGAGGAATCATTCTTGTTGTTTTCTATTTTATCAATAGTATCCAATAACCCCATATTTCCTTAATTTCACACTTGTTTAACTAGAATCAGGTTGTTCAGGTTAAGATCTAATTGTTCCTATATAAACATCAAATCTATATAATTCACTAAGATTCTAAACAGTAAATCAAAAGTTTGTATAGAAAAAAAAGCTGAAAAAAAAAGCAGATGTGGCCAACGAAAAAAAAGAAAAGAGCAGAATCCAAAAGAGGAAATTAATGCTTGTTGGCGCCGGGTAAGTTTTGTTTGTAACACGTGACTTAAAAGTATTTTCACGTGACTTTTAAAATTTAAGCACGTGCTATACACGTGACCATGATCCAATGATAATCAAAAAAGACACCAAAAAAATCATCTCCCAATAAGCACTTCATGCTAATGCCTTCATCTGTGTTCAGCGTTGGCAAAAAACACTTAATCCACTGTCCAAACAGGCTACTGGGGTGTACGAATACCTCCAATCACACCCAAAATCCCCTCAACTCCCACAAGCATCACTGAAATCCTACACCAAACCACCACTTCTTCCCAAAAAAACTATTAAATCCGACTTTCTCACTGTGTATATCCGAATCATATATACAACCTCCCACCTATTTTTCCTTTTTTTTTTAGCGTGCTAAAGCACTACCGCCTAAGGCGAAAAAATTTTCTGTTTTCAATTTTTCTCTGCTATACGTTTCCATAAGGGAAATCGTGAAATTTGAAAATTTGAAAAAACAGTAATTTTAAATATTGCTATATGGAGCAGTAACAGTTCTACAGTAAGAAAACCTTCTTATAAACACCAATCTATATTGAATTTAAGATCATCTATTAAACGAATTACATAAAATCTACATCAAGTATTTTTTTTTTTTTTTATACTCATATAAAGAAACCAATTCTATAAATATTCTATACAAATTAATAATAATTAGATTTAAACACACATAATGTTATCACAAACCATCAAGAGATCATATTCTGCTGCCACCAATGTTTCTTCTTTATCTTTAAAGTTAGTTAACACCACCGGAGCCGGTAAAAAACAAGGTTTAGCCCATTTATTATCCAGATACAACTTCTTAGACACCACTGAAAAATCTGGTTTAAGATTAGCTAGAGAATCCGAAGTTATTGGAGGTACTTTCAAGTCTACTCCTTTAAGAGATGGTTCCATTGAATTAAAGGCTACTTTCTTAAAGGAAAACTTACCATACTTTTTACAAGCCTTAAACAACACTGTTTCTAAAAGTGCTTTCAAGAAATACCAATTCGATGAAGAAGTCATTCCTGCTGTATTAAACGATGCTGCCGATGCTGCTTCTTGTTCTCAATTGAAAGCTAAGGATTTATTATACCAATTAACTTTCAAGAACTCTGTTCTAGGTCAACCAGTTGCCTATGATCAAGTTGATTCCATTTCTTATGAAGATGTCAAGGAATTCGCTTCTAAATTATACTCCTCTTCTAACGCCGTCTTAACTGCTGAAAATGTTGAAGAAGCTGCTTTAAAGCAATTCATTGCTGAAAACGAATTTTTAAGCACCATCCCAGCCAAAATCTCCTCTTCTAACGCCACCAAGTCTTACGTTGGTGAATCCGCTGCTTTAAGATTTGCTGCTCCAACCGGTAACTCCACTGCTGCCATTGCCATTCCAGTTGCTGAAAAGGACTTTGCTACATACGAAACTTTAAAGAACTTTGTTACTTCTCCTCTTTTCAAGGCTTCCCAAGATGTTTCTAAGGCTGAATTTGAAACCTATGCTGATAAGAAGGTCGGTGTTTTCTCCATCTATGCCACTGGTCCAGCTCCAGCTAAGTCTATCAAAGCTATCGTTGAAAGCTTAAAGAAGGGTGTCTCTATCTCCGGTGCTGCCAAGTTCACTGAAACCTTCTCCGGTGTCAAATCTACTGCTACCACCTACAAGTTAGACAAGTTCAACTACGTTGCTGTTGGTAAGACCACTGAATTACCAACCATTAATGAATTATAAAAAAAAAAAAATAGTAAAATAAAATACATTTAATTTTCAATTATGATATATAAAAAATAACCAACATAGAAAATGAAACTAGAAAGGAAAAGAGTGATAAACAGAATATAATAACATGTTTATAATTGCAATATTTCTTTTTTTTAATTGAGATAACTGATAACCATATTTATGTGATTAAATCACGAAGGTTTATAGCTTTATGTTGGAAATAATAATAATAATATTCTGAGGAGTTTTTCTAGGTGATTAGACTCTAAATATGAAATAAACCATTTTTATAAGAAAACATTCTAATTTTTTATAACTTTATTTATTAATCCAAAACCAATACAAACATAAGACTTGCTCTTTTAAGATTATATAATGAACCATGTGAGGTTTTTTTTCTCTTTCTTCGACAAGTTCAATCAAACAACTTGTTGAATTTTCATCATTTTTGGTCTATGAAAGCACCTATTATTTGTAAATCATTGCAAAACAACAAACTGTCTCAGTAGGTTGAAAACAGCTAATCTTTCATCTTCTTTTTCTATCCAAAAGCCATAAACCTGACCTAAGTGTGACTTCAAAATAATCAAATCCTCCTTCAAATCAACTTTGACTTGGAAGAAAGTCTCAGTTTCTTTGTCGCTTGTCTGTTTAAGTGCCTTTTGTTTGTTTATGAAGTCTATGTTATTAGATATTCCCAATGAAAAATTAACCTGTTCTGATCTATTAAATACCATTAATCCAAATCTATATCCATCTTCACCTGTAAGTTGGTCTGTTTCATAAATGTCATCAACTTCATTTTCTATAAGCTGATAGCCATGAATTTCTCCTGTCTGTGGGTTTATGTTCAAGTATCTTTCATATAACATCAATGGGCCTTGACAATTAGTGAATTGCCAATCAGAGGTTTCGTCATCATATTCGTATACTTTACAGTGATTTACAGAATGAACCAATGCCCTTATCTTGTCATCGTATGTCTTTGTTACCTTAAAATTAAGTTGCTTCTTATAATCCGAATACGTTTGCATTTGTAAGCTTGGTGTTTATATTCAAAATTCCTAGTTTTAACTCTTTATTTAGGCAAATTTGAGTTCGTTGCATATACAATTTTTTTTTTCAAACGCATAATAAAGAGATTTTTTCGCATATAAGTAATTGAACAAAAAAAATTGGTAACGTTAAGGCCTCCCTAGAGTAAATTGAGGAGGCTCTACGTATATATAAGTATTGATAGTTTATTGCTTGTAGAATGGGTAGTCAATGTAACCTTTGTAGGTTTCAGCATAAAAAGTGTTTCTGTCGTATTTGTTAAGAGGTAATTCCTTTTCTAATCTGTCAACTAAGTCTGGGTTGGAAATCCAGTATCTACCGAAACCAGCCAAAGTTCTATCGTTTTTGTTGATGATTTCTTTGGTATATTTGTTACCTAAGACTAAGTCACCAGCTCTTAAAATGACACCTTTGAAGTAGTCGTAAGCAAATTCGTTGTTAACAGTTGCTAAAACACCTTCACCTTCAGTCAAGAATGGATTGGTAACTCTTGGTTCAACCAAAGACAAGTAAACTGGACCCTTACCAGCAGCTCTTCTTTTTTCTAATTCTTGGTAAATGTAGGTGTACATTTGAATTGTTTCTGGATATGAATCATCACCACTCATATCACCAAAAGTACCGAATGGAGATAATCTTAAAGCAACCTTGTCACCACCAAATTCTTCAACTAAAGAGTCTAAGACTTCAAATAAGAATCTAGATCTGTTTTCAAAGGATTGTGGACCATACTGGTCAGTTCTTTTGTTGATTTTCAAATCAATAAATTGGTTTAATAAGTAACCGTTAGCAGAATGGATTTCAACACCATCTGCACCAGCCTTGAAGGCGTTTCTGGCAGCAACTAAATAATCTCTTTTGAAATCTTCAATGTCTTGTATGGAACAAGCCTTTAATGGGTTACCGCATTCTTTGGCCTTTTTGGTAGAGTCAATGGCATTGTCATTAATTGGGTAAACAGCAGAAGCAGATAAGTATTCAAAACCTTCATTCTTCAAAACAATTGGGTCAGCTTGTCTACCTAAGTTCCATAATTGAACAAACATGTATGATTTATTTGCATGAATGGCATCAATTACTTTGGTCAAGGAAGCAACTTGCTCGTCATTCCAAATACCTGGAACAGTATCGTAACCACCAGCTTTAGCAGAAATGAAGGTAGCTTCAGAAATAATTAGAGTACCTGGTCTTTCAGATCTTTGGTGGTAATATTCAGTGACCAAACCTTTTTTGTTGACCGAATCAACTTTATTGGCTGGTTCAGCGGCAAATTTCTTCCAATCATCTTCTTCCCAGTGAGATAGATCTTGCTTTAAAACATACTTTTCATCAGCTCTGTGTCTGGTCAATGGAGCCATAACAGCTCTATGTTGTAAAGTTATGTTATCATTCAACTTCAATGGCTTGAATAAATTGGAGTCGCTTAATTTAACTGGTGTGTATCTTTCGTCAGTCATGACTAATTATTTTATGATTGGTCTTCCTGACGACTTTCTACAAATTAAAAATATAGAAGGAATTCGTTTATTCATTTATATATGTGATAAGAAAATAAAAAAAAAAAAAAATTCAACTTTGAATAAAATGATGAGAGACTCTTTAATCTCATTTATATATTATATACTCATACAATCAACCGAATAATATCTTATGTAATCGGATAACGTTTTTTTAAAAAAAAAAATGTATATAGTAAAAGTACAGAGTAATAATCTCTGTTTTGCAACACAGTTCCAGTATATTTAGGAATAATATTAAAGTTATTTTATCACTTTATTCCTAATTTTTTTTTTTCTGAATATTCAAACGGCTTTTAAATTTAATTATGTAAACAATCAACACATGTTAAATTTTACCTAATTGAAAGCTAGTATTTTAGACAAAAATAAGTATGAACCGTTTATAAATTATTAAGCGTGGAAAGTTCATATGTATAAAGAGGTGATTTTTTTTTTAAAAGAAGGATAAAAAGCTGTAAATTCAACGCTTAATCACGTGTTCAAGATGTGCTTGATACAAAAAAAATAAAATTGTACAAATGCTCAATAACAGGATCGAACTGTTGACCTTAGTGTTATTAGCACTACGCTCTAAACCAACTGAGCTAATCGAGCTTTGTTAAATTTTATATGTGTGGTTTTTGGTTTGCTTGACCCAATAAAAGATAGAATAGTGTATAAAATAGTATTATGTCAGTTTTCATGCATTTAAAAGTGCGATTCAATGCATTATATGTTAACGATTAAGGGAGTTTTTAATATTATATATGAGCTTTATAGTGCTGCTGTATTAAAACACCTGCCTTTAAACAATGAGATTATCTTTTTTCTGAAATATATAAAACTGCAAGTTGTTTTTAAAATGGGTTTAATCAAAGAAGGCACATGTCTACAGCTAAAATAGCAATGAGCGTGTATCTTTCACAGTGCTTTATTTTCAAAAAATAAATAAAATAAATTAGGATTTATATCACCCTTATGAGTGTACTCAAATATTTTTATTTTGATATTGTATGAAGATTTCATGTTTATTGAGTACCATTATTTGAGATCCCTATATGCATGTTTTAAACACGTGACTTAAATCCGAATGTACCAATATACGTCAAGCTGGTATTACTTACATATCAACGATCACATTGCATTAGGTATAGTATCTAGTCGCAATTAGGAGTTATGACACGAATGCCATGATTCAGTTTAATCATTCAATGTCATTGAGACCTAAAATTAGGACCCAAATAGCAAGGTAAAAAAAAAAAAAAGAAAAGCAAATTGAACTACATAAATCAAACGTAAATTTTAAATGAATCAACATTACTGTATGGTCTTGAAAGTATACCGTTCTTCATATTTTGCTCAATATCCCAGTTTAGTCTCAAAAGGTCTGAATTCATATAACTTCAAAATATTTTTCATGCTATAATCCATGAATTGATCAATCGAGTATGTTCTTATATTCACAAATCATCTTTGATGGTCCTCCAACTTTATAATGTTAAAATGTCAATACTTTCTGCTCATATTACCTTTGTTATTCATTTATCGTTTTGTTTGATTTATTTGTTCATTCAATTATACTTATTTCGAACTATATTTTATTTTATTTTTATTTTTTTTTGTATGTTAAGTTCTTTATTAGAAGTTTCTTATATTTAAAACGTTTAGTAATCTATTTAAAAAAGTTATAATTTTATAATTAATAACCATTTATCTGTTAGACTTGGCAACTCTTTCTAATTCATCTTTCTTCTTAATGGCGAAAGAGGTAGAGGAACCCTTGGCAGCGTTGATTAATTCTTCGGCTAAGGTTTCAGCAATGGTCTTGATGTTTCTGAAAGAAGCTTCTCTAGCACCAACAGTTAATAAGGAGATAGCAGTGTTGACTCTTCTTAATGGAGAGACATCGACGGCTTGTCTTCTGGCAGCACCACCACCACCAACTCTGGTAGTATCTTCCTTGGCACCGGAGTTGACGACAGCATCAACAACAACTTGTAATGGGTTTAAGTCGGTTAAAACGTTGATGATTTCTAAAGTGTGCTTGACAATTCTGACAGCTTTTAATTTCTTACCGTTGTTTCTACCGTTCATCATTAAAGAGTTAGTTAATCTTTCAATGATTGGACATTGAGCCTTTCTGAATCTCTTGTTGGCGTATCTACCGGCGGTGTGGCCGACGTAAACTGGGTTTTGGATTTGAACGTAGGCAACTAAGGATGGGTCCTTAACTTCAACTTCTTGGAAAGACCACTTGTTGAATAATCTAATTTCTTGTTGACCTTCAACGACATCTTCTGGGATGGCAGTGGCTAAAACAACTGGGGCAACAGTTTCGACAGTAGCTTGTTCTTCAGACATGTTAACTTTAATTGTGCTGGTACTTTAGGTTACTTTCTCTTAAGATTCTAGTAACAATATAGCAATATATTTCAATAATAAATTATTCAAGATTTTAATTTTTCTTACTGCTAATTTTTTACTAGCTACAGAAAAAAACATGAAGCCCAAAACCAAAAACAGCTTAGTGCAAGCAGACAGCACGAAAGAAAAAAAACTAACAGGAAAAAAAAAATGTGAAAAATAAATGAAACGAATTTACCCCTTTAGGAAATCGACTACGAAAACATAATTTTAGGTAGTAAAAATTATAAACACACCTTAGAATAAAGTTTTAATAATTGAAATTCACCAAAACACTTCGTAGTGAGCTATCAGAAAGAAAAATTGCTTACAAAAAGGAATCTGCACTGGAAGAATTACCGCAAAAAAACAAAGTGCGATCTGATAATTTATTATGAAATGTATATTCTACTAAATCAAAAAGAAATTCTTGTCACTTGAATTAGCTTGTTTTCGTGAATTTCTTTGTTTAGTTGTGTTTATTAGCAAAAAAAAAAGGTACTTTTCATGTTTTTCATGAAACATTTCCTAATACAGTAATTATATAGTGAGGTTTCTGTTTTTTTGTTTTGTTTTTTTTCGGATTGTATTTCGGACAATTTAATAAAAAATAATAATTGAAAAAAAATTGTAACAAAAAAATAGTGAACTTTCTACTAACTATGTTTACATGCGGCTGATTTTTCGTTCAATGTTTTTGTTTCATTCTTCTGTATATTCATCTATCCAATATGGGGTCTTGATTTCTACATCGACTTTATAATCATCTTTTTTCAAACCTTTGGATTTCATTTCGTCTTTAGATGGCGTTAGGTAAAACTTGATTTCTTTATTCTTGTTTGCAAAAATCTCATTAGTGTATTTGATCTTTAGTGAAACCAATCTGACATTTTTTTCATCATTATTAATTATCAGCTTTCCTACAGGTTTATTTCTCTTCTTGATCCCTTGTTTAGAGCTACCGAAAACATCATTAACTTTTGGTTCTTCTTCATCAGTTGTTTTGAATTCATAATCAGTATAAAGATCCCATCCAACTTGCGGTTGAAGGTTTTTTTCAGATTTCAAAACATCTATTGGAACACCACGCTTAACTATCTTATCTGTTGAATACATTCTGGTTGTCAGTTCTTGACCAATATAACAGCCTTTATCAAAACTCAAACTGTTTGGAACATAATCCAAGTTCAAATCAAATGGAAGGACAGATCCTGGTAATATGTCGCCTAAATCAAATAAACCAAATTTGTGCTCAATATCTTGAATTTCCTTTATGCTGTTTTCTTTGAAATTTTCAACATATATTGAATGAACAAAGTCATTGAATTTAGTTGTGCCCTTTTCTACCAAAACTTTGTACCTGTAATAGACATTATGGGAGTCTTCATTGACCAAAGAACTATTGTATAGAACATCATCAAAATAAATGGCAATGATCTTATCAGATAAAAAATGTTCATCAACATGAATCTTCTTATTAAATAGATAATTCATCTTGTTCTCTTCTAAAATCATCGAAAGTACTTCTAATTCCATGTCACTCTTGGTAAGGTTTCCTTTGAAACACAATTCCCATACATCAAACCCAGATTCAGGTACATCTTGTACATCTTTAACCATCTTCACATGTCTTTTGAATCTTTTATGTTTTTCTAAAATGGCTATGGCATCACATTCAGGATCTAATTGAGCATCATACTGCTTAGGTAGCTCTATGATTATACTTTCTCCTTTTTCAGACAATGGCGTGTATAATCTCATTAAGCTTGTGACCTTGGATTGACTAGTCAACAATGCTGTAAATTGTCCTTTTATATTTCCGTAAGATTCCAATTGCTCATCATACAAAGACTTTCTTCTGATGTCTTCATCATCCAAAGTTTTAAACTCTGTTTTATAAAGATCGATCATTTGTTTGGCTACGTAATTACTCATTGAGATATCTTGTAGATCGGTTAATGTTTGTGAAGGTTCGTAACCTTCGTCATCCATACTCAAGCTAGTCAAGTTTTTTTTAATGACTTTTTCATTAAGTTTTGTTGTGACCATTCCATTCACAAAATCTATCGTCCCTGGACCAGAAAGTGAAATGAAATGGGTATTGGATATTGTATTATCAAGCTTTTTGGCGTAAACCAGTGATTTCACGTGCCTATTACCACCATTGAGTGATACATGACGTTTGCACACGTTATTAACAAAAGTCCATTGAAATTTCATATCAGATGTACCAAAAATTTGTAGCTATTAAATATGTTTATTGGTATTTGGTGTATTAAATATTCAATGCCTTAGGTAATCGTTAATTTCAATTACTCCCCATAAAGCATCTATTGGCATGAAAAAAAAACCCCCGGATATAAGATCAGTAATTCTGTAAAATCCGATAATCGAATCTACGTTTTCGACTTTGAAAATCAATTAAAAGTCATATAACTGAGTGCAAACTACACTTGAAAAAACGCTAATACTAACTTCTTTATTATTTTATTTTTAGATATAAGAATATTCAATATATACTATTTAATGTTATTTATAAATTGATTAATTTTTGTTCTTTTTTTTAATATTTGAAAAAAGAAATAAAAACAAAGTCATAATGGAAGATAATAAACATTTAATTGTATGTTGCTTTTTTTTTTTTTTAATATCATTATCATATTTTCATTCATTAAGAAGTTCAATTCATAAAGGTTTATTTCTATTTCCACCAACCGTTCTTCTTTCTCTCTTCTTGTTTTTTTTAGAATTAATAATTTCAATATCACCATAAGTAATGTTTCACCATATCAGATTTTTATGTACATATATAAACAAATTTTAAAAATCTATGAAACTTACTTAGATTCAGCTAATAACTTTTCAGCCTTGGCGACAACATCTTCGATACCACCAACCATGTAGAAAGCGTTTTCTGGTAAGTGATCGTATTTACCATCTAAGACAGCCTTGAAGGAGGAGATAGTGTCTTTTAATCTAACTAAAGCACCTGGGATACCGGTGAAAACTTCGGCAACGGCAAATGGTTGAGATAAGAATCTTTGGATCTTTCTAGCTCTTTCAACAGTTAGTTTATCAGCTTCAGATAATTCATCCATACCTAAAATAGCAATGATATCTTGTAAGGACTTGTAAGCTTGTAAAGTTTGTTGAACTTGGTTAGCAACATCGTAATGTTCTTGACCAACAATAGAAGCATCCAATAATCTGGAGTTAGAGTCTAATGGATCGACAGCTGGGTAGATACCTAATTCGGAGATACTTCTGGATAAGACGGTAGTAGCATCCAAGTGAGCGAAGGTAGTAGCTGGAGCAGGATCGGTTAAATCATCAGCTGGAACGTAAACAGCTTGGACGGAGGTAACGGAACCCTTCTTGGTGGTGGTAATTCTTTCTTGTAACAAACCCATATCAGTGGCTAAGGTTGGTTGATAACCGACGGCAGATGGAATTCTACCTAACAAAGCAGAAACTTCGGAACCAGCTTGGGTGAATCTGAAAATGTTATCAATGAATAACAAGACATCTTGACCTTCTTCATCTCTGAAGTATTCGGCAATAGTTAAACCGGTTAAGGCAACTCTAGCTCTAGCACCAGGAGGTTCGTTCATTTGACCGAAAACTAAGGCGACCTTGGAGTCACCTTCTAGGTTGATAACACCGGTTTCCTTCATTTCTCTGTATAAATCATTACCTTCTCTGGTTCTTTCACCAACACCGGTGAAGACGGAGAAACCACCATGGGCCTTGGCAATGTTGTTAATTAATTCTTGGATAAAGACAGTTTTACCGACACCGGCACCACCGAATAAACCAATTTTACCACCTCTGGCGTATGGAGCTAATAAATCGACAACCTTAATACCGGTTTCTAAAACTTCGGCAGCAGTGGATTGTTCAGCAAAGGTTGGAGGATCAGCATGGATTGGGTTTCTCTTCTTAGTTTTAATTGGACCTCTTTCATCAATTGGTTCACCAACAACGTTTAAAATTCTACCTAAGGTTTCTCTACCGACCGGGACAGAGATAGGGGCACCAGTATCAACAACGGAAGTACCTCTGACTAAACCTTCGGTACCGTCCATAGCAATGGTTCTGACGGTGTTTTCACCTAAATGTTGGGCAACTTCTAAGATCAACTTACCGTTGTCAGTTGGGATTTCTAAAGCGTTTAAAATAGCTGGTAAGGAACCTTGTTCGAATTGGACATCGACAATAGCACCGATAACAGCTCTAACTTTACCGCTGGCGGCTAAAGCAGTAGCAGAAGTGGAGAAAGTTTTTTTGGAAACAGCTTGTAAAGCAGTTCTTCTGATCAAAGGTAAAACCATTTTTATGAATTTATTTTCAAATAAAATATTATGTGTATAAAGAAATTATAATTTTATATGATCTGGTTGTGTATTCATAACTCTTTATAATACTTCTTAACTTTAACATTTCGTTATTTAAAAATACCAATTCATATAGTATATATTAGAATGAATAAAAACACTGGAAAAAAAAAATTTTCGCCTCTAATATTTCAAGTCATATTTTTCACCACCAAAAAGGCGAAAAAAATTTTTTCCAGTATTGATTCAATATTCGCACTTGCAACACGGAGAGAGGATACCCGAAAGAGGATTTGAGCGTAATATTCTGGTTGGTTGAAAAAACAGGGACGGAAACTGTGTAGCGTTTGGATGCAAAGGGGATTTTTTTTGCACCTGTTTTGATGGGGCACGTGATTAGGTGTGGCAGGGTAAGTCATGCGTTTTTTTTCTCATTTCTGGTTGGTTCGCTGCGGTGTGGGGGCAGATAAGACTAGGTATGAGGGGATATGGTAGATAGGGCGGTTAAGACTAGGTATGGGCATATAGGGCAGATGTGCCTACACACCAGGTGGCACTTCTACAGCTGGGATGCTGCCTTCACACTTTGGTAGTGCCAGAGCGGAAATAACAGCCCTTCGTGCACCAGCGGCATCAGCTTTCTGCAGCAAAGGCACGTGTACACTATCGACTGCAAACAGTATCCTGCAGTATCAGCATAAGCAAAAATAAACCACTACACATCAACACTATGCACTAGTAATAACAAAAAAAAAACGGATATATAACTTCTTGGCATGCTATACATAAACTCAAACGTGTACATAACACGCATGATAATACTTGATCTGGAGTTTACGCTCGCCTGTCAGATGTTGATCCTCTGTTAGCCAATGGCGACTTCCCCAAAATCAGTTAAACTACTTCTTCTTTCCTAGTTCAGATGCTACTCTTGCTGCTTCTGTGATTCCGTTGATAACACCGGACTTTACCCCTCTATTATCCATTTCCACCAATCCTGCAATGGTTGTCCCACCAGGGGTGCATACTTGGTGTTTTAAGACACTTGGATGGGTATAATTGGTCAATTGCCCCATCTTAGCTGTTCCTTCAACTGTCTTTAATGCTAAAATGTATGATTCCTTATATGGAATACCCATCTTGATACCAGCATCAACCATGGCTTCCAAGAAGTTCAATACAAAAGCTGGTCCTGATCCAACTAAAGCTGTGGCAGCATCCATCTTGGATTCTGGCAATTCAACCATTACACCTAATTGCTCAATCATAAAGTTCAACTTTTCTTTCCATTTTTGTAAAAGCTCTTCAGAACCAGTGTGGGAGACTACAACAGCTCCTTCTCCAAACTTAGCTGGTGTGTTAGTCATCAATCTGGTTATGATCATTTCTTTGTTGTTCAAAATTTCTCTCATGGATTCAGTGGTCCATCCTGCAACTAAGGAAATGAAAACTTTGTTTTTCAAATCAAACCCAGCTTCTTTGATTTGATTCAATACCTGTTCCATTTGATATGGTTTAATTGAAAATAATACGACATCAGACTTTTCAATCAACTTTATGTTGTCTTTTCCTGTGTAACATTCGTGATCTTCAAATCCAAAGTTCTTCAAAACTTCTTCATCTTCAGTGATTTTCTTGATGTTTTCTTCTAATACTTTTTTCACATTTTTAACAGATTCTTCATTGTGATTTGTGGTGTAAAATTTCGTTGGTAACTTTTCTTTATCCTCTGATGTTCCCAAAACTCTGAATTTTTGTACAGCAGACAAAAAACTTTGTCCCATTACTCCACATCCTAAAATTCCAACACTGTAAGTCATTTTCTAATATATTTTTATATGATTGTTCAATACGGCAGGGCTCGATGATAGTGCTTTCATATGACTCAATTACTAGGTTGTCAATATCTGGGCCTTTTTTTCTCTCCCGTATTCAATATCTACAAGGAATATGCTAAAATCGGATATAACAGTCTACTTTTTTCTCTTTTAATCAACTGAACACTACCCAAAAACAACGTTTATTAATTGCTTCTTGTGGTTATTAATGTGGCTTTTTAAAGGCTGGTTTACTAAGGAGGCTTTTGTGCTAGCTGAAGATCTTTTTTGTTTTTTCTTTTTCTGTTATATACACCCTCATACAGTCGTTACTTAACACGATGCTCTTACTTCCTTCAATAACACTACAGTCTCTTTGGCTGCCGAAAATTAGTTGTTTTAACCAAAAACAGACGTTTTGTATGTATATATATCTACACTAATTAATAACATGCAGACGTATTCATAATGGCAAACACCACTGCACACTTCATGGAAGGGGTTTTGGGGTAATATTGAATATTGGTTTATCTCCGACGAGACTAGCTATGGAAAAAAGACCATTCGCCTAATTACTGCGTTGTAGGCAATTCATTTTCAAATATATATTTTTTTGTTTATAGAGACTTTCAGTATATAAACCAAACAAATAAGCAAAGTTGTATGCCTCCAAAAAAGACATCCGTCATGGAAGTAGCTACGAAGAATGAAACTTTGACAGCAGAAAATAGTCATGAGACGTTTAGCATTGATCCCGACTTGATAAACATCCTACAAAATAACATAATAGATAACTTAAAGAATGACGATAATTCAATTATAAATCAACATAAAAACAACACAGAGATTGACATTTCTTGTTTGAAAATGGAGGAATTTATTTCTTTGGTTTTAAAAGAAAGAAAGGTTTCTTTCAAAGAATTGACTGTAGATAGTCTACAAGAACCTGAGGAAGAAGCCTTAGAAGACGATAATGAAGATGTTGATATGGAGGATGATAATATTATAGAAACAACAAAGGAAAATGGATATGAAAAATTGACTATTGAGCAATTTGAAACTTTGAAAAAGGAATCTTTTAATGCTATTGGCAGTGCTATCAATGAGTCTTCTTTATTATTAGAAGTAATATCATTATTATTGTCAGGGCCTAAGCCTAAACAGGGATCAATGACTATGTCCCCTTACCTAAAGGAACACTTGCCTATGGGGTCTGTTAACAGTGATAAGGTACTAATGAAGCAAATTTTAGATAACGATACTGTCAAGAATTATCTGATCAAGATGGCATGGAAGTTGAAGACAATAAAGAACATAGAAGAATATAATGAGTATAATTTTAATAAGCTGAATGAACAAATGCTCATAGAAAACAAATACTGGTCCATTATTGCTGATAGTAAACTGTCTCAAAAAGGAACATTGATCAAAAATTATAATAATAACACTTTAGGTGTCAAATATGGGGTTAATTCTAATCAATTTGCTAGTCTTAATATAGTCAATCAAAAAGTTGAGCAGTTTGAAGTGCAAGTAATACCTAATATTGCTTCACATAGAATTTTATACACAAATAAAGAAGAAGGTCTTTCGGATGATGCTATTATTTTCAAATATTTGAGTGTAGAAGTTTCAGATGGTGAAAATGTCAGCAAATCTACTATACCCGAAAGCATTTTAAGTATAGTGTCAAAAGCAATCAAGCCAAATGAATTGAGCGCTCAACTGGAAAGACTAAATGAGCTGCAGTTCCAAGAACTTATCTTTAAGACTTTGAAGCTTGAATGCAAGAATGCAAATATCCTAAACAAAAGCTTTAATTTAAAAGAAGAAAATACCATTGAGGTATTAACAAATGGTAAACAGAAAATTACTATTCAATTCAAAAACTTATTGAAATCCGAATTGTTGGAATTGAATCAAAGTAAACTTGATGATGCTAGTTTGCCAAATAACATCCTTGAGTTTATCAAAAAGAACTTGTTATTTTTGAACAAACTAAGATGTTTTAACAATGTAACCAACCCACCTATTTATTACAGCAAGAAACGGATTACCAATCCACAAAGTGAAAATTATGCAAACATTATACACAACCTTTTGTTGAAAATTAACCATGAACACATAGTCAAACTAGTTACGAGTACTATATCCGAGTATGAGTCTTTAAATCTTGTTGCCTCTAAAAACGAATTGATAAAACAAAATCAAAAATGGAAAAGTGAGGAATTGGATAATGCAAACCTGAAAAAATTAAAAATGGAGTTAAACTCATATAGTGCTTTGACAGAATTATGTGAAACAACATTTGAAGTAAGTTCCAAAGAAAAAAATGAGCACTACAAATTCAAACTTAAATTAACAACACCTAACTCATATTCTTTGGAGTTATTGACAAGTAAGTCTGTGATGTTTGACAACATATCCGAATTATTAGATTATATTACGTTTATATAAATATCATTATAGAAGCAATTAATCTTCTTCGTCATTATCAATTTGTTCATTCAATACTTTATCTTCGTACTTTCTCTTTGTCTTTATATTAACGTCATTCAACTCTTCTTTCAAACAATTGTAGATGATGAAATTGAACCAAAGTTCAATGAATCCATACAAAAAGACAAAGTTATTGTGCCACTTGACATTGACTTTATTGAAGTATGAAATAAATGTGATGACAAATGCTGAAGTCAATCTCAGTAAAACAAAATCTTTGTAGAAATGAGCCTTGATTTTTCCGTAATGAATCAATGAGAGAACATCTAATAGTCCTATGTTAAACAAAAATATAGATAATATACCAACAATGATCGAGTTTTCATTGATAACCACTTGGGGTAGTCTCATGGCTATGGAAAATGTAACTAGAGAGTTGTTGGTTGTTATGGCCGATATGTTCTTGAAACATAAAATTGACAAGAATATGTATGTAGCAGCTCTACACTTTATGATGAAATCAGAAGTAAATAATGCCATTGAAGTTTGATGTTGGATCGTTGACCTTAGCTTAGGTATTTCTAGTGGTGTTCAATGAGCATATTGAAAGATTGCTTATATGAGGGAAAAAATGGAAACTCGAAGAAGAAAAAAGAACAGGCGAACTACGATTTAGCTTTATTGCTACACGTGATCTTAAGTCGGAACACTGACAGCGTAGTCGCTACCTTATAAACTAGGTTACTATCTCAGAGATATAGGAAATCCATACAGATCATCTCTCTTGAATGCATCATTTCTGTTCATATCATCCTCCAAATAAACAATCTCAGTGGTTAAATAAGTCTTGAAGCTTTGATGATTATGTATGTAGCAATCCACGCAATACAAATGCAAACCTTTGTATTCATTGTCACTATGATTCGAAATGTAATTATCTAAGTTCTCGTAATCATGGCCTTCAGCTGTTCCATTTATCTTTTTACTAAAGATCAATATTTGGTTCAAACTGAGATTTGCCCGGTTATCGTACAATGCATAATCATTGAATATTAATACCATCGCAAATGAACATATCTTTTTGCATTTATCACAACTAATTTCATTCAACAAATAAGAATCTTTGTATGTGGATAAATCAAGCTTGGTTGGGGCATATTCATCTATGAGTTTTTCTTTGAGTAATATGTCTACACTCAGTTTGAGGGATTCTAAGACTTTTTTGACATGCTCAAACAACTTGCCAATAGAGGAATAATCTTTATTTAATATAGCATTTTTTTGTATTAGTTTGTAAATGTCAAATACATTCTTTCTTCCATCTCTTCTATACACGTTATCTGCTTCGATAGCATATGGTATCCAATTTGGTAATATGAAATTGACGGCTTCATTATGATTAAAGCCTAAGTTGAATCCGAAATGCCAGCACTTTGGAAAGGTGATAATATACTCATATGGGTTTTGGCAAGCCTTAAAAAACTTTATACCAATCTTCTTATGAATTTCAATGTCATACGGAGATATTGTTGCTGTTAACTGATGCAATATGTCTTTTTGTCTTCTAATAAAGTCAGGATACCTTTCTTTAATGTACTCGTGGAACTTGTCTGAATCAGATATCTTTATACAGTACCAAATTTTGGAGTTTCCTGAAAATTGGTAGTTCACAGAGTATGTGAAGTGATCTTCTAGGTGTATACCGAATACTGAAAATTTGGAACCAAAGTAGCACCAGGGTAAAGAAATTCCTGTTATACTGGTGAGCAGAGGCAATAAGGTATGTTTGTCATTGGGCAGATTCATCAAATTTAAAAAGCTGTTTTTGATTTTATTTGAAGGTTGGTTTTCAAACCCAGAAATGTAATTTTTGGTATCATTGTGTATATCCGCACCGTAATAACTCTTTATCCGTTCATTTCCATACACTATACTCCAAAATTGCTTTTCAATACTCAGCAGATCATCGTCTTCATTAAATGTCTTTATGTTATCATTTTTGCACATTTTTTTAAATTCATCAATTGATACCTTCTTCTCGAGTTCTTGGAATCCATATTCAAAATTTCCTAAGAAACAATTGTCGCAAAGTTTCCCATTCTTTCCTGATACAAAGGGAATACAATTCTTATGATAACTTTCAAGACAGTATTCACATTGATAAAGCTTTTTGTCTTTTTGACATATCCTACACATTTCTTCAAGTAAATTATCTGACAAGCTCTCAGCTTCTTCTTCCTCTTCCTTGACAGTTTCTTCAAATTTATGGTGTAGTATACTGATACCATTAGTTTTGAAGTTTTCACTGCATGCCCAGGGTTTTGTGCCTTCATATTTGTGCAGTGCCAAAATGTACTTTTCAAGATACTGCTGGTAAAAGAAGTAAATTTTAATATAATTTGGACCTAAGCTTTTCCAAAATTTCAAGGAATGTGTAGATGGTTGTACATTCCCCTTATTCATAGGTATTTGTAAAAATCTACATGTCTTTGGATCAGGTACTTTCCAATCATCTTCTTGGTTACTTTCAGCTGTACTGTTTTTAATATTTTCGTTGCCCTCTTGTTTTTGCAATTCATTGACGTTGTAATAAACAGTGTTTTTAATTCTAGAACTACGTCTTTTCTTTTGGGTGCTTTGATTTTCATCAATATTAGTCTCCTTCAATGTTCGCTTTCCAATTTTGGCAAGTTTTGGCAGATATCTCCCAAACTCATCAACATCTCCACTGTTGTAAGTAGTCATTATTTTGACATATAGATCATACAGATGGAATTCGCTGTCTTTATCATCTACTTTAATTTTTTCAACTGATTTGTGTTCAACTCCAGAAATCTTAGCAAAAGCTTCCAGTTGTTTATCAAAAAGCTTATAAGATCTGTTACTCAGTTCCAACTCATTCAATACTTGTTCTCTGATTTTAATTTTAAAATTCGGGTCATTCTCTTTATCCTCCAAATTATTAACAATTGCTTGTCGATGAGCTTCAGGCGCAACTATCTTAATCATTCCATATTCCATTCCTATTTTATATATCTTTGGATTGTTTATAAATCCGTTAATGTCGTGTGGCGACATCAGTTCTTCCATAGTGGGATACACACTCGGAATTTTTTCAATGTCAATATCATCGAAGTTTAATCTCGGCGTTGTCATACTCAATCTAGTTTAAGTACGTATAGTATTAGTTTTATCCGAAAAAAAAAATTATATATAGCTCTTTTCTCTTTGTTTTTGCTTCAAATCAACAAGTTTTTGGTTAGGTTTTGTAAGGGAAATGGGCCAAATGAACTAATATTGACTAGAACTCTGTTGAATACCTTGATTCCTCGTGAAGATGATCACCAGTGAACTCGTCGACTTATTGCAGCCTTTCTTTTTTTTTTTTTTTCGTAAAGGGTAATTTCCAGCTTTAAAAGCAGACAAATCTGTGAAGCATGGGGCTGGAGGTCCGGTCAGAAGCCTTGCACGTGACAAAAATGTGTAAAATGTTATCTCCGATGTAAATATATGCACGTGACAAATTTTTATTTTTATCTCCGAAACAAACATTTCACGTGACTGTTTTAAAACACGTATCTCCGACTTACATTTGCACGTGTCCAAAATTAAACCACTTGCAATAATACACTAACTAGATTTGCGTGTGTCAACAATTCTACAGATTGGAAGAAATATATATAGTTGAATACAAAAGATCTAAAAGTCTTCATCAAATTCGTCTTCGTAGAAGTCATTCAACAAAGATGATAAGGTTTCAGGATTCATTGCAAAGATATCTTCTTCATCTTCTTCAACATCAGGTTCTTTCTTATCCTTCTTTGGATAATTTAAAGACTTCAAGCAATCGTTCTTTATTTGATTTGCAAAGTAGATTCTTTGATCAAATATATCTTGTGGTTCTCTTGTTTCATACAAGACGCTTTCTTTAAATGTCTCTACTACACTGGTTTCATAGTCGATTTTGGCATCTATGACGTTTTCCTTGATACACTTAGCGACAATATATTCAGTGGTTTGTTCTGAATCAAGCTTCAACTTATGGCAAATATCCCTTAAGTGAATTTTGCTATATGTTTTAGAAATGTTCTTCATTCCCGCTCTCAATACATTGGATCTCAATCTAGTGGATAACATGTGCAGATCGTCCCTGTGGAAAGTATTCTTGTATTTATTGATGATGTTGGTAAAGTTGTTTATGTCTCCTAGTTTAACTGACTTTGTTAGTAAGAAATAAGGTTTGATAACTTCACCTTCAATAATGCTGTTTTTGAAAAATGATAGCTCTGGGATGTTACCTAACAATAGATCAACAACACATTTCAACTTGTATGCTATTTGTAAAAATCCCTTGGATCCTTCGTCATTCAAAGGAGCCTTTCTAATGGCTGAAACAATGTATTCGTTGGCTGTTTCGTAGTCTAATTGAATAGCAAAGATCTTGGCCATGTAAAATAAGTATCTAGCTTCCAAAGATGTGGATATGTTAAAGTTTTCTGGATATTCAACTTTAGATACAAATTCACTTGCAGAAAGAATATCTCCTCTTACCAAATAAGCTCTTAAAATCCCACAAATAATGGAGACTTGGGTTTCTGGCTGGTGCTTTAATACTGCAAACTTCAAGTGGTCTAATAAATGTTCTATAATTGTGTAGTCACTTTTGTTGTTCAGCTTTTCATCGGCTAATTGGATATAAAACCAAATCTTGGCTGTCAATAAATCACAATCAAATATAGAAACACTTTGGTTCTTATCAAATAAATTTTGTATTATTTCGTTCCTGTTGAAGCTGTTCAATTCTTCAATCAAATTAGAGTCCAACAAGTATAATTGAATTAATAATCCAACAAGAAGTAAAATTTCTTGTTTGATTAAGATTTCATTTCCACTAGAGCTTAAATAATAGAACTCAATTGGTAGTTGATTTCTAAAGTACTCTTCATTATCCACAGTAGCCTTCTTTTTGGTGATATACTTCAAAAGAGATTGTTTATTTGGGAATTCATTTGGACATAAAATGTTCAAAAATATTGTTAAATTTTCGGTTGTTAAACTCAATCTTAGCTTTGCTACTTGCAATAAAACCTTGTAAATATCTGAAGAGCCTGAAGAAGTAACTAATTGCTTACATAGGGAGAACAAGTTGTCTACTAATTCATCTTGTAGTTTGATTTCTGGGGTTTGGTGTTGATTTTCGATTGAAATATCTTCTTCAACATTCATTGGTTCGTGTGTAGCCAATTTACTTTCAACTTCAGCCATTTTGATAACAAGATTTACAGGTGAATGTACTTAAGTATGGCTTAATACTATCTGTTTGGGGTTTATATCTTAATATGCTTACTTGTATAATCCCTCCAAAATACCGCCTTTTTAATAAAAATTTAGAGCAAATTTGCCACCGGGTATTTAGTAAAAAAAACACTTAATACTGGAAGTAGTAATATGAATAAACGTGACCAATTTTGATGGTAATAAAAACGTGACAACTATGTAATTAGCTGTGAATTCAGCATAGCTGTACTAATATATACCATATATATAAGAAAATGATCAATCAGACTTCTTGGCTTGCTTGGCAATATACTTGTCTACAGCTTCTAGTCTTTCGGATACAACAGGATGAGAGTAGTGGTACATTGAGTACAACTTATCAACAGAAACAGTACTCAAGTTAGTGACTTGTAGTTGGACTAAGGACTTTTTCAAGTCTTCACCTTTTCCTAATCTAGCAGCATAATTGTCAGCTTCGTATTCGTTGTGTCTTGAGAATAAGTTCATAGCAAAGTTCATTAATAAGTCAGTAGGTTGAATTAATTGAGAGAATACTAACAAACCAATTAAGAATGGGAAATCATTAACAACGGCGTACTTGGAGCCAGGTAAACTGGCTGTAGGTAGATTAGATGAAGGATCAATAATGAAGTTAAAGTCACTGAACATTTTAGGGTTCTTGAAAACAATATCAAATAATTTGAAGAAAATAGATAAGTGAACTTGACTAATGACTAGCATTTGAGAGATGTGGTTCATTTTCCAGTGACCAATTTCATGACCCAAAACAGCAACCACTTCGTCAATGGAAGAATCTTTGATTAAAGTATCAAAAAGGACAATTTTCTTTTTCATGAAAGGTAAACCTGAGAAATAAGCATTAGAATGGGAAGATCTCTTAGATCCATCAATCATGTAAATTTCAGATAATGGGAAACCACATTCTTTGGCTAGGGCATTAATCTTATCTTCTAACTCCTTGTTGTTTAAAGGACTGAAAGTGTAGAAAAGAGGTTGAATAACCAAATCATTCAACAAGAACAATGAGATTTGCAAACACAAAATGAAGACCCAAATGTAGAAAACAAAGTTTTCAGTACACTTTTTCAAAACAGTGCCTAAAACGTATAAAGCCACAGAACCTAAAGCACTGATTAAAAAGTATAGTTTTGTGGCATCAAAGAAAAACAAAGATCTGGTCATCTTATTGAAACCAAACTTTTCTTCTAAAACAAAGTGTTGGTAATAGGAGGATGGTAAAGTCAAAAGAGTGGAAATTAAATTGGATAATATGAAGAAAGCAATGTTGTTACCAATTAAAGACAGTTCAAATGGTCTTCTCAAAACAAAACTCAAAGCAGCATTTCCGATAGAAACAGAGTAATTCCAGATTGATGAGTACTTGGTTAAAGTGATTAACCCTGTTACCATACCTGTAAAAGCTGTAACCATTTCAAACTTACTCTTGGCCAAACCATAAGCATCTGATTCAATAAACTTCTTTTCGTCAACTTTACCTTTTAAAGCTTCTGGTATCTTTCTGTCATTCGAAGTCAATAATTTGAATTGTCTGTAAGCAACATATCTTTCAAACAAGAAATTAGCACATGTGATACCAATGATCACTTTTTTGAATGGGAAATTCGATAAGTCCAAGGAGTCACCTATTGGCAATTTGCTAATAATAAATGACATATTGGTTATTCTGTATAATTGTTTTTTCTTCTTGGTTTTGTGTAGTAACTTTTATCGATTGTAAATATCTCTAACAAAGGGGTAAATATATATATAAGCTTATTTCCATTTAGCTGTTATCGTAACAATCAGCATAATTGAAAAACAAAACAAAAAAAATAAGCGAACAAATTGTACACATGGGAAAGCTACAGCGGAAAAAAAGAGCCAAGATTTAAAAATTGAAGGGTAATCTAGTGTAATTCTCAAGTCCTAAGTTAATATTATTACGTTTTAATGTGTGCGGATATATCATGAGAACAATATACATAGCAAATAAAGGAGTGATTGGTTCACACAATTTTTTTCGGCGAGTGAAAAAGGTAGTTGAAGCATCTATGGGGGAGTTAGCATTTAACAAAAAAAAGAACCAGGATTGAAAGTGGATCAAGGGTTTAGTGTTATCCTTAACTCTTGATTTGATATTAGTATTTTTTAATAGAGGGAGAATGTATCATATGAAGTGTCGGTAGCAGATAAGGCATTTATCTTTACATGTGTTGTTAAACTAAAACAGCCAATAAGAATCCCGTAGTGAGAGGAGAATGTAGAAGCGGGAAACGTAGCTAATGAGCGAATGAGCAAAAGCACGTGAAAGAATACAGTGTCGGAGATAGTGACAGCGTTTCGAACCGCTGTGACTTCTCTGATGGTACCGTGTTATACTTAGAAGTAGTGATTAATCTCATATCATACAAGTGAAAGCACAATGAAGTGTTTTTAATCTAGAATGGTTATATATATGTTACTCCTAACTCAACTCACAACCAAATGCTGTAATGTTATGTCACTCCTAACTCTTATAGAATAACAGAAAACTCGAGGTATATTCACCAGCGGTTCCTAACAAAGCTGTTGAGTAATTTAAGCCCTGATGAGAATAATTACACCTTGCTTGCGGCCCATCGTATTTAATGGCTCCCATCCTTTACTACAGTCACGGGCCAACGCACGTGGCCAAAGGCTTATGTTGCCATTTTGGACATACGGTGCAAAGCTACACTAGGTCACTTTAGATCAATCTTTCTTTTTGGAAGCGCCAACACCAGCCATTTTCTTAGCAATCTTAACCATTTTATTCAACCAAACACAGTTCAGTGTGTTTAAGGCCATGTTTATGGAGAATGTTATGATCATAACAGTCTTTGGGAAATTTGGATCAGCGTACCATTTCTTAGAGTATACTTGGTAGGCCATGATCAAAATGCATGACCAACCCCAGCAGATTCTTACTAGGAAGAATACCAGCATTAACAAAATACCGTTAATGGCGTTAAGTATCATAGGAATTTGAACTTCAAATTCTTTCATCAAAGTGGAAAACAACCAATTCACATTGACAAATGGAGAAGATAACTCAAATAACAAAAACTTTGAAACATAGTTTTGATAGTTTGGGTGTATGGCACTGATAAAAACAAATAGAGAGCAGATAGCGTGGATCAAAAATTCGAACTGGAAAAGCTCAAACCACTTAACACACACGTATAAATCCCATAAGAAGTACCCAGCGGTGACCGAAGAGATCATAGTAATGAAATCATCTTGAAAGTATATGATATTTAAGCCAAAATCCAAGTTCAAAGTAGGCAATACCAGTGCTATGGATATCAGGCACTGTACCATTGTGACAATGTGGACTTTATAGTTCAAGAAGGATTGTTTTTTCTTATTGTCCTTGGATGTCTTAAGATCTTTCCATTGCTCAAGTTGTTTAGCTCTTTTTTTGCCCACGAAAAACAAAGGTAGAAATATGTCAAGTATTGGGGTGGATAGATACTCATAGATGATACTGTATGCTAAGAATGAAAGAACAACTTCGTGTAAATTTCTCAAATATAAGTTTTGGCTGTTAGGAAATAGTGAAAATTTCAATAAAGGGTCATTTAGCCCAGTTTCAGTAACAAATTTCATTGTTTATTTGTTGTTATTCAATAGTAATTATGGGGTGATTATAAAGCTGTAGATATTCTCTATGTATGAATTCAAATCAACCTTTGGCAATGATCTTGCAGTTTTTTTAAAAAATAAACGTATAAATATATTTTTTTCTTGTTGGCTGGTTTACAGTTATACAGGTTATCTGTTAACTCCGATAAAATAAGAAGATTAAATCATTCCCATTACATATCAGTTTATATACAAAGAGTTGATTTGACAAGAAAATAAACGTGTCTGTTTGAATTGTTGACATATTCCAAGAAGTGATGTTGAATCTTTTTATTTTGATCATACAAAAATGCTACCAAACTTTATAAACGATGTCCTAAATTACACCCATGGCATTATCAAGTCTAGATACAAATCTCAACCAGAATTTTTGTTGATGAAATTGTAGATCAGTCTAGTTTCTTAACAATCTGTCATTGTTAGCGTCCTGATAACAATAAACACAGCCATTACTGTTAATCATGTCCTTCTAGCAGTTTCTAAACGCCGATCATACTTATAGTGGCAGGCTCATATGAAAAAAAAGGTAGCGAAAAAATTTTCGCTTTTTTTCTAGCATCGGCCAAAATAGGAAACCAAAACAAAAAAAATAGCCACAGTTTTGGCCTTTGGAGGGGACTTCAATTTTCAAAATTCAATTTTAAATGGACTTCGATATTTGATCAGCTATTAAGGACTAACACTTCAAGTTTCTCAATTGATGCTACCAAAGAATATAAACGCCTTTTATAAACTTCTTCTCCGCAAATACACTATAATTCCATACAAAATGTCTTATCCATTAGTCTGTTTAGGTAATCCATTACTAGATGTTCAAGCCAATGTTGAACCAGAATACTTAGCAAAGTACGATTTAAAATCTAACGATGCTATTTTGATTGAAGATGCCAAATCCGATGTTAGAATGAAAATCTTTGACGAATTAGTTGAAAAGAAGGATACCATCTTTGTTGCTGGTGGTGCTGCTCAAAATACCGCTAGAGGTGCTGCTTTTGAATTAGGTCCAAACAAGGTTGCTTACTTTGGTTGTGTCGGTGAAGATAAGTTCTCTCAACAATTGTTACAAGAAAACGAAAAGGCTGGTGTTAAGTCTTTGTACTTGATTAACAAGGAAATTGGTACTGGTAAGTGTGCTGCTTTGATCAACGGTCACGACAGATCTTTAGTCACTGATTTAGGTGCTGCCAACCACTTCAAGCCAGAACACTTGGATGAAAACTGGGAATATGTCAAGAACGCTAAGGCCTTCTACATTGGTGGTTTCCACTTAACTGTTTCTCCAGCTGCCATTGTTAAGTTGGGTAAGCATGCTCAAGAAAACAACAAGCCATTTGTCATCAACTTCTCTGCTCCATTCATCCCTCAATTCTTTAAGGATGCCTTGGTCCAAGTTTTGCCTTACGCCACTCATATCATTGCCAATGAAACCGAAGCTGCTGCTTTCTCTGAATCTTTCTACAACGGTGAAAACATCACTGATTTGAAGGAAATTGCCAAGAAGATTATTGCTGATTACAACCAAAAAGCCACTGTCATCTTTACCCATGGTTTAGAACCAACTGTTTTGGTCAATTCTGATTTATCCACCAAGGAAATTTCTGTCCATGCTCTAGACAGCTCTAAGATTGTTGACACCAATGGTGCTGGTGATGCCTTTGCCGGTGGTTTTGTTGCTGGTATTATTTTAGATGAAGATATTGAAAAATGTATTGATAGAGGTCAAGCTTTGGCTAAGATCTCCATTCAACAAGTTGGTCCATCTTTTCCAGTCAAATAAATAGCTAATTATTGTATATATTGAATACTTTTTATGTTACAAGATTTTGAAATTAAGAATAATTCTTAATGAAAAGTACATTAATCATTTGCTGTAAATTTTTTCTAAAAAAAAACACATACTCTTGTTTACACCTAATCACGTGCATACTTTTTTGTTTACAATTCAATAATTTTTTAATAAACTGCACCAAAAAGTATTGCAGCCGCCAAAAAAAATTAATTAATTTAACAATTAAAGGTAATAATTGCACAATTGTAAACAATATATTTGACTTTAAAAAGAAAAAAGAAAACAATAAAATATTGGACTTTTACTTTTTCACCTTTTTCCCCTTTTTTTAAAAAAAAAATTGGCGAAAATGTAATTTCACTAAATAGTAAAATAGACCTTATTGTACCTACAAATTCAGTGGTAATTATCTTATGCTAAATTGGACAGTTAAAATGAAAATTTAAGGTGGTTTAAACTATGCATTTATCTTTGTTAAGATAAAAAGTCAAATATATCAATTTTAAAGGGATAAATTGCTGTGCAAATGGTCTCACTTCTTTCTCAGTATTTTTTTTTTTTTTGAATAATACAATGTCTTCATCTAGAATTTGCTTTTTTGAATTGGACTTTAAAAAATTTTCGATGGTTTTGACTATTTTTTTTTTTGGTGAATTTGCTTGATGGGTATTAAAGTGCATTTATTGTGTTTGTTTATTCAACAAAATTGCTCAAAATTTTTGTCTTCAAAACTACAGCAGTATAATAGACATGAATTTATTTATAGAAAAAGTTCAGGAATCAATAGAAACTAACAACTGCTCGTAGTTTATATCACACCAATTTTGTTTATCACACAGTTTTACTGTATTTTATTGTTCTATGCTTTTTTTTTTTTATCTTTTGGCAGAAATTGCTCTATATTCTGAGCTGAAGCAGAAAAAAATTAAAGAATGGTGATTTCATAAACCATGCTTGCAAAATTAACTCAAAGTGTAAACAAAGTCTGTGGTTTTCTTTAAATTAGTGAAAAGCGCTTTTATCCCTTTTTGCCAATTAGGTTGTAAATGGCCCAATAAGAATTTTTTTTAGTGTTTTTAAAAGCTTCGCTATATTGCAAAATTAAAGCTTTCACTTTAATCATTAAATTTGTCCTCTCAATAGAAAACTCAACGACAGCGTTTAATGCAGCAAAACTGAATAAGGTTGTCGGAATTCATGCAATTATGCTTTTTTTCCGCGGGCGGTTCGTCATAAGCAAAAAAAATAAAAAAGAAAAACAGAAAAGCTACAGTGAAAAAGAAATTGAATTTTTATTTCATTTCCATTTCCCTGAATACACCAAGTACTGGTAAAAAATATGGGTTTAAGAAACTAAATGACGTTTTAGACAGTTTAGAGAGGTTAAAATGAATGAAAATGACATAGATAGGGGGATTGTTAATAATAAAATATTATTCAAAGGTAAAAAATCAAAAGCATGGTTTTAACATTCTAGATGAAAAGTTAATTTTTTGCCAAAGAGTTCAATTTTTATTTTAGATTTCAAGCATATTGATAGGGATTAGATCACTGAGAATGTATGCAAAAACTAAATATTTGGTGAAAAGAGGAAACTATTACCTATGCTAAAAAAATATGATGTCATTCTGGGCACCAAAACTATCGGTTAATTGTTTTTCACGTGTATGGTGAAAAAAACCCCTCCTAACAAAACTGAAATAAGGATTTTCAAGGTTTTTAAGTAAAAAAAATTGTTTCCTGCAATTTTCACGCGGATTTTACCCTAGTATATATTTTTTTATCACATTTAGCCATTAACCTTGTTAAAGATTTTTCTTCGGTTTACTTAGAGTAAACTGCACAATTAATTTTATTTTGTAAAAATAATACTAAGTTTCTACGGCAGATTTTTATAAACATTAAAATATTTTACTAATATACGTAAATAAATTTGTTTTTATGAATTTTGTATCTAAAATGGTATTATTACTGTTGTATGCCTGGCTTAATATTGATTCCTAAAAAGGTAAAGCAAATATTTATAAATTTTGCGCATTCTGATGTATGGGTCATTCATTGTTTTTTTTTTTTTTTTTTTTCAAAGACCTGAACAGGAAAAACAAAAAAAATATATAAGTTTTTCACCCTTTATAAAATAGTATTAATTAGTGAATGAAAATGCTATTTGTGCTGAATATTACAGCAATCTGGACCAATATTTTACTTTTAAAGAAACTATAATGTCTAAAAAGAAAAAAAAGCCTGTCCTTTTATCAGAATTTACAATTTCACCTTTTAAATTTTTGTTGAAATAAATTACTTTTGGTGTTTACAAACTGACCTTTTTAGCTAAATGTTTTCATGATATTCGTATATCTCTAGGCTATTTTTTTTTAAATTTTAAAGTGTTGCAATTTTTATATTGTTTTTCTTAATTCTAATAATATATGCAGCATTTGCATATAATTTTATGTTGTTAATCAATGACAACACGTAAAGTCATTTTGGCGAAAAACATATTTTTATTGTTAAAAAGTTTCTATTGTTAAAAAAAAATTCTGCACTTTTTTATTTTTATATTACCTGTTTTGTCTTTGCTGCTTGGTAATCATAATTATGCTACTTAAATTTAGACTGTAGGCCCACTTTTTTTCCTTTTCAGAAACTATTTTTAAGTATTTTCAAAAGCTATTTGTAATAATTAATTGCATCATAGCCAATTTTATTACACATTTTGCTTACTTTAATAACTGATAAAATTGAAAAAGAAAAGAAAACAAAAAGGAAAACATACAACAAATTGTAAAAAAAAAAAATGTGTATTTGTTGAAAATAATAGTACTTTAATCTTTTGTTTCAATGTCTTTTTTTACAAGTATTACTTAATACATACTACTTTTCTTGTTTCATTTAAAATATCTTCGTAAATTTTTTAGCTGTTTCTTTCTGTTTATCTCAACTTTCTTTCACTTACTTTCAAACTTATATAAACTCAGTGTTCTTTACAGAAAAAACTACATTTATATTTTTTGATATTTTAAATTAACTATGTTATTGATTATATTATGAAATTTCATATTTTTTATAAATTTTTACTGTTTATGAAGAGAACTTTACTCTTAACCCAAATAGAAATATCAATTCTTATAATATAGTAGTTTTTAAAGAAGTAAAACATCTTTAATTGATACTTATTTTAATAGTATTTTCTATAAAAATTTTCTAATTCTATATTACTATTTGCTTTAGATTATTTTCAAACTACAACTAACAAATTCAATTTTAAATATTAAACAGCAATGAACTCTAAAAACTTCTTTGGAAGAAATTTGATTGCTTTGCTTTTAAGTGCCCTTATGTATGTCAAAATGGTATCTGCTGATTTACTGGTTAATACTTACACATACAAAACTGCTTACACGGGTTCCGTAGCATATACTTATTCTACTTCCATTTACGCTGATATTCTAGGTGTTACCCATGACATCTATTACTATGTCGAAACCCCTTATTCTACTTACACAGTTGATATTTACTCCAACTGGGAACAAGATGCTACATCCACTTACTTAACTGAAGACAAATACTACTATGGTTCAAACGGTATCGGTACCCATGCCACCGTTTACTTTGTCGTCACTCCTCAATCCAATGATATCTCAACTGTTACCACCTATGGTACTTATACTACACCTAGTACTTATAGTACTCAATACAACTTAGCCTCCAGTACTATTGGCTTGGATTCAGTTGGTTTATCAACTTTTGGACTATCTTCTCAAGTCACTTCTACTTCCACCACTTACTACGTTGCTACTCCATTATCAAGATCAACAACAACAATTTTTGTTGCTTCAAATGTTTTAGCAACTGAAACTGTTTCCGTAATTGATAATGTCGTTACCAATGGTGGCTCTGTTTATGTTTTGGAAAGTATTTACGTTGCTACTCCTATAAACACTTTAGTTTCCAGTTCTGTTGCTGTATATGGTGGTTCTACTGTTACTACTTATAGTACAAAAATTTCTACTGATGCAGCTGGTTCCAAACATACCGTTTATTACATCAGTAGCCCATACCCAACAAGTCAAATCACAGGTGTTCAGTTTTGGGATAACTCTTACTCTTTCGTTAGTACTGTTTCAACTCATATTACCACAAACGCTGCTGGCTCCCAAGTAGAAGAAGAATACTATGTTTTATATGAACCAACTCCAAGTCAACAAGTAACTATATTTACTTATTGGCCTGGTTCTACCACAAGCACTTATTCTACAAATTTATTGACTGAAAGTGAATTAATTTTTTCAATTGGTTTAGACAATCTTTTGTTTTTCTGGGAATGGTTTTCAGAAAAAACTTTTTCTTATACCACCTACTATGTAAAGACTCCTTACAAATCTGAGGTAGTAAACTCTTACTCATACCAACACTCAATTAGTGCTGCTTCAACTTACAAAACTCAAACCACCACATTCTTTGGTATTGATAACCAGCCAACAGTTGAAACCATTTATTACATTGCTACTCCTTTAGCTAATGACCAATCTATCTCTTATTCATACTGGAATGGTAATGGTGAGGTTACTGTTTCCACATACACTACTGATGGTACTACTGTTAAAGTTGTTTTGGAACCATATCCTTCTACAACAATTCACAGCGTTACAACCAATGTTCCTTCAATAACTGCAATCAATACTTACAGCACTGCTATAGAAACAACAGTTATAACCGGTACTACTTATGTCGCTACTGTATTTAACATAAATGTTCCTGCTGTTACCACCATTTACAGCTCTGTTACTCAATCTGCTGGTGTTTCACAAGTTGAAACATTAAGTAGCACAACTAGTTTAGGTAAAGTTACTACTCCTGCTAACGTTTACGATAATCAATTAACAAAAATTGTTAATACTTATACCTACACTACTTACAACATAGTATATCCTATTTCTGTTGACATTACTGCTTCTAGTGTTGCTGGATTAAGTGCTACTACATACAGCACATCGGTTAGCTATGTAACAATCAACACAGGCACAACAGAGAGTATAGTAGTTTATTATGTTGCTACACCTGCCATTACTGGCCCAACCACCATTACCAGTGATGTTGTTTCTGGATCTTCTTCTATCTCCGAAGCTATTTCCTATTACTACACCACCGGTACTGATGGTAAGTCAACCTTGACCTCTGGTGTTTCCACAATTGCTCCACCAATCACCGCTCCAACCACCTTCACCAGTGATGTTGTTTCTGGATCTTCTTCTATCTCCGAAGCTATTTCCTACTACTACACCACCGGTACTGATGGTAAGTCAACCTTGACCTCTGGTGTTTCCACAATTGCTCCACCAATCACCGCTCCAACCACCTTCACCACTGATGTTGTTTCTGGATCTTCTTCTATCTCCGAAGCTATTTCCTACTACTACACCACCGGTACTGATGGTAAGTCAACCTTGACCTCTGGTGTTTCCACAATTGCTCCACCAATCACCGCTCCAACCACCTTCACCAGTGATGTTGTTTCTGGATCTTCTTCTATCTCCGAAGCTATTTCCTACTACTACACCACCGGTACTGATGGTAAGTCAACCTTGACCTCTGGTGTTTCCACAATTGCTCCACCAATCACCGCTCCAACCACCTTCACCAGTGATGTTGTTTCTGGATCTTCTTCTATCTCCGAAGCTATTTCCTATTACTACACCACCGGTACTGATGGTAAGTCAACCTTGACCTCTGGTGTTTCCACAATTGCTCCACCAATCACCGCTCCAACCACCTTCACCAGCTGGATCTTCTTCTATCTCCGAAGCTATTTCCTACTACACCCACCGGTACTGATGGTAAGTCAACCTTGACCTCTGGTGTTTCCACAATTGCTCCACCAATCACCGCTCCAACCACCTTCACCACTGATGTTGTTTCTGGATCTTCTTCTATCTCCGAAGCTATTTCCTACTACTACACCACCGGTACTGATGGTAAGTCAACCTTGACCTCTGGTGTTTCCACAATTGCTCCACCAATCACCGCTCCAACCACCTTCACCACTGATGTTGTTTCTGGATCTTCTTCTATCTCCGAAGCTATTTCCTACTACTACACCACCGGTACTGATGGTAAGTCAACCTTGACCTCTGGTGTTTCCACAATTGCTCCACCAATCACCGCTCCAACCACCTTCACCACTGATGTTGTTTCTGGATCTTCTTCTATCTCCGAAGCTATTTCCTACTACTACACCACCGGTACTGATGGTAAGTCAACCTTGACTTCTGGTGTTTCCACAATTGCTCCACCAATCACCGCTCCAACCACCTTCACCACTGATGTTGTTTCTGGATCTTCTTCTATCTCCGAAGCCATTTCCTACTACTACACCACCGGTACTGATGGTAAGTCAACCTTGACTTCTGGTGTTTCCACAATTGCTCCACCAATCACCGCTCCAACCACCTTCACCACTGATGTTGTTTCTGGGTCTTCTTCTATCTCCGAAGCTATTTCCTATTACTACACCACCGGTACTGATGGTAAGTCCACTTTGACCTCCGGTGTTTCTACAATTGGTGCTGCTATTACTGCTCCAACCACCTTCACCACTGATGTTGTTTCTGGATCTTCTTCTATCTCCGAAGCCATTTCCTATTACTACACCACCGGTACTGATGGTAAGTCAACCTTAACCTCTGGTGTTTCCACAATTGGTGCTGCTATTACTGCTCCAACCACCTTCACCACTGATGTTGTTTCTGGATCTTCTTCTATCTCCGAAGCTATTTCCTATTACTACACCACCGGTACTGATGGTAAGTCAACCTTGACCTCTGGTGTTTCCACAATTGCTCCACCAATCACCGCTCCAACCACCTTCACCACTGATGTTGTTTCTGGATCTTCTTCAATTTCTGAAGCCATTTCCTATTACTACACCACCGGTACTGATGGTAAGTCAACCTTGACCTCTGGTGTTTCCACAATTGCTCCACCAATCACCGCTCCAACCACCTTCACCAGTGATGTTGTTTCTGGATCTTCTTCTATCTCCGAAGCTATTTCCTACTACTACACCACCGGTACTGATGGTAAGTCAACCTTGACTTCTGGTGTTTCCACAATTGCTCCACCAATCACCGCTCCAACCACCTTCACCAGTGATGTTGTTTCTGGATCTTCTTCTATCTCCGAAGCTATTTCCTACTACTACACCACCGGTACTGATGGTAAGTCAACCTTGACTTCTGGTGTTTCCACAATTGCTCCACCAATCACCGCTCCAACTACCTTCACCACTGATGTTGTTTCTGGATCTTCTTCTATCTCCGAAGCCATTTCCTATTACTACACCACCGGTACTGATGGTAAGTCAACCTTGACCTCCGGTGTTTCCACAATTGGTGCTGCTATTACTGCTCCAACCACCTTCACCACTGATGTTGTTTCTGGATCTTCTTCTATCTCCGAAGCCATTTCCTACTACTACACCACCGGTACTGATGGTAAGTCCACTTTGACCTCCGGTGTTTCCACAATTGCTCCACCAATCACCGCTCCAACCACCTTCACCACTGATGTTGTTTCTGGATCTTCTTCAATTTCTGAAGCCATTTCCTATTACTACACCACCGGTACTGATGGTAAGTCAACCTTGACCTCTGGTGTTTCCACAATTGCTCCACCAATCACCGCTCCAACCACCTTCACCAGTGATGTTGTTTCTGGATCTTCTTCTATCTCCGAAGCTATTTCCTACTACTACACCACCGGTACTGATGGTAAGTCAACCTTGACTTCTGGTGTTTCCACAATTGCTCCACCAATCACCGCTCCAACCACCTTCACCAGTGCTGTTGTTTCTGGATCTTCTTCTATCTCCGAAGCTATTTCCTACTACTACACCACCGGTACTGATGGTAAGTCAACCTTGACTTCTGGTGTTTCCACAATTGCTCCACCAATCACCGCTCCAACCACCTTCACCAGTGATGTTGTTTCTGGATCTTCTTCTATCTCCGAAGCTATTTCCTACTACTACACCACCGGTACTGATGGTAAGTCAACCTTGACCTCTGGTGTTTCCACAATTGCTCCACCAATCACCGCTCCAACCACCTTCACCAGTGATGTTGTTTCTGGATCTTCTTCTATCTCCGAAGCTATTTCCTACTACTACACCACCGGTACTGATGGTAAGTCAACCTTGACCTCTGGTGTTTCCACAATTGCTCCACCAATCACCGCTCCAACCACCTTCACCAGTGATGTTGTTTCTGGATCTTCTTCTATCTCCGAAGCTATTTCCTATTACTACACCACCGGTACTGATGGTAAGTCAACCTTGACCTCTGGTGTTTCCACAATTGCTCCACCAATCACCGCTCCAACCACCTTCACCACTGATGTTGTTTCTGGATCTTCTTCTATCTCCGAAGCTATTTCCTACTACTACACCACCGGTACTGATGGTAAGTCAACCTTGACTTCTGGTGTTTCCACAATTGCTCCACCAATCACCGCTCCAACCACCTTCACCAGTGATGTTGTTTCTGGATCTTCTTCTATCTCCGAAGCTATTTCCTACTACTACACCACCGGTACTGATGGTAAGTCAACCTTGACTTCTGGTGTTTCCACAATTGCTCCACCAATCACCGCTCCAACCACCTTCACCAGTGATGTTGTTTCTGGATCTTCTTCTATCTCCGAAGCTATTTCCTACTACTACACCACCGGTACTGATGGTAAGTCAACCTTGACCTCTGGTGTTTCCACAATTGCTCCACCAATCACCGCTCCAACCACCTTCACCACTGATGTTGTTTCTGGATCTTCTTCTATCTCCGAAGCTATTTCCTACTACTACACCACCGGTACTGATGGTAAGTCAACCTTGACTTCTGGTGTTTCCACAATTGCTCCACCAATCACCGCTCCAACCACCTTCACCAGTGATGTTGTTTCTGGATCTTCTTCTATCTCCGAAGCTATTTCCTACTACTACACCACCGGTACTGATGGTAAGTCAACCTTGACCTCTGGTGTTTCCACAATTGCTCCACCAATCACCGCTCCAACCACCTTCACCAGTGATGTTGTTTCTGGATCTTCTTCTATCTCCGAAGCTATTTCCTACTACTACACCACCGGTACTGATGGTAAGTCAACCTTGACCTCTGGTGTTTCCACAATTGCTCCACCAATCACCGCTCCAACCACCTTCACCAGTGATGTTGTTTCTGGATCTTCTTCTATCTCCGAAGCTATTTCCTACTACTACACCACCGGTACTGATGGTAAGTCAACCTTGACCTCTGGTGTTTCCACAATTGCTTCAACCTCTGGTGTTGCAGTTTCTAGTAGTACTTCATCCAGTGTTGTTTTGTCTTCTATTTCATCTGTATTGACTACATCAAGCATCGGCTACACCAGTTCTACTCCTGTCTCAAGTTTATTCACCTCATCTTATAGTGGTCCAAGATATACTAACAGTTCCACCGGATTAACTTCTACAGCTTCTGGTACCCCATTAAGTTCTTCAAGCCCAAGAAGCCTTCCAGTTTCTACCAGTTCATCAGTTCCAGGTAGCTCATCAGTTTCTGTTACTTCGTCAGTTCCAGGTAGCTCATCAGTTTCTGTTACTTCGTCAGTTCCAGGTAGCTCATCAGTTTCTGGTACTTCATCAGTTCCAGGTGGTTCATCAGTTTCTGGTACTTCATCAGTTCCAGGTGGTTCATCAGTTTCTGTTACTTCATCAGTTTCTGTTACTTCAAGCAGTACACCAGCTTCCAGCTCTGTTTGCGCCACTGAAAATTTAGTAAATACCATAGTTTCTGAAACAGCCTATTACAACTTCTCTGTTGCTGCAGTTGAATATTCTGAATTCTATGTAGTTGCTAACCTTGATCAATCAGCCGGTGAAGCTTCTTTGTCATTTGATTTATACAGTAGTTGTTCTAGTGAATTTACTTCTGTATCTCACAGTGTACTTGAAGATAAGTCCACCAGCACTAAGTTGTGGCAAGAAATTGAATTATCTGAAATTCCAAGCAATACCAGAGGCTTATTAGATGCTAAACTGGTTGTTCCATTAGTCGATGGTACTGTTTCAACTACTCAAGTTGTAAACTTTGTTGTTCCTCTTTACACAAGTAAGAGAGATACACTAGTTAGCGAATATTTGGTGTATACCTTTACTTTGAAAGCCACAACTGCTGGTGATAATTTCTCTACTAATGTTCAAACCTCCAGAATTATATCTGTTTATGAAGCCGCTTCAGAATTTGGAATCACAACATCAAATTCATCTACAACCACAACATCATCTAGCTCTACTCAAACTAGTTTATCAAGTGTTTCAGGTAGTACCGCCAGCACTGTTTCTTCTACAAGCTCAGCAACTTCTACCACTGGAACATCTTCTGAAGGCTCTTCTGCAACTTCTACTACTGGAACATCTTCTGAAGGCTCTTCTGCAACTTCTAGTGCTGGTAATAATGGTAATGGAGGCTCCACAGGTACTAAGTCAGAAAATTCTGGTGGAGCACAAACAACTTCGTCAGCTAAATCTAGCATCACAGCTACTGCCTCAGGTGCTACACAAAAAACTGCTACCGTAAGTGATGAACAAACTACATTGTTGACTGTTACTAACTGTGGTACTAAGACTTGTACTGTTTTGGCAACTTCTAAAACCAACTCTGGTTCATCTGTTACCACTGGGGTACCACCATCATCTATTACTGGCGGATCTCCAAAATCAAACACTGGCGTACCAGGATCCAATGGCGAAACCAACCATGCTTCATCTACCGAAGCTTCTTCCAACACTCCAACAGCAACTGGTAACAACAACGGAAACTCTCCTTCCGCTACCTCTGCCGGTAAGCCAAACACTTTAGCTACAACCTCTAAAGCCAGCGCTACTGCTGCTATCACTACTCAAAGTGCTTATGATAACGGTGCCATTTCCAACAAATATGGATCTGGTAGTTTCTTCAGAAACTTAGTCTTAATGACTCTTTCCGTTATGTTCTTTATTTAATAGCATTTAATAAATGCCTATTTCTCCTTTGTGTCCTATAAATCTACCACAAAAATTTATTTTTGTCTTAGAGATAATTTATAAGAGATACGTTCGTTATTATGAATACCCCTTAACCTGAATGCAATAAAATAAACAAATGGCAAAAAAAAAAAAAATTACATGGGAAAGCCATTTTGTACAAAATTTATATATTCAAGGATTATTAAACATTTCGTTACTTATTTTTTTTTGAAAAACTCAAGATATTCTCAATAATCAATGCATGTTATTGGTATGAAAATTGAAATTCGTTATTTTAAAAAAGTCACGGATACGACTTTTCAGCATATTTTTTTTTTGCTGGTTTTTTTTCAGGTGGAGCCGTTGAATGTAACGATTTCAACAATGCACGTGATCTGGCTAGATATCCAGCTGTTTGACTGCAAACAGTACAACGTAGAGTTTGTTTACATGATGATTTCAATCTCTTTTATTGGAGATGACTAGTCAGATGATAAAACTTGTGCATGTGCTCTACCAATGACAGGCTTCTTTTTTAGTCTATGTATCATATTTATGTACCAAATATTACATTCTGAAAAGAAAGCTAGTAGATTTGCGGGAGCACTGAAGTGCTGGTATTGAATCCTTGGGGTAACTATTGCAGGCTTTAATATGATAGTACAAACGGCTTTCTAGTATATGTAAAGCTATTGGTATATAAAGGTTTTGAATATTTAAATATATTGGAGATATGTCGCTTACCGCGCCGTTTATCTCCGAAAACGGATATATTTTTTATTGGCCAGAAACACGTGACCTACAGCATTTGATAAAAATCCTGCTACTTGCAGTATTAGAAAGCTGTTTCTGTATACTTGTTATACGTAAACTGCATTAAGGTACTATTATATATAATTAAAAAGACAATATTTAACTATTAGTATAAATAAAAGTAAACAAAATTGCTATCTGCTTATGAAATTCTGGCCTACATCTTTGTGGCTTATATCCGCATGCCGGAGATAAGCTGTCACGTTTTGTAACTTTTTTTCAAGAAAATCAACAAAACGCTACCAGAACTCTTTGTTAGCAACACGTTTACAAGCCTAAAACGCCATTTGCGCTTTGATTTGCCAAAGGGTTAGTCATAAACTGTATCCTCCCCTAAAAACAGGCATAACCACACAAATATGATAAGCTCACATTCTGTTTTGAGCAAGTTGATAAATGGTGGAATATACGATAATGCTTCTATATGGGCCATTCCTTTATCTATAATACAGCTTTTAAGTGTATTTTTTTTGATGGGTGCAATATCAGAGGATTTCTTGGCTTTGAATGTTAACTTACTCTGTAATTCATCAAACTTACTAGTTTCTGTATTGATGGCATTTTGTAATTCTTCACCAGATTTAATTTCAAATTTTGTTGCTTGGTATTCAAGTGCGAAACTAGAAAAGGGATCTGATTCAGATGTTTCAAATACAGCAGATACATTAGCCATTAGTGAGGTAATGGGGGCATGTGGAACTATATTATTCATGGCAATTGGGTTTATACTTCTTGCTTTCAACAAACTTTATAAAAAAATTCTAATACAAAGATTTGAATACGAAAATATAAATGGCTTTCACAATGGTGAAATACAATCTGAAAACGATCTTACAGATAATCTCAGGACAGTTACAAATGCCAGTTTAGAAAACAGAATAAATCAATTTGTCAATGAGGTCAGCAACCAACAATACTCAAATGAATTGACAATTTTGCTCAGACCTTTGTTAAATAAGTTGAGTAATGATATGATATTTTTTTCTCTGGGATTCTCTTTGATCCTAATGTGTTGTAAAATAAAGTCAATAAGCTTGTTTGTTTGCATAGCTCTTTTGGTTTTATATTTCATGTTTATGCTCAACAGCATAAGACATCACAAAAAACACGTCAATGATACAACAAATTACGAAAGTTCATTGGCAGATCAAATAGAAATGGAGAATACAGATGCTTTTGATATAGATAACCAAGAGGAGGCAGACATGATTTTTAAAAACCAAATGGAAGAAAACAATTCTTTTTTTGAAAACGACAACTTCAATTTTTTTGTAAGCATGTTTGATAGTGAGGAATTTAAAGAAACAAATCTTTCTAATGAGGATATTATTTTGGAGGAACAAAGTAATGTTTGGGATACCAACGAAGATCCCAGAGATGTACTTAAGTTATCAAACAAGGCCAAGCAGAGCAGCGATAGATTATCTAATATCAAAAATCATACAAACTCATTTACATACAGCGACAATCCATCTGAACCTAATCAAATAGTAGAAAATGCAATCATTTATGATAAAACAACGGAAAATGGAATAATGAAGAAATTTAAAGATAGCATAGTCTTTCATTATATTGAAAGAAAGAGAGAGACTTTCCAAAAGAACAATATTCTGAAAAAGATAATATTTTTGATGACAGAACCGATTTTAGCATTAGCTGTTGCAGTATGCCCACGATACAACAAAGCGATTCCTAAAAAAGGAGATTCTTACTTGGTTTTGACCATTCAGTGCTACACATGCATGTTTTTCACAGTATTTGTGTTTTCAACATTCATAAAGAGAAATTATCTATGGTTTGATTTTGCCTTGGCGTTTGTATTAGGCAGTATCTTGATGGCAATTCAAGTAAGAATGAGAATTAAATATAAAAAAATTAGTGAATTTTCTTTAAATAGGCCATTAACAGGAGCAGCTTCCAATGACCATCGGTTAGCCACGAGCGAAAGAATCTGCAACACCACACGCTATGAAGAATTCATAAATGAATCAACATTGTTGTTGGAGTTTAGATTAGAATGCTGTATCTTCTCATTGGTTGGCATCATAAACAGTATTTTCTGGATTGTCATCTTATCCAACAACTTGATTCAAATTATAGAATTTTATCAAAAACAATTCAATATCTCGGAAACCATTTTAGGAATGACTTTATTTGCATGGGGAAACTCTGTGCCGGACATCTTAAGTAATGTAGCTGTTTTGAAGTTATATGCAAACGACATTCCTCAAGGATTAGATCAAATCCCAACACTGCTCTACAAATGGCAAGTGCAGTCTTTGGTCAAGTATTGCCATATTTCTATAGTCACGTGTATATCCAGCTCAACAATAAACTCGATGATTGGTATTGGGTTCAATGCTTTGATTGCCATTTTGAAAAAGAGACCATTTGAAATAACTTGGTCTTTGAAAGACATCAGTAAAAAAACTCAAATCCATTTGTTGATAACCTCCAGCTCAGTGTTGATATACGCAATGATAGTTGCTTTGATTTTAAAGATTTTTGTCAAGAACAAACAACTATTGGAGAAGTATATCATCGATGGATACTTCAACAACAGAGAAGTTGTGATAGAAGAATCAAAAGATGGTTCTACAATGGAGAACGGCAAGAACAATTTGTTCAAGTTAAAATTCAACAAGTTCTTAAAGTTCTTTGGAATATACGTTATATTTACCTGGTTGTGTATAAACTTCATAAACGTGATAATTGAGATATTACTATAATCTATATAAAGTTGTTAAACTTCTTCTAAGACGGCATTGGTGTTTGGAAATTTCATTAATGAAATTCTATATTCTTTATCGGATTCATCTTCAATGTCTTCTACTGTAATTGAAGTTTTCTTTTTTAATGGGATTTCTGTTGTTTTATTAATTTTAGATTCTAAAGAATCACTGTCATCCGAGCATTGTGATTCTTCATTCATATGCACATCTTCATCAGATTCGTTTTCTTCATTAAGTATTGGAGAATAAACAGTTGGTTCACTTGCTAATTGTGCTTCTAATTCAAGCTTTTCTAATTCTTTGTCATATAATTCTTGTAAAGCCTTTTCTTTTTGTTTCAATTTTTCAGCTTGTCTTTCCATTCTTTCTTTTTGTTCCTTTAACTTCATTTTTTTGATTTCATAATCTTTTTTTGCTTGTTCTAGTTGTTTAGCCTTTAATTTCTTTTGCTCCTCTTCTTTTTGAGCTTTCAATTCTTTTTTCTTATTAGCCATTTCTTCAGCAGCCTTTAAGGCCAATTCTTTTTCTCTTTTATTTTGTTTTATTTCTTCTTCTTGTTGTTTAACTTTTAGCTTTTCTTGTTCCTTTAATTGATTTTCATAGGCTTCCTTTAAAGCAAGTACATTTTTGTTTTCAAAAGATCTGCTTGTTTTCTTTTGAACCTTTTTAACTGGTTTTTCAATGACTGAAGATTTCTTCAAGTTTAATCTAATTACAGCCAAACCAGTTTCTAAGGTCGTTAATGATTCGATGGAAATATTGTCATAAGAGTTTGGCAATTCAAAAATCTTGACGATCTTGTTGTTAGCATTCATAATGGACAATTCCTTGCTGTTTTTGCTAATAGAGAATTTGTAGTTTTTGAAGATGTTTCTGCTAAATGCTTCATTTGCCTTCTTAATGTCGTCCTTAGTTAATAGTTCGCTAGCAGATTGGTATGGGCCTAAACCATTGAAGAAGGAGTCAAATAATGGATGACCGTAATGTTGATTAAATCTAAAAGAGTTTTTTCTTTGCAAAATAATCTCTTGTAGGTATTCTTCCATAAACTCATTGTATAAATGAGCCGAGGCTTGTTTACCGATTAACATTTCATCACAAGTGTCATCAACTTCATTAAACTTGTAGGTCAAAGGTTCATTATAGAAACGTTGCTCAGAATAAGATGGTCTTTGAACATATGGTGAGTAAACATCATATGGTCTTTGAGCGTAGTATAATGGTTGTTGGTTGTAAACAATTGGGAACATCATTTTCTTTATTTCTTAAATTTTATAGTGTAGTGAGACGAATTAGTATCAATATGTGTATGGTTCATATTATGTCTCTATATATTTGAATTAATGATTATTAATAATTTAGTTGAATATTACTTTTAAATTGAAAAAAGCACTTCTTTAAATACAAGAAGTTTATTCTGACTCATGTAATCACTTGTTCACTTAATGATTTACGACTTAATTATTACAGTTGATTAAACCATAGTGGAATTTTCTAGAAAGTTCTGGAATCGGATATTAGGTAAGAAATACTATAATAGGCATACAATATACAGGGTGGATGTGCGGCTGAGAGACAGATTCTAAAATCCGATCGAAGGTTCTTTTTTCTAGAAGCTTCTATCTCCGAAATATATGAAAAGAAGAGCTAATTAGGTCACGTGTCTGTGGGGTACTAACAAATGGGCCTCTGGATCTATTACGGTTAAACCAAGAGCTAGGGTAACTCCGTTGCTAACTAGCTTCTGCTGAAGTGAAAATCCATAGAAGCTGTTGGCCGACGGGTATACTTATGTAAGCAGCTGCAGGGCTGTTTTTTCCTATTTGGGCACCTTGCACAAGAGTAATCAACCCCCGTGCACATGATTAATCAACCGCTATTAGCAATTCAGGCAACTTGCACATGATTAATCAACCCCCTTGCACATTTGTAGCCCAGCCATTTTAGTTACCCTTTTTGGATACTATATTTCTCTAACAGAACCATGTCGATAGTTTGCATGCAAATTAGGTGTAAACCACGTCCAACTGCTTTATACACAAAAATCGTATTAATAAATTCTCAACACAAAAATTACCACCTTGTTCAGTTTGTATTAAGACTTGATAGTTTCTTGCTGGTAGACTAATTTGAACAGTGGTTAATAGTATTATTAGCTTCTATGATTACAGAAATGTAGCCAAAAGGAATATTATGGAGTCTATCTATTTTTTATTCATTACAATTCTAGCTAGAATTATAGCTTCAAATAAAACAAGTGAAGCAATAGCCTCTAAAGAATTGTTCAATCCAGCTTATGAAAGATTGAGTTTTTTCAGTAAAATTTCAGCATTAACAAATTGTATAACGTATGACCAGCTACAGGAAAACAAAACCTTTCTTGAGGGTGGCTGTCCTCTGCATTTGCATTTTTGTTCAGATATAAGCTACAATCATTTTGCAGATCAGGTCATTATCAAAAAAATTATATTGGCCAAAAATAAGTTTGAGTTGGGCACAGGTTTTATAGCCATTGATCATCATCATCAAGCTATTCACATGGCTTTTAGAGGTTCGAGCACAAGATGGGATTGGCTTCATGATTTTTCAATAGCTCCTACAGAGTATACTCCGTTTTCGTTTAGAAAGTATGTAAAGCAGGTTGAGTTAGGCAATATTCCAAGGTGTGATGACTGCAAATTACATTCAGGCTTTAACAAATTTTTATCTTCTTTACAAGAGAGCTTTTTGACAACTTTAGAAAACACTTCCAACAGTTATCCTGATTACAATTTGGTCATCTCAGGTCATTCCTTAGGAGCAGCGGTAGCTGTATTGTGTGGACTTGAAGTAAAAATTCGAGGATACAATCCTACTGTAGTTACATATGCTCAACCTAAAATTTTTAATTCAAAAATGAGTCAATGGGTCAATGAGATGTTTGATATTTTTACATTAGATGCTTCTAACCGCTGCCACAATACTGTTGATTTAAAGTCCGGTTATTATAGGCTAGTTCACATAAATGATTATGTAACTGATTTACCACCTTTATATTCACATTCTGGGCTTCAAATTAACATTAATAAAATAATGCTACCTCATGAAATAGACGATTTAAGTTATGCTGGATTGAATTATGCCAGTAAAAATGACATTCAAGCTTCAGAAAAAATTGTTGGCCCTGAAAGTCTTTCAATTGATGAAACATCGCTTGCCACTGATTTATTACATTTGTACGAACATAGAAATTACTTTATTCAAATTAATGAGTGTGATTATTTTTGAAGCTTAACAGTATATACAGATACATAAGGTCCTAAATAGCACCTAGGTTTTTAATTCTATTTTCTAATACTGTTTCTGCTAAAGTTGCAAATATAAGTTCAATATTTGAAGAGTCCGTTGCTTGAGTAACATGAGGATATATTGTGAGATTTGAAGTATTTTTTTCTTTTAGTAACGATAAAATGTACTTCACTGAAGCCTTAGCATCTTTTGGATCTCCTTGGTATCCTGGGAAATAAGTGCTCAAAGGAGATTTTGGCAATTTCTTTAAAAAGATATCAATTTTGTTTAAAAACAACATGACCTGAGTGTTAACAAACCATTTACTATTAACTATAGAATCAAACAATTGAATAGATTCGGTTAAACCATTTATCTTAGGATCTTCTTCCAATGGACTATCATAGTCACTTAAGGAAACACAGAATATAAGAATCGAAACATTACTGAAGCAATGGATCCACTTTTTTCTTTCAACTCTTTGTCCACCAACATCACAAATATTTAGAGTGATGTGCTCATCTTTCATTTCAACAACGGTTTCTTGTATACCGGTTGTTTTTAGCCTTGCTTTTAAAACATCATCCACTGTTGGAACATAATTTGGATTGGATATTCTTTCCAAGCTATCAATAAAATATTGTGCATTTCCCAAAAGATGAAAGCTGTTTCTGTGCTTGCTCTTTAGCAGAGCTTGTGTTGCAGAAGTTTTCCACAGTATAGCCAAATATGCAAAAAAAATGGATGGTAGAGCTATTATATCATCTACTTCAATATCTTCCAATGGGCCTTCTTTTTTGATATAATCTTTTCGATTATCGATGGATAAAGTCAATGTGTTTCTGAATTCATCAACGTCTTTGATGGAAGCCAAATCCTTGATATCAGATTCGCTTATTGGTATTTTGTACTTATCCCTTGCTTTGATGATATCAGAAGCTATATCCATCAAATTTTTGTAAATAACTGTTCGCATTTCATGCAACTCTTTGTCAGTGTAACCACCTTGACGCAAGATTTTGAATTGTTTTAAAACAGTAGACTTACCTGACTCACCAACCCCAAGTAAAAGAACTTTATAAGTATCTTCTTTATTTGAAGTGTCTTGTAAATTTGCTAAAGGTGACTGAATTTTAGTCAAATCTCTTGTACCAGACATTGACAGCACACTTTTGTTAGGTCCCTGTTGAAACAAATCTTCTTTCATCAATTTGGAAGTTGACATCTTCACATTTGGGTTATTAATATTGTATTTTTTTGGAATGCTTGCCCCATCCTTGCTGGATGAAACATCTGGATTCTTTTGGAAATTCACATGATCTGAGTTGTTTCCTGAATTTACTGCTTCTGTTATCTTAGATCTGCTATTTTCATTGCTTTTGTTGTATACTGAGCCTTCATTGCTTTCATTTTCATGCAAATTGGGGTTTCTTGTATTATGATTGTCCGTGTCATTACCATCAACTATGGGATTTTTTGGAGCTTCCACCTTCTGTTTGGTTTTGTTTGTTGGTGGCTTTTCTGCCCCCTTCTTTTTATATGGCTGCTCTTTTGATGCACAAAGTCCCATCTTAAGTTCAAATTATATTATAGTTGGTTAATTCCTTCAAATTTTTCAAAACAAAATAGAGTGAAAAATTAGCAACAATTGAATATTTAATTAACTACTTGATCTGTTACAAGTTTTCTGGTCCTTAGCTTTGCATACTGCGTCAAATTCAAGTAATTTCAAATTTTAAAATATAGGCTGAAATTTCAATGATCTGTTTTTAAAAAAAATAACAAGGGAGCAGAGGGCTCCCTAATTTTTTTTCAAACTCCATTGAAATCATTCCCCCCATTGTATGAGAGAAAAACTGACAAATTGTTTACCCGCAAAAAGCCACATTTTAAAAAAAACGACGTATCTTTTGACTTTCCATTTGACGATTACCACGGTATGAGCAGCTGAAATGGGTATACTAATGAGTTAAGAGATGATTATCAGTTTATGCAACAATAATAACAAAAAAAAAAATTACTAAAAATTCAAAAAAAATAATAAGAATGAAGGAAGCGAGGTTCGAACTCGCGCGGACTCTGTCCAACAGATCTTAAGTCTGCCGCCTTAGACCACTCGGCCATCCCTCCAAGGAATTATTTTAATATGCATTGAAAGGCCCTACTAGATTATATATAATCTTATATATAGGACTTTATTATTAAGTTTAATATTCAGTCTTTGCTTTGAAATCTGGTCGTATGCTCACCCAAGTACTGGCATGTTGAAACAAATCCGTTAAATAATTGGTTATCAAAAAAATCAAAAAGCTCAAAAACCTAAATAATCAATTTTTGTGATTGCTTGAATCAAGTTTAATAAGAAATACAAAGAGTTAAAAAAAATGGTTAATCACTTCAAAAATTAAACCTAAATTTTATGGTTGAAACTTTGACTTTTTGCTGATAAATAGAGTTATTACGTCATAAGTTGCCAAAATAAAACCATTTTAACATGAGCCAAAAGATGGGAGTTGAATTTTTTGTCAAAAATTATCACAACAAATTCTTATTTGTTATCAAAGTACTGTTATAATGAATTTAAGTAAATAAACTCGCATGTAATATAACAAAATCAGTGCTATAATAAGCAAGTGTTCAAAAAGTAACATGAATATGAAAATACAAAAAATAAAAAAAGTAAAAGTATTCAACAAAAATATAAAACAATTAATTTATATCACCTATTTCAAATCAACAAATTCGTCCCAAGCTTTAACTTCTTCTGGAATGGTAGTGAAGTCAATACCTTGAGATAACAAAGCCAACTTTTCGTCGTACTTTTCCTTCAAACATTGAGCAAATATTAAAGAAGTGTTTGGTTCATTGAACAAACATAAGCCAAAGTCAATAGAGTTTCTTCTCATCAAGTAGTCTAAATCTTCAGTGCTCTTAGCTCTAGCATGAGACAAGTTAACAACACAAGTAACATTATTATCTTCGTACAACTTTCTCAAAGTTTTCTTATCAGAAGTATCTTCAGGGAACTCTAAAAGTTCAGCAGATTCACCCAATCTTTGACAAGTTTCTTTGTCAGCAGCAAATAATCTGTATTTGCCTATGCTTTCAAATGTCTTGTAAACTTCTTCTAATTGAGGCAAGTTACCACCAAACAGAACACCCAACTTCTTTTCTAAATCAGTACTGATAGGAACCTTAAAGTTCATGGTGGATTGGATAGAACCCCAATAGGCATCATTCAAGTTCTTACCTAAAGAACAAACTTCACCGGTAGAAGCCATTTCAACTGATAAGAATGGATCGGCACCAGCTAATCTGTTGAAGGAAAATTGTGGAGATTTTACAGCAACGTAATCGTACTTCTTACCTAACATTAAATCATCACCGTGTTTAGCTTTAAATTCATTGATTTTGCTTTGATCATTGAAGAAAGCAGATACAGCCAAATCAACAAAGTTACAACCTAAGACCTTGGAAACAAATGGTAAAGATCTAGAAGCTCTGATGTTACATTCAATGACCTTGATGTCACCGTTTGGTAAAATCAAAATTTGCATATTGAATGGACCAGTAATGGACCAAGCTTTAGCAACCTTTTCGGCAATTGTCTTCAACTTTGAGATTTCATCTTTAGTTGTATTTTGAGGAGGTAATACTAAAGAAGCATCACCGGAGTGGACACCAGCATCTTCTAAATGTTCAGAAACAGCATAAGCAATCAATTTACCATCACAAGCTACAGAATCGATATCCAATTCTCTGGAATTTAAGTGGAATTTGGACATGACAACTGGATGTTCAGGAGAGACATCAGCAGCAACTTCTAATTTTTCGTGTAATTCTTCTGCATCATCAACAACAGCCATGGCAGCACCAGACAAAACATAAGAAGGTCTGATCAAAACAGGATAATTGCCTTCAGCAAAGTCAGAAGCTTCTTGTAAAGTAGACAATTCCTTCCATAAAGGTTGATCAACATTGATAGAATCCAAAATGGTGGAGAATATATGTCTGTTTTCAGCATTGTCAATGTCTTTTGGAGAAGTACCCATGATCTTTACACCTTGGTTGAATAAAGGCAAGGCAATGTTTTGAGGTAATTGACCACCCATGGATATGATAGTACCTTGAGGTTGTTCTAAGTCAATGATATCCAAACATCTTTCCAAGGATAATTCTTCAAAGTATAATCTATCAACTTCATCGAAATCAGTGGAAACAGTTTCTGGATTGTAATTTATCATAGTAACCTTTTCCCCTCTGTTTCTTAATGACTTAACAGTATTAACGGCACACCAATCAAACTCAACAGATGAACCAATTCTATAAACACCTGAACCTAAAACAACATATGGGTTTTCATTGAACTCAACATCGTGGTATGAAGCGTTATATGTCATGTATAAGTAGTTGGTGGAAGCAGGAACTTCAGCAGCTAAAGTATCGATTCTCTTGACCCACGGGTGGAATCCATATTCTAATCTTAACTTTCTGACTTCAAGTTCTGGTGTATTGGTGAATAAACCAATTTGCTTATCTGAAAAACCGATCTTTTTGGCCTTCAATAAGGTCTTAGAATCAATATCCTTGGCAGACTTGAATGTCTTTAAGTAATTTTGCATCTTGGCAATATTTTGACATTTGTGTAAGAACCACTTGTCTATTCTACTTAATTCATGCACTTGATCAACAGTATAATTTTCATGAATTAGAGCTTGACCAACAGCCATCCATCTCTTATCAGTAGGATTGGCTAAAACATCATCAAGAACTTTCTTATCCTCGAATTCAGCAGCACCTTGGAAACCTAATAAGGAAGGATCAACCTCTCTTAAGGCCTTTTGGAAGGCTTCTTCAAATGATCTACCAATGGACATGACTTCACCAACAGACTTCATAGCTGAACCAATATCTGTTTGAACGTGTTGGAACTTTCTTAAATCCCACTTAGGAACCTTAATAACGGTATAATCCAATGAAGGTTCGAAGTTAGCAACGGTGGTTTTGGTGATAGGATTTGGAAGTTGTGGAAGGGTATAACCTAAAGCAATCTTAGCAGCAGTATAAGCTAAAGGATAACCAGTAGCCTTAGAAGCCAAGGCTGAAGATCTAGATAATCTAGCATTGACTTCAATAACACAGTAATCTAAAGAATCAGGAGCTAAAGCATATTGAACATTACATTCACCAACAACACCCAAATGATTAATAATCTTGATAGCAGCACTTCTTAACATATGGAACTCTTCATCAGAAAGAGTTTGAGAAGGAGCAACAACAATAGAGTCACCGGTATGAACACCTAATGGATCAAAATTTTCCATATTACAAACAGTTATACAATTACCAGTAGAATCTCTGACAACTTCGTATTCAACTTCTTTCCAACCTCTCATAGACTTTTCAACTAGAACTTGAGGAGATAAAGACAAAGCTCTGGTCACAAGACCATTCAATTGATCTAGGTTGTAAGCAAAACCGGAACCTAAACCACCTAAAGCAAAGGCGGATCTGACAATGACCGGGAAACCAATTTGTTGAACAGCAGCAACGGCTTCATCAACGGTAGAACAAGCAACAGATTCAGCAATAGGAATGTTGATTTCTTTCAAAGCATCAGCAAACATTTCTCTATCTTCAGAGGTTTCCAAAGTGATGATTGGAGTACCCAGAACTTTAACGTTAAATTTGGCCAAAACACCGGATTTTTCCAAAGCAATACCACAATTCAAAGCTGTTTGACCACCAAAGGTCAATAAAATACCTTGTGGTTGTTCTTTTTGAATGATATAAGAAACATATTCTAAAGTGACAGGCAAATAATATATTTTGTCTGCTAAGGTTTCGGAGGTTTGGTTGGTTGCTATATTTGGATTAACCAAAACAACTTCGATATTTTCTTCTTTCAAAGCCTTGATAGCTTGTGACCCAGAGTAATCGAACTCTCCTGCTTGTCCAATGGCTAAACCACCGGAACCAATGATGATGACCTTTTTTAAGTCGGGATTGATTTGATGTTTTTGTATATATTCAGGCATGTTTTCTTCACAAATAAAAAAAAAAAAAAAGCTCAGATTATGTATTTGGGTTTACTTAAGTTTTTCTTTCCAACTTCAATGCTCAAAGAAGTCACTCCTTCGTTATATATAATCGAGTAATCAAAGCACAAATTTTTAAATAATTAGTGAACAAAATTTTTATTTCTTTTTTTTTTTAAAAACTCCCTCTGCATAAACTTCTCTCACAACGTATCGATTGCCCTTAATGGGCTTTTCATTTTTTTCAATGAAATCATCGCAGTATTATACGGGCGTAGAAAGAGGCTCGGGAGGGGCTCGGAGGAAGTCTCCGAGATTAGGAAATAGAGAGAGAACACACAGAATGAAGAGGACTAGATCAAATATATCGGGTATATGTTCGGAAATATTGAAAGATATGATGTCTAAAACTCCAATTCACAGCTCAGAACTGACTCATCGCTTGTTGTCAAGCACCCCTTGACCATAGCCTTGCCATCAACCAATTCAATGCATGTGCTGGACCCATTGTATAGTACAGAATTACGCTCAATACCAGTTTTGTCACAGAACAGCAAGTATCTTTTGTTCAAAGCATGCATTGGTTTGAATCTAGAGTACCAATAGTTGATAGTTTGTATATCTGGTCTGTATAAAAATTCAGTGGTACTGTAGGTTTTTTCGTTCATCAGGGAATTCACGTGCAAAATTTCTCTATCATCAACCAAGTCTGGGTTTGTTAAGTTTGGCTTCATCTTTTCAAGCAGCTCCAAGTATCTCTTCTTCTTGTCTGTTTCTGTTTCGTTTTGCAAAACAGAACATGGATTTGTCCATGCAGTCGGGCACACAACGAGATCCACATTTTCCTTGGCACAATATGAGGAGTACTCGTATTTGTCAAAAGGAGCTATGAATTTGTATGGATTGATGTCCATGCAAATACCCATTGAACAGTTGATTTCTTTACTATCAGAATCATTGACAAGATCCATCTTGAAGGTGGAAAAATCCTGTGTGGTTTCTGTAGACCATTTCTCATCAGTGTAATAAAGATGTTTTTTTCTGTGGATCTTGATTATTTTATCCTTGTAAACACATATGCTGGAGTTGTAGAACTTATCTTTGACTGCCGAATCTCTTTCAATGAACCCTGATATCACATATGAATTGTATTTTTTACTCAAAGTCTTGAAGTAGTCAATGATATTGTTCTCGTCAGGGTTGTTCTGCAAGTATTGTTCAACATCTTTGTTCGAATCAAACAAATACTTGTGGTAAGCTAGCTCAGGAAACACTATAAGTTTGTTGGTGTTTGCTGCTTTGAAGTTGAACTTGTTTGACTCCAAAATGTTGTTGATTTTGTTTCTGACGTTTGTAAGCTTCACAGAATTGTTTGCATTAAGCTGGAACATCAGCACATTAAGCTTAAACGGAGACTTCACACTCATTGCGATTGCTGGCTTGTATAGGGTTCTTGGTCCTATGTGTATTATTTATATGTGTTTTGGGTGTTTAGCGTATTTTGCGGAAATAAGCATATCGGATTTAACGTCACCCCCTGAATTTTGTTTTTTTTCTAGTCTGATATTGAAAGCGGCTTTCACAATTTTAAAATTATAACAAAACCCTACTTGAGATCAGCACCAAACAAATACATAATAAGACGTAATAAGATTGAAATACTGGATATCTTAGACAGTAGACCATATTGCATTATTGCTTATTTATATATAAAATTGAAAAATATGTCTAACAATGATGGCAGAGGTAGAGCACCTAAAATCTCATTGGATTTAAGTAACTCTGTAAACCACCCCAACAACAGCATAGATCACAACATGCTGTTTCCTAGCGTAACAAATAACGCTATTTACTCAAGAAGATCGCTAAGTAGAGTTACCAGTAGAGGGACGAACAATCAATTAAACAGATCAAGATCAAGAAGCAGAAGATCTAACACAAATAATACCATAGATACAGATAATTCAGATTACGATACGATTTCGAATGTTTCCAATAGAACATCTGAAAGCAGATCTATACATGAATCAACACTAAAATCAGACTTGAAATACTCGATATTGAATAAAAATCCATACACCGAAAGAATAAAAATTATACACTCGGATGTTGACAGTGATTACGACAGTGATGACAGTGACCATAGTTATGACAGTTATGATGATAATTTTTCTGACTTAATTTTGAACCATGAAGAAGTGCCGGAACTATCGAAGAAGAAGAACAAAAAAACAGAACACGCTTTGCAATATTCTTCAGATGAAGAAAAGATTCTGGATGCCAATGATGATATGTTCAAGAACCAATTGAAATACAACTTCACAGACTTAGTCATGCCAAATACTGATATCCCTTTCAAGGATGTTTTAGAGCAATGCAAAGAGTGGATAAACAAATACAAAGCAGAATACAACAACCAATTAGAACCAGAACTACTTGAAAGCATAGACCATAAGACGTTTTGCAACAACACATGTGAAAAGCTGACTTTGGTCTTAGGTGATGAACACAGTGAACAACCATCTATTTTCCACAAAACCGTTGAGGCAGATGAATTACCAAAGACGTATATCCTCCAAACAGATGGCTCGTTAGAAACCATAGCATATACAATAACCACATTGCTAAAGCCTAAAGACCAATTGTACATTGTATGTCACTTTGAACAATCTTCTTTAGTAAAGTTGACTCAATCACTTATAAGTACTGCTCAGAAGGTTTTGAGTGTATTTGACCACGTGAATACCTCTATAGATTTGAAAGATGTGTTGGTGAACATAACCATTTTGAAACATCACTATCCAAAACATTTCCTCAGTGGGTTGATCCATGCTGTGAGACCTGTTCTGTTGATTGTCAACATGACCATTATAAAAGGCTGGTTGAATGGTTTTGTTTGTGGTGTTCCATTGCTTGTTTTCAAGAGAGAATCTAGAACAAGTTCTTTCCGAATGTGATCCTCGTATCCATATTTCTCACAACTTTCTTTCAACAAAATGTCTCACTTTAACAACACCATTCTACCCTTATACTAAGGTTTAAAAAATGTTAACTAATTTAAACCCCGTTTTTTGTCACGTGTATTAGGGATATGTATATGATTTAATTAATTCAAACATTTTTTTTTTAAAAAATACAAAAAATACAGTTTAGCAATTGAAACCCAAACATTCTATTAGGATTGGTGCTGATGACTACGGATTTAAAGATTTCAACTTATTCACATTCATCAGACGAGCTGAAAACAGGCGAACTTCTTGTTCAGCGAGGTTCTTCACTTGAGTCAGCTCCTCCACTACCGTTACTATTGACTTCGAGTACATCACCTCCCCCAGCTCCACTACTACCATTATTATTGACTCCGAGTTCTTTGACCTCCATTTGTGTGAGCAAATACAAAAAGTTTTACTGGCAAACGATTAAAAAGTTAAACCCAAGAGTTGTTTCCTCAATATCCTTTAATTATCGTCTAAGCATGAAAACTTTACCGTCAGATATATCAAAGGATCGTAGCAATGAAGCGGTTGATATTGTTATAGATCCTTTAATTCAACTTGTACTACAAGCAAATTTTTTAAAACAGAAGACGTCAAATCCCAAAACTTTTTTAAACTTGCCATTTTTAAATGAGAGTATCAATATCAAAAAGAGTGATTATCTCAAAAGAAATACTTACGGAGCACAGAATCTCAAAGTGGTTGAAGTTTTAAAAAAAACATGTTGGAAAAATCTACAGTACCAAGAAATATTGAATACCTTTTTAGATTGTGGAAAGCTGTGGGAGAAGGAAGTTGATAGTTTTTCAGCATTTAAGATTGATTTCAAAGACCAAAATCAAATAAACAAATATGATATCAGCGATGAGTTTGATTTTTTGGAATACTTGAATTATTTTAAGGAGTATTACCGTGAAAAATGCTTACTGACTGTACAAATTCAGGAAATCAAAGAAGTGATGGAAGCATTTAAAAGCAATTTGAATGATTTTGCACATTTTAATGAGGTTATGCTAAAAGAAAAAACTCTTTTAGATATGTTAATCAAGTCTGTTGTAAAAGTTGTGAGTTTGATCGATGAAGAAATTCTAGAGGAAGACAAATTGTATTGTTTGAGTAACTTGCTCAAACTCAAAGATTGTAAGAGAGTCAATTTTTACAATGTTGAAAATAATACTATAAAACATGGTTTAAAGTTAAATACCTTGCTAGATCTGGTTTATCTAAGTATTAGAAATAATAAACAAATGTGGTTCTTTTTGATGAAGTGTATAAATTTTAAAAAAGACGTAATTAGCGAGATAAATTCTTGCTTTATAAAGACTAATTATATTTTGGATAGTCTAGCTACTTTTTATTCAAAGAATTATACCATGGTTGAAAACGACAAATTCAATAAATATTTTGGTGCACAAATAATGAAGATAAAGCAACAAATAATTCCTATTCTTAAGAGCTATTATCATCAAATGAACATATATGACGAATTAGTCTATGAATATGAAACAGCTGGCATAAACAAATTGCACATGAACATAATCAATAACTTTGATACGCTTGTAAAGCATACGGCAAACATTCACATTAAAAATATTTTGAAGTGCCAATGCATAGAAAACGACAGTAACAAAACAACTCTAATACAAATCATGAAGAAATTTCTGCAAGACATCAAAAAAGTTCATGACATGAACTCACAAGAAAAAGAGACGAAGAAATACGAATTACAACAAATTAAAGAAGAGTTAAGCTTTGAAAACTCAGGTATGGTATATGAAGCTATCGCAACTTGTGATGCATTAAAGCAACTAAGAAATTACAAATTGAAAAGAAAAAAACTAAGAAAGAAACTTTCAAAAACAATCAATATTGATTTAAGTTACGATGGTTTACAGAACCTAATCAACAAAACCAAAGCTCTTTGAAAGTTGTTCTATTTTTTTGTCATTATTTACATGTGCTTTATATATAAAAAATCAAATTTCTATTCTCAAAGAGGTCTCTTGTTCAAATCTCCATTAAACAAGTCATACTTGACATCAGGTTCATCAACTAAATGGAAATACCAATGAACGATGTTGAAATGTAATTCATCTGGGGTCTTTTGGGCTTTGAAAAATACTTTGGCCTTCTTGTCCTTATTACCTACAACAAAGAATTGTATATCAACGTCACCTTTGACTTGGTTCAAAGTCCCGTAAACCCAAGGAACGAAGGTACCGTCCAATCTGATGTTATTTCCCAAAAGTTCTCTATATTTTTTGTTTCTTCTAAGCTCTAAAAGTGTGTTGTTGACACTTGCGTTGTCACATCTTTCGTTATTAAAAATCAACTCAGCACCAATCCAAAGCCCAGCAATATATAGAGCGGATAATAAAATCTTCTTAGGTTTATTTCTGCCTTTCATTGCAATAGGATCAGGTAGCTCTCTATTAATGGTAATAGGCTTCTTGGCATTTATGATTTTGGCATTGAATCTTTTAGCCATTAAACCAGTAGAGGTTTGTTTCTTGATAAGAGCATTGGATATGTATTTAAACATTGTATGGCTGTGTTTTGGGGTTTTGGTATGGTTATTTGTAGACTGTTATTTGCTTCATAAGAGAGGAAAGAAAAAAAAATTTTCCTCTTTGAGTAACTAAGAGTGAATATGAAATATGACTGTAGTTGGTTTGCACGTGACTTATATAATGGTCTAAATAAGGCATCTGCCTAGGATTACTAAGAAATAGTAGGAAAACAGTGCATAGGTTTAAATTGTATTGACAGTAAAGACTGCTAATATTTAGTTTTTTGAGTTGTCAAAGTCTTCTTTTATTCCTGAATGTTTCTATACTGGACCCCATGTATTCTAGTGTACACGTGACTTGCACGTGCAATTTTTTAAAATATCTTCAAAAATCGGAGATAATCAGGCAACAGGTACCAAAGACGCCTTATGAATGCATTTACACAGCAGTCAAAGCTCTTTGTGAGAGTGTGTTTACAAAGGGTTCTAACTTATTAGTGTAGATGCACTATCAGACACACTACTTATACCAAGAATAAACAACTGAAAAAGTAGCCTCTGCAGAACTAAGCTCTTTTCTTCAAAATCAACGATGCTAACAGAACCAAAGACGTTTTTACACCAAATAATTACTACAGCTGCTCACCAATGCCAATATTTTGTATGCAACTGTACACATCTAACCACTATCTGTAGTATATTCTAGATTTCACTGTCTCGGATATAAGCATTATCTCCGATGTTTACGGATGTTATCTCGACTCTGTGCGGCAAAAAAATACCCCCCAGCCATTTGCTGGTTTTCTCTCAAGGACACCTAATTAGAGCAGTACATATATAAGCCAATAACCCAACAAGCATAATACACTCATAAATGGTTAACATCACTATTGGTAAGATCATACATCTATCAACGGACTTGGTTCTTATATCTACTCTTTTATCAACAATCCACACAAATACACAGTTTAAGTTAGATACCACAAGACTATCATTTGGAAACAGTACTGTGAAGTACTATCTCGACTGGTATCTAAAATTAGGAGACAGTGTTATTGACTACTCGTGTCATTATGTTGCCGAGAACAAATCAAACACAATAACACAATTTTTCACTAAGAAGTAAACTTTTTGAAGGATATATATATATTGAAACTAAAATATTTCATGAAGGGTTAAATCCTAACATGTAGAGATCGTCATCATTCTCACTTTCGTTGTTTTTGTTGTTTGTGTCCATCAATGAATCAAAGAAGTCATAAGCTTCGCTTTCTTCACTGGTGGTTTTAGTTCCAAACTGGTAGCTCTTTCTTCGTTTGTTGTTAAGCTGCACAGACTTTCCGCTCATGTCCATGCTCCCACTTCTTTGTGGACTGCTTCCTGTGACACTTCCTTTACGTTTGACACCATAACTACTTCCCAGCTTGGGCAATTTTTTGCTATCCAACTGTTTGAAATGTTTAGTTCTATATCCACCTATCTCATTCATATCCTTGACAACTTTATTTCCAAAGTTATTTGATGAGTTACTACTACTGATTGAGTTATTGCTAAACTTTTGTATAGTACTTTCAGGTGTTGTTTGATTCGTATTGCTCTCCTGCTCAGAATTATCTAGAATAGGTACATAATGGTTGTGAATGTGCTGATGAATGGATATTTTCAAGTTGTTCAATTTAGCTTGTTCAATCAATATCCCCACTAACTTTTCATTAGTGATATTTCCTGAAGAAAGAGTCAAGTTTTTTTGTTTCAATTGAAACTTCCATTCGGTAGTATTATTATTCAATGGAACAGAACTAGGTCTTGCTTGAGATTTTTGCAAAAAAGTCTTATTTATTTTTTTGTTTATGGTGTTATTAGAAGTATTAGTATTACTCTCAGTTTTATCATAGTTTTTATCTGCAAATACGTCATTCATGTTATTTGCTGTATTAACATTTGCTGAAACCAAGTTAGACAGCAATGAAGGTGGTGAATTCATAATGTTGTTGTTCTGAGTTGTTCTCAATGAACTTATTATATCATGTGGTTTTGGTGTTTGCATCAAACTTATTCCTGTTTGTGGAGGAGACATTGACATGTGGTACTGTCCTGGCGATAAAGCTGCTATTGAGTTTGCTTGTGAATATTGCTGTTCATATTGAGAATCCATATTATTTGATGCTATTGACGGAGTTATTCTATTCCATTGATAAGCAGTATGAGGCTCATCAACGTTACTCATAGTATCACCTCCGTTTAATTTGTTATTAGTTTCCGCGTTCATAAAGTTCTTAGCACTGTAATTGAATTTATGTTTATCATCTTTAATTAAAAATCCAGGCGTTGTATTGAATGGAGGCTCTGTGTTATCCATCATTTTAAAGTTTTTATAATCAAGAGGTGTCTCTTGTTGTGTATCTTCGTCATCTTCAAAATCATCTTCGTTGTCTATATTCTCATCTTCCTTGTCATCATCGACAGATCCATCATGGTCATTATCTAAATCTTTCTTCTTTTTCTTTTTGTTTTTCGTTTTCAAAATCTTCTTCTGTTCCTTGTATTCCTTTTTCTTCTCTTTTTCTATGTTTTGCTTAACTAGTTTTTCTCTTAGCTTCACAATATCCTTAAATTCTCCATTAACGGTCAAATCAGCTAGCAGCATATGAACAGCACTATTATTTCTATTCTTGATATAACTATTAATCAAGGTTCTCCATCTATTTCTACAATTTAAAGCAGATCTATTTGACTGGAGAGCTTTGGATAAATCCATGGCTATAGTTCTCCACTTAGTCCCTATGTTGTTCATCTGGTTGATCAAAAATATGTCCTCACTTTCCGTCCAATTGACGTAGTTCTTTAAGTCTTTTTCTGGATCCAAAGCTTCACTAAATCTCTTTGAACACTGATCAACTGTTCTTCTGGGCACTTCAGAAGCTATTTTTGACCACATAGGTCCATATTGTCTGAATTTTTCCAATAAAAACTCATCTTCTTCTTTGGACCACTTTCCTTTTTTCAGATACGGATCCAGTACATTCAGCCATCTCTTCTTTATCATGGCCGATCTTCTCTTCTTAAGAAGATCTTGCAAAGAGATTATAGTGCTCGACCTACTTATCAGATAATGCAAATGTTCAGGAATGTTGTCTATGTCTTCGTTTTTGATCAAAGTGATTAATTCTAAGTACCTTTTTAAGTGAGTATCCCAAAGAATAGTAGAAACGTTTATCCATTCATTTGAAAAATCTTTACTACTGAAAAAATTCGCTGTATCAATGATCTTGTCCTTCAAATCACTCAGATTTTTTATATCCTTGAAGAACCCATTGTTATCAGTTATGTATTTATCCACATGATCAAGAACTATTTCATCTTCAAAAGGTTGCCATGTCATTCGTTCATTGAAATTATGTGGTATTTGTATCTTTATCTTGGTATATATCTCGAATTCCTTAATTTTCCCCAGATAATCTTCCAGCTTGGGTGCTTGGAACCCGTTGCTATTGAATTCTGGATGTTGAACCATGTTGCTGCTTACTTATAAACAGAAATGTTGTATGGGTTGAATAGATTTATAAACCCAAACGACTGTACTGTAGATAAATACTGTTTGTTATGAGTATTTTAAAAATTGTTTCTTTTTTTTTTTTCTTTTTTTTCATACAAGTCGTTTGATGCTCACCTTCCCGAATTGGCAAAAACAAAGGGTTGGATTTGTATGGTAGCGGAATGTCTTATCTCCGATGGCAATAGTAGTAGAATTGGCTGGTGGAGTGGGGGTTGTAGAAGAGCGTTATGTGTGAGCAGTGGTAGGGAATGGTTCTTTTAGGTAGTGGTATCATTGGAATGGTATAAAAGGATAGGTTAATTGGAGATTGGCGTTATTACAGTGGTAGTAGGGGATGGTTCTGTTAAAAACAGACAGTTTTTGAACGATATTCAAGCCTAGCTGGTTTGGCAAATGGTATTAGGAGATTGATATCTGAGCACAAAGTATCTGGGGGCTGAATTAAGTTTAAAAATACGTTATATATATGGGTTTTTTTATTTTTTTACAATCAATGCTGCTGTGGGGATACTATTCTGTATGGCATTTCACTTATTAAGCATATTTTCACCAGTAACATAAAGAACAGCTTTAAAAGCAGAGAGTTTGACAGAAATGTTTACACAGACAAAATAAAGAGATTCATTTAAGAAAACTGAATGACACTTTCTTGAACTGATTGCTTTTAAGCTTGGATTTAATTGCTACTCAAATAGCACAATGCACGTGACACGTCTTCGGCAAATTTGGCTCTCTAGTAATCAAACAATCAGCAACCCCAACGGTAGCATTTTAAACCATTAAATTAAACCCATATATCTTATTTTCTGTTAAATCCATTGTTGTTGTTTCTGAAACCTTTGAACATCCTACTACAAAAGTGGTTTCTACACTAGCAGAGCACCAGTAACACGGTAGCAGTGTGGTTTAACATTCTTATCTCCGACCAACTCTGACCACAAGATATAAATCAACAAGCACTTAAATCTAGGTATGGACTTCTCTTCCAACTCCATGGTTTTTCATGTTCATAGAGCATCATACTGCAAAAGTGGTTTCTACACTAGCAGAGCACCAGTAACACGGTAGCAGTGTGGTTTAACATTCTTATCTCCGACAAACACCTACAAAAAAATAGCACACGTATTCGCCCTTTGAAACTACGCAAGGATCCACTAATTAGTGAGAGTGTTTTTTTCGCCATTTTGCTACCTGATCTCTATGATAACAGCACGACTTATATAACGAAAAACACCAATAACCCCCTATAAAACATCAAACACAGACATGTCTGACGATCCTAAGTCATTGATCAAGCAAGCCTTTGAAAAATCCAAGCCAGTGAGTGGATTTTTTTGGAAGTTAATTTCCTCTCCTGAGGATCAATACGAAGAAGCCATCGATCTATACATCCAAGCCGCTAAGATATACAGATTAGGTAATGGTAAGGTTTCTAAAGACTACATTAAGTCTGCAGATTGTTACAAAGAGGCTGCCGCTGTGGCATTGGAAAGATTAGAAAATTACAACGAAGCAGCTATGAATTATGTTGAAGCTTATAAGTTGTGTAAAATGGGTGATGAATACAGCAACGCTTGTGAGTACCTACAGGAAGCCATAAATATATTTACCAAGCACATGGGACAATTCAGAAGAGCTGCCAATTATCAATTTGAGCTAGGTGAAATTTTTGAATTGCAATTACATCAGCTGAAACCAGCACGTGAGGCTTATGAATTAGCAGGGGACTGGTACCTACAAGATAATGCCATACAATTAAGTAATAAGTGTTATTTGAAGTATGCTGATTTGTTGTCAATGAGCTATGAAAACAATGACGATTTATTCAAGAGTATCAAGATGTACAAGAATTTGATAGATACCAACATTAAGAGGAACTTGAACTTATGGATTATAAAAGATTATTATTTGAAAGTTGGTCTATTGCAATTATTGTTGACCGATAGCGTGGCCAGTGAAAGAACATTAGTTGAAGCTAAAAATACTTTAAGAGACGATCAAGATTGTAAAGAATTCAAGTTGTTGGAATCATTAATCGAGTGCTATAAGGAACAAGATATTGATTTAATGAGTCAAACTTTGATGAAGTATGATAAGTTCGATAAACTTGATAACTGGAAGACTACCATTTTGTTGAAAATCAAAGAGTCTTTGATAGGAACTGAAGAAGACGATTTATTATAATTTATATAACAATGCAAGAATATGATATACATTATTTGAATCCTGCAAATTTGTTAAGCATATAGTTTTAACAAACAAAGTTGTTTCAACTTTACATTTTGTAAAACTTGTATTTATTTAACTGCAGACGTATGTTTAAAAAGTTAACTAAACTAACCATACTTTTTTTTTTCTTTCATTACAGCTGTAAACTTGATTCAATCTTGATCATGTGACCAATAGTAAACAAAGTATTACTAAAAACGTGATGTCTCAAGCTACAGTAGACCAGCAACAACTGCTGGCTAAACCAGCAAACCAGATAAACAAAGACATATACAAGAAATGAGCCTATAACATGTACGGCTAGCTACCCCCATACAAGTAGCATTATCAATCAGCCATTTTGGAGTAATTCTACTTTAAAATTGGTTTGGTTTTTCAGATCACCATGGGGGTTCCGTCGGCCTTTAAGCGCCCTTCATATTGAAAAATTCTCACATAGCAAATTAGGCTGGTGCACCGATATAGAGTACACTGCAAATAAACAGTTGAATAACGCTACCATTAAATAGCTGTCAGGGTTAGTAATAAACTGATATAAAGTACCACGTCTAAATATGACACAATCATCATTTGAGGAACCTGTTAAGCAGATCAACGACTCCAACATAAGCATCAAACACTTCCAAGTGACAAAGGCATACAAGAGGCTATTAAAGTATTCTAACAAGTACATCAAAGTATTCAAAACCAATAACATTTGTACGGAATCAATAAGTGAAAAGGATGAGAGAATCAAGCTTATATTTGATGATTGCTTGTTTTCTAAACTAGAAACAGTGTTGAAATTATACCCTCCGATCAATAAAGAAGTTGTTCAGCAAAGATTTGGAAACACAGCTATAAGATCGTTTCACGATCATTTAAACAACAATAATGTGATTGATGAGATTTTGTATAATTTACTTTGCCAGCTTTATGAAATTAATCAAACTGGTAGCTTAAACAACAATTTTTTGAAGGAATCAGTAGTGGAGATCAAACATTATCTAATGAATGCGTTTGGTAATAGAGATAGAATGGATTACGGAACAGGTCATGAGCTATCATTCTTGGCTTTTTTGATGTGCTTAGACATTTTGAAGATAATCGATTATAATATTCATTCTTTGACTTTTTTGTTCGATAGATACTACAAGTTTGTCGAAAATATTATCCTTACTTACAATTTAGAACCAGCTGGATCACATGGGGTTTGGGGGTTGGATGATAATTTTCATTTCAGCTACATTTTAGGTTCTGCACAAATGATGGTGAACCCAGTATGTAAGCCCAAGGATATTATTGCATATGCAAAGAACGATGTTAACCAAAACAATTTTTTACTATGGAATGTCAATCTTATCAAGAAGGTTAAAGGTTTGAAGAATATAAAAGAACACTCACCTGTGCTTAATGATATTCTCATGAACATTAAAACTTGGGATAAAATCAACATCGGGCTTTATAAAATGTGGATAGATGAAGTACTCCTTAAATTTCCAGTTGTTCAACATTTTTATTTTGGTAAGTACTTTTTCTCATGGAAGCTCACCAAGAAAATAAAGAACGACATAATTCAAAAAAGGTTGTTTAACGAAACAGGCTCTGAAGAAGAAACGAAGAGCTCCTTGCTGAAATATAGAATGAACCAGATAACTGTGGATAATGTGATTAATAAAGCGGAAAAAGACGATCAAAGCAGTAATGATCGAAGAATGTTTCCAATGAATCCTCCAAAGAGAAAGACAATGTACAAGAATCGGTAGTTTATGTACAATTAGCTGAATATATATTATAGTTACAACAGTAGATCACGTGCTGACAATATTTGATTTTTGATCACGTGTTGACTTTATTACCATTTTGCAAAAAAACGGTAGCGTTGCTTGCATTTTCTACTTGAAGACACGAAAGACGAAGGGCAAAACACGCTGCTCTCTGTAAAGAAGGAATTGACATCTTTAAATATCCTGACAACATATTTTGGTACTAAACCACAGCTAATACAGTTTTATTTGATATGCTACCATCTATTTACAAGAAACAAAATAGCAGAGTTAGCAGCGAAAAGAGGATAAACAAGCCAACAAGACTGCTCAAAAGCAAATCTATGATTACTTCACGAACAGAATCTAAGTTGTCTCTCCACGATATAGTAAACAAAACGAAACATAGCAGCTACTCGCTAGAGAAGAGCAAAAGTAAAAAAAGAGATAGCACCACTGACAATATCAAAAAAATACTTCAAAACAACCAACAAAGAAATAAGTTATTATCACTAAGAAACAAAAACGATGAGATAGCAATGGATGCCAACAACCTCCCTAGCAAAGGCTTAGATGTTATCTATGAAAATAAATACGATCTTCAGAGTATAGTGAGTAGAATCAACACTGATCCTTTGATGCTTCACTCTACCTTGAATAAGTCGTTAAAAACGACGTTTAATAAGATTTTGCTTTTGAATACCTCGTTAAAGTTTTTCTTTGATTATAAACCAAATGACATTGTCTCGCTACATAATATAAAGATTGTTTATAACAGCATTAACATAAGAAATTCTAATTTAGGCTTGCTGCCAAAGGTATTAGTAATAAAGTGTGATGAATTCAAAGAAAAATGCTTATACCTAGTAGACATGAAGAAGTTTAATAACTCCAAAGAAGACAAATTTCATAAAACATTAACGAGTAAATTAACAGAAAGCAAAGATTGGGTGATTCAAATAAGTCAAACGAATACGTTTGATGTTCTTGATATGGAGTATTGCATCAAATGGAGAATAATCAGCAAACCAAAAAGATCTTAAACCGGATAAGGTCATCATCAACAAAACAAAGCTCATATTTCATCTAATTCTTTAATACCAATAAATATATAATTCAAAGACTAATTTGTACTTAAGTTGTTACCTAATTCATTACATAAGATAAACATGAATCTACTTGAAATGGATGTGATTTGGTAACGTGACGCCTTTTCTCTCATAGGAGCATCATCAGACACCAAGAAGATTTCTTTTTTGGGAGTGTTGGTTTCTTCATTGCCTTCAGCAACCAAGTCCATGTCTTGATCGTTTGGTTCTCCTGTTTCAGCACCTTCCAAGTTCATATCAAACAATCTTCTATCATTCTTGAAAATTGCATCAATCACAAATTCATCTACATGGGTCTTCCAAGTCATTTTAGTTTCGTATTCCAAGTGTTCTTCTATAGTGGTGGCCAAATTACCTGTGAATCTCAAAGGCAGTATCTTCTTTTGATCATATAAATGTCTCAAAATAATCACGGCTCTGGTGGCAGCATCTGAAACTGTGATGTCTTTGGATTTCCTCAAGAATCTCAATTCTTGGAATGTAGTCAAGCAAATACCCAACTGTATTAAGTTATTGGCCATGATTTTGAATATTCTACCTGAATGTCTCAACCATGAAGTAGCATCCAGTATGAAATAAGAACCTGCTAAATTCAAGTCTTTAAACTTAATGTACTTTTGGAATAGATCGAATTCCAAATTGTCAAAGTTCTCGAAATATCTATTTTCAAAATCCAGGTCATCACCACCTTGAATGTTCAATCTTTCTAAAGAGCCTGAAGTATAAATACAACCAGTGATTCTGTCCCCAAATCCAGTAAAATCCTTGAAATCAACTATAAAGCCTTTAGAACCTGCTAATTTGACAATATTGTCATTATAGTAATCAATGATCAACGAAATGTTGTTTTTGAAATTTCTTTCATTCTTAGAGAATTCAAATTGGAACAAATGTGAACCTAAACCAATATGTGACGTTTCGCATAATTTCAAACCAAAAGAATTCTTGAGGGCCAATTTGAAAAAGACTTTTAAGATCTCGCTTAATCTGTTCCAAAAGCTTTCACCATTCTCTACTTCTTTATCAAATTCAATTCCGTAATCTGTATCCTCGTAGTTGTCACAATCTACTTCGATGTTCAAGCAATCAAACCATAGAGTTCCTATTAGGCCTTTAATTTCTGGTATATTCTTGACATAAATTGCTTCATTTTTGTCTTCCTCATTGAACAACTCATTTTTGATTGATTGAATGTGTGAAGCGTATTTCTCTGGACAATTCTTTAATGAAAATAAAATCAAAACATTTAAGAAATCAACAATCTCTTCCCAAGGAAATAGATCAATCATGTGCTTGTTCCACCAAGCAAGATCATCGTCGTTCAGCTTTTCAAATTCAATCTTTTCATCGTTGTATTCATAAGTTTCTTCCCTTTCATTGCCCATCTTTTTGTCAATAGCCATGAAGAAGTAACCATATACTAACAAATGAGGTAGAGCTGGTAACAAAGGTCCATTTAAGTATTTTTTCAAAACGATAGTAGAACATTTATTGGTTATTTCCGGAATATGTTTACTAGCCTCTTCATAAGATATGTTCAAGTAGTCTTCTTCAACAGGATTGGCAGTTGGATTGCTCTCTTGCAACTGTTTTTTGTTTTCTTTTTTGCTCTTTTTCAAGTGTAGCATTTCAGACAGTCCAAATAGCTTGGCAAATGGATTGATAGGATTACCAAACCCAACGATTTGTAAAATATGCGATTGCGCAAATAGAGCAGCAGTAGAGAAATAGAACTTGACTTTTTCAGAATCTTGTAAGAAGATGTACTTTTCATTGAAGAAATTGGAGTTTTCCTTTGGGAACAAGGAGCTAGTGGTTTTCTTCCATTCACCAAAGTTCTTTTCAAAGTAGTTCAAGACTATTTGTTGAAGATCTTTGTTTGTATTGAAAGTGGGCATTGAAATGACTTCAACATGCTTTAAATATTCAACAATATGTGATATGAAAATGTAATGTTGGTAATGATGATTTGTAAAGAAATGGGTCATTAGACCTCTTTCCAATTGTTCAGGGTTCATGTTAGTACCGTCCGGAAAATGCAATAAGTTATATCCATTTTTGTATTCAACATATTGTCTATAATAATGGTCCAGTAAAGGGACATTACTTTCAGCAAGCTGGAATTCACTATATGCTCTTTGGTATATGTTATCAATAACCAATTGCATGTAATGCTGGCTAGGTATAAACATGTCTTTACAAAAAACAGACTTACCAAGATGTACATATGCTTGCAAAGTGTTTTGCTCAACAGTTGATATATGGTAGTATAACTTACCGTGTCCAACATTGTAGTCAAATGCCTTTTTATACCAATATTCACTTGATAACTTCCAGTCTATAAAACCTCTAGGGTAAAGAGCAATGGCCATTCTGGACAAATCACCCAGTCTTTCATACCACGGATGTTTGTAAGATTCCGGTAATTCCACAAGCATTTCAGATAGATTTATAAAAACATTGATTATGAATTGCGACCAGATTGTGGGATCAAGATTGTTATTCATGAAGTTTTTCAAAACATCCAGAAAAGTTATGCATCCATAAACCCATAGCCTTCTTTCAATTCTATACATCTCCACAATCTCCTTCCCTATGTTCAGGTCTTGAATGGTTTGTCCTTCAGACAAGGCTGTAGTAAGAAAATCGATGTAATTTTCTACTAAATATGTATTCACTTTATATATGCTCCAAAGGGCATCAATATCAACTGTGGCTGTGGGCTGTTCGGTAAGATTCGAGCATCTTACTTGAAGAATGCTTTCTTGCTTCATGATGAGTCTGTATATCGATTGAAGCTTTATTACTAGTTGGTTTTGCTTGCTACCTGTTGTGGCTGCTGGCATGCTATGATTAGTTTCATCCATGTTCACATCCGACTGAATATCTTGTTCATTATTCATTGCTTCGGTAGCTCTTTAAATTTTGGTCTCTTTTAAGCGATTCTCTAGTATTGGATCGATTTTTAAAATCAAGGGTATACGAATGTGGATTGTTGTTGTTTTTTTACTGATTTTTAAACAGTGGGAGGAAAATTTTTTAATGCAAGATTTTTTTTTTTTTTGGGGGATGCAGAACGGGAGACGCTACACGGTCTTGTTAAAGCCGAAAAAAGAAATATTGTGCTGGAAATCGGACATAAGCTGTATTTGGTTAAAGCCGAAACAGAAAATATTATGCTGGAAAACGGACATAAGCTATATAAAGTTATCTAGGACTTCAACGCTCAACTTGATGTTTTCTATGATGTTGTTGACATTCAATCTCAAAGCCTTCACATCCAAGGAGTGGAAGTTCAAGTCCAAAATGGTATCTGAAACATTGTATTGTATGTAAAATTTGTTTATATCTCCTACAATGTCAGCATTTTTCGTTGTTTCTATGTTCAATAAATCATCTGTTAAGATGCTGCTTTGAAGCACTATATCGATGTCTTTGGAGTTCGCAAATTGCAGTTTTACATTTAGACTGTAAGGAAGCATTGTTGAGTTTTCTTGTATGCTTTTGTTTCGTGGGTTAAGCAGTGCTATAGAGGGCTCTTTATATGCTTTATAATCGAATTACAGAGTATCAAAAAATGGATTTTTGGTTCACATGTGGTTTCTATAGCGGAAATGGTAAATCCGCAGTCCAAAAGTCCGACAAAAATATACATGTATTCTATTTGGGATATTATGTAAATATTCGGGTAAGTTTAATTTTTGGTCACATGTTCATGGTCCCTTGTTTTTTAGTATAGAAGCTGTTTTATCAGCTTTAATAGAGATTGTTGACATGATTACTAGAGAGATAGGAAATGAAATCCACAAAGACGGCAGGTAAGCATTATAGGAATATCCACACAAGTATCAAGTCAGAAATATAGAGATTGTCACAGAGAAAAGAAGTGATATCTACAGAGAAACGGACCAACATCCATACATATCAACTTGAAAAATTGCCTGCAACATGAGCTTTGATTATCAGTTCAACAACGACAACCAAAGTATAAAATCATTCAAAACTTATACGTCATACTCCAACCAAAGTATTATATTCAAAAACACGAATAAAGTAAAGACTAAACTCAACACCCAAAATGTTTACTTCAATCATATGAATTACAAAGATAGAGACAAGGCAGAAGATGATGACATCAAAACGGATATTAAAAACTTACTAATTAACAGTGACGAAGATTCAAAACTTAACATAAATGACATAGATACGAATAAGAAACCTGTTGACAAAAAACCTAATGTGCCAATCATGGTTGAAAACAATGATGTCGCAGATGCCAAGGATATACTTGTGTTCCTAACCAATGGGAAGCTTCTTTACTCAACAAATATTGACCTCTACAATAAAGAAAATATGGAATCAGACATATCGCTTGAAATATCTGTTTTGAGCTTACTTCTCGAGACTCTTAACTACAATATTTTAAACATACAGCATAAGAAAAAGAGCATATTATTTTACTATAACCACATAACACCAAACGTCAAGATTGTTTACAGACTTAATGCACGCAATACAACAAACGTATTGATTTTGAAACAATTGGATGAGTACATAATGTCCTCAATTCTAAATTATCAGTCCATTCAAAAACAACTGAGCAAGTTTGAAGGTCTCGATCTAAGATTCAACCTTGATTACAAGAAACTTGATAAGATCAATCAATTTGTTTTGAAATCATAGTGTTGTGAGTCCAATATATGCTACTATATATGCTACTACATAGCATGGCGTGTTCTATGAATGCATCCTGAAATTGTAGTATTCTTTTAGAACTGTGTACAACGCCCATAAAACTTAAGGTAACTTTACAGAATGTCCATACCAATGGACACTACCTCATAAAACGCCTTCAAAACTCTACCTAATGTCGATATAGCTGTACACAACGTCTGCACAACTCCCTTTATAGTGCACCTATTCTGCGGACTTAACACATCGAAAATGGTGACTCCAAAACGCGGCTAACGTCTTTTCCTATTTGGGCCTGGCTCATTTTTTTGGGATGCGTTATTCATTTTTTTTGCCGTTTTAGGACCTCAATCTGAAACCAGTATTTTTAGGCTATATTTGTCTTTTTTTTCTTGGGCTTTAAACTTTAATTTAATCCTTAAAACCACCAAGAAAGACCCAATAAACTACACAAAATAGTCTCGATCTATAATCTAATATCATAGTTGCTTAGTACGGTCATTTTATTACTCAGATATCTATTTTTTTATCGAGAAATATCAAAAGAAAAGGAAGAAATCGAGCAAAAAAGAGAGTTAGCAAGAGAGATAGACAGAGCATAACCACGACCTTATAGAGCTTAATTAAGGAGAGTATACAGCCGTTTTCAGTTTGTTTCTAAATGCAGTTTGGTAGGAAAATTCTTAAGAATTTGGAAAGGAGTCTGAAACCTCCATACCAGATCAATATCAGGTACCAATTGATAGTATTTGTTTTAATCATTGCAGTATTCTCATTGGTCACACTATCTCTTATAACAGGTTTGTACTTCACGAAAAACTCGAAGTCCTTAAGAGCAGATAAGTTATATGTAGCAGCCCAATTGAAATCATCTCAAATTGATCAAACTTTGAATTATTACTACTATCAATGTAGTTACTTAACTACAAAGGCTGAAATAGAGTCATCGTTGATAGGTTACAAAGCAGGTAACAACTCAGCATCTAATTGGTATGAATCCACTGAAACTTTAGACAAGTTTTTATCATCAAGTAATACCTTTACAAATTGTGTATTATATGACTCTAATTTTGTTGAAGTTTTATCGGTAACCAATAACGGATCTGGTAACTACATTCCAAAGTCTATACTAACCAGTTTGTTGCCATTATCCACAGACATCCCTTTACCATCGTCTGTTGTTAACATCGGTATGCTGACTAACCCTATTGTTAATACAACTACAAATGACTACTCAGATTACATTTCAGAGCACCCAAATACGTTATTATCGTTGACATTGCCGGTCATCACATCAGAAAGTATTTTGCTACGAAACTCCGAAACCATTGGTTACTTGACAATTGTTGTGGTTGCTAATCAGTTGCTAAATATTGTGAACAACAGCGATGTTTCGATAGGTGCGGACAGTACAACATCATACACAACAGAAACATCCGCTTTAGACTCTTTCACCATGCAAGTCCTTGGTGCGACATATGAAAACTCAAGCGTTGATGGCTATAACTATATTTTCCCACCAAAGGGAACACTACCTAAGTTTACTGAAGTCAAATTTTCTATAGATAACGGTAGTTTTATAGATCAGTCGTTTTCTAACACTAAGACTACTGGTTACGACACAGACACAAAGTTGTTGAATCAAAGAGTTAGTTTAGGTTATAGTAAATGTACCTTCAATTTGGTTAACTGGGTAGCTGTTATAACACAACCAGAATCAGTGTTCTTGGGGCCCAACAACAGATTGGTAAGAATCATTATTATCACTGTGTTTTCAGTCACTGGGTTTGTTATTATTTTGACTTACTGTTTAGCTGGTGTTGCTGTAAAACCCATTGTTCGATTACAAAGAGGTACTGAATTAATTATGAAGGGTAGAGTAAATCAACCGCCATATTCAGCTCATAGCAACGCCAAGAATGAGCACACAACGAGTAAATCATCGATGCGAAATAGTCACTACTTTGAAGATACTTTTAAAAATAGATACACCAACACTAGCACACCTATTAGCTTGGAACACATTAATAGAAATTCATTGCAAAGAAGCATTGTTGACACTTATCCAGGATTTTTGGATAACCCAGATAACGCAAGTAAAAAACATAACTACTTTTCTTATCATAAAGCTACAAAGCTATTTCCTAGCTTATTCAAATCCAATCACAACAATAGTAGCAGTGTTAGTATACAAATAGAAGAACCAGTTGCAACTAAATCAAACCATTACAGAAATGTATCCAATGGTATTATAAGCCATTCTGAAAGGCAAGATGAAAAAGTAGTAGTTTTAGACAATCACCATGATGTGATTCTTGAAAAAGCTGCTATTGATGACCCTATCAAAGATGATAACACAAAGCACTTACAACTTAATTATGAAGATAATCTGTCTCCAATACTGACTTCTTATAGAGTTCCTACTGACACAAGAGTCATGAAAGATGAGTTGACTGTATTGACTGAGACTTTCAATAACATGACTCATGAGTTAGATTTATACTATTCCGTCTTGGAAGACAGAGTCAAAGAAAGAACGAAGGAGTTGGAGGTTGCTAAAGTACAAGCCGAAAGAGCGAATGAAGCTAAAACTGTATTTATCGCAAACATATCCCATGAGTTGAGAACTCCTTTGAATGGTATCTTGGGTATGTGTTCTGTTGCCTTGTCGAGTGATGACTTGACTGATGAATTGAAAGATAATTTGAAGTTGATTTACAAGTCAGGTGAATTGTTGTTACATTTATTAACTGAATTGTTGACTTTTTCTAAGAATGTTTTGAAGAAAACCACTTTAGAAAGGAGATCTTTCATGTTATTGAATGACATTTTACACCTAATACACTCTATTTTCTCTAAAATTGCCAAAGATAATGAAGTACAATTACAACTGATTTTGAAACCTAATCAAGCCAGAGAAATATTATGGTATGGTGACTCACATAGGATATTACAAATTGTGATGAATCTAGTGAGTAATGCATTAAAATTCACCCCTACACATGGTGTTGTTAAGGTTGTTGTTGAAGTTCTTGGAGCTACAAAAATATCCAAAGATGTTAAAGATATGCTGTTTAATAAGGAGGAAGTATTCTCTCCCTTTAATGATACTAGAGATACTTCCTTATACAGCACACAAGAATTGAGTTCTGATGAAGAAAAGATGATTGAAGTAGAACATGGCTTTAAGATTATTGAAGGCACGCAACTGGATCAGAGTAACATGGCTTCTTCAGAAAATAACAATCCATTTAATTCACCTCTTGACGACATACAGAAGTCGAAAACGCTAAACTCATCATCTAATAATACCAATGATGAAGAATTCGATACCAATACCACCACCACAACTACCAATTCAAGTTTATCTGATTTGCAAATTGACAGAAGATATGAAAAGCAAAACAATACTGAAGATGACCTGCTGCTTGATAGTAACCTTGAAAATAAGTTCATGATCAAAATCACTGTTGATGATTCAGGTTCAGGTATTTCTCCAGCTTTACAAGACAAAATATTTGAACCATTTGTACAAGGTGATCAAACTCTTTCTAGGCAGTTTGGTGGTACTGGATTGGGTTTATCTATAGTAAAACAACTAGCCAAGATGATGAATGGAGATGTGTTTTTGAAATCAGAAATAGGCAAAGGATCGGAATTTTCGGTTTACTTAGAGGTTGATTTATTGAAGCAACTATCTCCAGTCGAAGACAACAATGATTACAATGACGAATACAATGAAAACAGTAAGAAGTTTAAGCATAAGTTGAATAAATGGAGCAATAAGAAGAATACGAAGGAAAGGCCAGTTTTGACCAAAAAAGAAAAGTCTTATGAAACTTCACAGTCATTGAGAGGCTCCCAAACTGATAGATCTGAAAAACCAGTTTTGATGCAATCATCAACTGGTACAGCCAGAAGTTCTCATAAGGTACCTACACTAAATAACATGAAACTTGAAGCGATTGCATCCCCTGAAGCTAACCCAGCTCCTCTAGAAGAGAAGACAACTACATCACCAGAGATCCCAAAGACGGTCACTCAGAATGCCAGAATCTTAATTGCTGAAGACAACAAGGTAAATCAAGAAGTCATCAAAAGAATGCTGATGCTGTTAAAGTACAAGAACTTGACACTAGCTGCAGATGGTTTAGAAGCTTTAGAGTTCTTATTGAATAGTAAAGATGAAACCACTGAATCCGAAAACGAAGGTGCCTTTGGGTATGATTTAATATTCATGGATGTACAAATGCCTAAGATGGACGGTTTAGAAGCTACCAAAAAGATTCGTGAAAATGGCTTTAAAGGTCCAATTGTGGCTTTAACAGCGTTTGCGGATGAAGATAATATACAGAATTGCTTGGATGTAGGAATGAATGGGTTTGTTAGTAAGCCTGTGAAGAAGAAAGAATTGAAAAAGACAATAGAGAAATATTTAAATCAATAAGAAGCCTCAGAGAGTATGAAGCTTTGACAACACTAGGTTGTTATCAATATAGGACATTTTTATATAGTATGAAGAGCAAGAAGAGTATGCTTTGCAAAAGACTGTAACACTTTGGTGCTATACCAAAACGAATGTAATTAGTTGGTGGAACAACTACATTCAGCACTATACCGTAACGACTGTAATTAGTTGCTGAAACAGGTGCACTGGCTATATACCGTAACGAATGTAACCAGCTGGTGGAACAGACAGATTCAGCACATTGAATGCTCATTCCAACCCAAAGCCACAGACTCAAGGCCTAACTCACACTACCATCTACTTTGTATTTATTTATTTTAATTTTGGTATTAAATTATTTGCCAATACATAAACTAATATATATTCATAATTGTATATAAAGAAAGTTCAGAATATAGTCTACTCTTACTAATTTTATTATGCAAATCAACTATTTTAATTTCTTCTTTGGTCTCAATTGGTTGGTGTGACCACACTTTCTCTTTCTACAGTTAGTAGCTCTTGGTGGTAATCTAGCGTAACACTTTCTACAGATAGATTTATCACAGTTGAACTTAGAGGCTAAGATCTTTAAGGAAGGTTCAATAACACCACCTCTCAATCTTAGAACTAAGTGTAGAGTAGATTCTTTTTGGATGTTGTAATCAGATAAGGTTCTACCGTCTTCTAATTGTTTACCAGCAAAGATTAATCTTTGTTGATCAGGTGGAATACCTTCCTTGTCTTGGATCTTGGCCTTGACAGCGTCAATAGTTTCAGCAGATTCGACTTCCAAAGTGATGGTCTTACCGGTTAAGGTCTTGACAAAACTGTTTATAATTGTATGGGTGATTGTTGGTTGGGTAAAATAAAAGTAATTGTTAGTAAATCGTTTGTTTTTTGGGGTGTTTTTGGTTCCAATATTGATTTTGTTGAGTTCTTTTTAATCTGGGGGTTTCAGCACCTGTTGTTTGCTGATTCTGATGAAAACATAATCTAAAGGAGTTTTGCCTTCAAAAACTGTGTTTTATTGACTGTTTTAAAACGTCTTGGCTGACATAAACATTTAAATGGTTACAAATAACAGAGTTCTTTACTTTTCTTCTTTTTAACGGATGTCGTCTTTTGATAAACAAATGCCATTTTTCCACATATAGCTTTAAAACTCCACTGCTTAGTGGTGAAATGTTGTTCAATGAAGTCGATAGCTTCGTGTAAATGTATGGTATCAATTCCAACCTTGTAACTCCTCTAGCTCTGGTGTCGTAACTCAACTTAAATTTCAAATAATCTTTAATATAATATTCTCCTAAATGTTTCCGTTAGCTTACTACTTAGAATACTGCCATAATAACACTATTAGTGCATTTATCACGTTCAAAACTCATGGCTATACTCTCAAAATAATCTAATTCTTCTCTACAAACTGTACCAAAAAAAAGGCCTTTATTATCGACAAATTTGCCATTATTCTCACCACTTTATCAAGCACCATAGTCTCCTCTTGTCCTTGCTTATAATCGTTAAAACTATCATCATCCGCCAAATATACTTCCTGGCTGTATCCCCATATTAATAACGTATTCAAATCAATCTATCGAGTCGTCCTCGTTCTTATCCTCAATCTTCTCGTCTATCTACATACATTTGCATATTGTATGGTGTCTGGTTCTATTTGAGTTCTTTAATAATCTTCTCTCTACTAATAAATCTATGAAATCTACACCAATATTCAAATTTTATAATTACTAGTAAATAATCAATCTCCCATACAGTACTAATTCAATATACAGCATAAGCGATTGAAAAATTGAAATCTCAAGATTTGCTATGAATTCTGAACAAAAAATGTTATGGCGAAAGAGTACGAAGCCCTAAGAAAAATTACCTAATTAGGCAATAGTGAGTTTAACTAGTAATAAGTGAAATATAGCAGTAAGTGATATTTACTGTGAATGAGTTGAGTGAGAAATGAGAAAAAAGGGGAAAAAGCGAAGAAATGTTAATTTTTTAAGTGTTTTTTTTGGGAAAGTAGTCCGTTTTGGGAAATTCTCTGGTGAAAACAGGGGGTTTTGGGGAGTGTTTTTTTTTTGTTATTGTGGGGATTTCCTATTTGGGGAATTTTTAAATAAAAAATGGATTTTTTTTTCGAAATCACGTTTTTTTTTGAAATTTAAGAAATAAAAATTTTGTTACAAAAAAAACAAATATGTGCATAACGCACGTGATTTTTAAAACATAGTTACCCGCACACAAATATGTGCAATTGCACGTGATTGGCCAACCACAGTTGCCCGAACATATTTTTTGCAGAAACGTGACCGGCACAAAAAAGTACTTGCCCGCACACAAAATACCAAGAAAAATTACCTATTTGGGAAACACCCTTTCCCTAAGTAGCAGCCCCCGTCGGACTTTGGTTCTGTGTTTTTCGGATGTTTCTTTTTTTTGCTTTTTTCATTCTTTACGCTGTATAAAAGTTTTCAAATAAACAAATAATTTAAAATTTAGCTAGTAAAACGACTAGTCACAAGCCCCAAAAAACACGGTGAAAAGCTATACCAAAGCAACAAAGAAGTGTTAAATCGAACGTAGAATAAGGCAAAATACTCAAATGTCCGGATTTAACTTTTTTGGAGACCAAAAAGACATGAATTCAGAGGAGAACAAGAACAAAGCGAATACGCCTATTGAGTTTTCGTCCTCAGAAGCTGAAGACAAAAAAGAGGATGTCAACCCCTTAGATATGTTTGCAGACAGTGCATTGGCTGATGCCAACAACGACGACGTGCCTTTGATTGGTGAAGAAGAAGAAGTTTCTTATACAGAAGGCTCAAATGCGTCTGAAGATGACGAAGACTATGACGATGTAGAGGACGGGGAGGAGTTCATATCTGAAGATGAAGACAACAACAACGAAGGGGAAGAAGAGGAAGAAAAAGAAGGAGACGATAACGATGAATATAGCAATTCTGATGGGGATTCGTCTGTTTCCAACGGCGGTATAGTTGAAAAGGCTTTGGAAGTCGCTGCCAAGTCTGAAGAAGAGCCTATCACCCACTTCGATCAGATTTTAAGTGATGTTAGCAAAATCAAAAACGACAACAAAGAACAAGAGTTATCAGAAAAGAATACCTTTTTGTTGAATACTGTGATGAAATTGTCACAACAAGCTTCCCACTTCAAGAATAGAGTTTCAGAAAACATCTTGGAAAACCATCAACTAGTCGATGATTTCAGCCAAAAGCTTGCAAAGAAAGACGCTGCCTTGAAAAACTTACAGGTTGATATAGAAGAATTAGAGCAAGATGTCAAAGAAAGTGAGGCCTTGAAGAACTCATTGAAGAAGAAATACGATGAATTGAAAAAATCAAAGAATATAGAGATTCAAAGCCTTCATGAGGATTTGATTCGTGCTGAATCGTCAAATAAGCAACTTCATTCTGAAATGGAAATCAAAGTCGAGCATACCAACAAAGACCAAATAACCATTGGCAAGCTTGAAGAAGACAACACCAAATTAAGAAAAGACATTGAAATTTTGGGATACAAGATGAATACCACTGAAGAAACTTTGAAGTCCGAAATTGAATTCAAGAATTTGCATATAAGCAAACTTCAAAATCAAATTCAATCATTCCATCAAATTGGTGTCAAAAACAATGTATCTGTTGATGACTACAACCAGCTAGTAGAGTCATTTAAGGAGTCTACCGATGAAATTGATAGATTGAAAGATATCATTGATGACAGAGAGCATGATTTGAAGATGTTACTAACTAAGAATATAACTGAATCCACCGATGATTTCAACAGCATTGATATTTTGAAAAAGGAGTTGATGTTGGAGAAGTTGGAGAAAGATACTTTAACAAAACAAATCGAAGAGATTGTTAAAGGCTTAGAAAATACTTTAAACGAATCGAAGGATTACAAGCAAGTGATTGATACTTTGGAAACGCAGTTGTTGAACTCCAATGCTTTGTTGGAATCTATTGAGAATGATAGAAATGACATTTTCAACGAGAACATCAAAGATAAAGCTACTGTAGAAAAGTTGGAAAAGATATTAGCTGAAAGAGACCAATTGATTACTGACTTATCTTCACAAGTCCAATATGTTTTGTTACAACTAACTTTGAGAACAGATTCAGACTCTTTATCTATTTTATCTAAGGACGAATTGAACAAGATCAAAAAGCTGACTAAAATGAATAGAAACAAGTCTGGCAGTAATGGCAACATGAACATTCAAGATGTTATTAGTGATAACTTGGTTTTATTCAAAGATATTGATAATTTGCAAAAGCAAAATCAAAATTTGGTAGTCAGTTTGAGAGAGTTAGGTTACAAGTTAGAATCTTTACAAAGCATCAAGGAGAGCGAAGAGTTAAACAACGATTTGAAAAGCAAGACTACTGAATTGCAACAACAAATTGATTCTTTGGAAAATAAGAAGTTAATAAGTGAGCAAGAACTTGAAAACTTGCAAAGTTTAATTGAAACAAATAAGGACTACAAGAGTAAAGCCCAAACCGACGAAATTGTTAAAAACTATAAGGTTCAAATCGAACATTTAGAAAAACAACTTGAACTGGCTTTAGATAAAGTATTGAAATCCAGCGAAGAGTCCAGTAAGTCTTTAATAGACAACATGACTAAGATCACTGAATTGAATGTTGAAATAGGTGATTTGAAGACTTTAAACAAAACTTCTGAATACCAATTAAAGCAAGCTCTACAAGATAAAGAAAGTTTGAGTTCATTATTGAAGAAAGAGGAAACCTTAAGAGATGAGTTACATAAGCACAACACAGATTTACTAATCAGAAACAAAGAATGGGAGACTTCGCTAATGGAAACCCAGGAAAGTTTGAAGAATGCTGAGGCTGAAAACATCAACTTGAACAAGACTTTGAAATCTGTTACTGTTGACAACCAAAGCATCCAAAATAAAATGTCAAATTGAGCAATCAAGTCAGTGAAATGAATAGAAAGATGGACAACATCGAAAGATTGAGAAAGGATATGGAGTATCTATTAAGACACAGTGACGAAGACTACTGGGAAAACTTAGCGTTGTTGGAGAAGAAAATCAAAAACAGTGAAGATAAAGAAGTAGTCAATAGTGAAAACAACTACGACTCGGTAAAGCATATTTTGAATGCCTTTGAAAAGCACATGGCTTACCATAGCAATCAAGCTTCTGAATTAAGAAAATTGTTGCAAGAAAAGAATGATATAATTGAAAAGTTGAATGTTGACAGCAGAGTCAGTGACTTGGTTGCTGAGTTGGACATCAAAAAGAATGAATATGAAGAGTTACAGAAGGTTTTAGATAGCTATAAACAAGAGTATTCTGAAGAAAAGACAAGATTAGAACTTTCAAACAACGAAAATACCCAACAACTGAATCATTTGCAACAAGAAATTGTTAAATTGAACGGAGACATTCAAAACAGAGATACTTCTATCAGCGAACTGAATGATAAAATTGTCACTTTAAAGAACGAAGTTGAAGAATCTAAAAAGTCTTTGGAGTCTTTGAATGTTGAATTCAAGCAAAAGGTTAGAAACTTGGAAATAGACTATGACGAATTGGAACACACTTGCAAAGAATATGAGGAAAGAAACAAGAGCTTGTCAGATGAAAAGGACGAAGCTGTGAAATCTTTAGAAGAGTTGGCTAAGAAAGACGAAGCTGCCAAATCCTTAGAAGAAGTGGCTAAGAAAGACGAAGCTGCCAAATCTTTAGAAGAAGTTGCTAAGAAAGATGAAGAAATCACTGTTCTAAAAGAGCAAATTGACGCTTTAAAAGGAGAGCTATCTACCAAAGAAACTCCAGAGACCAATGAAGATGAAGTAAATAGCTTGAAGAAAGAAATCGAAGACTTGAAGAAACAAATTGAAGCCAAAAATGAAACTGAAAAAGTCGACGAAGACGCTGTTAACGATAAACAAGTTGAAGAAGTGTTAAGAAAGGAAGTTGAAAGTTTGTCTACCAAGAAGATTGAATTGGAAGAAAAGGTCAAGAGTTTAGAAGCTGAAAATAGAGAACAAAGAGCTAGTGTGTTGAAAGTCAAGTTACTGGAACAAAAGCTGAAGATGTTGAGCAATAATGCACCAGCTGTTGAAAAGAGTGCAAGTAGTGCTGCTCCTCCAGCTAAAGAGCCTGTAGCCACACCTGCTTTCTCGTTCAATATTCCAAAAGAATCTGATGTTTCTTCCACAAACACTTTTGCAATGAACAGTATACCGCAAAAACAGGCTCCTGCATTCCTAGGCCACGACGAAAGTAAGGATTCTAGCAGCACTGCAAACAACTCCACTAAGCGTGCTTTGGAGAATGAAAACGACGAAGGTGAGAAAAGAGTTAAGAAAGAAGAAAGCAAGGAGAGTAGCATTGGAAAAGAGTTGAGTAGCGAAAAAGAAGAGATTAAGAATGTCAATGAGTTCAAATTTGGGTCTGGTAAACCTGAAGAAGAAGCTTCTAAGAAAAACGACTTCAAGTTTGATTTTGATCAAAAAGACGATGCTTCTAAGAAGAACGACTTCAAGTTTGGCTTTGGAAATCCAGAGACTGACAAGAAGAACGACTTTAAGTTTGGTTTTGGCCAAAAAGACGAAGCTTCCAAGAACAGCGTCTTTGGTTTCCCTGCTGGCAATGCATTCAATGGATCTGCTAACTCCAATCCTTTTGGAAACATGAACAACAACCAAAATGCATTCAGTTTCGGTAGCAAACCAAGCAGATTTGAAAGTTTCACTAAGAAAGACGAAAACAAGAAGGAAGAAAGTGAAGAAAAGAAGTAGAAAATCTATATATATATATTATCCAGTTTAGATGTTCTGTATAACTTGTACCTGATAATGATCATAATACCGACCATAGCGCAGTGGCATTGCTTTCGAGTTGTGGATTGCAACTCGTTGTAGTTTAATCGGAGTTAACATGTTTTACACGTGACATGCACGTGATTATTTAGCCGCTCTATTCCCAAGTGTCCGTTTTGGGACTTTCGCATCTAAAAGGGAAATTAGCACAAAAACACACACCCAAACCAACTAAAGAAAGCTTACAGCCACCAGTAGCAACCAAGAACCAGAGAATGTCTCACAGCGGTGCAGCTTTGTTCAGAAAGTCAGCAGGAATACTAACCATCGATGAATCGAAATACCCGGCCAGAATACACTGGAAGTCCACAGATGGGACACAAGTACATACAATCATATTAGATCAGGTATCAAAGCTTCAAGCCACACCGGCTAACTCAACAAAGATGATGATCAAGCTTATAGGTAAGCTGACCAAAGAAGAGATGGACGAGGGCATCATTGATCCGGTCTCAGTGTTTCAGTTCAACAACAGAATGGTGATGGAGAACATCAAGAATACCTTACAGATCATTATATCGAGATACAAAGACAACGTTGTTTATGAGCAAAAGATGCTGAAGGAAAAGGAACACGAAAACGAGAACAACATGAACCTGATCAACACAGAGTCGTTGGAAGACTCTTTGAGTGTGAGCAATTTGCTGTCCAACCTCCAATTACAACAGAACTACTTGAAGCAAGACTTAACATTGAGTAAGAAGTTTCAAAACAGTGTGATAAAGAATAAACTACCGGCAAAAGAGTTCTGGATCACCAGAATAACAGAGCTGAGATCGTTTGCTTTGTCAAACTCCCAAAAATTTGGGCCTTATAACGTCCTGTCTACCATAAAACCAGTAGCTTCATCAGACAACAAGGTGAATGTATCTGTTACCAAAGACAAGCTGAAGGCTATATTGGCGACATATCCAGTTGTCAAACTAGCATTCGATGAAAACGTACCTTTGAACTTTCATGAACAAGAGTTTTGGTCAAGGTTTTTCCAATCCAACTTGTTCAGAAAGCTAAGAGGTGAGTTGATCATGGCGAACACCAGAGGTGATATTATCATCGACAAGTATTTAGAAAACGAAATAACCTTGAACAGCAAAGAAGACGAGCATAATATGAATAAGATTAAAGTGTCCAAGGTACTTGATTTGAAGGGTAACATGGACGATGATCCTCTAAAGTTTCCAAACAAACAAGACTTTACAATGAGATACGGTGCTGATCCACAAGGCCAAACAGAAGGAGTCTTGGACATTTTGAAGGGTATGAACAGATTGAGTGAGAAGTTAATGAACAGTTTGCAGAACGAATACGGTAGAAAGGATGAAAACAAGAAGAGAAAGCAAGATGAATTAGATAATGACGAAGGGTTTGACGATTTGGTCGAGCCTCCTAAGATCAAGTATACCAAAATCAAGATCCAAGAAAGCAACTTGGAAGATAACTTGGAGAATGCTGATTTGAACTCGGTGAACCTCAATGAATTAGGAAACAGAATGACAGCTCAATTGGAAAACATCAAGAATGAGTTATTGAATGAGGATAGAAAGGTTTCGTTATTTGATTTCGAGAAGCATAAGGCGGCATGTTATGAAGCAAACAACAAGATCCTGAACATATTAGACAAGAACCAATCTTTCATCAACAAGGAAGACTCAGACAACTTGAGCAGTTTCATGAATGTAGTGTATGATGTGAACTACAAGAAGCTTGGAATCCCACAAGAGGTGTATGACTCGTGTAGCTTGTTGAATGAAACTTGTAATGAGTTCTTGAAGCATTTCTACAATCATTTGAACACTTTGGATCCGAGAAGATCAATGATTATACGAAGATTGAATAAACATCTGGTACAGTGTGATGTCCAGCTTAATGAGATTAACAAGAGCTTTAAGGATTATGACAGCGATGTAGAGTATATGCTGAAGCCCGTTCACCAAGCTGTTAAGATGAGCTTGAAGAAGTTTGATGACTGTTTAGAGAAGTGATACACGTGACTACTTTGTGAAGACATATGCGTTTGGATTGGGTTATGCCATTAGCTTGGGCTGTTTTTATAGATGCTATATAGAGTTGTTTAATAGTTGATTAGTTCTTATATAAGAGTAAGCGATGAGATTAACAACAGGAGCAGATTTTTTATTAGATACGCTACCAAGCAGGAGCAGAGTCTTTTTAATGGATAAGGCACCAAGCAGGAGCAGAGTCTTTTTATTAGATAGGACTCAATGCTAACAAAAAAAAGACTCTGTTTATCCGATACAAAAATAAGAGACATTACTCTGGAACCCAAAAACAGAAACGGAAAATACAAAATACATTTCCCAAAACAGCAATCTTCATATTAATCAAACCTTCATAGCTGAAAACGCGTAAATCCGATATTTGAAAAGGTCACGTTTTTCTTCCAAAAAATTTCAAATCCATTGAATATTTCACCTAAAAGCGCAGTCAACAACACCAATGAACGACCCTAGGTTTGAGTTGTACGACAAAGAAAACGATCTTGATATTGAGAACAACGAAGAGATCAAAAATGCTCTTAAAGAAATAGAGAAACACAAGAGTGAAATAGCGAAACTTGAAGGCTTGATAAGCAAATGGAAGAAGGAGATTATGAGAAAGCGAAAGTTGCAAGGCTTAGACAACGACTCTGGCAATACCATGTTCAAGAAGCTCTTAGAGTCTGAGAAACCAAAGCCTTCAAAGAAACCCATGCCTGCAAGCAGCATGAACTATATGCTGCGCAAGGTACATAGCTTCTACAACGATCGACTGTTCAATGGAAACTCCAATAACAGGCTGGAATACCAAACGGAAGAAGTGATGGATGAATGTGTATATACCAATACTTATATATCCTTGAGATACATACCATTGAGTGTGGTCGAAGAGATACTGCGCACTTATACGGTGCTGGGCTTTGACAAGCTCTTCAAGCTCATAAGACCACCGAGATATGAGTTGAGTAGTGAAGTCAAAGTCGACAACTTCTGCATTGTAGGTATAATCCACGAGATATTGCCTATCAAATTCAAGCAGAAAGAGTTTTTTGAAAGAAGTAAAATCGATATAGACAAGCACACAGTGAGAAACTCAAAAGCAGAGGCTTATTCAAGAAACTTCAGCATAGTGCTGACGGATTTAAAGCATACTTTGTTGCTCACTATACATGGCAATAAGCTAATAAAGGAGTACTACAACAGTCTAAAGGCAGGTGACATAATAATGGTAGAAACGCCGAACGTTTACAGATATAGTAACAAGTTTGGATTCAGCATAGATGAATCTGGAGGACAAAACCAAATAATGGAGCTAGGAAAGTGTGCTAATTACAGCAAATGTGGCATGGACTTGAAGGACGGAAGGAAATGTTCTAGCTTCTATGATAACAGAAACCACAAATGTTGCGAGTACCACGAAGAAATAGATATGGATGTTAAGTTGAGTAGAAGAATGGAGTTGAACAGTGGATACCTGGGTAGAAGAATTGGGCCTCAAGAAAAGATTCGTAATGCTGAAACCATAGGCCAAAAGGATTTGAAGTTTAAGAACCAACGTAGTTTTAACAGGTTCCATAACAGTATTGAATATGAAGATACTGGTGACACCTTTATTAATAAGAAAGAGCAGAAAAGAATCGAAAAGTCAAAGAAAGACAATTTGAGACTACTAAGGAAGTTGCAAATGAAGAGTGAAAGCACCAACACCAATGGTATTAAGCAAAAGCTAATAAGCAATAAAGACAAAAACGACAAAAAGAAGAACGAGCTGCTTTTGTTGCTGCAAAAGGATTTAATGAACAAACATAAATAAAGTCTCTTATATAATACTCTTTAAGAAGGGATAGTCGGTGTTATCCAGATCGAGTTTAGTCAGGTTCTCATTGACTTGGCGTTTCAAATCTTTCAATCTGTCATCCAATATAGTGATTTGATCGTCATCAATGTCGTTTTTGATAAAATCTATCACATTTGATATAGATATCGAATCGTATATCAAAAGATTCAGTATCTTGTGTATTCTCATGATGACATTATCCATTAGTTGGTTTATCAAAGTGCTTATCTTGGCATTCAAGCTGGTGTTTTCTCCTATGTAGTTTAGAAGATTTTGCGTGCTTATTATCAGGATGTTTAAATCTATGTTGTTATGGTCGTCATTCTGAATGTATGATAAATAAGTATCTATAAGATTTGCGTTGTTGTTTGTATACTTGTATTCGATTGACTCTTCATATAGTGAGTCTATGTTGTAGTTCAAGTACAGGGATTGTTCGCTAAGAAGATTGCTCACATCGTTGATATCGTTAAGATCATGGTTGTTCAGCTGAATGCTGTGAATGATGTCTTCATAGTTGTTGTAGTTCTCCATACTTCGGTTGTTTTCGGTGGTTTCCTTGTTGCTGTGCTGGGTGTTGACATGAACGTCCTTTTAGGTGTTTTGTGCCTATCGGCTTTAGTGTCGTGTTTTTGCCCAAAACGGAAAACAACAGCGCTGTTACCCTTTTGGGATATTTTTAGTAATGTTCGGGTAAGTTTTATGTTGCCTTGCGATAGCAAAAAGCAGAAAATCAATGCTGTAGGACTCTAAAAACGATTGAAACTGAGCCAAAACTACCATAAAAAGCATGTTCACCCAAAAGAACATATAAATCATTCCTTTTGATCTCTTCTGAACACCAGTACAAGCCTGTCTACACTCCTGTTCTACTACTGGCAGAGATCTCATATGGCCCAGTACTAGGGTTATGTCCGGGCCGGACGCGTAAACAAGTCGATTTTTCACTTATTTAAAAAGTATTAAAATTTTAAAAACTTAGCACTCTGCCCAAACAACTTTCAATACAGAACAACGCCACAAGTATGAGTCAAAATATAGATGTTGAAGATTCCTTGTTTATATCCGATATAGACGAAGATTTTGTAGTCAATGACAACAATAAGAGAACAAGCATGGAGTTGAATGCTCCTATTTCGAGTCCTAAAAAACAGAAGTTTAAAAACATAGATGAAAAACTGTTTTCCAAAGGATATCTAAAGGTTAATGAAGAATCTGAGTACTTGACTATTAATGAATACGGAACAGTATTGCTACTGAACAATTCTACCTCAAAATCCATACATGTTAAGTTCTTAAATGATTCTATAGCTAACTCTTATGAGTTCGATCTTGAAAACGACGATACAATTGATATTTGTTTGCTGACAAGCACTAACTTGATCTTTTTGAATAAGGAGAAGAACCAGGTGACTTTTAGAAACCATTATGACAATGATAAAACAAAATCTTTTAAAATTACAGGTTTGAATCATGATGATTATATCACTTCTTTGGCCTTCGACAACAAGTACTTTGTCGGTACCAAATTTGGTGTGTTGATGATATTGAATGAGTTTGGTATAATGACACACAAAAGAGTATTCATAGATGAAATTAACATTTTAGACATTAAATTCAACAAATTGCTAATAGTTCATTCACAATTCAAAGCTTACAGTATTCTAATCAATGCATCCAACATCAAATACATACATTACAACTGTCCACTTCCTTTGTTGATTAGCCAAAACAGCATCAAAAATATTGGTATCAGTAATAACAATACTCCTTGGATTTCTACTCTTGATGGATTTTATAGTTTAGTCAATTCTTATAACCAGAACAAATCTTACTGGGTGAATTCCTTGAATTATGAAAATGAAATATACAGATTGAACGGTGGATTTATAATCCAACAGCAAGACGATGGAGAAGAAGACCCAGACTATTTGAAGGCCAGAATATATGAGCATCACTACATTTTACCGGTAAATTTGATTTCCGATTTTGATGAATTGATCTTGGGGTACACAATAAATCAAAATGCTGTAAAGCTGCCAAATATTAGCACTTTCAATACTTCATCTACGCCTATAACCTTGGTAGAATTGCAAAAGAACATTAACAATGATGACTCTTTGGATGACAAGAATTTTAACAATTTATTGAACTGTGAAGTAGACTCAAAAAGCACTTTGCAACTACCTAACTACTACAGACAAGTTGATAGTTTAGTACAAAATAGCATCCAATCTGACATTGTTAATTCAACTATCTTGGAAAACTCCTTGGTTAACGAAGATGATAGTGTTCAATTATTGAAAAACTTGAATAATACATGGGACAGTTCTGTTTTGAGATTATTTGACATCAAGTGTCAACAAAATGATATCAAATGCTGCTACAGCTTGGTACTATCTCTAAAGCAATTGAAGTGCTTAGATAAAGCTAAAGAAATCAGTAAAATGTATGGGATATATGAGTTGTCTGACAAAATCAATGATCTTATTGATTCTAAAACTGCTGTCTGAGGAGAACGGTGAATCTACTGGTTTTGTAGCGACTATGGGATACGTATAAATACCGATTCTTTGGTAGTGACCGCAAATCCATACAGCAGATAGCGACTATACAAATTATATATATATATCAAAACTCCGATCAAATCAGCAATTTTATTGATTTAACTCAACTTATACGGTATATAGATATCAAAAATCCAGAAGTAACACCAAATCCATAGAGCCGATAGCGACTATACAATATATAAATATATGTATATATATATATATGATATTTCACTACAACAAGTAAATGTCCATATCGGGTAACTCTATCTCCGACACATCACGTGAAACGTTTCTTTTTTTTTGCAGCTTTTTTTTTGTCTTTTTTTTTTTCCCTCTTCAGGCCAAGCAGCGTATTGGAGCAAAGCACATATATTGACTTTTTAAATATTTTCAATTTAAACGTATTAAAGAATAGTATCAAATTAGAGTATTTCATGGCCATATAACCCCCAAAAAGAACGTGAAATATTACACCGCAATGTCAGATTTAAGTAATAGTGAAGACGAAATTCTTTCAAACACATCCTCTATCGAAGATGAGTACCAAACACCAGATGAAATATCGTCAGAAGAAGAGTTCGAAAATGAAAACGAAACAGATAAAAGAAGAAGATTAGCTAAGCAGTATCTTGAAAACATCAGAGAAGAAGCTAACGAAATAGTCAATGAACAACTAATGAACAAAAGAAAGCTTATAGATACAGAATTGGATGACAGCAAGCAGAAAAAAGTAAAAATTTCAAACAACATAGATGAATATAACAATTTCGATGCTGCTGATTTAGAAAGGGAAATCTTGGAAAACAGATTGTACAAGGATAATTTATCTCAAGAAGGTAAAATGTATAGATACTTGGCATCTGATTTCAAGGACAACATCAAGATTATAAAGAAACAGTTCAACAGAACAGCAGATTATCTAACCTCAATGGATCTATTTCAAGAAAACGCCATCACAACCTTATTAGACTTGGAAAATAACAACATGTTAAATAGTGGAAACAAGCCGCCATTTTTGGTTACTGTATCTAAAGACTTTATTATGACAAAGTACGACATTTCAAACTTCAATACTAGAATCAAAAAAGTAAAACAAATTAAAATAGGGGATATCAAATTTAAGCCAAAGAATCTTTTGACCGAGCATGATAATAACACTTTAGAACACTACAAAAGCATAAACTCTGTGGTTATTTCACCTGATGGTAAGAATATAGTCACTGGTGGTATGGATAGAAAGCTAATCATATGGTCCAGTGAAACTTTGAATCCAATCAAAGGTATCCCAACAAAAGATAGAAAAGGAGAAGTTGAATCCATGGGATTTAGAAACAATTCTGACGAGTTATTTGTAGCTTGTAAAGATTACAAGATCCGTGTATACAATGTGAAACAATTTCAACAAATGGATACTTTGTTTGGTCACCAAGGTCCTATAACTGATGTGTCTGTTTTGAATATGGAAAGATGTATAAGTGTAGGCTCTTATGATAAATCCTTGATGTTGTGGAAACTACAAGATGAATCCAGATTAGTATTCAAATTGCCTCAAAAGGTGAAGTCACAAGAGCAATTGAAACAAGATTTCATCAAATATAAAAAAGACAACAAGGTAAAAGAAGATATCAAAGAGAGCATTGTCATGAAGGATCATAAACTACCTAACTTTTTCCCTTCACCTACAACTTTGGATTCATGTATAATGATAGATGATACACATTTCATCAGTAGTTCAGATGATGGGAACATACAACTATGGTCAACACAAAAGAAAAAACCATTGTTCCAAGTTCCTCAAGCCCATGGGTTCATGAACACTAATGATAAAATAAGATACACAGCTGAACAAGATCATCTCCAAATTAAGCTGCAAGAAAACATACAACATAACAAGCACTTCAAAATATCTGCCATGGCCAATATTCCATATTCAGATCTACTGATCACTGGAAGTGATTCAGGAGTATTGAAGATTTGGAAGATAGATATAGTTAGCAATAAGATAACTTTGATCAAAAACGTCCATGATGTTTACGGTATGGTCATGAGCATTAAGGTATTGAATATAAATGATCAAAAGTTCAGATTAATTGTATGTTGCAGTAAAGAAGAGAAGAAAGGTAGATGGGAGAAAATAGGCAATAAAGCTAGAAATGGTATCTATGATATTGTTTTGGAAAGAGAAGGTAAATAAAGAGTTTATATAATTCAATAACAACTTATAGCAACATTTATTCATTGTAAAAAGAATAAAACTTTGAAAGAAAATACAATATTTTGACTAAATGTTATTGATGTCTTGTTTACACAAGATGGTGATCAGCTTTTCAAACATCACAAATCTTTGCTTGCTGAAGTCGTTTATACTGTGATGCCACATGAAGTTAATATTTGTACCGTTGATACCACCAATGGCACTTATGTTCATATAGTTCATTGGTTCTAAACCTTGATTGAAAATGACATCTTTAATCAAAGGATGTTTGAACAAACCCAAGTTGCTCAACTCAAAGTCAATATATGGAGACTGAGTTAATAACTTGTCAAGATCATTCTTGTAAAAGGAAGCTATTGAATAATTTTCCATAGTGATAGATTCATTAATGCTTTTTTTTATCAATGGATCAAGTTCATCGACAATAGCTTGAAGCCCAGTAATATTAATACGTTCGTTATCTAAAATATTGTCTATATTAATCAAAGGAGTTGTTATTTGAGTTGAACTTATAGCTAAAGCTATCAAACTAGAGCCAAGCTCACTGGCATCATCTTTAAATAAATATGGTCTCATATTTATAGGAATGTTGAATTTTGAGTTATTGGCATAGTGTTTATTCACCTTTGGTGAGCTTATTGACAACAAAGTTAACAGCAAAGTGTTCAAAGTTGTATTTAATAACTTACTGATTTTAATCAATTTCTTGGTGCTCATGAAAGAAATGTTAATACAGTGGTATGAATCTATGTACTTTCCCCTTGCTGGAGAGACATGGGGATCGTAAAGTCTATTAAAACTTTTAAAGTAATTGAACTCTAACAACCTTGGGAATGAATTTATCAGTCTAAACATGGAGGGCTCTACAATTCCTTCAAATAGCTTGTTTTTGAATATTTGGAATTTATCATATAAACCATAAGTTGGTCTTGGATACAAATCAACTATCCCATACTCCAATAGTGATTGATCTGACACGTGATCTTTGAATTCATCATAGTCTATGTTGACCACTGGTTTGTTGTTTAATCTATCCAAAATAAGCTTTAAAACATTGACACCAGAAATCCCATCATAGAAGCAATGACCGAAGTTGAATACTAAGTAGTTCATTTTCTCAAAATATATCAATCTCCACAAAGGTGTGTTAATCTTCCCGTTGTTTGGTGGGTCTTCCAAAAGATACTTGACCACAGAGTAATCATTAATGTCTGTATTAATGTCAGATACGAAAACAAAATCATCAAAGTTCAATTTATTAACATCTAATAAATACACCTGATGGTTTTCATTCACTTGTGCACAAAGTTGTTTGTGAATAAGCATGATTTCTTTGCAAATATCTTGTAATATATTAATATTCACCTTTAAGTCCGCGACTAATTCGCATCCTATGTATACCTTTCCACTGACTTGTTTGTGCTGTTCCTTGTAGTCGTAAAACTTTTGAACATCCGAAAGCGTAAGCATCTCCGAGGTAATGTTTTTGATGTATCCTGCTGGGGTTAATTGGCTCTTGTTTTCTGTCTTGCTACCTCATGCTACACTATAATGTCCGAATAGAAGGCTCTAAATTGCTGTTTATACTGATGACTGAATATACGTGGCTTTATATTGGTGACCCAAAGGGGGGGGAAATGGTTGCCTTTTGAAAATGCTGATAACCTGTCGCTTATAGTTTCCTGAAAGAGTAATTTTAGCCGACATAGTCACGTGATATGTGTACAGCGGTATTTGTCAAAGCGATCTTGCATAAAATCAAGGTCTTCGTAACAAAAGTAACGGTCATAAAGCTCCTGAAGTGGCTGTAGAAAAAAGAGAATTATAGGAATATTATTAAATAAGGGTTCTTTTTGTTTACTATGTTTTTTTTTTTGGATAATTGTTGGCTGCCTTCAAGTTTAAACATCAACTGTGCTATGATATTGGCAAATAGCCCATCGCCCCTTTGAATGGCATGTTATCTTACTCTATGTATAAATATATATATATATATTGACAACCATTCAAACATCAAAAGCTGTGGATGCTACTAAATTCATACTAATCTGTAGTCGACATGTTCTCGAAGTGCAGCCATCTGCTTAGAAACATAAGTGGCTTATATCCGATATAGGAGATAAACATTTTTGCTGAAACGAAAACGAAAGTACCTTAGAGATACTCCCAAAAATACACTCTCTGCTTTCAAGAGTAGCTAGAGTTGTTTTCACTAAAGTATTTAAAACGGCTTTTTGTCTTGTATACTGCTTGGACCAGCATTAGCACACATAAATCTTAATACTTCTTCAAATTTACTTATTTGGTGACCAAAAACGGATAGTCACGTGCGTAAAACACATAATGTGTTATCTCCGACTTAGAAGAAAATCATGCACGTAATCAAGAACAAAAGCATTAAAAACAGATGTACACAGGAATGAAATCTGACTATACAATGATGCACACCCCATCCATTTAATTGCTTGTAATACCAGCTTATCCCATATATCACCTTTTACCACTAGCAAAGTACAAGCTATGAAAGAGCCTAGCACACGCACGTGACACAAGCAATAACATGACACGTGATTAACAGAGAAAGCTTAAGACTGCGCAGGAACAAAAAATGGAAGAATTTAATGAATAAACCAAACAAACCCTCACCCATACACAATGTCTCTTCCTAGAATCAAACTAAATCTTTCTAACAGCATACAGGGGGAAACTAATCCACTAATTGAAAGCAGCATAATTTTACGTGTGTCTAATAATTTGAACACAGGTTTATTGTCTAAAACAGATATCTTGGAGCTTTTGAACTATGATGATTGTATCAACATAGAGTATCTAGGGTTGAATAAGCTAATTCTGAGCGTTAATATGAACATAATAGGTTCAGAAAGTATTGAATATTACGCTTGTGAGTTACTCAATCTGCCTACAGTAGTGGAAGTCTATAAGTCCATAGACAATGGTAAGAACATGTTGAAGAATAATAACATTAATCAAGTCATTTATATTCATAAGAAAATCAACAAGTATGAAGATATTTTCAATATAAAAGTCGATCATTTGAATAGCGAGCTTATAAATGAGGATTCCAATAAAGACCCAATATACACTGATTACCACGAAAAAGACTACAAGGAAATTGTTCAATTGTATGATAACTTGAAGAAAGTTGATTTTAAAAATAACAAAAAATACGACTTGATTTTGAAGAACATCAATCAAAAGAATTTGATAAATCATAACAACATTCTCAAGAATGGTTTAACACCACCTTTGCATAATGTTGTTAAAAGAAGGCAAAGAAGACAGCTGTCTCTAAACCAAATAAAAAAACTAGAGTATACCTTGAATAAACTAGTTCAAAACGATCTTCTAAGTGAAAGCGTGGAATATGAATTTATATCAGAATCTGAAATAGACAATGACAAAAGTGAGGAACATCACAATAATGTAACTGTAGCAAATGACGACCATTTGAAGAACCAATTGAAAAATGTCATTCAGCAACAAAAAGATGAAGAAAGTGAAGAGAGTGATTTAGAATTAGAATTAGAAAAAGTATTACTGGAACAAGATGAAGCTGATGAACCTCTTGAGGAGCAAGCTGTTATTGAACAGGATGAACAAGACGACGAACAGGATGAAGAACAAGAAGAAGAGGATAACCAGCAAAATGATTTTGATGAAGATGATGAGCTTACTTTATTGATAGACGAACTGAAGTCTCTACAAAATGTCAAACAAACTAACTTGAAATCTTTCCATAACTGTAAAAATCAATTCATGAAAGAAAGAATATTGGAAAGAATTAAGAAAATCGATAAGGAAATTGAAGTCATAGAAAATAAGATAAAGAATATGAAGCAAGAAGACGAAGGAGATGGAGAAGATGAGGAAGAGGAGGAAGACGAAGATATAGACGGTCTTTTCAGTGATGAAGAACCTGAAAACGAAGCTAATGAAGGGGAAAAGGAAGAAAGTGAGGAAGTTGAAGAATCAAAGGCTAACACAATGGAAAAGGACAGTGACTACTATGAAAGTGATGACGACATGTTAGAGTTATTTGGAGGATCAGAAAACGAAGAGTAGGTGGGCCTTAATGCAGGTTCTAAGTGGCAGATCTGCCAATTATACTTCAAAATAGAACACCAATTATTATTGGTTTACCCAACTGGTGGTAGATGTATGTGCACAGGATGGTCTAGCCATGTTCATAGTGTGCAATGTACCATAAAGAGTTTGCTGAAAACTGTACTGCCTCGATGAAATCCCACAGCAACAGCTGGCTATACTCTCCTGATACACACAATCCCATACTAACAGTCTGCCTGCCATGCTCTCTACGCACAATCCCATAGCAACAACTAGCTATACTCTCCTGATACGCACATTCCCATATATATGCTCATATACTCAGTAACAATAACTCCGACGGTCCTTAAATCCGATTTTGCCCGCCCACCTTACCTTTTTTCCTATTTCGGGCATTGCAATTTTTCACATAGAAGTGCTCATTTTATATATGGTTTTTTCATTGTTTATCCTTAACGAAACGACTAGTAACCAGTAACCAAACTCCATTGTAGCTACAAGCATCCCATATACATACAAATATATCCATCTCTACTTGTGATATAGCAATATAATAAGTAATGAATAACCAAAATAGCTCTTTTATCGACAGCACTAGAGTGTTTAGTGAAGAAGAAATCAACCGAGCTCTGCTCCAATGGCAGCTTTTAAAACAGAAACTTTCACCTGAACAATTAGCAAATAATCCCCAATTTCAATTTTATACGAACTTTTTGAGGCAAGCAGCTGCCCAAAAGAAGAAATTGTTAGAACAGCAGCAACAAAAAAACAACGAAGTTGCGGTTTCACCAAGATCAAATCCTACTTCTGAACAACCCTCAAGTGAAAATGAAAAACTAAGAACTTATAACACCAGGACAGGATTACCACCCAATCAGGATGATATTTTGTTGACGCAGACGAAGTACTTTCAGCTATTGATGCAGAAAAAAGACATTCCTGTTGATTTGAAGGCTTTTATAGAGAACGATGCTAACAAATGTTCCATAGAGAATTACAAGCCTTTGGTCCAGCACATAGGTATGAGAATGTTTCAACTAAAGCAAAATCAGGCTGGCCAAACAGTTAGTCAAAATGCTAATCAGCAACCGAAACAAGGTTCCCAACCATTGCAGCAACCACCTATCCAAAGTCAGCAGCAAGTTGTTAGCCAACCTTCTCCGCGTGTTTCTAACCCAATGTCTGCACAAGGGTTTGGTCAGCAATCTCCACAAGGGTTTAGTCAGCAAACTCCACAAGGTCCTAATCAACAATACCCACAAACCATAAATCACCAGCAACAACAGAAAATGAATCAACAACCAACCCCAAACAATGCAACTTCAGCTCCAAATAGTGCCATAGACCCTAGGCCCGTACCTGAAAATAAAATGATGGAGACGAAAATACCTATTTGGAAGCCTATATTTGACAGCAAAGTCAGCAACTTGCAAGTCAATGACGTGATGGAGCCACACTTAAGAGTAGAAACTTTTAAATTACCAGATACACAAGAAAAGGCCTTAGATAAGCTTAAGAGAATAAATGCAACCGATAAGCATGAAGACATCAATATTGATGATATTGATGAACTGGAGAAGTTTTTGATAGAAAAGTATAGGCCGTCTATAAACAGCCTTCAAGCCAACAAGCAAAATGGTACTAGTTATGAAGATCTTGATACCTTCAAAGTATATCCTAGTGATTTGCCAGGAGGTATCAAATTATACAAGATTTTGGAGCTATATCAATTCAGCATAACTCTATTCAAAGAATATGATTTAGAAAACTGTTTCACGATATTGATGATTTTGGATCATTACAAAAAAGATTATCCTGGAGATGAAGTCGATGAGGTAATTGCTGAAGTAGAAATAAGAATCAAAGAACTACAGCTTCACCAAGTTCAGAAAAATTTAAGAGGTGAGATAATTCAATATCAAAGTTTCAATAAACAATTGTTGCTGTCAAAGTATAACTTCAAAAATAACTCCTTGAATAATAACATGTATGGACAATACAAGAATCTGGACTACTCAGATATCAAATTCGTTGAGAATAGTATTGCCAAGATAGAACTAGAAAATAAAGAGAGACTATTATCTTCTCACAAAACAGAGTTAACTGACATGATGAATGTATTTCAAGGTAGTGAAAGTTCTTCAGCAATTGATACTTTGATTACAAAAGAAAACAATCTTAAAGCTCAATTGAAAAACCATCAACAAAATAATACATTTTTGCTGAAAGAAGATGTCAAAAGAATTGAAAGAAATGCCAAGAAGAGATTGCAAGCATTGAAAGAAAATGATGAAGAAGCTTACGTGAAATTACTTGATCAAACTAAGGATACTAGAATCACACGTTTATTGAAACAAACCAACTCATTTTTGCAATCTTTGACTAATGCCGTCAAGGATCAACAAGACTATACCAAAGACAAAATCAAACAGAACACGGACATCAAAGTCGACTATACCAACGTTGTGGAGGATGTCAATGTTCAAGATGATGATGAGGATAACACTGATTATTATTCTGTTGCGCATAGAGTCAAAGAACCTATATTGGCCCAACCGACTATTCTGATTGGTGGACAACTGAAGGATTATCAACTAAAGGGTTTGGAATGGATGATTTCTTTGTACAACAACAAGTTGAATGGTATTTTGGCTGATGAAATGGGTTTGGGTAAGACCGTTCAAACTTTATCGTTGCTGACATACTTGTATGAGCACAAGGGTATCAAAGGTCCGTTTTTGGTGTTGGTTCCTTTATCTACCATGACTAATTGGGTCAATGAATTCAAAAGATGGGCTCCTGTTTTAAACGTTATTGCTTATAAAGGAACACCTAACGAACGTAAAAACATGCAAAAAAGACTGAAAAACTTGGAGTTTGATGTATGTTTGACGACATTTGAATATATTATAAGAGAAAAGGCTGTTTTGAGTAAGATTAAGTGGGTTCACATGATTATAGATGAAGGTCATAGAATGAAGAATGCCGAATCTAAATTATCTTTGACTATAAACAAGTTTTATCACACTGACTACAGATTGATTTTGACTGGTACACCATTGCAAAACAACTTGCCAGAATTATGGGCATTAATGAATTTTGTTTTGCCAAAGATTTTTAATTCAGGTAAATCTTTTGATGATTGGTTTAATACTCCGTTTGCCAATACTGGTTCTCAAGATAAATTGGAACTAACAGAAGAAGAAACTCTATTGATCATTAGAAGACTGCATAAGGTACTAAGACCGTTCTTGTTAAGAAGACTGAAGAAAGATGTAGAAAAAGAGTTACCAAATAAAATTGAAAAGGTTATTAAATGTAAGAAGACGTCGTTGCAACAGATTTTATATGAACAAATGTTGAAGTACAAGAAGATTTACACATCTACTGATTCAACCAGCAAGTCTTTGCAAGCCAAAGGGTTCAATAATCAAATCATGCAACTGAAGAAGATTTGTAATCATCCTTTTGTATTCCCACAAGTTGAAGATTCTTTGATGATAGAAAAGGGGACTGTTAATAATTTGATTTATAGAACTTCAGGAAAGTTTGCATTGCTAAAGTCAATATTACCAAAATTAAAAGCAACTAATCACAGAGTATTGATATTCTTCCAAATGACCACTGTCATGGACATAATGCAAGATTTTTTGAATTGGTTGAACATCAAACATTTCAGATTGGATGGTGGTACTAAAACAGATGAAAGAACTGTTATGCTGAATGAATTTAACGCACCAGATTCTGAATACTTCTGTTTCTTATTGTCTACTAGAGCTGGTGGTCTGGGTCTGAATTTACAAACTGCGGATACTGTCATTATTTTTGATTCAGATTGGAATCCTCATCAAGATTTACAAGCACAAGACAGAGCCCATAGAATTGGGCAAAAGAATGAAGTGAGAATTTTGAGATTAATTACCGAGGACTCAGTTGAAGAGGCCATTTTAGAAAAAGCAAGAAGTAAATTGGATCTTGATGGGAAGGTCATTCAAGCTGGTAAATTTGACAACAAATCCACAGCAGAAGAGCAAGAATTTTTGCTAAGAGATTTAATGAAGAAGGAAGAAGAAAGACAACTGAAGCTACAAGAAAAAGAAAAGTTGAAGTCACAATTGAAATCCGGAGATTTGGAAGAGAACTATGAGGACGATGATTTTGATAACGATGAAATCAACGAGTTATTAGCCAGAGGTAAAGATGATTTGGAGACTTTCAAGAAAATGGATATAGAAGCCAGAAAAGAGGATTTGGATCAAGGAATTTTCACAAGAATGATTCAAAGAAAAGAATTGCCGGATATTTACAACATGGATATTGCTTTAGAAATTGAAAAGGAAAGAAAAGCAGAAGAATTGAAGGCTTTAGATAGTATTTCTGGAGGAAGATTGGCCAAGAGAAAAACAGTTAGTTATTTAGACGATGATACCAAATGGTTGAAACAGCTAGAAGTCAGTGACAACGATGACATTTTGGATGACGAAGAAGAAATAGGCGATGAACTTGATGGTTTGGAGCTAGATGAAGATGGCGAGATAGTTGAGCCTGCAGACGATCAACCTGTCAAAAGAAAGCAATCTGTTGCTCTTGAAGATGTAGATGTTGTTGAGCCTGTAAAAAAAAAGAAGAGAGGCAGACCTAGAAAGACATGAAGTGTATATATTAAACTGAGTAATAAAAGGATTTGAAAGAACTGTAATTGTTGATAAATTTTCGTGTTTTATAACCAAAGCTGTGTTTGTTTACCTTTAAAGTTAATATGTTTTACTATTATTTAAACATATGGTGCATTAACACAAAAATGTAAACTTTCAAAGCAACAGATACTTGTTAATTACCAAATACCAATATAGCATCATGTACACGTCACATGATCATATGTAAACAACATATTCAACTGCGATTCAGCCCATACTACAACTACGTATCGTTTCAGTGCCATATATTATCGTTTAATATCGTTTTTTTTGCAAACATTTCAATTATAAACACTAAAATCTTATATAATGGCTCATCAACAGTCCATATTTACAGCTCGTTATAGCTACCTTCCTTATGTAAGAGTCATTACAGATACGCTCAGAATTTTAAAATTGTGCTCCGGGAACAGATCCCCGATTGATTTCAAACTCCTTGTTTTTAAAAACGACCTGAAATCAGTTGTTAACTCCGAACTGACTATATAAAGCAGTCGTTTTTAACTTCGATACGTGTTGTTTATTAGGCTTTATTTTGGATGTTGTAAGAAGGAAAATGAGTTATAAACAACCAAAATAAAAAACTGAATATAATTATAGAATAATTTTCTTTGTCAATATAGTATGAACCCCTCACTGAAGCTATCTCCATTTTCAATCCATTTTCGTGAAAGAGAACGGTTCAACTACTATGGATCAGTTTTCATAGGCCTAGATTTTGACTCAAAGATGGACATAAGTGAAGACGAATTCAAGAATTTTATTTTGAAGAAGTTGTTGTTAAAAGAGAAATCTTTACGTGCTTTTTTCGTGATTAATGAAGAAGACGTTGATGACTACAATGTTCCTACCGAGAGAATCTACGAGTTCGGATTTGACAACAAAGATCAGTATAATATTTCTCAAGATATACTGGACCATTTAGTGTGCAGAACAGACTTTGGCATTGAATCAGATGAATTGTTTGCTCAGTGTACCAAAAACTCGTTTTTGCCTACTTACACAGGCACATCTGTAACAAGCTCTACAAACACAGAGACTATTTTAGAAAACTTTAACCAGACTATGAACAAATGGGCTCCAACTAAGTTTTTGAGCTCACAAATAAACGTTGTACCAAAGAATCAATTAATCAAAATCAAAGACGAATATGTTTTTCCACACTATAAATTTGCATTTTCTGATAAATCTTTGATCTTTATGTACTCGCACGTCTTCTTTGATGGTATGGCTGGTGTATCGGTTTTGGACAAGGTTTTATGTTTAATTAACGAGTATACAGCTTTTAGAGACAATTTGCCTAACAAGCTACAATTTGAAAAATCTAGTATAGTACAAGAAATGTTTAAAACTGCTGATGAAACAGAAAAGTTGATTAAAGAAGATGAAGCTATATTGGATGTTTATCCATGGCCTACAGATGAAGAAAAAAGACAAATTCTTGAAGAAAATAAAGAAACAAAACCGCCTGTTCAATCTAAGTACTTATTGAAAGGCGATTCTGAATTGTGCGTTAAACCAAATAATCCTTGCGACCATCGTCATTTACTTCTCATAGAAAACAAAGACCTAAAAAAATTGTTAACCAAAGCAAAGTCTTTGAATGTTAGTTTAACAGCTTTGCTGTACACATTTTGGAATATTTCATTTCATCAGCCAGAAAAAGAAAAAACCAAAACAGCGTTTTTCATTCCAGCTGATCTACGTGGCAGAATTAACATTGGTAATGACAAATACAACTTAGATGAAGAACTCATTATTCCTAAAAATACTGTAGGCTGTGCAATTTCTTTTTACAACAACCAAGCTCCAATTATTACAGATAAAGAGTGTGTTTTACAATCTAAAGAGTTTGTAGAGTTAGCAAACTTTTACAACACTGCCATAAATGATTGGGTCAGAACAGAAAAACTTAGTGATTTAAGCTTTTTTAAAAATGTTATTGGTACAACTGACCAAAGAAAGCTATTCTCAGGCTATACAAATCTCTATAATGAAAACAAGCCAAAGCTTTTACCTTCAAATTATGCAATGTCTAATCTTGGTGTGAATTTTGTTCATAAGAAAGAGTACAGTATTAATGTTGAGCATTCTGTATTTGGCCAAGCCATGAGAGTAGATGATTTTGTCACGTCAAGCATCATAAGCTCCCCAAAAGGTATGTGTTATCACATACTATACAGAGACAACTCTGAGAAGTTTGTTTCTAAAGTTAAAGATCGTTTTATTAAAAATCTTTACGACTTTATAGCATAAGTTATATAAAACATTAGAAGTATATACAGCATTTTTTTTTTGCTGCTTTAAACAAAACAAAATTTTAAACTAATTTTAAAGCTTTTTATTAAGTACAACACTTTGCCAGTTATAGTCAGTGGAAACTATATGCTTATCTGACTTTGGCTATCAGGTTCCAAAAAACAAAGAGCTTTATTGCTAACATTTTTTTTCATAAACGACATAGTAGCAAACTTGGATAAACATTCATCTAAAAGTCTCATTTATAGAGCTTGTGTTGATCTTAATTTAAGCTTTAATTATACATATGAATAGTACTATTTAATTTTCTTAATGACAATCTATATTAAAACTTTAGAATCACTATTAAAAAGGATCAAAAGAATCATATTTCATGTTTAGTCTTCTTCACCTATATCTTCATTCCAAACTTCAGGTTTTTCTTTGATGAATTCATCCATAATATCAATACATCTTTGATCGTTAGTGACAATGACTTCACATCCACCTCTCTTTTCCAATAATTCAATCTCACCTTCAAATGTTTTATCTTCACCTACAACAATTCTCTTAATTCCATACAACAAGACAGTTCCTGTACACATGATACATGGACTTAAAGTTGTATATAAAGTACAGTTCTTGTAAACACTGGCTTTTAAACGACCACAGTTTTCCAAACAACTGGTTTCTCCATGTAAAGTAGGTGAGTTTTTTTGTATTCTTTCATTGTGGCCAACACCAATAACTTCGTGGGTTAGGTTATTGATCAAACAAGCACCGATAGGAATACCGTTTTCTTTCTTATAAGAAATGAAAGCTTGCTCAAAAGCAGCATCCATACCTATTTTATCTTGTTCTACAAAATCAGACATATTTATATACTGTTGTTTCTTGTATTTTCTTGGTGTTCATATAACGAGTCATTAGCCTTAGAGAAGAGTGAAACTTCTGTGCCTCGAAAACGACGAGATGACCGGAGAGATATTCGCTCAACTTCTGGTTCTCGGAGATAAGGCCTCAATTAAGCAAAGTAAATCCAACAGTTGACACGTGACTTATCAAACACACAGCTCTGAGAAATAGCGTACAATTTTGTCACGTTATCCGAATGCTGCTAGTATGTTTCAGTTATGGGTGATATTTGTGGTGTTTTGCCTATAAACCTATGTCAGGAGACGGTGTTTTGGTGACCATGCGAATAGGTATCGCCGTTGACGATGTCTGCTTATCTCCGACAGACAAAACTCCAACAATTTCTGGTTTAAACACGTGACTACAGAGTATTTATAGCACGTGACCTACATTTTTTTGCATGCACGTGATTTATTGCTTCTTGGTGATGGCCCCAGACGTCTGCTCTGGGAACAACGCATGTGCATTTTGGTACTCTTGCAGGTTAAAATCTTATTACCTGTTCTTTTACTAACTATCCATAGCTATCCAAATACATAAACTTCGGTTCTTTGCAGCTCTCTTTATGACACCTTTGCTGTTTATTTCTTGCTTTACTTATATCCGATATCGGATATAACGCATTGTTTACTGTATATGCAAAAATTCAAAAGCATCCTTCTTCATATATAATTCAAAAGGTCCTCATCTCGAAAGACTTCACATACTATTCAGTGTATAAACCTTTGTATGAATAGGACAAAAAACCAAAGAAAAAAAAACAAGAAACTATATATTTAGTTGTAGAAACGACATAAATTGAACTTATTATATCGAAATTGCTACTTCTTATTGGTTTTTATTTGAAGAAGAAAATCAGATTTTAAGTTGACAAAGCTAAATCAACAGTTTCGAACATAAAGAAGACCTTAGCATAATTCGTCATCAACCTTATAGAGCAAGTCTCTTATTGTGGAAATTAGACAAACACACCCACTTTAATTATGGCTTCTTCTAAATGTTTTAGGTATTTAGACAGAATACTTAGAGGAGTAGAAATTCACAATCCTACCATTCTGGAGGCTTCACTTCAACCTATGGCGAGTAAGTTCAAGGAAGAAAACAAAACAGTTTATATTTTTGAATACAATTCAGTATTTGCTGCCCAAACAAGTGCTTTTAACAAAATTTTTGAGCCCAAAGTTCATTATTTATCGATCAATAATACAATTGTTGAAAAACATATAAATGAAAGGTTTTCTTTGCAAAATATCACCAGAGGAAAACCATGGTCAATGGACAATGTAATCAACCATAGAATTTTTGAATTTGAAAAGGAATGGCCGTTCAATAAATTAAAGAATCCTGTAGTAATTTGTGGCTCTCTAGAAAAGACTCCAGCCAGGAATTTTGCCTTTCTAAGAGGATGGATCTTTGGATACTTTTTCAATACAACAAATATTATAAACAATCAAATGAAAAGACTTCACCTAACGGAGGAAGCAAAAGTTAATGAAATAACAGCAAAGGAGCAAAAAATCTTTGAACAAAATTATTCAGTTACTCATAATAAATTTGACGACAAAGTACTAACTCTTTACAAGCACGAAATGGAAGAAAACCATCAGTTTCTTGAGATTTTAGATCTTACATACAATGAATCTCTAAATAGAAAGAAAGTAACACAAGCCACCAACAAGCAACATAAAAGCCAATCTCTTCTATTTCCTACGAGAATATTGTCAGCTTTGGCGTTAAGCACTATAGGAGTGGAATTTTATTCATTAGCTAGAAACATCAATACTCCAACTCAGCTCAATCATAAACAATTTGAATTAATGTATAACACCAACAAATTGGTTATTGTTCATGCTGATACAGCTTTGAGAGTACTTTCGAAAAAGTACAAAGACATGTCTACGGATACTGAATTTTCAGCTTTTGATTTTAGATCAAAATTGTCTTTTAGAATGCAAATCATTTACGATATTGAGCCATTGACTTTTATATCCCCAAAAAACCCAAATAATTACACACTGTTCAAGCGTATTAAGTCCATAGGAAAGGATGCTACAACAGAAGACTTTAGAAAAGGTAATGTTGTTGGGGCTTACTCGTATGAATCGATTTTATCTTATTTGAAAAAGGCATACCCAGAAATGAGAGCCATTGAAAGAGTTGAAAAAACTGATGTGACTTTTAAGAATTACGAACTTGATGGTCCTGCTGTAATCATGAAGTTGAAGCCTTCTGAATACTTAACCAAAAACTTTGACAAAATTGATTTTATTAAGTTAAGACGTGTTCTGTCTTCCATTGTATACAACCCAAAACGTTCAATTCTGTATAATTTGAATTTCTTAAGCACCGAAAACGTCATTAAGGAAATTAAAGAACGAGTTGATTTGGAATACTACGAAAATACAACTGCAATCGACATGGACAAAGACAAGTTCTTTGAACTTTATGAACTTTTTGATGAAATAAGTAGTAAGTGGAACTTGGCATATGATGACCTTGAGATTGTGGAGTCAGATATGGATTTTGAGTAAAGCCATTTATTTCTTCAAATGATTGCATAGTAAGTTTAAAGGAAAGAAAACACAACTTAAGCAATCATCATTTAAATCGAACTTGTATATATAGCATAAGAATATTCAACCTGCAACTCTAGCCAATCTGTTCTTTGTTACCCATACTCTAAGCTCTGTTATGAAAACTCTTCTATATTGCAAATCTAAGTATTTTTTAAGCTGGCCTGATTCTTTCATCTTTTCTAGCTCTATGTCTATATCAAACTTAGTATCTACTATCTTGAAATCTTCAACCATAGGGGAAATGTTCTTTATTGTCTTTTTTGAATTGCTGTTTAACTTCTTTAAGTACTCTCCCCATAAACCTAATCCTTCTTTAGATGTCATATCAAAAAAAATGCTTTTATTAATATTATTTCCTGGTTTTGGTCCATACTTTTTAAGGTCTTTTACATTAGTCTTTGTAGAATATGTTAGTTTTTTACTGACAGTACTCAGCGTGTTATTGTATGGAGATGAGTCGTCGGTATTTTTACTTAATTTAAAGCTGTTTACTAGGTGAAATGCCGGTTTTGTGGGCAATGGCTTTATAAAAGACGGTGTTCCAGGATTGAAGTATACTTTTTTATTTAGTTGTTGCTCATCATCACTGCTTGCTTGGCATTTCAAAGATATGCTTATAAATTGATTGAAATTGTATCTGTATTCAAAAAACACCAAAAAACACAGTAGTATCAACAATTTGTGCTCAAAAAATACTTTTGAAATGATTATACAGTGAAAAATGACACTGATAAATACGTAAGTAACCTTTTTAAAGGGATGATTCAAACAAAAGTTATTTCTTAATTCTTCTTTTAACAAATCGTTATGGCTAGGACTCATGCAAACAAGTTGAATAATTAGATTTCTTTTCAAGCCCAACAAAAGAGATTCATTGTAGGCTTGTATCTTTGTTGCTATACTAAAAGTATATAAAAAGACGTCTTTCAAGTGATTAAACAACAAAACTGCTTTTGCTAGTGCTACATAAAAGACGCCTGCTTCGTAGAGGTTATAGAAAATAGCACTGCACCATAGAACGTAAACCATTTTTCGAAATTCAAAACAAATTTCCATGCTATGTGGTGTATTTTTTGACACTATAGGTTTTGGCAATAATGATAGCACTTGAGAATAAACCAAAGGCGATAACTTATCAAACATACGATATATTTCAGCTTTATGCTACAACTATATATAACGATTATGTCAATTTGGGACACTTAAAACTGCCTCCCCCAATATCCACTATTAATAAAGCACTCTTTTTTAAATCTAAATCTGCCATTATGAGTATCTGCCTGGGTACGTGCTCATACTAAGAGCTTTTGTGTAACAGTTGAGAATTATATATAATATCCCAAAAGGGAAATTACTATTGATTAAAGCCATGAGCTTCCCAAAGCGGAAACATCCTATTGAACAGAAATATATGACCTCTAAAAGGGGAACGCCCTACTGATTATATCTTATCTCCTATATAAAGCTACTCTATTGGGATGATCTGATATACTCACTAGCCTTGGCAGCAACGTAGTCAATCATCTTGACGTCTTTATGAGACTCTTCATATTCAACCCATTTCTTAAAGAAGAACTTGGCTTGTTTCTTGTTGATCTTTGGATTGGCAACACATCTTTCGAACAAGTCTTCAATGTTACTCTTTTGCTTGGAGTTGTACTTGATTTCTAAGTCAATGTAAACGTTCCATAGATCAATTCTCTTGGCAGCATCTACAAGTAACCCTTCCATTAAAGTTCTACCTTGTTCTATATCACCATATTTGTATTCCAATTGACAGAACTTCTTTACAATGGTAACATGCTCTCTCTTTGGTAGTTGTTTCAAAGCTTTGACCAATAACAAATGAGCTTCTTCCTTCTTCTCACTGGACAATAAGAATTCACCGTACTTTTCCCAAATTGGTAATCTTTCAGCACCGAATTTCTTGATAGCCTTGGTGTATAACTTATCAGCTTCGTCAAGTTTACCAGCACTTGTGTAAATCATTATCAACTTGACGTGCATGACGTAATCATCCATGTAAGAACAAGCTTTGATAAAGACTTCATTCAAAGAATCAGCATTACCAAAAGTAAATTCCAAATTCAATCTAGCAACCCAGATGTTTAGCTTTTCTTGTTCTTCTCTGTAATTAATAGTATTCAAAGCTCTTTCTAAGATTTCTCTGGCCTTAGTGACTTCACCTACAGTCAATTGGAAAGCAGTAAAGTTCAACCAGTTGATGGAGTTGTTTGGATCAGACAAAATTAATCTTTCAAAGTCAGCATTGGATTGTGGAGTTTCAGTAGTCAAGGCAATAGTCTTGTCAACAACCTTCTTGGCACTAGCTTTAGTCTTCTTGGTGAAATCAACAGCTTCATCATCAGAATCGGATTCATCTTCGGAAACAACTTGATCTAAAATCTTACCAGTCCAATCAAAACCGGTAGTTAAACTCAAACCATCTTCAGACAACTCAGGAATAGTGGTCTTTTCAACTTCTTCTTCATCAGAGTCAGATTCGTTGTTGTATTCAACATCCATAACATCTTCATCATCACTTTCAGCAACTTCATCTTCTTCATCAGCAATGGCTTTAACCTTAGATCCCTTCAAAGATAAAGATAATTGTTTCTTACCTTCATTCTTTTTGATAACAAAACATCTAACAGCATCACCTTCACCAAATAGATCATTCAAATCTCTATCTTTTAAAGCTTCAGAATCATCAGAAATTTCCATCTTATGGGCCAAACCTGAAACCTTATCAAAGCCTTCTAAATTGATGAAAACACCAAAGTCAGTAACACCTCTAACAACACCATCGTAAACTTTACCAACTTCAACATCAGCAAATTCTTTACCAAACTTACCTCTTCTCTTACCTAGATCATCAACATTTTCAGTAGTTAAATCAGATTCTCTTGAAGATAAAGTGATGTTGTCAGCCTTTTCAGCTCTAATAACAACAGTCTTGATAACTTGTAATGGTTTGAACTGTCTCTTCCATTCTTTCAAGTAAGAATCAGAAATTAAAGAAACTGGAATAAAACCATCTAAAGTATTAGAAACATAAACGAAAACACCGGCATTGGTAATCTTCTTGACCAAAACAGATAACTTAGAACCTCTGGTCAAAGAAGCTAGTTCCACTTGAGATTTATTATTTTTCAATAAAGTAACAGCTAATCTTTTCTTTTCAATATCAACGTTCTTTACAAAAACAGAAACCTTCATACCAATAGAATACTTTTCTTTAGAGATCTTGTTTGATTCAAAGTTATTTAAAATGTCAGTAATATGAGCAATTGCTTCTTGTTCAAAGCCTGAAATTCTGAATAACATGAAGCTGTCTTCAATAGCAATAACATTAGCTTCTAACTTATCACCACTGTTTAAGGAAGTCAAATCTAAAGTATTCAAAACAGGTTCTAAGTTTAGAATCTTGTGTTCATTGTCAATTTCAATAATCTTATAGTTGGATAATTGAGCAATTTCGCTTGCAGAGTTTTTCAAGTATTTCTTGGTAACTTTACCTTTAACACTTGGAGACAAAGTAATCCATCTTAAGTTTTCAGTAGTGTTATTAACATAACCAATAATTTCTTCATCAACCTTAAAATCTTCAAAGGACTTTAAAGATTCATTGGTTAAAGAAAATTCAATTAAAGCATTCTTATCCAAATTGTTGGTAATTGGTAAGTACTTAGCAGCCTTAACATCATGTTGACCAACAATATAAGCTTCAATTACTTGACCGATTTCAATACTTTGCTTAATAGAGTTAATTTCTTCAATGCTTTTACCTAATTGAGTTAAATCAATTCTACCGTGAATGTTGTCACTAACAGAAACATTGATTTGTTTTCTCTTGTTAGATTTGATTTGAACCTTAATCTTGTTACCAATTGTTAAATCTTGTAAAGTTTTAACTGATTCATCTACAGGATTAATAACTTCGATGATGTTTTTTGGTGATTTTTTGGATTCAGATTTTGGTGGGATAAAAGATAATAAGAATCTTTGTTGTTCTGGATCGGTCTTCAATAAGTAGACTTTGACACTTTGTTCAGCATAAAACTTGCTAGACATATCTTCTTCTCTACTTAGACCAGTGTAAGATGGTAATACTAAACCGACAAATTTACCATTGAAACCAACAAATATACCTCTTTGGGAGATAGATTTAATATAACCAAACATAGCAGTTTCAGGGCCAGCTTCAGCAACTTGTTCAAAGCTTACAGGTAGCTTTTCTTCAGAAGCAGAAGTAATCAAAGATTGCTTTAAAGAGAAGTTTATAATCTTAGTTTTGGCATCTTTGTCAATAACTAAAGCTTGTATTTGATCACCAATGGTAATCTTCTTTATTAAATTTCTGTTCATTTCAATTCTGGAGTCAGATAAATGACCAACATATACGACACCTCTTATTAATCTATTTTTTAACAATTCAACAATGATAGATTCTTTGGTTTTTTCAACAACTATACATTCTTCTACAGATCTACCTAGCACTAAAGAGTCTAAGATGTTGTTTACTTCTTCAACTTCTTCTTTAGAGTTTAATTTACAAGAGGCAATAATTCTATTTTTGCTTTCATCAACTTGTAGAATCTTAACCTTGACTATTTGATTGACTTTCAAAAATTTAGAAGCATCCTTAACAAAGGCATCAGAAACTTCGTTCTTTGGAATGAAACCTCTAGTATTATTGAAAAATTTGACAGTGACACCGTAGTTGTTGAAAGAATCAACAGTGGCCAAGGAAAATTCACCTTCATTCAAACCTTCAAATCCTGTGATGATCTTGGTATTGTCTTTATCTTGGAAACCATTAACTAATTGTTTTCTTAGAGTCATCATAACTTGTCCGTTTTTTAAATTTATACTCAAAACTCTACCTTTGACCTTAGTACCTATTTTGAATTTTCTTTCTGGATAGTTCAATTTTATATCAGATAGATCATTCATCAATACTTTACCAATGAAGCCATTCATCAACTTCAAAGAAACACCCTTTTTAGCATCAACTTCTCTGACTTCACCAGTCAATATAGTACCAACAGGAACATCTCTTATAGTCAAATATTCAACTTCAATTTGAGATTTCAAATTGGTCAATACAAACATTTCATTAAATTGGTGGTAAGAGACAATTCTACTTTCCTTAATTTGTTTATCTTTGGCTGTAATATCACCTTCAATCTTGGATAAATGAATGCAACCATTAATTTTGTCGTTTAGTTTGACGTAGATGTAAGAGCTATCTCTCAAAATTATCTTTAGAGGTTCTTCAAATTTGAAACCTATAGGGAAAGCGCTAGCGACGTTGTCTTTAGAAGCAGATAAGTTGACAATAGTGTTAGCTTGAGAAACATGCATGAAGGCAAAGTTTTTGTAATCAATTTTAGAAATGACTCTGACAGGGTAGTTTTCACCAATTTCAAATTGATCAACAGAAGAGTTGTTTAATTGAGCCAAACTTAAAATTGCTGGAATAGAACCAAATATTTTACCAAAGACACCTTGTTTGGCATCAACAGAATCAACTAAAAACTTGACATATGCACCTGGCAAGACACTTTCAATGTTGCTAATGGTATCACAGGTTCTCAATTCCTTTGAGGCTTGTCTAGTTAAAGTAACAACTCTATCTGATGTTTTCAAAACAGTAAACAATATGACATTACCTTTTTTGATTAAATCTTGTTCTTCTTCATTGAATTCTTTCTTTGGCAAAAAGGCAGAAATCTTGGTATCTTCTAAACCTAAATCAATTACACAACCATGGTCTTCAATGGTCTTGATGGAACCTTGGATAGTAGCACCCTTTTGTAATATGTCTGTATCATCAACTTCTTTGTTGATATCTTCTGGGTTTATAGTAACAGTTAGTTTCTTTTTTCCCTTCTTAGTAGAATTTTGTAAAACATGATTTTCTATAACTTTACAAGTATAATAGTTACCAACAGGGAACAAATTTTGTAACTTGACTTCTTCTGTTTTATCTTCTTTTTCGTCTTCGTATTCTTCATCTGAAGCATCAGAAACATCAGAGTTTTCATCCATATCAACATCTTCAGGCAATATGTTTGATGAAATGTTTTCAATTGAACAATAACCTAATAAACCATCTTCAAATTCAAAAGTCAAACCAAAATCAGTAACCTTGGTTAATCTACCAAGAAGATTAGAGTTTTTTGGTATAGTTTTGTAAGTAAGATGTTGAAATTTCTTTCTCATATCTTCGTCATCACCTTCTTCGTTATCTTCAATGGCATTGACTGTTTTTCTTTTCTTTGGAGCATTGGTGGTTTCTTCTTCGGTATTGTTGGAAAATAAAACATCACTAGCAGCTTCATTGGCTACTTGTTTCAATTCTAATGGGGTTAAAACAGAAGCACCTCCTCTTGGAAAAGCATTTTCTTCTTCTCTGACCAACTTAGATTTGGTTAATTCTTGTGTGTTATCCGCCTTAGTTAAAGGATTGGTATCTTCAAATGATCTCTTTTTGTTACCTTGTACAACCATATTGTATATTATTATGTTTTAGTATAACTTCGATGGGTTAATCTTCTTGACAAGGAATATGAAAGTACTGAAAAATTTAGTAATCGATAGTTTTAATTGGTGTTTTATCTTACTTTTCTTTAAGATATAGTTAAATCAATAAGCCCAATTACTATACCTAATCAATATTTTTTAAAAATAAATATTCATGCTAGGCACTAGAAATTATTCACTCATGCAGGGAAGGAGCAGTGCTCTAAGCGTGAACCCAAAAAGGAAAAAAAAAGAAAAAAGAAATTTTTTGAAAAAAAAAAAAAAGAAACGTTTTGGTAGAATGATGTCCCAAATAGGAAATATTTGCTAGTAAAATACTGCAGATGTGTTGAAATGACTTGAAATATGTATAATTAGTGAAATAGATGTAGTCATTAATGGTAAAAAAGGCCTTTAATATTGGTATGGCTGTTTTGAATCAAAAATCTAGCCATGTTTTATGTGGAAAATAAGACATGTGTTGTTTTTGACAAGATGAGTTTTTATGTCCGAGACGATAATTCCGACAACTTTATGTCCGAGATTTTTGTAAATAAGTCCGATTCTTAACTCCGAAACGTTTATGTCCGATTATAGAGCTAAGTCCGAAAAATGGGAGCGTCACATTTCAACAAATGTTCTCATGGAAATGTCCAAGCAAGAAAACTACCCAAACAACATAATCCTTCACCCAGGACTAGTGTCAACATCTAACACAAAATGGCTGATCAAAAAAGATTTGTGCAAGATAATACAAATCACACTTTAAGATCATTTGCCTCTAGCAGATCTGGGAACAGTTATTATTCAGAAACAGACGACCCCTATCACTATGATGACAACGAAAATGGCAACATTATAGATATAAAACATCACAGAAAAAGAAGAGAATCCAACTTATCAGCTATCCCAAATTCTAATGAAAACCAGGACTCCTCTTTTAACAACCATATGGCTTTCAATTATTTCAATGACGGCGATATCATTAACGCAAGCAGTTATACTTCTACTCAATCCAACATGGACATAATATTTCAAAATGAAAGTGATTTTGTTGTTCATTCAGACTCTGACTCTCAACTTAATGTCAGACTTGGAAATATAGATGTGAGACACAGACGTAGAAATACTTCCAACACCTTTCAAAGACCTCCTACAACTTATGGGTCTATTCATTCATACCCATTATCAACCACTTCGTCAAATGACTCTAACCATCCATCTTCTACAGCTTCTTCATTGTTTGATCAAGCAGAATCTGTATTAGGCCCATCTAGTGGGGAATATGTTTTTGGCAATGAAGAAGACGAAGACGACAATTTGCTGCCACATGGTCACTATAACACAAACCAAGGGCGCCATAGTAATGGCTCAATGAACGATTTGGGTAATTTTCGTAGACGCAGCAGTACTAATTCTCACTACGAATTGAAAGATTTATCTAAACTTGGTAGAGATGATCTCTTCCGCTTGTTCAAATTCAATTCTAAACATAAACAAACTCAAAAAACTTCACTGCAAAGGTTATACATTTCCGAAGAGGATTTGGTCCTTGGTATCCAAGGTCTATCAACAACACTACTAAAAACTGTTATGTTTTACATCTTAAGTGTTTTGTCTCTAGGGATTTTACCTGTGCTGTGCCATTGGTTTCCTAAGTTAAGAATTGTTTTTCAATACAATAAAAGTGAACTTTTCTGCTCAAATAAAGTGCTCATTGAAACTGAATTAGGTGACTTAGATATCATTCCTGTTTCCAAGGAATGGTATGGCAACAAAAAGATAAATACAGTATTTGCCTATCCAGATGAGAAGTATTCGGGTTATTCTTTGAAAGTCTTGAGTTACTTCAACTACAGGTTTTTTAGACTGTATTATGACCCATTAGAAGATATGTTTAAAACTAATAAGGATTGGTATGATAAAGAAAATTGGACTGATTATGACTTAGTTCAAGAAGGTGTGTTTACTGAGGAAGGTACTATTGATGATAGAATTAAACTATTTGGTCATAATTCATGTCAACTTGAAGTCAAAAGCATAATGGAATTAATTTTTCAAGAAGCACTGCATCCATTTTTTGTTTTCCAAATTTTCTCAATGATTTTATGGGCATATGACGATTATATCTACTATGCTTTGTGTATTCTAATAATTTCTGTTTTGTCAGTTGCTCAAACAGTCTTTGAAACAAGGCAATCATCTTTAAAGTTGCAAAGTTTGGCACACACTGAAAGCTCTGCTAGAGTATTCAGAAATGAATTTTGGATGAGTATTCCTAGCACCGAAATTATTCCAGGTGATATTATCGACATTTCAGACCCTAATTTAAAAAACATTCCTTGTGACTGTTTATTATTAAGTGGACAAGTACTGGTCAACGAATCCATGCTTTCAGGTGAGTCTATTCCTATAAATAAAACCTCCTGTAATTCCAGCTTTTTGTTGAAGTCATTTTTTGATAAAAGCTTAAGCAAGGAATCCAAATACAAACTGTACAATGGTACTGAAATTATCAAAACAAAAGCCACAGAATCTAATCCCCAAGTTACGGCTTTGTGTTTAACTACTGGATTCAACACTGTTAAGGGGTCTTTGATAAGATCAATTGTTTTTCCTTCGACTTCTAATAAAGATAACGGTAAAGATATGACAAAGCAAGCTTACAAGTATATTTTCTATATGACTTTACTAGCCTTGTTAGGATTTATGATTTCTGCAGTCAATTTTAAAAGACTGCATTTACCTACCAAGCTGATTATTGTTAGAGCCTTGGATATAGTCACTATAGTTGTTCCACCAGGTCTTCCAGCTACATTATCAGTAGCAGTGACTTTTTCCATTAGTAGATTGAAAAACAAATGTAAAGTTTTCTGTATCAAGCCTACCAAGATTAATTCCGCAGGTGGTGTTAGTTGCTGGGTTTTTGATAAAACAGGAACGTTGACTGGTGAAGGGTTAGTTGTCAAAGGTATTATTGAAAACTCCGAAAGTATTGTTAATATTGAAAAGGATAATTATGAAGGCGCTGTTATCTCTAGCATCAACGATTTATCTATGAAGATGCTGCAATATTGCTTGGCTTGCTGTCATGGAAATACATTAGTGCGTGATCCTAACAATGGGAATACAGAGATAATAGGTGATCCTTTAGATGTAGAAATGTTCAACTTCACTAATTCAAAAATGTCCGAAACAGCACATGATGATGGGTTTTTGATTAATAATAAGTATAACGTGTTTAAAGTTTTTGAATTTGATTCTCATTTAAGAAGAATGGGTGTCTTGATGGAACATGTTTCCAAAAAAAATACTTTCTTTTCTTTGGTTAAAGGATCTCCAGAAAGCATTTTGAATTTGTGTAATCCACATACAATTCCACACAATTACGACTCCATAGTCAAGCACTATGCCCATCAAGGTTACAGACTTATTGCATTAGCTGGGAACACTATCAATCTATCTTCTGGACACGATGCCGAGGATACCAGAGAATATTGTGAACAAAATTTGATGTTCTTAGGCTTCATAATATTTGAAAATAAGATAAAACCTCAATCTAGACCAGTTATTATGGAATTGAAAAATGCAGGTATTCCTAGTATCATGTGTACTGGTGACAACATTTTGACAGCCATATCTGTCTCCAAAGAAGCTAGTATTTTGAGAAATGAAGAGTACTGCTTTGTTCCTATTTTCAATGAAGATCAAGAAAAACTTCAATGGGAATGTGTAGACAATCCAGATATTAAACTTGATTCTGATAGTTTACAACCATTGGATCAAGATGTGGTTGAAAAGGGCTTTTCTCTTGCTGTTACTGGTGATGCTTTTAATGAAATTTTTGGAGATCACGTCAAATTAAGCACCGATAATGAAGAAGAGATTGAGGAAACTCACGATGCTCACTTTATCAAATATAGCAACCACTACAAATCAGTTGTTTTGATGAAGGGAAAAGTCTACGCAAGAATGTCACCAGATGACAAAGAAGACTTAGTCAACAACTTGCAAGATCTAGATTTTAATGTTGGATTTTGTGGTGATGGTGCAAATGATGTGGGTGCTTTAAGATCTGCAGACTGTGGTGTTTCTTTATCTGAAGCTGAAGCAAGTGTTGCTGCTCCGTTTACTTCCCAAATATTCGACATTTCTTGTGTTTTAAATATTATGAAGGAAGGTAGATGTTCTATTGTTACTTCCTTTTCATGTTTCCAATACATGTCGCTGTATTCAGCCATCCAGTTTATTACAGTCACTGTATTATACAGTCAAGGTTCTAATCTAGGTGATTTACAGTACTTATTTATAGATTTGCTGTTGATTATACCTTTAGCTATTACTATGTCATGGTCTGCTCCAAATTACGGTCCGTTAGTCAGTAAAAGACCATCTATGAACTTAGTTTCATCAAAAATCTTAGTGCCTATAGTTATCAATGTCTTTTTGATACTATTGGGACAAATGATTCCATGGTATATCTCAAAGTTTATGAAGTGGTACGTAAAGCCAGTCGTTGGTGGACAAGAAGATATCAACTCAACAGATAATACAGTTTTGTTCTTGGTTTCAAGTTTCCAATACATATTTATGTCAGTGGTTTTGACTCAAGGCCCTCCTTATAGAGAATCTATTTTTGATAACCATGCCTACATTAGCAATGTATTTGCGTGTATCGTTGCAACATTAGCATTGATGTTTGGTAAGTATAACAACATGTTTGGTTGTTGGATGCAATTGACTGAATTGAGTTTTGCATTTAAAACATTCATTCTGAGTTGGTGTATTTTAGAATTCTTTGGCCATGAATGGCTTCCAAAGATGTTCAACAAGAGATTCAAGAAAAAAGTAAGCAGTAAGAGGTATAAAAGAATTTTGCAAAGAGAGAAGTACATGAGCGTATAAACATTGTATATATTTTACTTATTATTTAGTCGATGCGTTTCTTAAAGATAATACAATATTCCAAACAACAGACACATAGCTGCTAAACAAGGGTTGATCGTCGTTAGGAATGAAGGAGAAATTAATGAATTGCATTACTGGCCAAAGCAAGTAGTTGATTGCTAATGTGCTTAAGTATATTTTTTTGATTTTGTTTCTAAAGGTGTATACATCACCAGCGTCCATAATGTAGTTGGCAAACGCAAAAAAGCAGTATAATGAGATAGGAGAGTAAAACAGCTGATCAGAAAGAATCCTTTCAAATGTTTGAACTATAGAAGGGTCTTCTGTGAATAGCTTGTTCAGTATGATATACCAAGGAACTTGAAAGTTTGCCATAAAGCTACCCCAAAAGGTGAAACATAGTAATCTCCACAGTTGAACATCATTAGTGTGTTCAATGGAGTCTAGTAAATAAATGCTGTCATTGTCTATAAGGGAGTTTTGATACTCTAAATCATCAAGATCAAGAGCGTCGCTGTTATCTTGGTTGCTGTTGGTTATTCTCGCATCCAACAAATCGCCTGATAGTCGTATGTTATTAGCTCTGCTTGAAAAACAGGTTATCAATTGCGCAACTATATCTGAAAACCCATTTAATAATCCGTTTGCAATAACTGTGGCAAATAGCCTGTTTTTCTTCATCAATTTAGTTCTATAGTCTTTGAAGTAGATGAAATTTAAACCTCCTAGAAGGAATAACAAAAACAAGAGTAGATATGATACACGACCACCAGCCTTTGGAATTCTTTGAACATTTATTCTGTTAACTTTATTCCTGAGTTTTAGCAAAACAGACATAACTTTGTTGTTATAATTTTTGTTAAAAAACAGTCTATTAATTGTAGAGTTATTATCAATGGAGTCAAACTCAGTTATAAAAGTAGTTTGGTTATCCATATCAGAATCGTTATTTCTATAGGAGCTGCTGTTGTCTCTAAAGTCAGATGAATTCATTAGCAATGAGTTGATCATTGGTATGAAATTTGGCTCAGGTTGAATTATCCCATCATTCTCATCTATTAGGTTGTTTGTATTCGACCTATCAATGGGTTCAGGCTCGATAGATATCAATGCTTGTAAAGATTTCCTTTTACTTGGCTTAGTTTTATCAGGTAGAATAATAGTATTTGAAGGTGTGTTTTTGAATGTTTTCAAATGCAGGTTCTCATTAGAATCTCCATCTTCACCAGTATTGTAGCTTTCCATTGTAGCTCACGTGAAGTTGGTATTGATCTAGCTTGATCTTAGGTATTCAGAGCACCTGTTTGTACTAGTTATATATTTAAAAAAAATTATAAAGCTGCGACGGCTCAAAGCTGCTTATCGGCAGGTACGTGTTATTTGGGGGGGGTTTCAAAAGTCCACCGTGTAGCGATTTAAATCTTATCTCCGAATAATATGATTTATATTAATATTTTTGTTACATTTTTATTGGTAAGTATGACTTACCTCTTTCGGAAAATTTTTTATTTTTTTTTTGAAGAAAACTTAGATCAAAAAGTAGCAATTTTTTTTATTTTTTTGTTTCAAAAACAAATTTATTATTTCCTAAAAGGGTAAAAATAAACTTAACTTTTGTGAAAAATTATATTTCTTGAATTTTTTTTACGCATTATTTCAAAGTAGATCTCTTGTTTTCTCTGTCTACATCAAATAATTAAACAAAAATGCTGTTTATTATGATACACAACGTTATGTTCTTTTTTCAATACTAGCTGTTTGCAGTATAGTCAAACTTTATGGTGCTTATTTTGGCTGTATGCTGGAAGCACTCAATATTGTAAGGGAATCAAATAAGTGATAAAATTCGTGTATTTTATGAAATTCGAAAACAGTGAAGTCGTTTTTTTTTTCACGATTTGAAAAATTCCCTTTTTTGGCATAGGGCGTTTTGAGAGTTTTTTTTCGCCTATGGTGTAGTTTTTCAATTATCATTCCTTAGTATGGGCAAAAATTTAGCTTGGGTATACATTTTTCAATGTATGGAATAAAATATTGAATTTAAATATTGCTACAATTAAAAAGAGAAATAGATCCTCAAGACCTAAATAACAGCTAACAGTATAATAAAATGTTGATTCCAAGAGAAGAAAGAACTAAGATTCACGCTGCCTTATTCAACTGTATGTAGGATATTGTGAGACCACATAAACAACTTTTTGAAAAAGACCCCCAAACAGCATATATGCATTGAGAAGTAGTCATGAATAATGGATACTTGAAGAGTAACAAGTTTTAATTAAAGGATGGTTCAACAAGTTTTTTTTTTTCTGACAGAAGTGCCAGATTTATATGGGTATGCCCAAGAGAAGATATGAAATAGCCATGTGTATGAAAACAGATTTACGTTGAGATTGAATGTAAAAGCAGATGAAAGAGATTATGATAAAGAAGTGGCAAAAAGAACGATACAGAATGGAAAGAAAGGTGTAGATATAACAAGTGATTACAAAAAAAATATGAAACTTTATTGATTGATTATGATCGAAAAATATTGCAAACTGACATTATGAAGAAAGAAGATTATAACAACAGATGAAGTGAAGTATCGAAAAAACGGCTTTTTGATACAAAGAATAGTAGAAACTAAGATCTTATTAGCAAAAACAAATGAGGCTAATTGCAGAATAAGCATCATTGTAATTATAGCTATGTGACCATGGACCAAAATGCCAATTGAATCTTAAATTTTTCATGGTTAAAAGAAGAAAGTCTGCAATCTATCACTTCTAGAAGAAAAAAATTTAAAGTAATAATCAAAAGAATGTTCTTCAATTCACATCTGAAAATAAAGTTGCAATCTACATCGTGTATTTGTTATCAACTGAAGAAGAAACCTAATGAATCAAAACATCCTATTAAAAAATTTTGTTCAAAGAAATGCTATATGATTATTTGTAAAAACTCCCTGTAGATCCAAATCTTTACTAACAATTACCTAAATTTTAAAAACCAAATAACTTTAATAAACAGCTGGTGTTTTAGTCGCCAAGAAGGACTTCGAAATCCAACACGATGAAATTGCCACCAAGAACTTATACGTCATCAAGGCCATGCAATCTTTAACCTCTAAAGGTTTCGTCAAGACCCAATTCTCATGGCAATATTACTACTACACTTTAACTGCTGAAGGTGTAGAATATTTAAGAGAATACTTACACTTAGGTGAAAACGTTGTTCCATCCACCCACAACGCTAACGCCAACGCTAACCCAGCTCAAAACAAGAAGTACTAAATTTATTGAATTTTCCCAACTTAATACATTACCTTTTTATACTACCTGTATTATAAGTAATACAAGAAAAAAGAATATGAATAAATCATTGAGAACAGGTTTTTTTTTTATATAAAATCCTGTTTGTATGTGTATTTAAAAATATATTAATCAAATAAAATCAATAAGCGTCAAGTATATATAATTGTTATATATAACATAATTATAAACTCAAGAAATTCTTGGAATATCAGAAAACTTAAATAATATTGGATTGGATTCTTTACTATTAGGTCTAGCAGCTTTTTTTGACTACAGTGAAATTCAATTTGGTTTTAATCAATTAAAGCGTCTTAGGTGACAAAAACTCTTGAAATATTTCACAAAGATTAGAATTTTTTAACATTTTGAGTATTGGGCCATAAGCAAGGGTTTCAATAAGTGCGACTACTAAGATGGAAAGTTTGCTTTACCTTATGCTGTATTAAAAATAGCTTTAATAAATATGCACCAGTGTGTGCTACTGTTATAACAAAAATTCAATAAATAAGCAACGATAATGACTACAAATTTGAACTTTAAAAAGGGAAAAAGAAGAATCAAAAGTACTGTAAAAAAATTTAATCCTCAGGTTGATATTATTAATAGCCAATTAGCCGACGACATCTTAAAGCTCAATGGTATGCATGATAGTCTTCATTTGCAAAAAAAAGTGAGAGATGAAGTGAGTAGTAATGAAACATTGCATGTATCCGAAAATTCAGAACGTAATGTTAATATGAAAGAAGATGACTTGCCTTTTGCTTCATTAAAAACACTGGAAATCTTAAAACAGAATGATCTTCTGATGAGCCAACTCTCAAAAAAATTCAATTTTTTCAGTAGACCATCAATAGTGGATCAGATAAATTTATTAAAATTTCCAACCTCATTTACTTGCAAGCAAAACAACTGCAACATGAGTTTTATAACTGAATTGAATTTAAAAAGGCATGTGGTTTTAGAGCACTTAAACTGTGACATTAAAGAAAATATAAATTCTATAAATTTGATATGTAATAAGTGTGTACAAGAAAAAATGTGCATGTTTCTGTTTACTGATTTGCACGAGTACTTAACTCACTATCGTAGACATGAATCCAAAGAGTTTTGTGGGTTTATAAATCACATTTTTGTTGATTTGAATAGGGAAGTTGATGGTAGCAACTTTATGATGCTCGGTAACAATGACATTTTAAGCGAAAAATACAGCTTTGTGGTCAAAAGAAATGAGATTTTTGAAATAAATCAGATGCTGGCCAGGTTGAGGACAAACCAGGGTCTAGATACATGGCAAATTGAGCAAATGTAGAATCAACAAGGATTGACATGTTCAGCACGTGCTCAGCATATTGCCTATTAACCAAGGTAGTGAAACATAACAAAGGGCTGAACACATTGCGTTTGAGCCAGAATCGTCAGTATACCACCTGCTGAGCAAATGCAAAATCAGCCAGCGTACTGGACACACTCCCTAGACTCCGTGTACTGCTCCACTCTATGATCGCCATCCACATCCGTGTCACGTGATACTTGTTTTTCAAACCGGTATTCCCATTACGTAGGAGAAGGATTAACAATCGCAGCCACCAAAAAACTTCATACGCCATTTTCACCTTGTTTTTTTTTTCATGCCTTGTAAGGGTTCTTTACATGAGGGAGACTCGTGAAAATAAGACATTTTAAATTAGCCTACCAGCAAAACCGGTATTTCCTAGGGAGCATATTATTCGTAGCATATATCCTGTACCTTTTATATTGGCTTTTAACGATCGGATTTAGAATATCAACGAAAAACTTTAATCTTCTAAAACACCAAACATGAGAAGAAAAGTTAATTACTCGCAAGGTGATAACCTACCGTTACATGCAACACCACAACAATCTTTACAGCAACAGAAGCTTATTGATAAGAAAAATAAGCAACAGGAGGAGGATGAAGAAATGAAGAAGATGAGATTGAAGCAGGAACTTTTTTTACAAAAAAAACAACAACAAACTAGAGAGCAGTTGCTATCAAAGATGAATGCAGCAGGGTCTTCTCAAAGGGCATCTACAGGAACTTCTAGTAACAATTCAAGAAATACATATTCTTCTTCAAACACTCAAAAACAAAGCACTAATTATCGTAGTTCTCATCAAGCATCACAAAAGCATCAACCTGTACCGGTTTCAAATCAAACACTTTATAAAAGCCAAACAACAAACAAAAATGATAAATACACTATACCTGGAGGTCTTGAAAACTCTAGGCAAACATCTATAAACAGCCAAGGAAGCAATCACTATCAACCACAACAGCATCAATTTTCTCAAACATATCACCAGCCTGAGAGTAATACACAACCAAATTACTACATAGCCCAAGATCTTTCTTTTACAAATATGGCAAAATCCGGTGTTTTGGGGTCCACAATGAATGACCAAGTCACCAATTCAGGCTACTCAAGACCGCCGCCTCCTTTGAATGTTAGTACTGCTGGCTACGGTTATTCTCAAGACGGTAATTTTGTCTCTCCTATGGGTTCATCCCCATCTTCTAGCAGCACATTGTCAAATAACATAATGATGAAGAATTTAAGTTTGAATGGAAGAGATCCAAATTCTTCTATGTTATCTTCGGGTAGTAACAATTATAATGAATTAATTACAGAGCAGTTAACATACAGTAACTTGCATAAGGGAAATAGTGCTGGATCTCATGAAGCTAACATATACACACAGCATGGTGAGGATCCTAAAGAAGTAGCATCCAAACTATTTTACAAGTACGATGTTACTAAATCCGGAAGACTGACAACCAATGAGTTACAACAAGTACTTCAAAATGATGATCATTCTAAATTTCAAAAATCCAGTATTGATTCCATAATCAACTTATTTGGTGTTTCAAGATTTAATACTTTGAATTTAAACGAATTTGTTTACATGTACCAAAAGCTAAACAAGTGGAGAAATGTTTATATAAGACATGACACAAATGGATCTCATACTTTGACCACTTTAGAATTTACGGAAAGTGTCAAAAGCATGGGCTATAAAATCCCAATTGAGGTAGTTGAGAATTTATTTGAGCAATTTGCTGACCTCATTGGTGGTTCCAAATGTTTGAAATTTGACAGGTTTGTTGAAAGTGTTATATGGCTTATCAGATTAACCAAAGTGTTTAGACAATTTGATGTTGAAAATAACGGTGTGGGTGTTATAGAGTATAAGGATTTCATAGATGTTGTATTATACCTAGGTAAATTTTTGCCTAAATAAATCAATTTGCACTTAATTAGATATATATCTTTTTTTTCATTATTTTAAAAGCTACTTATAGCTTGTTATTTCTTCTATTAAGAGCACTACTTACATTGTAGCTTTTTGTGACTTGTATCACAAAACTTCAATGATGACGTTGAATGATTTAACCAAAATACTACGGTTAGGGATATCAGATTTAAGTGTTCAGCTCTTCTGGTTTTGTGGAAGTTAAGTTTCAAAGTGATAATTAAGTCACAAATAATCATATTCCAATTGCTGTTAACAAAATTTTACTTCGATTTTGTTTAATGGATCATATTATGAAGTAAAGACCAACACATCTAATACGTTATTTCATTTCTTTGAAAGCAAAAAAAATAGTAATAATAACAATGAACACAAGAGATTTAAATACACCTGTAAGCTTCAACAGTCATATTGATCGTTTGAATTCGACTGCAACACAAACTGATTACGAAGAAAATACAGCTAAACCAGCTTTAGCCAACTCTTCTTCTGTTAGTTGTGAGCTGGTTTTAGGAGCTGATTTATCATATCAGTTTACAAGAATCACTAATCAACTAAATCAGCAACAACTGAATAGTTCTGTTATTGAACCAGTCAATGTAACCAACGATGTGATTACTCCGGTTGATGGACTAAGTATAGGGTCTCAAGATGATGCCTCAGACTTGGGATCTATTTCTAAAGAGACTTTCAACATGTACAAGGCCTTGAATGATAACAGCGACATTATTGATTCAGCTAACTCGGTTGTTCCTATAAAGTTCCCCAGTGGTACTGCTGGTGATAACAGTGAGTCCTTTAGTGGTGTCTCCCTTTCATCAAAAGCAGGATTTTTAAAAAAGTCTTCATCCAAAATAGAATCAGCATTTGGTAAAGCGAGTACTACTTTAGCTGCAAGTGCCAATAACTTGGCAAAGCAATCACCAATGGCCAAAATTTTTACTGGAATATCTTTCGAATCTTTTAAGTTTAAAGAATTGGAAGATAGGGTCATGAATTATAACTTAGTAGATGTTGATTTAGGGGATAAAGGTAACTCAGCTTTGAGTGCTGAAAAGAGCACTGTTGATAAGTCTTTTAAAACAGCACCGCAATCTACTTTGTCAAACAATAAATCAAGCACACAACATAATTTGTGGAAAATGAATGAAGGACAAATTTACATTGAATCACAATCTTTAGCTAAATTGAACCCAGATTTAGAAATTGGATTAGAAAATTTACCAAAACAGAGATTATCAAATGTGTTTAAACATTCCAACAAAGCTGTATTATGCAAAAAGAATATAGGTTCAAATAACCTAGTTAATTTAATGGTTGTAGGCCAACAAGGAATGGGCAAATCTACCTTTGTCAATACTTTATTTCAAAGTGAAATTTTGAAAACAGGAAGTGATTTTAAAAACGAATACTTTGATGTTGGTTCTAAAGTGGCCAAAAAAAGAATCTTTACAGAATATGCTGATCCATTAAATAAAGATACACCTTCTACGACTACTATTCAAAAAACTTATGTAATGTTAGAAGAGAATAAAGTAAATTTAAAGTTGTGCATTATTGATACGCCAGGTTTTGGTGACTATTCTGATAACTCTTTTTCATGGGTTCCAATATGTGAATATATTGACTCTCAGTATACTAATTACATGTTCAATGAGGAACAACCGTATAGGGATTTGTTACTTGATTCAAGAGTACATTGTTGTTTGTATTTTATTAATCCTACAAACAAGGGCCTTACGGCCTTGGATGTAATTGCTATGCAAGAAATAAGTAAAAGAGTAAACTTGGTTCCTGTTATTGCAAAATGTGATGGATTAACAGAGACTGAATTCTTTCATTTCAAGAAGGATATTAAAGAAATTATAAAAGTACAAAAAATTAAGATATGTGATTTGCTATGTTCAGAAAACCAAGTTGATTATTCTGAAGAGGTCCATGAAAATGAGAAGTGTTTGGCCAATATGGAAGAGATTTATGATTACCCATTTGGAGTAGTAGGAGGAACATACTTTGAAGACAAACAAACATTTGGAAGAATGTATAGACATGGGTTTGTTGATGTTATGGACGAAAATGTTAGTGATTTTGTAAAATTAAGAAAATTCTTGGTTGAAGACAAAACCTTGGATTTAATTGAAAAGACAAATATGTATTATGAAGAATGGAGGGATAAGTTATGCATGCTCAGATACAAAAAAGTGAATGAGGTGATTAAAATGAAGGAGCTTGAAGCCCAAAACGATAAAGAGGACTATGAAGAAGGTGCAGTCGACAATTTGTTAATACCAAATATAGACGACGATAAATTTAATAAAATGAAGGGAATGGTATTAGAAGGAGATGGCATTAATAGCAATAAGTTGAGGGTATATGAGGTGTACGAAGTAATCAATAAAAAGTACTTGGACAGACACATGATTGACTGGGACCCCATATTCATTCATAAGCAATGGGAGTTAAAAAAGGCATTTAGCAGTGCGGTCTATGAACAAGACAAAAAGTTCAAAGAATGGAAGAGAAATTTGTTTAATAAGCAAAGCAAGTACAATGAGGAGATTGATGCATTGGTCACTAAGGTAAAGAGCTACCAAAGGGAATGTTCCAAAATAGAGGAAACAATCAATAAAATGAGAATGGGAAAACAAAATAATGTAAAGGCAACCTAGAAATGGACATGGCAACCACCCATCTACTCTCTTGATTTAATAATATAAGTATATATTATATATTTACATATTCTAATCTCTCGGATATAAACCTGAATCTGTTATAGTGTGTAGCGTTCCATATTTCAATGGCAGTAAGTTTCTTTTTTCTCATAATTAACCAAACTGAATAAACTTCCTAATTAGGCAATTTTTACTCCTATCCAGCCAAAAAAAATTTACAGCTTATTTTTTCACTTTTATTATGGGTTGAAAAAAAAATAGTGCAGAGTATAAATACCGAACATCGCTTTAGTTATCAGAATAATATACCTATATAATATTGAATAAGAAGTACTGTTGAAACTTTAATATAAAAAAATAGTATAGGTTATAGACCACATCCAAATACTACTAGAAAGAGTACAGGCGTACTCTTGGTAATATACTGACCAAAAAAAAAATAGAAATAGAAATAAAAGAAGTGTTATGATGAGAATTTTTCTTATAATAGATAATTTATACTTTAAAGTATATCTGGCATCTCTAGTATTAAAAGATGGCGCTGCAGTTTAAGTACTGTTGGTGTTGTTTTTGTTGATTTCACAAAATTGTATCTGATGAACTTCACATTTTTATTTTACTTTTTTTTTTTTTGGTTTACTGGTATATTGTTTATAAGTGTTTGTAGTGTTGTTTGTGCTTGTATGAGACACTCACGAGACTTCTTGTTTTTTGATAACAGTAGCATGGATTAAAGTGATGCAAGGGTTTCATACTCCAGCTGGAGGCAATTAGCATGATAATTTGAGATCAAAACTCCATTAACGTGTCATATCTTCTTGGTTTGCAACACTTGTGCAATGTTATTTGCTTCTTGTATGCTTATCTCCGATAAAATGAGCTATTTATTTTAACTTTTCGTACCTAAATAAACGTGACCTCCTACAACTTCTTATATCCGAAGCTCGTTATCTTCTCTCCCAAACTCCTACATCCGATAAACATTCCAGCCCCCTTTCATTATATTTACGAACTTCTCTCCTGTGTATCGTTTATAAAATCATACAACCAGACAAAAAAAAAACACCACCCAAAAGCGTTAAAATCCGGCTTACTTCCGACATTGTCCCATTCGCTTATGCTGTATTTTCATGTCGCCCTATGACAAGCTGCTATAAAAAAATTTTCTCACTACGGCGTGTTTTTCTACTTCTCGTTAATAAGTCGATTCCTAAGATAATATGATGTGATCTATTTATCGATACTTGTTATTTCAGTATGAAACATTTGATTACTAGGGCAGGTATTTAAGCTGTGCACGTTAACATTTTTAGTTCATTTAAGTTCATAGATCCGTTAAAGGAATATAAACAATAGTTAAGAAAAAACCACACACAAGCTATATAATACTATATAATAAATTTACAATGGGTTTAACCGAGGCTCTAAATGCTGCTGTGTTTCCTTCAAATTCAACATTAACTAACTTGTTGATAAACAATGATAAGCAAAATCCTTTATCTTTCAATCAAGTATTGAACAATGTTTACGATATACAACCACATTTATCTACAATTGAAAAATACTGGGCTTCCTGGTACATGTACATGAACAATGATGTTTTAGCCACAGGTATCATGTTCTTTGTCTTACACGAATTCATGTACTTCTTCAGATGTTTACCTTGGTTCATAATCGATAACTTGAAATGGTGCCAAAAATATAAAATCCAACCTACTAAGAAACCTTCATACAAAGAACAAATGCACTGTTTGAAGTCTGTATTACTATCACACTTCTTGGTTGAAGCCATTCCTATTTGGACTTTCCATCCAATGTGTGAAAAATTAGGTATTACTATGGAAGTTCCTTTCCCATCTTGGAAGAAAATGGCCATGGAAATCTCTCTATTTTTCTTCTTAGAAGATACTTGGCATTATTGGGCTCATAGATTATTCCACTTCGGTATTTTCTATAAATATATTCATAAACAACATCATAGATACGCTGCTCCATTCGGTCTAGCTGCTGAATATGCCCATCCTCTTGAAACCTTATCTTTGGGTTTTGGTACTGTTGGTTTCCCAATTATTTATTGTTTATTCTCAAAGAATCTACATTTATTCACCTTATGTCTATGGATCACCTTGAGATTATTCCAAGCTGTTGATTCTCACTCCGGTTATGACTTCCCATGGTCATTGAATAAGTTCTTGCCTTTCTGGGCCGGTGCAGAACATCACGATTTGCATCATCATTACTTCATCGGTAACTACGCTTCTTCTTTCAGATGGTGGGATTACTATTTGGACACTGAAGCTGGTCCTGAAGCTAAGATGGAAAGAGAAGAAAGAATGAAGAGAAAATCCGAATAATTATACTTCTTTTCTTTTGATTAGTTAAGTGCTATATATATATTTGAAACCTCATAAAAACTCAATCCCATAATAACGACATTTTTAACTACAAAACACAAATAAAAAGTCTTATTTGTTATTTAAAGCTTTATTTCTATTTTTTGTTTAAAAACATATATATATATACAGATGTTAATTTGTTTCTTTTTCTTTTACTATTTAATAGTTGTCAGCAACCCATTTTCTACAGTTCTTGAACAATTGGATCCATGGACCATAACCCTTCCATTCTTCAGTGCCTTCCTTTGGATAGTAAGAGTTGGCTTCTAATCTAACAACTCTTTCTGGATGAGGCATCATGGATAAAACTCTACCGTTTTCAGAAACACAACCAGCAATACCATTTGGAGAACCATTTGGATTGTATGGGTGAACTTGAGAAACTTCACCGTTGTAATCAACATATCTGATTGGACATAAATCAGCAGCTTCAAATGAGTCTACAGATTTGTTGATGAAAGTAGCTTGACCTTCACCATGAGCGACAGCAATTGGAATTTCAGCACCTTCCATATCTTTGAAGAAGATAACCTTGTCATCAATGTTTTCAGCAACCTTGATTACACAAACTCTGGCTTCATATTGCTCAGATCTGTTTCTGGTAAAGATTGGCCACTTGTTGGAATCCTTGTTTCCATTAATCAAATCACCTAATCTGGTAAGGAATTGACAACCGTTACAGGCACCAATAGCAAAAGTGTTCTTTCTTACATTGAAGAAGTCATTGAATTCTTCTCTTAAGTAATCGTTGTACAATACAGAAGTAGCCCAACCATTACCGGCACCTAAAACATCACCGTAAGAAAAACCACCACAAGCAGCTAAACCAACGAAATCCTTCAAAACAACTTTTTTGCTCAACAAATCAGTCATGGTAACGTCATAAGTATCAAATCCTGCTTGTTGGAAACTCCAAGCCATTTCGTAGTGTCCATTGACACCTTGTTCTCTTAAGATAGCAACTTTAGGTTTTCTAGAAGCATCTAACAAAGCAGCTTCTTGTGGACCTACCTTGTATGGAATCTTATATTGAATACCATTAGTAGCGTTGAATGAGTCCAAGTTGTTAAATTCTTCAGTGGCAGAAACTGGATTGTCTCTTAACTTTTGAATTTGGTAAGAGGTTTCATACCAGGTCTTCAAGTGAGAAACAATTGAGGATTCATGAATAATCTTGTTTTCATTGTTCTTGATGGTTAAGTTGTTTGAAGCGGAGTTGATTGTACCAATTTGATGGATCAAGTCAGATTTAATGTTAAACTTGTTTAAAATTTCAACAAACTTGGCATAATCACAAACTTGGAAAACAGCACCTAATTCTTCATTGAACAAGTAACTGATCAAATCTTTTTCTTCTTTAATTGGTAGTTCTAAATCAATACCAACTCTTGATGTGAAGGCCATTTCTAACAAAGTAGTGATTAAACCACCATCAGAAATATCATGGTAGGATTCAACAATGTCTTGTTGATGTAACTCGATAGAAGCATTGATAAAGTTCTTTAATAACAAGTTTTCTCTAACAGTTGGACATTCGTTACCTAATTGGTTGTAAACTTGTAGTAAAGCAGAACCACCCAAAGTCTTGTAACCATTAGCTAAATCAACATAAACTAAAGAGCCTTTAGTAGTGTTCTTGGTGTTTAGTTCAGGAGTCCAAGTTCTGGTGGTATCATTGACAGCACTGAAACAAGTAATGTTCAAAGATAACGGAGCAGTGACTTCTTTGGATTCAGAAGTATTGGAATCTTTCCATTTCATCTTCATAGACATAGAATCCTTACCAACAGGAATGGCTAAGTCCAAATCAGGACATAAATCAATACCAATGGCTTGAACAGCTTCGTATAACTTGGCACCTTCACCTTGATGAGAAGCAGGAGACATCCAGTTAGCAGAGATCTTACAGTTCTTCAAAGATTTGATGTCGGCAGAAAGAATGTTTAATAGAGATTCAGCAATAGACATCTTAGCAGAACCAGCAGCAGAAATCAAGGCCAAGGTAGGTCTTTCACCCATACTTAAAGCTTCACCTTGAGCATGAGAAATATCATTGATGGAAGAAGTAGCTGGGTATAAAGAAGTAGCAGTGATACCACAATCAGCAACAGGAGTTTGATAAGGACCAACAAATTGATCTCTATCAATTAAACCAGTAACAGTTCTATCACCAATGGTAATCAAGAAAGACTTAGAGGCTACAGCAGGTAAAGATAATACCTTTTCCAAAGCATCAGCAAACTTGATGGTTGATAAATCAGCAGCCTTTAAGATCAAGTCAGAAGTGACAGCTGATTTTGACATCTTTGGTGGTTTACCGAATAAAATGTCCATTTCCAAATCAATAGGAGTGGAGTTTAAAAGAGGATCATTTAAGACTAACTTTTGTTCAGCTGTGGCATGACCAACAACAGCAAATGGAGCTCTTTCTCTCAAACAGATTTCTTCAAATAATGGCAAGTCCTTTGGATCAATACCTAAGACGTATCTTTCTTGGGATTCGTTACACCAGATTTCCAAAGGAGACATGTTTGGTTCTAAAGTTAAAATCTTTCTTAAATCAAAAATAGCACCCAAGTTGTTGTCGTGGACCAATTCAGGCAAAGCATTAGATAAACCACCGGCACCAACATCATGGATAGATAAAATAGGGTTACCTTTTTGAGAGGAACATGAGATGGAACATTGTGGTTTGTCACACTTGCAATCAGTGGTTTTGTTTGGACCTAAAGAAACACAAGCATTGATAACTTCTTGACATCTTCTTTCCATTTCAGGATTACCTCTTTGAACTGAAGCAAAGTCTAGGTCAGCATTACCATCTTCAGTGTTACCGGAAGAAGCAGCACCACCACCTAAACCAATTAACATACCTTGACCACCAAGAACAATCAACAAATCATTTGGTCTAATTGGTGTATCCTTGACTGAAAATGATGGACGAATGGAACCCATACCACCAGCCAACATGATAGGTTTATGGAAACCTCTAATATCTCTTTTGACTCCACTGGTTTTGTTGTCTTTATCTTCAATGAATGTTTCCAAAGTCAAAGTTCTGAAGTAACCGTTAATGTTTGGTCTACCAAATTCATTGTTGAAAGCGGCAGAACCTAGAGGAGCTTCAATCATAATATCTAAAGCAGAAGCAACATGGGAAGGTTTACCTAGTTTGTCTTCTTCGCTCAAGAACTTCTTTTCCCAAGGTTGAATGAATCCAGGAATATTCAAATTACTTACAGCAAAACCACTCAAACCACACTTGGTCTTGGAACCTCTACCGGTAGCACCTTCATCTCTAATTTCACCACCTGAACCGGTGGAAGCACCTGGGAAGGGAGAGATAGCAGTAGGATGGTTATGTGTTTCAACCTTCATCAATAGGTGAACTTGTTCAAGTTGTTGGTTCCACAACTTACTAGAGTATTGAGGAGACATATAGAATTCATCTTTGGTGTGTGTCAAGTCCATGACGGCAGCATTGTCTGAATAAGCAGAGACAACAAAATCAGAAGTCTTCTTAAAGGTGTTTTTGATCATTTGGAATAAAGTCATTGGTTTTTGTATGCCATCAATTTCCCAAGATGCATTGAATATTTTGTGTCTACAATGTTCAGAATTTACTTGTGCAAAGGAGAATAATTCTACATCTGTTGGAGATCTGTCAACAAAGCTTTCTATCAAATATTTCATTTCACCATCATCTAAAGCTAAACCTCTAACTTTGTTATAGCTATTCAATAAATCATACTTTTCTTTGTAAGTAGGTAATTTATGGAATTCGATAGTTTGCAAAGGTCTTGGAGAACCAGTTTGATGGAAATAAGTCTTTAGGTCTGGTTTGTCATTTATGAATAGGTCTTGGGTCATTCTGTCGTAACAAGAAGTCAAATCACTGGCGGTTATAGAGACTTTTTCGGTTGAAGTGACTGTAATGTTCAATAAAATACCTCTTTCAACTCTTTTGACAACATCTTCTAAACCACATACTTGAACAATATTGGTGGCCTTGGAGGACCATGGTGAAATAGTACCTTGTCTTGGAATGATTCTCAAAGTAAAAGATTGAGAGTTTTCTTGTGGTAATGAGGCTAGATCATCGTTGATGATGTTGTATAAAACTTCATTAGTTGGGAATGGATCGTACTTCAATAGCTCGAATAAATGGTTCTTTTCTTGCTCACTCAAAGTGGTGTTGTTGTTAATCAATTCGATATAATGAATGAAAGAAGAATCAATTGCGATTTTATCGGTAGAAACATTGATCTTGGAGGATAATTCAGAAACAATGTTTGCGATTCTGAAGTCAGAGAAGGCAATAGGACCAGTAACAGCTAGAATAGTCATACTATTAAGTATTTATATATATATATATATAGGTATATATTAGTTTTGTTTAATATGGTTGATTACTGATTTTTTTTTTATTTCTTATATCCTTCAAAATCTTAAATATAATAAAATACCCTCATACATTATATATGAGCCATTACAACTATTTAAATTTAATAATTCATACTATTAATTTTAAAAAAAATAACATATCAGAACTTCTGTTGATTTTTTCACTAATAAAAGGGTAACGTCCCATTTGGGGCTAATAAGCGTAGGCTGGGTGAGTAAATGGCTGTAGGCGCAATTTGCATTTTTCTGGACTTCTTCACCTGTCGGATATAAGCCCTACCTATGTTGCTATTTGCATGTCGGATATAAGACCCACCAACGTTGCTAGCGGATATAAACCCATAGAGCGTGTGGGCGCCGCTTCTGTTTTGTTCACATGCCGTATACAAAACTTGCTCGCGGTTACTACAGCATACAGTCTCTAACCATCGGTGTTTTGAAAGTACCTTCTTTTTCCTTTTCCTTCTTCAGTCCAGCATTCTAGCCTCTATGACTCCCCTGTTGTTGCCTGTTTGAATACCTCTTCTACTTTACTGTTATTCGTTTTCTTAGTGTTTGTTCGGATTTAAGCTGTTTATTTGTATGCTTTTTTTTTTCTTTTTTTTTTTTTCTCCGATATCGTGGCATAAATCGTAAATTTCCTAATTGGGAAAGAGCTTGTATTAGTCTTTTTTTTTTTCCCTCTTTTGCTTATAATGCTTTCTTACTGTATACATGAAGAAAGAATATACATACTATACAAACCACATACAACAACGATGGCCCAAGGAAAGTTAGCTTTAAACAAGAACAAAAAAGACACCTCTAAAAAATACAGAGTTTTGAAACAAAACAGACAAGCCAAGTGTTTCCAAAAGAAGGTGTACACACCAAAAAACAACACCAATGATAAGAAGACAATCTTCAACATCAACAAAAAATATTCTAATAACAACTTGATTCTAACAGAAAAGCTTATATCAGGAAAAGTTGGTCATTTAGAAATTTTGAAGGGAACCAGAAAAGAAATTCAAAAGGAAAAGAACAAGGCTGCTGTTGCCAATGGTTCAAAGAAATAGGATCATTACTTTTGTTTAATGCGGATATATTTACAGCACTTATAATGAAGTGCCAATAAAAGGACATATAAAAAATTGGATTGCATTTTTCTTTTTTATATATACAAGATTATACTAATTTCTTCTCAAAAGGATACCTATTGACTAGTTTATTCACTCCATATTGACCCAGTTGAGATACTATCCAATAAAGTACTACCAGATCAGGTTGTTGGAAAGAAGTGAACACCAATCCCAAACTTATAAATCTTGAAACAGTCATGATTCCGTTTCTCAGCAGTTTTCCATTGTGTTCCTTCCCTATGTCGTACCATTGTCTAGATTGATTGATTTTATCGTAATGCTGTATATTCAACAATGTCAATGATCCCAACAATGATGAACTTAGTATCGGAGTTATGTTCAGTCCTTGGACATCAAAAATCGGAAATAAGTCATCTAGTGGACTGTATCCAAATTTTACTACTTCACCATCGCTTGGACCCATGTTTGTTGTTGATGCTATTGATGGATCAATTTTATCTGCAGGGACATTTTCTTTTGGTTTAGTGAACTGTGCCACATAAGCCGGCAACTCTCTGATCCCATATGTGAATGCCATCCAAATGGGTAGTTGGGATACAGGTTGAAGAATGTTCTTCCATACTTGTATACCGTTTTCCTTGAACACCTTTTTTTGCATCTTTCTTTGTTCCTTCATACTCAGCATTCTTATCTGTTCGGGCTTCAAATTGTGTCCTGATGCGCTGTTGTGTGCTGATAGTTTCATCTTCATTACTGGAGAGATAGATTTGGTAAATGCTCTTAATTCATTTTGTTTTACCAGCAATTTACGATTCCATATAGATATGGGCAAAGTAACAAACAATTTTATAGACAAAGTTGTTATAGGTATTATAGCATAATAAGGTAATCCGGATTTTTCTTGTATTTCATTGATGAATTTTGGTACTGCTGGAAAGATTATTCTATGAGTAAGTTTATCATCATTCAAAGGCAGTGGCATCTCTGCCAAGTCCGCCGTAGCTTTCAAAGCTTGTTCCTTGTCGATATTTATAACTGAACTGCTAGACATATCTTCTTCTTTTTTGTTTTTTTCTGGTCAATCTCAGATGGAGACTAGTGTATATCTCAATGGTCAGTATGGTCTTTAACGATCTTGAATTTGTTTAATTCTTCAAACTTTTCACTCGAAGGGGTTTTTTTCTTCTGTTGTATTTACCAGCAATTATAATGAGTATGTTTGCCTGCACGTGACAACTCACTGTAAGCTTGCTTTAAATAAAGGCAGTAGAAAAAGTGTCTTAATCGTTAAATTATAAGCTTCTTATATATAGAGTATCTATTATTGATCTACTCCCATTGTACAGATCCATCTCTAGGAACAAAATGAGGTAAGTCCGCTAATATTTCTTCCGGTAGTCTCCCATTAATCTTCACAGCATACATTCCCGGAACGTATTTATTGAATCTTAACCACTTGGAACACCATGACTTTTCTGGCTTCATAATGCAAATGAGCCCTTCAAAAGATGGAGATATGCAGTCATATATTTTCAGATCTAAAGGTTCATTAGGTTTATAGTTGTCGAATATGGATGAACAGTTTGGACATGAGGTGCTTTTGAATTCGTTTAGTGATTGTACTAATCCACAAAGCATACAAGCTCTTTCGGATGATACATTTGATGATGGTGCTCTTCTAGACATATTATTTTTGGTGTTTTCTGTTGCAATCAAAGCTGTTTTGGCCGGTTTTCTTTGCTGTTATTAATCTAATTACACCAGTGTTTGGAGTGTTTATTTGGAAGAAAAGATTCAAAATAGGAAAACCCCCTGTCCACCATGAGGTGTGAAAAATGTGTATTTCCCAATTAGGCAATTACCAGTAAACTTACCCTGCACATAGTAATTTGAGTCTGAAAAATTTTTCACCCATGTCCATTTTCGGCCATGGTCCTTGGATCACTACTTAAATGGGATGCTGTTCTTAGTATATTTCTTTTTACTAACTTTCACTTAATGATTTAAAACTCTATTTGAGTGTTTGATGTTCTATGTATAAGATATATAACATACATAACCGAGATTGAACATTTAACGATGTTTTTTTCTCAAATTGGTTCTTTCGATAACTGGGTGTCATCTACACAACCTTCATTAATGAGATCCTTTATTTGAACCATATACAAACTTTGAATTTTTTACACGAGTTTTCTATACATAACTTCACATAATTACCCGTTTAAAGGATTCATACATTTTTATATTGAGGAGATACTTCTTCATATTGCAATACACCTTCTTTGAACTTTCGGCTTTTGTTTCTGTTAGCTGTATTGGACCCATCATCTCTGTATATTCCGTAATAGTAATCACGAGTCAATCTTTCACTCTTCATGATTTTTTGATGGTCACTTCTGTTGGCATAGTTGCTACCATCAAATCTGAAGTTGTCGTAGCTTGGTGGGTTCTTGTTAATGTCTTCTACGACTTTTGAATTCTCAATTCCTTCTTTTTTATTCATAGATGTGAAAACTTGCTCGTCTTTTGAGCTATCTGCATAGATAGGTGGGGGCTGAACCTGCTGCAATTGAGGAAAGTATCTAGGAATAAATGAATACATCAAGTTTCTTGTATCTTCGTGTGTATTTCCACCTTCGCTTATCGTTGTAGAATCATCATTTGTATAGTCAATACCCTTTGGTAAATCTTTGAAAAATAATTCAACCTCTCCTTTTCTGAAATGGATTCTTTTGAATTTGTCTAATAATACCTTTCTCATTTGTATCTGTACATTAGGTGAACAGAATAACATCAATGGAATGCTGAACTCTATAGGTATTTTCTTGTTCTTTTTCAAAACATATATTTGCACCTTTAGATTGTGTGTATTCGATATTCTTGGTAGCTTTAATACCTTAAAGTCTTTGTATCCATACTTTTTTTCAAATTCCTGTTCATCTTCCAAACTTTCATTCAGCAGTAAATGTGAATTTAACTTATCACCATTGTAAAAATTCTCTGATATCAAGCTGTTTTGAGTTATCTCCTTTAGGTTATTAGGTACAGGTAAAAGGTACAAGAACTCGATATCACTATCGCACAATCTGTATTCAAAGCTTTTTTCGTGTCCTTTAGCACCTTCATTTGATTTCTTTTCTTTATCATTGTTTTTTGAAAGAATCTTCAATTTATTTATCTTCTTCTTGCCCAAACTATCTTTGTCTTTAGTTTCAGCTTTTGCATTCTCATCTTTTAAATACACCTTTTCAATCCCACTAATGCCTTGAAACTCGTCAATATACCAATCTTTTATAGTTTTTTCAATGGTATATTTTTCGTTGTTGGAGTCCCATAAAATACTCTTTTGATTTAAAGATATTTTAATGCTGTCTATTTTGAAATTTTTAATCAATGGTGCTATTTGAAACTTCAAAGGAATACTTCCTCCTAAAGGATAAGCCTTCGATGGAGTTTCTATATGCATTTGCAGTTGTGTCACAAACTCGTCCACAACCTCAGTATTTTCATCTGTGGCCAAAGAAGTTGACAAAGCTGTATCTGCATTTGTGGATGTAGCCGTTATTGGAGCTTTTGACAACTCATCAGCATTGACCTTCAAGCCTTCCATGATTTCCTTGCTTTTATCTTGTTTGTCTTTCTCCACTCTAACAACTTTCTTTTGTTTCGCCTTCAAATCATGCTTAAACTTGAACCCTGTATGAATATTGATGTTATTAGCCTTTAAAGTCTTCAATACTCTCAAGTATTTGACATGTTCAACAACCCCATAATTTTCACAATACATCTTCATCGTCAACATGTATGTTAAAGAACCTGCTTGCAACCCTTCAATTGTCTCAGGCATATCTCTTTGGTTCACCTTCAATCTGAATGGAAACTCATAGTTTCCTGGATTCATATAGATTTTATTTTCTTTGTTCTCAGCATGTGCTTCAGAATCTAAAATGGTAGTGTCATCAGGCGTTTCCCCTATGTCGATTTGAACATTATCCATATTACCTGGATCCAAAAATCTAAAACTGTTATTGGTTTTGATCGTTGGTCTGAAGCCTTGAGATATACTTCCGGTTGGTATAATTTGATGCAGATCAGGAGCACTTTGGTAAATTGTCTTCAAACTTGGTTTTTTACTATTGAACACATTGTCGCGAGTATTTACTGGTTTCAACGGTAAACTTGCATTATCTTCCTCATCTGAACTGTTTCCGTTTTCTTCAAATCTCATTCCAAAAATATTATACATTGACTGTGTTTTCAATTTGTTCTTTTTGTTTTTCTTCTTCTTTCTATAGCTTTCTTTCAGCTTAATTAAATCAGATTCATATTGATTCTTACAAATATCTACAACCTCACCGTTTGGGTAATCTATAACGTTATCCCATTTCGTTAAAAAAAATGGCCTATTTTCCTTAACAACTACCACACTTTCATCTCTTCCATCGTCATCATCCTTCTTCTTGCTATTGATGTCGTTATTGATCTCTATAAAATCTAATTTGAAAGTACCTTTTAACTCTAAAGATATAGGTTTCAGTAAGATCAAAGGCTTGATGCATGATATTATGATGTTTCCTGATATGTTAATCATGTAATTGTCATTGGTAAAATCATTCATTAACAATTCAGGCTGCTCGATAATCAACATATCTTTGTATAAAGAGTTCAATCGGATGTCTATAAAGCTGATTTTCAGTTTATCTTTGTCATTTATTGTTATTATCAAATTTCCATCTGATGTCGGATCCTTATTCCTGACTGTTCCTTGATGTTCATATGTATTTTTATTTTCTGTGCTTTTTTTCAACAATGAAGTCGTGTTTGTATTCGAATTGTTCACAGGTAATATTGTCGTTATACTACTTGAGCTATCTCTCACAGGATTGTATTTGTACATATGATCGAATTCTAATGCTTAGTTTATTAGTTTAGAGGCTATTTTTTCGTTACTTTTGCTGTGTTTATTTTTTTATTTCTAGCTTTTTGTCTGTTCTGTTAGCTGAATGACAATATTAATTAATGTTTAATTTAAAACTTATTGATATACAGTTATTCAGTGATTATCCCTATCACGCCTACTCATATACCTGTTTAGACCAGAATTTTCACATGCCTCATACAATTGCCAAATTTACTTATTTCCGATTTTTCAGATACAAAGGTTGCCCTGCTGTGTTAATACTTTGCCTTTTTGGGCGATTACTCTTTTGGGACAGGTAAAGTTTACCCGCCCTTACACGACCTTGAAAAAAAGCCCGCTTCACAAGCTCTTTACCGTAGTTAGCATGTCTCCCTAGTAATAACGATTCAATAATTTTAAAACATTATTCAAAACCAAATACTTTGATTTGTAAGCAAAGCCTCACTTTTTTTTTTCCACAATCATTATATACACTACCAATGGCTAGGTTTGACAGCAATAGTGTGCTTCTTCTAATATTTTTTATTTTTTTCGTGGTTTTACCAGGTGAAGACCCTAACAAAGACAATCTACCGAGTAGTGAATATGAACGTCGTCAACTAACAATGATAAATGATCTCTACAAGAATGAGTTTGAGAACTTAAGAAAGTTGGATTATAAGCAACCTCTTCTTAATATAACAGGATTTTTATACACTTTGGATGATTTAGAGGTCAACAAGAATGATTACAATACCAATTTGATCAGTAACAACACCAGCAACAATTGGTTCGGATATCCAATTGAAAATAAGAACTACGATTACACATTTGATATAAAGGAGCAAAGCAATAACTACTTGCCACAAAATTTGCTAAATAGGATATTTTCAGATGGAGATTCTTCTATATGGAAAGACAATTCTGATACTTATATTTATCAAAGTAACGTAAGCAGTACGACACTAAGAGGACTTTTTTATAGTAGAAACATTCAGGATGAAGACAAAGTCCATATGCCAATCCCACAGTTTATGAAACATAAAAATGAATCAAAAGATGCTAATGGTGAGGAACAAATCTTACCTGACAGAGGTTCTTTCTTCATAAACGATACTACACTATTTGAACAAAGTATGAATATCAATTCAACAGACTCAAATTTGATCAATATGGACATTTCTACCACTGTTAAGTTAGAAATAAACGATTTTTTTAATTACCCAGGTCTCAAGCCAGGTAGCTTGCAGTTCCATTCTGCTGAACTATCAAAGTCATCAGCAAGATTCACATCATTAATTTCAAAACTTTTAATCGTATACGATAGTCAAACTGGAAGATTATTTGGAATAACTAACTCAGGCAAATTTCATGGTATGCTCATGATACCCCAATTGTTTAGTAATAACGAAAACGAATTTAACAGATATAAAGAAGACACAATAAGTTTTGTAAACCACACTTACTTTGAGGGTAACAAAAGAAGCAACAACACATTTACCATTGATGATATTTTGATATTGAACGAGCGTAGCTCTAATCCTGAATTTTTGTTGTATGCACAAACAAAGCCTGTTTCTGAAAAACCTGCTGATAAGAACAAAATCTTAAATACTGTTGATCTAAACAACTTGTATGAAAAAGATCACAATTTACTAATTGAAGATATGTTGATCTATTCACCAAACTTTGGATTATCTTTAGAAACTGCTTCCTCAAATGAAATTTTAGCAAAAAAGAACTTCAAAGGAGTCTTGGGATCGCTCTTTCCTATTTACCTTCAAGAATCCACAATGAAATATGTGACTCTTCCATTTATTCTGTACTCTATAGTATTTTTGATGCAAATAGGTAAGCTGGATTCTCCATCAGAGCTGAATAAGATTTCAATTGATTTCTTAAAGTTCATTACATTTACGGATTGTTTTGTTGGTGGTGTTTTTATTGTCTTGGGTATAGTAGTGACTACATATTCAGATTTAACACCAAATGTATCTTTGCACTATGCTGATTACTTAACTAAACCTATCGTCAATTCTTTTGTCAAAGTTAAAGATATCATCGTTAATGGCAATGATAATCTTGTTTATGATCTATCAAAAAATATCAGAACCACGCAATTTTCATGGTTTGCAGTCAATGTTGTTTTGTTTATGGGAATTGGTATAGCAATCGAAGCAAAAGTATTGGTTTTGTGTATACAATCACAATTCTTAGAAAGAAGTATTAGTTGGTTGAGCCTTTTTAGAAGATTTACTCCGATGTCTGTTACAACAAGAACAAGCCAGGAAGAACATGCTGGAACTTCTGAGCCAAACACCAATCCTACTGGAGAAAATAACGAACCTACTTCTGAGCCAAATGAAGAAAACAACTTTTTGACTAATAACACAGAAGGTTCAGAAGACTTCACTTTCCTTTATTCTAAAATTCAAGGTAGAATTTACACATTTATGGTTTTATTTGCATTTGCAATAGTATTCATATACTCCATGAACATCTTTTTAAGACATTTGATTTGCAATTTGGTTGTATTGGTATACACATCACTGTTCTGGTCTCAAATTTCTAGATTTATTTTGATTGATTTGGATCCAATGACTACCAATTTACAAAGCAGATTTGTTATTGTAACTGGATTGACTAGACTGATACCAATAGGATACTTTTACCTCAACGAAAATAACTTTTTCCAGCATCAAACAGATATAAACTGGTTTATTGTATATTGTATCAATATATCGGTACAAGTCGTTCTCTTATTAATACAATTGAAATACGGAGGTAGATCTATAATATCTGATAAACTGGAAAGAGTCATTGAATTTATCTTGAGTAATGGTAGCAAGAGCATCAAGCACAGATACAACTACTCAAAATCAGTTACTAAGGAGCAACTAGTACATTTGGGTGAGAAAAACGAATTTATATGTCCTATTTGTATGGATAACGACGACATCATACATTTGAAGGTTGAAGACCAAACATCGAGTACCGAAGAAGCCGACACTGAAGAGACTCAGCTGTTGGAAGAAATAAACGTAGGCAATGACCATGTAGAAAGTTACATGATCACTCCTTGTAATCATGTTTATCATCACGATTGCTTGTCCTACTGGATGAATAATAAATTGATATGTCCAGTTTGTAGAAACAATCTGCCGCCGTTGTAAAAAATGATTCTCATTTATTTATTTTAATTTATATATGTTGTAGCTTATGTGGTGCTGATATTTTCATCATAGTTAACATCTCTTTTAACTCTTTTAGATTTTCTTACTCCTTCATTGGCATCTGCTGTACTCTTTTCAAGATCATTAATCTTCTTTTTTGATGGCAGTGCATTGCTTATGTCATTGTGTTTGCTCAAAGTAGAATTGACTATAGTATTTTGTAAATGACTATCAATCTTCATCAAGTTTTTATTCCTGTTTGATAACTTAGAAATGAACTCCTTATCTTCAGTGGAAAGCAACTCTTCAATACTTTTGATGATTTCGTCTTTAGTATTTTCCTTCTTGACATACAAATCTAATGGCAACTTTATCTTATCATTGATAACTTCGTCGGTGACTTTCAAGTCAACCCAACCCTTCATCTTAATAACTTGATTGATCATTGTAATACAAATATCACTAATTAAGTAGATGTCTTTATTGTCTTCGTTTAATTTATCTTTGTGGTTAAATATGGTATTGCAATAACCTAAAATCAAAGTACAGTTTTCCTTGGTCATAACAAATCTTAAGAATAAAGATATCTTAGCTATCAAATCTTCTAAAACCTCATGTTTTTGTTCTTCAATGTCTTGCTCATTATCCTCAGCTCTTTCAGGATTCAAAACGGACACAGTTGGCAGGTAAGATAGATTATGCAAAAATCTACTGATTAGTCTTTCAAAGTATCTGTCCTTATTGAAAGTTTGATCAGCTATGATGTTTTCCAAAAAGGTAACATAAGTATTGAATATATTTGAACCATCTAAACTCATGTCAATGTAGAAAATAAAAAACGACACAGACATAGGAAGCTCCTTGAAGTTTGTAATCAAAAAGTCAAAAAACTTTTGACGAACATAACGGTGTATATCAATAGCATACCATTGCAAATGTATTTGAGATTCTCCTAAAAAGTCTTCAAAATACAAAGCTGAGTCTAAACATTTTGACAAATACAAATTAATAAGCTCATTCAAGATTATCCATCTCCAGAACTGTGGTTGTTCTGGGCATTCAGATTTTTTAATACAGCATCCTTGAGTTTCCAAAAGACTCTTCAAAAATGGCAGGTTGTCGCTTCTGGTCCTCATCAGCAGTATGATTTTCAAAAGATTGTTATTTTTGGGGTCAATCTCACTTTTATTTGAAAATTGATCGGCAAGTTCAATTTGTTCAATCTCGTCTTTTTCGTCTTCAAACTCTTCTATGGTAATAGATTCATTTATATCAGTTGTAAGTGCTAGGTCAAGTAAACTATCAATCATTTCTTCGTGTTCTCTTGGACTCTTTGACATCAAATTACATTCTGTCAATGTAATACTGTCCAAAGCAGTAACTTTGGACTGGGTAAATTCAAAAGCACTGAAGTCTTCTTTTGGTAAAATTTCAGATAATCCATACATTTCATATTCATCTAGTTTATTGTCACTTTCAACAAACTGGTTGAAGTAATTCAAAATGTCTTGGCTTAGCTCCATATTTGGTAAAACCTCTTTCAACATTAAAATTCTCTTGATGGCAGTGGACAGTTTGTTGTTTTTGAATGAGTCTATTAAACGTTCGAGATCAATTAGATTCTGTAAAACTTGTTTGTTTGAAAGCAAAACATCAAAAAACTTTTCATTTTCATTAGGTTTTTCGTAAACATCCTCCAAATTAATAAAAGTATTGGTACATCTTATCATCAAAACCTTGAATTTTTTGATGTATTCATTGCTGGTGATACCTTCATTTTTCAAATCCAAATAGAAATTTTTCTTATCCTCAGCATTGGTAAATGATTTTCTATTTGTCAAAAATGGTCTTATTTTAACAGCAACATCGTGGTTGATCAGAGATGTAAAGAGTTCAATATCGTTTCTGTTGTAATTTATTTTGAGCCATCTTAGTAATTTTGTAAATTCAAGGGAATCATCTGAGGCTTCGTCTTTAATAACTAACTGAATAAACTTCAATAAAATTTTATTGAAAATCTTGTATCTAGGTAATAAAGCTAGTAAAGCATGCTTGCTTTTTTCTTCTTTCAGCATGAAGTACAGATCAGCCAAATTTTTGTTATCGTAAGCTATGTAGTCACTCAAAAATGTATCAATTACATCATTCAAATCTTGATCATTGATATAGTACAAATCGACTAAAGTATTGACAATTTTGGCTTCCAAACCATCAATATTTTTGACTTTTGAGCTTAAAGCTAATTTTGATAAATAGGTACATGATCTACCCCTTATAGCTAAATTCTTGTCTCTACATAAGCCAATAATCAAATCATATACGTTGGCATTGTATTGCAAATCTATGCTTCCTTTGTAAATTTGAGTTACTGTTTCCAGTCTTATGTCAGCATTTATATCAGACAGGCCTTTTTCCAATATCTTTTCAATATAATTAAAAATTTCCTTGTCATTTTGATATATGCTTTCACACATTTTGGCAAAGTCACCGTTTAAAATTTCTAATCTTACCAAATGGTTTTCATCACTCATTCTGGTTAAATAAATCTTGAAGATGAAGTCATGATTGTAAATGAAATATAAATTTTCAGTGATTAATGTCTTTACCATTCTAATACCTAAGATTCTTAAATATTTGTTTGGAGAATTCATTAAAGTTTGAAAGAGCCCATTGCAATACAGTATTAAGGCAGGATTAATAATGTACAGTTTTTTGAACAAGTTGCCTAACTTATTTAGTTTAATGAACCCTTTATGAGTGAATGAATCTATTTGCTCCAGCACGTTATTCTTCACGTTTTTCAAATCAAAAGTGCCGTCATCGGTTAAAATGTATTCATTGTAAAATGATTGTATGGATGATTGGAAAATTTGATAGTTAGCTTGGATAGTTTCTTTACATATTTCATTTTCATAAATAATTTCATTCATGAATTGCTTGCAATGTGAGTCCAAAAACTCATTGTTTTCTTTTTCAGAATCTTCAATGATCAAACTGGTTATCAGTTTAACTGCCGCATCTTTCAATTCCCTAGCCTTGATGTCGTCTGAAACATCATCATTTAGATGATATATTTCTTTCAATATCTGAGAGCATTCTTTGGTGTGTAAGATTAACAAAACAGCATCACAAGCAATGATTTTGTTGATGGCATACTTGCACAAAACATAATCTGCCAAGTTATTTTCCAATGCATTATTTCTCACTTCTCTCAATAGTGTCAAAAAGAACGTTTTGATGTCTGTGGCTGTGAAACTGTTACTTTTGGTACTTGAGTAAATAACATCGGCTAAAATAGCTAAACAAAGCGAAGTCTTTGCTTCACTTTTCAAGTTATTAAACCCAACCTTTTTCATGTCATTCAAAACACCTCTCAATTCATTAGAATCCTCACTTGTCTTTCCATGATCCTTTGAGCCAATCTCTTTGGATAGGTACTTGTGATAGCTTTCTAGGTCGTCAATTGGGGTATTTGAAACGATAAAACGCTGTTTTTTTGCACTCATTAGTATTATTCTTTCGTTTTTGGTCATCTAACACTCTCAACTCAATCAATTACAGTCTAAAATGAGTCTAAATCAACTCTTCAAACCCATATTTCACTCCAGTAATTAACGAAAACATTTAAAATATTGAAAAAAAAAAACTCGCCTACGTTAAAACGAGTAATACGCATTAGGCGAATATAGCTTTGGCGTTGCGTTTGTTCACGCGTCGGAGAGCTTAATGAAAGCGTTATGTCCGATAATCATACATAGATATTGATACTATTTACAGAGGTGAATCATACCTTGTTTCCTTTCAATTCAGACATGAAATCAGTTTGGAGCTTATTGATTCTGGCTTTTAAGCGGTTCATACCACCTTTTTTGGCGAAAAATTCAACCATTTCATGGTCTTTGCTCGAGTCTTCCTTCATCGTTTCCCATGCAGCGAACTTGGCTTTTAGATCGTTAAATTCGCTTGCTATGTCCTCACTGAAATAAACAGTTCCTGTGTACTGTCTGAACTGCAAATCTAGCTCCTTAAATGATAGTTGCCACAAACCTAAGTTTTCAAAAACCCAGCTCAATTCATTGACATCCACATCACTGTTGACTTGCTTTTTATAATTGTTTTCGATTGGTGCAGTGGTTATTAATTCAAGATTACACTCCAGATTAGTTAGAAGTTCTCTGGCTGTAACGTTTAGGATACCATTGCTGTCTAATTTGTAGCTGACTTCAATTTTTGGAACACCTTTAGGTAACTGTGGGATTCCTGAAAGCACAAACTCCCCCAATTTCACATTATCTCTGCACAACTTAGATTCACCTTGGTAAATGTTGATCTTGACAATTTGTTGGTTGTCTATACCAGTAGTGAATTGCTCTTTGTATTCTATAGGAACATTGCAATTCTTTTGCAGCATCGGCGACATCAAGCCACCATATGTTTCCATACCCAGAGTCAATGGATTGACGTCTAATAACAAAACATCCTTTATCTCACCAGTCAATAGTCCTGCTTGAATACTAGCTCCTAAGCAAACAGAGTCATCTGGGTTTATCTTGTAATTAAGTTTGTTGTCAAAATCTATTTCTGAATTGTTATCACTTATAAAATTCTTGATTATTTGCTTTCTGATGTATGGCATACGAGTCATTCCCCCAACCAACAAAATTTGCTGTAAGCTTTGTTTGTCAATTTTGGCATCTTTCAAACACTTCTTGAATATCTTTATAGTCTTCTTGACTAAGGGTTCAGCCAATTTGTCTATTTCGGATTCCTTAATTTCCATCTTGAAATGAATATAGTCGCCGTGAGAGTTCTTGAAAGCAAATGGAATGTTGATTTCAGAGGTGGTCTTGTGGGATAATTCAATTTTACACTTTTCAGAATGATTTAATAACTCGTTCATAAAAGACATGTTGTTTAGGACATCATTCTTGTTAATGTTATCATTGAGTTTTAAGAATTTGTCCAAAACGTAATCTCTGATCAAATAGTCAAGATCTTCACCACCTAATTTCAAATCACCAGAAGTACCTCTAACCTCAAACACTGCACCATCTAATTCCAATATAGAAATATCAAATGTTCCTCCACCTAAATCGTATACAGCATACACACCGTCTTTGTTTTGTTCTTTCAAAACACCAAAACTTAAAGCTGCAGCTGTGGGTTCATTGATGATTCTTAAACAATTTATGTCCGCCAAATCGGCAGCATTTAAAGTGGCTTTTCTTTGAAGATTATTAAAGTAGGCAGGTACAGTAATGACTGCATCAACTTTTGCATTTTCCATGTTCAATTCTTGCAATGCTTTGGCTTTTATTTCAGATAAAATAAAGCCAGCAATGATTTCAGCATTGACTTTCAATTTGCTGTCTTTGAATAAGGTGAAGTATACACTATTGTTCAATGATACATTATTGGAATATTGGTTCTTGTAGCTTTCAAAAATTTCATCATTCTCATTGAAAGTTCCTATGATTCTTTTCATGGCCTTGAAAGTATTCTCAGGATTCAATCTATACTGATTCTGTGCTTGATCACCTATAAATACTGAGAGATTCTCCTTCAATTGGTTAAATAAATGCTTGTCGTTTGTCAAGTCTGTGGAAATTCCTTCTAAGTTGTTTTTCTTCGCAAATCCTACAATTGAGGGTGTCTTTGTAGTAGTTAAAATCGTTGGAGCGTGAGTCTTTGCATTAGCCAACGACTTTGGAATATGGGATGCTAAAGAATTAGTGGTACCTAAATCGATCCCCAAAACCAATTTATCCGAATTCAAAGAGCTGTAGTATCTCTTGTTAATAAACTTGTTAAGCAGCATATTTCCTATATAGTGTTTTAGTACTGAGCTTGGTTTAACTTGGGGGTAATACTTCAGGAGCATTATTTAAATCCTACAAATTATGAATGATGAAATTCTTAATCGGATTCATTTTTTTTTGCTGCCGACAAAAAATCCACCATAGGGAGGTTGGGCTGTGGGAGAAAAAAGGGTATTAGAAAAAACGGGCCTTAGAACGGAGATTCGTTAACTCCGAACAGAAGCAACTACACAACTAGCCTGCGAGTGGGATAGGTAGCGGATGGATAAGCAGGTCTAGTGCTTAGTAAATGGGAGAGTTCAGAGAGTAGTAAATGGGAGAGTTTAGCGAGTAGTAAATGAGAGAGTTTAATGGGTATTAAAGGAGAGAATCCAGCGAGCAGTAAGTGAGAAGATTTAGCAATGTGTCATCAAAAAGAGAAAAGAAAAAATAGCGTCATTCTGCCCTTCTAATCAGCCTGCTGCTGCTTGTTCTATGCTCAAAAGCCCAGATATGTATCATTATGCATTGTCTTCTGTGTCCTTTTATATTCTAAAACCCCTCGCAGCACTGATAACAACAGAAAAAAGTCTTTATCAAAGCCTCACATGTGTATATATTCTCTTCAACCAGCCTGCTTTCTCTTTAACCAGCCTCCTTTTTCTCTAACCAGCCTCTGCTGTTATTCCGCCGTCGTAGCATCACCATCTGTGTACTCAGCCTCTGTAGATCACCATCCCTGCATCCAGTGCACAGCTCCAAAAAAAAAAAATATCGGAACTCTGTTCCCCGGCAAAAAAGCGCTACCAAGTCGCTTCCTCCCAAAGGCCGAAATTCTGATTTATACAGTACCCTTTTTTTTTAAGCGCGTTTCAGATTATAAGGGGGAATTAAGTGGCAAAAATTTTCTCCCTATATTTGGGCATTCGTTTACTAGCAAACCCCTATTTGTTTTACTTCCAATCACACCCTAAATTAATCATCCCCTTAGATTGTATTTAAGTGACACCAGATTGACACTTTGTTTAAGGTATACATTCTTTAAGATAACATATTAGTGAATTGATAATATATATATAAATATATTGATTTAAATAGAGAAAAATGACATCCCTGGAAAAGAGACCTTCACCGATGCAAAGACAAGCCTCTATAATAGATGAAAACGCCACAGCCAATGACCTTGTCATTCACCAAATGTACAAATACTTGAACAGTGGTGATTTCAAGGAATCAGTTGAAATGAAGTCTTTTTATCAACTATTCAAAAGATACATTTTATCCAAAGACATCAAGTCAGAAGTCTCATGGGATGAGATCAAATCTCCTACTCACAAAGAAGTTGTTGACTACAACGAATTAACCGGCAAAGATTTGGATGCCTCCAAGATCTTATCTAAATTAGCTGTTTTGAAGTTAAACGGTGGTTTAGGTACTTCCATGGGTTGTGTTGGTCCTAAGTCTGTTATTGAAGTCAGAGATGGTAATTCTTTCTTAGATTTATCTGTCAAGCAAATTGACTTCTTGAACACCAAGTACAAATCAAATGTTCCTTTGTTATTAATGAACTCATTCAACACTAACAACGACACTCAACAAATCATAAAAAAATATTCAAACAGTAACTGTAAGATCAGATCTTTCAACCAATCCAAGTTCCCAAGAGTTTACAAGGATTCTTTGTTGCCAGTTGCTTCCGATATGGATGCTGAATTAGACTCCTGGTACCCTCCAGGTCACGGTGATTTGTTTGAATCTTTGTACAACTCCGGTGAACTAGATGAATTAATCAACAATGGTACTGAAGTCTTATTTGTTTCCAATGGTGATAACTTAGGTGCCACTGTTGATTTAAATATTTTGAACTACATGTTGGAAACCGGCAGTGAATACATCATGGAATTGACTGATAAGACTAGAGCCGATGTTAAGGGTGGTACTTTGATCACCAAAAACGGTAAGGTTGAATTATTGGAAGTTGCTCAAGTTCCAAAAGAACACATCGATGACTTCAAAAACATCAGAAAGTTCAAGTACTTCAACACCAACAACTTATGGATCAACTTAAAGGCCATGAAGCAATTGATTGTTGAACAAAAGTTGAAGATGGAAATCATTCCAAATGTGAAGTCTGTCGTAAGAAATGGACATGAAATTCCTGTTTTGCAGTTAGAAACTGCTGTTGGTGCTGCCATCAGATTCTTCTCCAATGCTCACGGTGTTGTTGTTCCTAGATCCAGATTCTTGCCTGTTAAGACCTGTTCTGACTTATTGATGGTAAAGTCAAACTTGTTCAACTTAGAAGACGGTTGTTCTTTGACATTGACTCCTGAAAGATTCTTTGGAGGAAACCCATTGATTAAGTTGGGTTCTCACTTCAAGAAATTGAAGTCTTTCCAAGAAAGAATTCCACACATTCCAAAAATTGTAGAATTAGACCACTTGACAATTTCTGGAAATGTGTTTTTGGGAAAGAATGTTCAATTAAAGGGAACAGTCATTATAGTTTGTTCTGAAGGAGAAAGAATTGATATTCCAAACGGATCTGTTTTAGAAAACGTTGTTGTTACAGGTAACTTACAAATCCTGGAACATTAGAGGTTAAATTATTTAGCATATTAAAAAAAAAAAAAAAAATAGAAATAGAAAATGATACATTGTTACATAAAACTATATATTGAGATCACTAATCATCATAACAACAACAACAAAAAAAAATCATATATATAATCATTTTGTCAAGTATTCGCTAAGGAGATTTTCCAAGGTAACCACGTCATCGTAGATATCATCAACAGTTTTTTTCTTTAATGAATTCAATAGATCTGAGATTTTCCGTTTAACTTCGTAATGAGGGTTATTCTTCTGTGGATTGTTGTTGTAACCATACAACAAAAATTCAAAGAGTTTTTCTGTACTCTTTTCTCTTTGAATATGCTTAGTATCTTGAGTTTCGAGAGTATCTGACTCCACTGAAGGGTTGAGAAGAAATGTTGATACGTTTCTGCTCTCGTGTATCCATTCAGTATCTGGATGTTTATGTGTTGGAGGCTTTGTTATGTTTGGGATACTCGATAGCAATGGATTGTTGAATTTATTGGGGGTTTGTAAACCTGCTGAATTAAAGTTTTGGAAATATGTCATCTGAGCAGCTTGATAAGTAGATGGAGTTATGTTTCTTGAAGCTGGAAATAAATTTGATGTAGGTGGCAGTGGGAGATGGATTGTTTCTTTATTGATCTTCCCTTTGGTCATGGTTTTGTTATTTTTGTGCTTGTTTAGTACTCCTTTGATGATATTTATGTCATCTTTTCTGATTACACTTTCATTTTTAAAGTTCCTAACACTTTTATCGATTTCCCCAGCATCTATCGATGAAGGACCTCTTTTTTTCTGATCTTTAAACTCACAATATGGTTTTTTTGATTGCTTACAAGTTTCACAAAGAAGCTTGTCTGGTAGCTCTAAGTTTTCTATGGGTATGCACTTGCACTTCTTTTTCTGGCAGTTTATACAAGCATGCGAGATATTTCGTTTCGTTTGTTTTTGTTGTGGTGGAGAGCTAGTTTTGTCTATAATATTCGTAGGTAGGAAGTTGTTGTTGGAAACAACAACTTTCGGGGCTTCTTTGACCAGCATCTGATGATCTTATGTATATGAAAAAAAAAATAAGTAATAAATCAATTACGAATCAAATATCAAATCGTAATTATCTATCCTCTTTGGTGTTTTTCAATTTCTATGTATTCAATTACTCTAATTTTTTTTTCGACTTTTTATTTCACCAGTCGAAGAATCTGGGGTTATTCCTGTACGGAATATATTGCTTAGTTATTCGTTTTTCGATATTCTGTTTATGAGAGGGAAAAATATAGGTACATTTGAGGCTCATTATATCCGGTTAAATTTGAATACAAAATGAAGAGGGAAAAACCTTTATTCACTATCCGGAAAAACGGAGGAGCGGGGAAAAAGCTCTGAGGTGATTGTGCACCTTTTGGGAAAGATGTGGAGAAATGATTGGGAGTATCTCCGTTTGTCGGAGATAACACGTAGAGGAGGCCCAAAAAGGTGTGGAGAAATGATTGAGAGGTGGCACAAAATTTAAGTGTTTATTTATTGATATCACCGCGTTCTTGTATATACCGCTTACGAACATGCATTTATAAGCAGTTTGCTACCGTATGCACCTAAGAGCTTTTAGTAATAATAAAAGTCACGTGCAGATAAAAAGAGTGTGAAATATTTCCGTGTATCGGAGATAAGCATTTAACAAACAGCCTGATCACGAATGCAGAACATAATGATATCAGCAGGTAGGCATTGGCCGTAAAAGCGTCTACACCATTACACTATTGAATAGGTTTCCTGTAACAACCACACAGCACCAACAGTTTGTCATGCTAGAACCTTACCTCTTTTATTATTATTATTTAACCAAAATGAACACTGAAATCCTTTCTTGCAGAGTTACGCATAGTCTATCGGATATAAGACACAGTACCATATACACTATAAACCAAAGCAAGTCTAATGGCTTGAACCACGAAAAGACTTACATACTAAACCAACTAAAAAATGAAAATAAACAGCTATTTCTTCACAAATCCTCTCCAAATCGGCTGCTAGAAACAGTGTACCCGGTTGCTTCTTGTTCATTGAGGTTGCGATGTGCACAGCAACTGATTTGTTCTTATATCCGATACATTTATAGAATTTAAAGACGCTTTTAAATAGTGAAATAAAAATTTAAAAGTTTTAAAAAATCAATAATATAATTCAACACCACACATCACGTAATCAAGAGCTTAAGTGTATAAAATACTTATATGTATACCAAACAAAGCATTGATGATAAGAAACAATAAGTAATATGTCGGATAGATCATTGAACATAGCCTTACACAGGTATCATCATATCCTAAATCAAAGCTTTGATTTACCAGATAAAAAACTAGTAGATATATTCTTCATATTACTAAGTAATCATATACAGCAAGGGAAACAGTCAGATTTAGATTTGAATTTGTTGTATATTTATTTAAACAAAGTCTTTTTCAAATTAGCAAATAATGATCAAAACCAAAAAGAAAAGCTATTCTTAACAAATAACGAAATCCAGGTTATATTACAGAATATTATACAGAATAGGGAAGCAATCAACGATGATTTCTTGATATTTCAAATTCTAGAGAGTATATTAATCTTTTACAAAGAACTTCGTTATATTAATGATGATATTTTCTATTTCCAACTTATCTCTTTGATCATTGTTAAAATTGTTTTCAAAGATTTTGAAAAAGACGTGATGCCACTCTCATCTGGTGTAACATTTCTATCAAACATACTCATAAGTTCTAAAAAAGAGGTACTGTCAAAAAGAGACTTACACAAAATAGCACCAGGTATTATTACCAAATTGATTAAAGTATTAAGCAACAATTGGAAGCATGATACCAATTACCTGAAAGTTGCATTGACTTTGCTAACACAGACCATATTAAAATGTAAAAAAGAATTTTCTAAGAATGAAAACATTTTAATATACCAATCATTAGACTCAATGATAAACAAAAATTGGACAGTGAACTATAAAAGCACAAATACCAAAGTTGATTCTATAATATTACAAGATTTTATAATTCCATTAAAAGACTTTGAACTGGTAAGTGAGCTTTTGATTATAGAATATTTATACAGATATGAGTCCTATGCTTCAGAATTACAGAAACAAGAAGTGTTTGATCAGTATAGTATTACAAATGTCTTATGTGAAAAAATCAAAATGATTGATGTCTTATATTTTGATTTGAAGACTTTCAAAATTTTTAAAAATGGATTGATGAAATTATCTCAAGCGATGAATGGTGAAGAAAGAAACTATTTTAATAAACAGTTTAATCTATTTGTTGAGTATGGATATACAAAGCCTCAAAAACAAAGTTTTTTGAATCAAAAAGAAGTTCAGTTGCCTAGCCATATAAGTAATAATACTTTGCAAAACAAAGAACTGTCAGTCAAGTTTATGGTTAATGAAAAAGTAAATTCTTTTGCACAAATTGACAATCAACTTTTAGACATGGTTTTAAATGGTGAAATCAAAAGCAAATGGTTGGAATTGGCTGAAGTTTGGCAAGTATTTTTCAATCAAAAAGATATTCTTGAAATCATGAACGAGTACAGTATGAGTAGTGATGATGAGTTAAACGACAAAAGAACATATTTATATTACTACATGTTCTTCCAAATGGCAAATGTCACTGATACTACTGAAAAACAACATCATACAAATAATGATGATATTATAAAGAACTTGGATTCAATTAATATTGACGACTTTTTGACTTTTTCAGATGATGATGAATTTTTAACAAAAGATTTGAAAGTTCAAAATTCTCCAGCAGAAGTGACTATACAGGATGAAGATGAGATTATGCTGGATCAGTGTTTGCAGCTCATTGATGTATCTCCAAGCCAAATTTTTACTATATCTGATGCTTACTTTATTTGTGGATACATATCAAGTTCTTACACGTGTGTAAAAGACTTGCAGGACTTAGAAACTGAACTCATCCCTTTGCTATTAACAAACATAGACAATCCTGTATCTCAATACTCACTTCAAATTTTGAGTAATAGAATATACCCTAATAAACAATTGAGTTTATCTTTTCAAAATATGATTAAAAGAAACACAGATGTGATATTGTCCCATGTATCTTCGATTATTTCTTCTTCTAGCATGTGCAACCAACAAATGTGGATTGTATTTACTAAGAATGTCTTTCAGGTATGTGGTATTGAAGTTGTATCAAAAGCAGACGATGTATTTAACTTGATGTTTGAATTGATGGCTATGAAATCATTGAACCCGAGTGATGACGGTTATGAAATGACCAGCATTTTGGAATTGTTTAGTGTGGTTTTTGACCTAATCATTGACCAATACAAGAATCTAATTAATAACGAACGTTCTGCAAAAGTTTCAAGAACAACTTTGAAAGATGTAGTTGACTTATTTAAAAACCACAGCTACATGTATGATTCAGACGAGGAAGATGATATAGAAGAAATAAATGCTGTCGTTCCTGCTGAAAACCAAGAAGTATCCTTGGCAGATGAACCTGCCTACACCGGGGAAATCCCTGAACATATTTATAAACTTGTCATAGAGTTACTTGGCTATACTGAAAGAATCTATCCTTTACTATCAGAATCATCAGTCAAATCATACACTACTCTATTAAATAATATCAAGAAAACCTGCTTGATTTTGAACACCAGTGCCAAAAATTACTTACCTCAGTTGGCACAAGTGATATATCCATTTGTAGAAAGAATTGTGAAATCTGGTATTTTGGGAACTGAAAGAGTTGGTTCATTTGTAGCAAGTGAAAAGACAGAATTGGTGAAAAATCTTGGATACAGTTCATTCAATATTAATCAGATATTGCTTACCAACACTATAGAAATTCTGACTTTGATTGTCAAACAACAACCTTCGTTCATGTTCACACGAGTCTCCGAGTTGTACTTTGATTACCTTCATAACCGTATAACAAGACATGAAGGTGTTGATAAAGTTTTGGATGACTTCAAAGCAGAATTGAATAAATTTGTACAAAGTGAAGGTGGACTGGTTGTAAAGGACACAGATATTTTGAAGTTGGCAAGATGATGGTTTAATAAGTTAAAACAAATTATGATGTCCAAAATACCAACCTAAAGCTGCGACCAAGGAAGTCAGCACGTGACTTCAAGAAAGGATAATCTTAAAGCACCAAATGCTACATGAATGATTAAATAACGCCCTAAGGGTGTTTAATTCTTAGCATCATGGTCTAGATGCTGACATCATGGTGTAACGGTCGGTACCATGACCTGAGTTACTCAACGGTTTCCTCTTGAAAACTGTTGGTGAATTCACCTCGAGTTTTCTAACACTATATAAGAGTTAAGATAGACATAACATTACAACATTTGATCGTGAGTTGATAATAGCATATATAGAACCATTCTAGATTAAAAACACTTCATTGCGTTTTTACTTGTTTAATATAGGATTAAGCACTACCTCTAAGTATAACACGGTACCATCAGAGAAATTACAGCGGTGCGAAACGCAGTCCATATCTCCGACATATAAGCACATCACGTGCTTCTTTTGTAAACCATTTTTGGTGTGTCCCGATTAGGAAACTATTCCTTCGGAACAGCTCCCCAAAACGGAAATCTCTCCGTTCAGTTGCTGATTTATTTTTTTCAGACCCTGTTCCGTTCGGAAGAATTTCCTTTTTTGGCTTTTTTCATCGATGATTTTGGCTTCGCAGGATTATCCGTTTTTTTAAATAATCATGTATTATACATAATATTGAATTTAAACTATGTACTGTTTTTAAATATGTTGAGAGTTCACCTCATACAACCAAAAAAAAAAAAGAAACTCCCCTTATCGTTTACATATACATACACTTTATTAGCTAGTTGGAAATATGTCTGTGGATCCACTATACATAACACCACACGAAACTGCATTAGCAGTGATAGCAACGTCTATGAAGAAATCCAGACTTACTCTCCAAACCCTTATAATCAACTCTGTTATGGGAGGTGTGTTATTTTCATCCGGAGGTATGTTGTACTCTATAGCTGTGGGCAACAATCCAGAGCTTTCTGTAAATAATCCAGGTTTGCTCTCCATTTTGGGTGGGTTATTTTTCGGTATTGGGTTGTTTTATGTCATCATCAATGGTTGCGATTTGTTTAATAGTAATATTTTGTTTTTTACCGTGGGTTTATTGAGAAATGCAGTAAATGTATATGATTTGACAATTTCTTGGGCAGTGTCTTGGTTAGGAAATCTTGCAGGATCATTGTTCATGTCATATGTCATTTGTTATCTTTCAGGCAGTATGAAATCAGAGAACTTAAAACAAGGAACAATTGATATAGCTGAACTCAAATTAAGCTTTTCTTTTGTGGAAGTATTTTTGAAGGGAGTTGCTGGTAACTTCTTTGTCTGTTTAGCCGTATACCTTCAGTTGATGAGTAAACCTATGCATGTCAAATTTTTAACCATCATATTGCCAGTTTTCACTTTTGTAACTTCTGGTTTTACGCATACTGTTGCAGAAATGTTTCTGATTCCTACAGGTATGTTCAATGGTGCGAATATTAGTGTTAAATTATTCATTTGGAAAAACCTAATACCAGCATCAGTTGGTAACATAGTAGGAGGCATGTTATTTTCTTTAACTATCCCTTACTACTTACACTTATATGTTGTTGAGCAAGATAGAAAACTGCTACAATTACCTGAATACGATGCTTTTGATGAACAGCCGGAAATTAATGTAGATTCTAGAGTTGTTAAAGCAAAACCTAGAAGAATGATACATAAAATCAAAAAGATCAATAGAAAAGGTAATAAAAAATCCAAATACAATAGTAGCAGTGAAACATCATCGCCAAGCAGCAAATCGGCTAGTTATATTAATCCACCAGGAGTTTTCCCTATTGAAGGGTTTATTCCTTTGACCAAAGAAAAGACCATTATGAATGGTGAAACAGAAGATGAAGAAAAAAATATGAACGATGATGACTACGAAGATGATAATAGCGAAGACATGTCATCTGTAGAAATAAGAACAGAAGATGAAAATACGAATGAAGACGGTGATGTGGAATATGATTTAGTCGAACCGTATACGCCGGACCAGACTGCTTTGAACTTACCAGAGACCTATAATTCCTATAGTAATCAAGATCTTGCTGATATGGACGTGGTAAGTACAATGGATTCTTTAGACCTTGAAAATCAACAAATTAAAGCTAATAAGTCCCAAATAAAAGACATGCTAAAAGAAAAAGAAAAGAATGAGTCTGAAGAATACGAAAAGACAGGTAGGTACAATCCAGAAAAGAACAAACTGGGTACAAAGTTAAGTAAGATATTCACATCTGTGAACGAAGATGTAGCAAAAAGCAAAAAAATGCATACCTTGGAGAAATTGAAAAAGACTTTGTCAAATTCAGGTAATAAGTTAATTTCAAAAAAGAACGATAGCACAGAAAGTAAACTAAATGCATTGCCAAGCAAAAACAATAAGGGTAGCAGCCAACCTCCTGTTGACAAAGATCCAGTGCAGTCTAGAAGATCATCACTGGCTAGTAGCAGACATTCATTGAGCAGCAAAGCGAAATTCCGTAGAGAATTGAAAAACCAGAACATGACCAACAAGGCCTTGATGATGGCTGATCCTGTTGCTGGTTCTGTTGATCTTGATGAATCTTTTGTACAAAGACCAAGTAGACTGAGACGTAAATATTCCTACCATAGACACCAATCCCCTGCTGCTTTGATGAGAAATTATGGATATGACAACGACAATTCAGAAGAACAGAGCATCGGAGATTAATTCCACTGTATATAAGCTACATTTGTTGTAGTTGTTTTTATTTCGTTGTAAACTATTATAGAATTTCTTTTATGAATGCTCTTCAATGAAGCTCTTTAAAGCCGATTTAACTCTATTTTTCATTATTTACATTTCCCCCCTCCGAAGAAAATCGAAAACTTTAAAAAGTGTCATAATGCTTAACTTTTGGTACTTTCTTTAAGAAAGCAATAGTATGGAACCATCAAGAATTGCAATAAAATGGAAGGCAAGAAAGTCATTAAATGCTGTTTGTTTGATATGGACGGTTTGCTTATAAACACCGAAGACATATACACATTATCAACTACAAAACTTTTGGCAGAGTATGGAAAGCCAGCAATGAGTTGGGATTTCAAGATGCAGGTGATGGGACTTCCAGGACCTGAAGTATTCAAGAAATTTATCGACTATTACGATTTGAAAGGGAAAATCACATATGAAGAGTATGCTCAAAAACAACACTTTTATCAAGAAAAGGCATGGAATGAATGTGACTATCTGCCTGGAGTTCAAAGTTTTTTGAAATACTTGATGGAAGAAAAGAAAGTCCCTTGTGCCATATGTACTTCGTCAGATGATAAAAAGTTCCAATTGAAAACAATCAGAAACCTAAAACAAGACGGAATGATTGATCAGTTTGTTCATGTAATCAAAGGTGACGATCCAAGATTGGCAAATGGGTTAGGAAAGCCACATCCAAGAATCTATGAATTGGGATTGGCAGGGATCAATGAGAAACTAGGACTTGATATCAAGCCAGAAGAAACTTTGGTATTTGAAGATGCCTTGAATGGGTGCAAAGCTGGAAAAGCATTTGGAGGAACAGTTTGTTGGATACCACATACAGAAATCTTTGGGAAAGAAGAAATTCCTGAATTCAAAACATTTTTCAAAGATGAAAATGAAGGTTTCGTGCTACAATCTATGGATAAGTTTCCAAAGCATAAATTTGATTTCCAAAATATATAACTAAATACTTTATCAACTTTTGGCGGTTTTTTTTGTTATGATTTATAATGGATAATTCTTAAATAAATAGGATATACTTTCACCGTTGTGTAGTCTTCTGATGGCTTCGGCCAAGACGCCAGAAACATCAATGGTATCCAACTTGGAGCAAATTTCCATTTTTTCTTCAAATGGAACAGTATTGGTGCACACAACCTTGTCTAACTTAGAATTATTGATGTTGTTAATGGCATTTCCTGAGAGTAGACCATGGGTAACAATGGCAAGAACTTTAGAAGCACCGTGTTCTAACAAAACTTCAGCAGCTTTTGCAAGTGTACCACATGTATCAGCCATATCATCAACAATAATACAGATCTTATTGGTAACATCACCAACCAAAACCATTCTAGAAACTTCATTGGCCTTGGCTCTTTCTTTGTGAATCAAGGCAAAATTCAGATCCAATCTGTCAGCCAAAGAAGCAGCTCTTTTGGCACCACCAGCATCAGGAGATATCATGATGATGTCTTGTTGATTCTTCATATAGTTGTTTTGTATGTATCTGATAACTGAAGGTTCGGCGTACAAATTATCAACAGGAATATCAAAGAATCCTTGGATTTGGGAAGCATGTAAATCCATGGTGATGACATGATCACATCCAGAAGTAGTCAGCATATCAGCAACCAACTTGGCTGTGATTGGGGCTCTACTCTTGTCTTTTCTATCTTGTCTTGCGTATGGGAAGTTAGGTATTATAGCTGTGATTCTTCTAGCAGAAGCTGTTTTACAAGCATTGATCATAATCAAAAGTTCAAGTACTTTGTTATTCACATTACCAGAGCCAATTTGGGTTATTATGAAGATATCTTGGTCTCTGACTGATTCTCCTATGGAAAAAGTGATTTCGTTGTTTGAATCTCTTTTAAGTTTGCATGGTGTCAAAGGCATGGATAGTCTTTTAGAGACTAATTCTGCTAAGTTTCTATGTATATCTGGAGCTAGAAGTTTAATACTGTTAGTGGCAACCATAATTGTGAATTAGTATTGGATTTGGTGTGTTTCTTTTCAAAAAAAAAAAAAAAGTAAGAAAGTAATCTACTTGGCAGTGATTGGATAATCGATTTCCGGATTTATCTATCCAGTATCACTATAATATCAGGCTAATGACACCTAATAAACCCTACTAAATAGTATGTGTATAAAAAGAGAAGTTCATATATTGGAAGGAGCAGTGGGAAAAGGCGGTGAGCAGGTAGCAATTTGGGCTATGGGAGAAAAAAAAGAAATGGACCATTTCTCCTTCCTTAAAGGGGGAAAAGAGAAAAAGGCGCTTAAACCGAAAAAAAAAAAAGAAATCATAAACGAAACAGGACAGTGATTTTTTTTTGGGAAATTTTTGGATTCTGGAAATTTTTTTTCCTTTTTTGGAAATGAGCTGCTAAAATGTTTAGCAAAGTCACGTGCTTGGCAGGGTAACTGTGGCACGTGTCTGAAAAAGGAATTCACGCGTGTAGCGACGCAAATATATCACGTGCATTTCTGGCAGGGTAGCAAAGTTGTGTGTTTTTGACAGTTCAGCGAAGGGTTAGAGTGTTGTTGATTACAGGCTGCTAGATGTAAAAGCACAACATTACATCTTTTTCAATAAACTGGTTTTTAAGCATTAATACGGAAAGATGCGACTTTTCATCTCTATGATGAATGTGCTTATCTCCGTGCAACGGAGATAAGCATCTGGAAATTCATGCTTATGTCCGTGTGATCGCTTTGGGTCTTCTTTTTCTTTAGTAATTCTTATATCGAGATGAATCTATAACTGAAAGCAAGCGTTATCAAGTAACCAAATTTAATACTTTGACCAGAAAAGAAGCCCCCTCCCATCATGTTCAATTTTGGCAGAAAACCTAAAAGTTTGCAAAATAATGTTCCTGATATCAAAGTTTCCTCAGGAGCTGGTATTCAAAGACAAGCACAATGTTCAACCCTGCCCAATCAGCAGCAATCAAATGCACAAGGCCCTAGAAATAAAGTAGAACTTTTACCTGATCATGGGCCATTAAACTGGCTTCAACTGTATGAAAAACAAAATGTTCAAATCAAAGTAGTATTAATGATGGTTATAACCATTCTTTTGAGTGTTTTTGAAAATGATGACTTTAAAACCTTGTTCATTAAGGACAACGAATTGAAAAATACTGAACAAGTAGACTTTTTGATATATCTTCATGAAACAGTCTTTGCAAAAAACACATCAAACTATAAATTATTGCATAGCGTACAACTAAAAAATGATTTCAGAAAAGAAAAAGTTTCGATATTTGAAAAGCAACAAGATGAAGATCAGGACGTGTACAACCCTATTTTTGAACAAATCCTCAAAGTCATAGATATGCCTACTCTTATCCGTTTGTTTTCATTTAAACCGTCGTTGCCCACAACACAACTAGGTTTTCTTAAAACCAGTAGCCCAAAAGGTTTAAAGCTAAGACCTGAATATGTGCTTAATAACTACAACCTGAAAAATGTTAATTTATTCTGGATATGCTTGGACAAAAGAATATACTACATAACTCCATACTTATTGTATCACCCAGGTGGTGATGCCATTTTGCTAAAGTTGTTGACTAGTAGTAGGAACACAGTTGAAAGAATAGACAAGATGAAGGAATTTCAGAGATATCACAGATGGGTTAACGAAACTGATCTATTAAGTTCATATATAATAGGATATTTATAAACACACTGCATTGCTACATTTCTAGTGGTGTTTTCTCTTTTTTCTTTTCTTTTCAATTTATATTATCCACTATGATATTTCTGGCTAGGGACCCATGTTTTCCATTCTGTTGAAATCATCCAAAGCTCCTTGCTCAAGTTTCTTAATCCTCTCTTGTCTCTCTAGATCTGCAGCCAATTCTTCCTGGTATATTCTATTTTTTTCAATCGCAAGATTCTTTGCTTCTAACATATCTTGCTTCATCTTCATCAACTCCTTCATTTCCTTGACGTCTATGTCGTTATAAGCTTTGATCCATTCATCTATTTTTTCCTTATGTCTCAAATTGTATCTCAACTTTGTGTTTTCGTCCAAGTTCTTCCATTCCTCTACACACAGTCGTGTCAACTCCTGCATTTGCAACTTTTTACCGTGATTCTTCTCTGTTAATCGATCTTTTTGAGAATTGATGAAATCTACAAACGGTCCTGATGGTTTCTTTGGCGGCAAAGTTTTTACATACTCATCTTTTTCTACTTTATACTTCTCCCAGGCCAGTCTGTGGGCTTCTTTATAAGGCTCCTTTTCAGCATCTGTCAAAGATCTCCATTGTTCACCTAGTTTCTTTTGCAACTCCGGTACCATCAATGTTGGAAATTGTTTTTGTAAATTTTTTCTTTCTTCTTGACAGTAGAAGAAATAGGCACTGCTTGGTCTTTTAGGTCCTTGTTTTAATAATGATTTCCGTTTTTGTACTCTTCTTTGGGTCTTAGTATCGTTCTTGAATTGCGAAGTTTGCAAGTATTTATTATAATTGTTCATATCACTCAATAATGGGGATATCTCATTAATACTTTGCTTTGTCAATAAAGACAAGTCATGGATCATTGCCTTTCTGGCTTTAGTTTTTTTAGTTGTGGTGGTCTTTTTTGTCTTTATCTGTTTCTTTAGAACATCATCATCAATTATTCTCCGTTGTTGAACTCCCAATGCTTGTTCTGTAGATAAATCAAGATTCATATTAGCTATAATCGCCTCAGCTTCTTCTTTTTCTCTCGAAGTCGGCAGTTGTTGCACATCCAAGTTCTTGTAAAGATGACTTGGTGGATTTTGAAACCATGACATGTTGGCTATAACATGGGCATCCAATTGAGGTATTCCGGTAAGATGATTGTAACTGTCAGCATTAGACTTTCTACCTGTCTCTCTGTGCTTCAACAAATCGTTTTCTGTGTGTTCTTTTTCCAAATGATTGGTATTGTCAAAAACCCCTAGAATGTTATTTCCCTGTATGTTATCGTGATCGTTGTTATTGTATGCGTCATATGAATGAGTGTTTACATTGTTAGGAACATTAAACCCATTTTCGTGCCCATTACCATTGTAGTTTGATAATATCTGTGAGTAATAGGCACTCATGTTGTTGCTGTTTGTTGTTGTTCCTGTTGTATTTAAAGTTTGTACAGGTGTTTGGTGCAGGTTCCCAAAAATATTCATACTTGGTCTTATTACGTTGCCAATTATATGCTTATCTGATTGGTCAGCAGAGACTGGTATATTCTGTATATACTGGTCAATGTCGTTGATGTCTCCTGTTTTGTTCATTAACTCTTCGTTATGGTTGTCGTTTCCATTCAAAAACTCGTCATGCATGTTGTCGTTGCTGTAATGATTGTTATGATCATGCAAGTGGTCATTATTATCACTTGTCATTTTAGATTAGCTGGTCGTAAAGAGTCACCTCGCTTATGTCCTATAATATATGGTTTCTTCAAGTATTAAAAACAATCTACGTTTTAAATGGTTACCTAATTTTAAATTTCTTAGCCTATATCGATTTCGCTTAGTGAAAAATATATAAGAATTGAATACTCCTACTGGGCTGTTATGAAACGTGACACATGCACGTGTTTTTTTAAAAAATCATGAATTCGGACATAATATGAATACTAAGTTATATGTCGTGAGCATTACTATCCTCTAAGAAGGATATGAATTGTTTGAAGGAGTCGCCTATATCATTGAACAGAGTCTTTTGTCTGCTGTCACCTTCACTTATATCGTGATCGTCGTTTGATGATTCAGCTATATCTGATTCCGTATCAGTATTGGGTTTTTTGGATAAAAATCTATCCAAAACATTAAACTTTAGTCTATGCATCATGCTATTGACATCAACAGAGTCAGCTAAGCCTATGTTTTCAACTTCAGTTCTTGTCTTTTTACCAGTGTTTTTTTTGAAATTATAGTACTGTTTTAAACCTTGAAGAACATGCGAAATACTCAAATCTTCATCTTTAGACAAAAACTTGTTCAAGAAATCATCCATATCATTATCATTTAATTCACTATTTGATCGTTTTCTCAACATAAAAGACTCATTGACCATCTCTTTTGAGACTATAGACCTCTTTGTATCTATAGATGTGTGGTTACTAGTTTGTTCATTAGCATTGGCCATTTCTTCAGCATGTTTTAGAACTTGTAATAATACGGTATTGAACGAAAAACAGCATCTACATTTAATACCTAAAAAGTGGTATGAAGTTATCCCTCTTGTTGTACAATCATTACACTTGTACACACATCTCCATAAGTTGTAAGGCTCAGGTAATGGACATTGTTGAATTTCCTCATCTAAAAGTTTAAAGTTGATTTCCATATCAACTATCGATACCTGACATATAGGACATTTATATTGGCCATTTTTCAAATACTCCTTCAAACAAGTCTCGTGTATGGCATGGTTGCAAGGAACTAAAAACTGAACTCTTCCTACATCTATATCAATAATAGGTCTTTTTCGTACCCCATTGTTTTGAAATGACTTCATGGCATCCTTCATTGGTCCCTTCTCATTGTTTTTATCTAAGTGATTATTGGACGCTGCGTTTGTACTATTGGTACTCTCCTTGTCATCGGTATTCTCATCAACCTGCAATCTTTCATAAGATTGGTATGCATTTAAACGAACACCACAAATAGTACAATCACTGCTTAAGTTGTTTCTTATGCATTTATGTGAGACTTCTTCGTTGTGGAACATTTCTAAAGGCATGCAGCAATCACACTCTTTACAATGGTTGTAGTCAATCCCTAAACCTTCACCTAATTTACATTCTTTGCAGTAAGGACAGTGGTACATGTAGTTTTCTTCATCATTTTCAAATATCAAACAAAAATGACATTGGTACTCTGAAAATGGTTTTTCACAGCTCATGCAGCTTTTTTTATTGTCTTCACTGTCATTAGCTCTTGTATCATTGTCTTCAATTTGGTGAGAGTTCAGGTCTATCTCAAATTCATTGATTTGATTCAATGCGTTTATATAATCACACTTATCACATTTTATGTGAGTAAATACCTTAGTGATGATTTTCTTTTTGGCTTTTGTATGTCTTCCTTTGGTATCTAAATAACAATTTTTACAAGAATACCAGACATCTTCTTCTTTGTTGTATATCTTCAAGTCTGATTCAAAATGTGTACATTTGTAATCATTGATTATGTTGTAGTCATTTTTCGGATCATATTTGATGTTGTTTTGATTAAGAACATCTACCTCTATATCGTCATTGATTGGCTTAGTTGTGTATGAAACGTAAATATCTTCCAGTAATAAGTCGTAATTGTGGTTATTAGATTTAATTCCCAACATCATCAACTGTTGAATGATCTTATTTTTAATAAAGTGATCAAATCCATCATAATTATTAATAATAATGATTCTTTGTCTAAGGATATATTTAGAGTCTAGATTGTTGTATTCATTGGTATTTTGAGCAACTGAGTTCAATTTGCTTAGCAAATCATCAAACTTGTTCTCATATTGATCAGACATAGTATAAAGCTTAAAGAGATATACAGCTTAACAATCAAGAAACTTCTTTGGTGAGTTGTATTTCTTTTTCATTCTTTTAAATTCAAAAATTTGAAAATTGTTGAGACATGAAAATTGGTAGCTTTATAGTTATAAACGATTTTAGTCATGTGCAAGAGGGGGGTTTTTTTCAGTGTAGAAATGAGTTTATTACGTGTATGTGTAAAGTGGTCACGTGTGTTTTTACAATGATCACGTGTAAAATTGCTAATTTCACGTGATTCCACGGGAATTTAACAAACACTCCGCATATTTGGCAGCTTACTTTTTGGTCTTTATTGTTCCTGCAAAAACACACACAGAATGGTACACCACTGCACACAAATTATCAAGCAGCACTTGTCTATACAAATACTTACATCCCTTTTTTGTGCTTCACATTGATAGTGCACTTGCAATATCTCCATACAAAACGTGCTTATCTCCGATAAAATGGGGTATTTCACCAAGAATCAAAAACACACGTGACAGCTGTTATATCCGAGCCACTCCAAAATGCTCCCATTTCTTATACAGTCGATAAAATCCTTCACAAAAAGGGGAAACAGCTTGCTAGGCGAAAAAAAACAACACCTATGTATTTGAGTGAAACAACAACACGTACCAACAAGTTCTATCAGTTTAAAGCCCTAGATAAACACCAAATATATACAAAGATTAAGTGAAAACATGAACTTTTTAACTCCTAGCAACATCAAGTCGCTTATCAACTTTGAAAAAATAGCTTCAAATTTGACTTCAAACAACTACGCCATATACGCCAAATACTTGTCATATCTTACAATCCCAGTATCTGTTATCTTTGGAATTGCTAATTTATTTCACGTTAACTTAGTTATCATCTTTTCGATTATATCTTTGGTTCAAGGTGTTGTGTTGTTATTCCTTGAAGTCCCTTTCCTATTGAAAATATGTCCCTTGTCTGAAAATTTCATAGCATATTTGAAGGTCATCAATGACGATAATAAAAAAAAATTGATTTTGTACGCTGTGCTGGCTATAGTTCAATGGTGTTCATTAATTTTTAAGGCAACTTCATTGATTGTTGTTGCTGTTTGTTTGACTTGTTCTTTCATCTCATACGGTGTTGCATACACAAAGGACCAACATATTTCTTCAGAAGATAGCGTCATCAAATCTCCTTTCGATGACGACTTTGCAGTATAAGTGATTTTTCTTTCTTTTTTCTATTTTTTGCTTCTTCTTTGCCATGGATCTTATATAACTAATATGTATATATACAACTTCGACACAGATATATCGTAGATTCCTTTGACATTTTTCGATCTATTTTTTTTCAATGTTCTTATATGCTCTTAGTATGTTTGCTTCAATAAGACTATTCTACAATGTTTCCCATTCTATATATGTTTATAATCTCATCCATTTCTTTACTCACTATAGTCTTCTTGTAGTCATGATTCATTGGAATCCCCATCTTCTTATAGAATTTGTTACCTATGTGATTCTTTTTAAAACATACAAACTCTATGTCAAAATCTTGATCTTTGGACAATTCAAATATAAAGTTATCAAATATCAGCTTCCCTAAACCATTATTTGAGGCTTTCTTCTTCAATTGAATTTCCATCAAGTAAAAGATATTTTTCTTTTCAATTCGTCCTTTAGGTTTATCAAAGAAACTCAACTTGACTTTTTTATTTACATGTGAATCTTTATTTTTTATCAAGCTGTCGTTTGTGATGTTGAAACTGAAGAATCCTAAGAAATCGTTTTCATTGTTCAATACTTCAACGTAGAATAACCCCTTGGAAGAAATCATTTCAAGGTACTTGTGTTCTTGCCATTTGTACTCGCCTTCTGCATCATTTTTCAAAGTTTCCTCGTCTATGTTGTTTATCAGTCCGTTATATTCTGTGTAATACTCACCTAAATTCTCTTCAATCAATTCCAAATACTTACTGGTTCTTTCTTTTGCTGTTTCGTAAGGCATTGAGTCCAGTTCATCCGAAGTTTCTGCAAGTTTTAGTTTATATTTCGTGCCTTTGTTGTTGTAGACTTCAATGTGGCTTTCTACTTGTTTCAAGTATTTTCTACACTTATAATCAACCATGATTGAAACAAAATATTCAATTCCGATGCTGCTCTGGCTATCAAAGTCTATGGCACGTGTATGTTTAGGTATTCAAGTTAACCTTATATCTACGTAGTTGTAATTATAGGCATCGATTCTTGTTTTTCATGTTGTTTTTTTTTTTGCTGTATATAACGCGATACTTAAAAGAAGGAGAATAATCGAAAATTGGACCAAATCCTTGAAGAAGTCATAAAGCACATTAGCATAAAGGCTGGTTTCGAATTTGTAGTTAAAATATATACTTCATAGTATTAGATTTCGGTGTTTTTGATTATTACCATAACAACACCGCTGGTTTCTAGTCTTGGGATTGGATGGTGTTTCAATACTCTCAAAGCGGATTTGATAACCCCTTCGTGGCAAGTCAAGGATATGACTTTACCTCTATATTCAAGATTTTCAGCTTCCTTTTTGTCTTCCAACTCCCAAATTTCTTTCAATGCCTTTTTAATTCTGGCATCAATGTCATCATCAGTTTCTCTGTAAGTGTCGGAGTATAGAGGATCTTCCTCTTTGAATCCCTCTTCGTAATCAAACTTTATTTGGAAATCAGAGGTGTTATCTTCGTAAGGCTTTATGCATTCGTTGTAGCTCTTGGACTTGTTTTGTCTCCAATCACAGGTATGAACACCAATAGTTTCTCTGATGTTTTCTTTAATAATCACATCTATGGTTTTTTTCAAATCCTCTTGATCTTTTTTTTCAATGTTGAACTTTTCGGTCCATTCATATCTAAATGTTTGCAAACATCTTCTCAGAGGAGAGCAATAATAGCTGTCAGCCCATATACCTTTCATCTTCTCTCCAAATACAACTTTTCCTGTTCTTTTCACTTGATTTATACCCTTTTCAGTCAAGTTGGCATCGTTCCAATCTTCCAAAACACCATCTCCGTTCTTGTGGGCCCACTTCAAATCCCATATTTCTTCACCGTATCTCTCAACTGCAGCATTGTGGTATCCTTGACCGTGTCTGGCTAAAATAAATAATCTTGTGTTAGGCTCTTGTTCAATTTTCGTGATTATGTTTTGTATACTTTGATAATTGTCAAAGGGCTTCACAAACGCATAGTTGGTATCTATGCCGGAGTTTAAAGTTGGTTCTACTTGAAAGTAGTCCTTTTCTGCAACCAAATTCATCATAATAATCGTCTTATTCTCAAAGTGGTTTTGTTAATCATGTTTTTGTTTGTTGTTGTCAAATTCGTTTAAAATCGTTCCAATTAAAAAAACATGCCTCTGTCTTATTTCCGCTAATGAAATCTATGCCATTATTTCTACCACGAGGATTCTGTCATTTTACTCATATTTTTTTTTGGTTATAAGAGGAATTAAATTCGCCTAGTGCACGTGATATCTGGAAAGGACCAAAATGGGCTCAAATACGTAGTAGCAACCTGAAGGGTGTGAATACAGTGTATCGAGGTTGATGACAAGAAGTAATCAATGATTGTTTCTTCTTTGTTTCTTTTTGAGAAAAAAAACTGAGTGAAAATAAAGGGGGGTTTGTGCCAAATATCATACAGAATGACAGCAACTACATGGACTTGAATGAAAAGGATGATGGCGGCCTTGAACGAGTTATTTTTTGTTCTTTGGCTCAAGATGTATCTTGGTCTATCGTGGGTTTTGAATATTCAAAATGAATGGCTCTTTCTGATTAATTACGGTGAAAAATATTTTTGTTTGTTGTTTGTTTGTTAATGGACCTTTATAGGGGCGTTCATTAGATCTATTTCGTTGTTAATAAACAATTCTGACGGTTGAGTTATTTGATACTTGTTTTCATGTTGTTCCCAATTGTTGTCACGTTTTTTGTCTTATTTGTTTACAAAAAAGTCCAATTTGTTTACATCTTATAATATAAAAATATATGTATATTTTGGTTTATATTTTGAATTTAAGTTAACTTAGTTAGTATTAATTAAATACACTTTTTTTTTGCTTATTTAAATGTAAACTTTAAGAAAAAAAAGGTGAAAGTTAATAAATATCACGTGACCAAAACAAGCTTACTTTTTTTTTGAAAAATGGCATATGTTTCCCAATTAGGAAACAAGGTTTTCAGTAATTATATTATTCAAAAAGATACGTATGAATGACGTTGGAGATATGGTACAGATAAGAAACATAGTGAGATTCAACGATGAAATTCAATGCTTTGAATAATGATAAAAAACATATGAAAAGTTAATATTTTGTTGTAATTTGTTTGAATTTTTCTGTTACAAGTGACAGTATTAATTTTTTATCAGTCCTTGTAAAGATCTCGCCAATTTCAGCAACGACCTACATCAGCTGTTTGCTCATCAAGCAGCGGACCTGCTGATTGTACAAATTCATGAGAGTTTTTAACGGATTTAAGATTTGCAGCTTATTTGAGTGCATGTCGGACTTAGTGCAGATATCCGGTTTATACCAATTACTTGAAGTCAAAAAAAAAAAAACTGTGTGCTATTAAAGCTTTATTTATTACTAAGCACAGGTTCTTAATCTAGATAAAGACCTTCAGTCTTTACTGCAAGTGCTGCTGGCAATAACTCACTTATTATGAACTGACGAGCCGTCGGATATACAGCTCTTTTTTTTCTATTTTTTTTAGTGTGTAACAGTCAACACGTGCTTTTTTTTACGGGAATAAAACAAAGTTAAAGTTCGAGAAGCAAGTAACCCTTAGAGAAAACGAAGACTAAAGATAACAGATACTTCTTGCAACAACTTTAAAGATTAAATAAAAAAAGGTAGAAAAACATTGATATTAAAAAAAATAATAAATTAATTACTATTATTTAATCACTAATCAAATAATCAATCCACACCTTTGACTTATCAAAAAAAATATAAAGAAAGGAGTAGAAACCAATACCTTGCTGCAACAAGTGAACTTTTCTTTCATAACAAGTTTTTTTTTAAGCTAGTATAGGTCAACAAAATTTGCAAAAAAAATACATACGAAATACTGCATTGTATCAATTCAGTTGCCCAGCTTCAAACATGTTCAATGTGAAAACTTACAAAAAAAGAAAACATTCGATTGCCCCCACATGCAATTAAAATAACAGAAGAGTAAAATGTATGTGGACTGGTGTTAAAGGGGTTTAATTACATTCAATGTGAGGGACTATTTGCCATAGTTTTTTTTTTTTTTGCATAAAGTAGATTCAGCGGCTTATTGGGGCAAAAAAAAAGGCCATTTTTTTCAAAAAATAAAAACAAGAGTCGTTTTCATCGTGGTTTATACATTCAAAAATGAATAGTCATAGCCTAGGCCTTTAAATTTCCAGTGGAATTGAATAAACATTCTTGTTTTTTTTTTTTTTTTTTGCTTAGAAAAGTAACTTTTACGAGGGCAAACCTGTGGCCTAAAAAATAATCAAAGCACTTAAAGCAAATTACATTCTTGTTTACTACATATATTAAATTTTCGTTTTTTCAAGAAAACATACATTCTTCTCACTCAAATCCATACTTTTTTAAAAAACTAGACTAAAAGTTCACATTCTCTTATTTTTATTAGGCAAAAGCAAATGAAAAACACACACTATTTATTTCTCGCTCGAAACGACTTTATATAAAAAAGCATTTTGGCACATATTTCGTATTTTAAAAAAAAAAAATTGTTCAAATTTATGCATTCTTGTTTACACCTCAGCGAAAATAAAAGGAGAGTTGGGCAAAAAAAAATTTTTTAAAAAAAATTTATAATTTTTTATCTCCCGTCAAGAATGATACAAGTTGTGGTGCTTTGACTTTTAATAATCATCTAAAGTTTTTTTCTATTATTCTCCCAGCATTAATCATAAACTCGTGATTTTTTCACTGAGGTTATTTTCTTGTGTATTGGCAAAAGTTGTTGAAACATTGACAATGAAAGCTAAGTGCCCACAGTTACGACAATATTTTTTTTTTTTTTTAAATACACAACTTTTTCATACATTTTCAAATCGATCTTTGTCCTTTCGTTTGGGTCCCTTAGGATTACTAACATGTTGCGTTACACTATAAATTCTTGTTATTTTCATACATTTCACTTTTTTTTTTCTAGTCTTTTTTTTTTTTCAGAATTTATAATACTTCTTGTTTACATTTTTCTTAAATATTAAATTCTTACTTTTATGTGCATTCTCGGTATACAGACACTTTCTAAGTAAGACTAATGGATTTTTTTTTCGTTTTTGAAATATCTCAAATGTCATGAATTTTCAAATTTTTATTGAAGATGAAGTCTTTGATGATTAGTTTTATACAAAACTTTCTTTTGAGATCATGTTCTAACAAATCCATCCACAAACTCGGTATAATTGATCATTCAATTTGCTAACAACTCCCACAAGCCTAAAAAAAAGACATATCCACGCCAAAAAATACTTTAATCCCAATTTTTTTTTTTCAAAAGAATAATAATAATTTTGATAAGTTTAAATATCACACTTAATTTGTTTTACTCCTTTCTATCTTCAATACTAATTTTACTAATACATAATATTGATCAAGAAGACTACAAAGACTTAATTAAGATTATCCACATATTATTATCGTTTTTTTCAGGAAATAAAAATGTTGAAATTCATCAGTAATGTCTTATTACTTTATGTAATAAGTACATTAACCTTTGTTACTGGTAATGCTACAAAGCTATCTACCAACATTATTACAAGCGATGTCTCCTCTACCACTACTTACTCTACAAGCTATTTGAATATTACAGGTTCTGATGGATTAATCACAGACGATACCATCATTATGGTAGCTGTTCCAAACAGAGCAACCGCTACCACAACTATTATTTCGGAGTTAACTACAATTGCCAAGGCAAACAGTACTACTACTTTTGCTACCTCTTTTACTAGTTTCCTTGGTAATAATAGTATTGAGACCATAAGCACCTTATACTATGTTGCAATTCCTGGCGATACAACATATTCTACAGCTACATTCATTACCACTAATAGTAATGTTGCTTCTTTATCTACTTACAGTACAGAATATTCAACAACAACAGGTCCTAATGGATTTGAAACTATTGAAACCTTGTACTACATTGTCTCTCCTGATGCTGTTACAACTGAAAACATCAACTATTGCTTCTGAAATTTCAAAAATAACAACATTTACTACTTCTCTATCAACATTCACTGGTAAAGATGGACAAGAAACCATCAGAACCGTAATTTATGTTGCCACTCCTGATGTATTGGAAACCTCTTATGTTAAAACTTATTGGACTGGTCTAGACACCACCACCTATGCCACCAGCTTCTCTACTTTCAGTGGAGCTGATGGTAAGGAAACTGTCGACACCTTCTACTTCGTAGAAACACCAATCACCAGAGATATTGAGACTGTCACCAACAGCTTTGTTGACGGAAATAACACTGTTACATACTCAACCAGTGTGTTCACCGCTACCATATCAGGAAGCCCTGTTATCTCCACAGTCTACTATGTTGCTACTCCTGAATTACATGGTACTTCATACTTGACTACCTATTGGACTGGTTTGACATCAGCTACTTACTCCACATCATTTACTACTTATTCAGGAAGTGATGGCAAGGAAACAGTTGATACTTACTACTTCATTGAAACTCCAGTCTCCAGATCATTGTCCACAGTCTACAGCTTCTACAACGGTTCAGAAACCACAACCATCTCAACCACCGTCGAAACTTTGACCTTGAACGATGAAGCTTCCCCAGTAATCTACACAGTTTACTTTGTTAACACACCTGAAGGCCACGGACAAATCACCAGAGTCAAGTCTTGGACCGGATTAGAAACTTCAACCTACGCTACCAGTTATTCCACATTCAGTGGTAACGACTCCAAGGTCACCGTTGATACCTTCTACTTCGTTGAAACTCCTATTGAAAGAGTCACCATTACAAGCTTTAGTTACTGGTCAGGAAGTGTTGACAGTACCTACAGTACTGAAATCACCACTGACTATGTTCTTGATAACTCCGCAGTCATCTCTACTATTTACTATGTTGCTACTCCTGAAGCCCATGAAACTTCATACAGTACTGGCTATTGGACTGGTCTAGACACCACCACCTATGCCACCAGCTTCTCTACTTTCAGTGGAGCTGATGGTAAGGAAACTGTCGACACCTTCTACTTCGTAGAAACACCAATCACCAGAGATATTGAGACTGTCACCAACAGCTTTGTTGACGGAAATAACACTGTTACATACTCAACCAGTGTGTTCACCGCTACCATATCAGGAAGCCCTGTTATCTCCACAGTCTACTATGTTGCTACTCCTGAATTACATGGTACTTCATACTTGACTACCTATTGGACTGGTTTGACATCAGCTACTTACTCCACATCATTTACTACTTATTCAGGAAGTGATGGCAAGGAAACAGTTGATACTTACTACTTCATTGAAACTCCAGTCTCCAGATCATTGTCCACAGTCTACAGCTTCTACAACGGTTCAGAAACCACAACCATCTCAACCACCGTCGAAACTTTGACCTTGAACGATGAAGCTTCCCCAGTAATCTACACAGTTTACTTTGTTAACACACCTGAAGGCCACGGACAAATCACCAGAGTCAAGTCTTGGACCGGATTAGAAACTTCAACCTACGCTACCAGTTATTCCACATTCAGTGGTAACGACTCCAAGGTCACCGTTGATACCTTCTACTTCGTTGAAACTCCTATTGAAAGAGTCACCATTACAAGCTTTAGTTACTGGTCAGGAAGTGTTGACAGTACCTACAGTACTGAAATCACCACTGACTATGTTCTTGATAACTCCGCAGTCATCTCTACTATTTACTATGTTGCTACTCCTGAAGCCCATGAAACTTCATACAGTACTGGCTATTGGACTGGTCTAGACACCACCACCTATGCCACCAGCTTCTCTACTTTCAGTGGAGCTGATGGTAAGGAAACTGTCGACACCTTCTACTTCGTAGAAACACCAATCACCAGAGATATTGAGACTGTCACCAACAGCTTTGTTGACGGAAATAACACTGTTACATACTCAACCAGTGTGTTCACCGCTACCATATCAGGAAGCCCTGTTATCTCCACAGTCTACTATGTTGCTACTCCTGAATTACATGGTACTTCATACTTGACTACCTATTGGACTGGTTTGACATCAGCTACTTACTCCACATCATTTACTACTTATTCAGGAAGTGATGGCAAGGAAACAGTTGATACTTACTACTTCATTGAAACTCCAGTCTCCAGATCATTGTCCACAGTCTACAGCTTCTACAACGGTTCAGAAACCACAACCATCTCAACCACCGTCGAAACTTTGACCTTGAACGATGAAGCTTCCCCAGTAATCTACACAGTTTACTTTGTTAACACACCTGAAGGCCACGGACAAATCACCAGAGTCAAGTCTTGGACCGGATTAGAAACTTCAACCTACGCTACCAGTTATTCCACATTCAGTGGTAACGACTCCAAGGTCACCGTTGATACCTTCTACTTCGTTGAAACTCCTATTGAAAGAGTCACCATTACAAGCTTTAGTTACTGGTCAGGAAGTGTTGACAGTACCTACAGTACTGAAATCACCACTGACTATGTTCTTGATAACTCCGCAGTCATCTCTACTATTTACTATGTTGCTACTCCTGAAGCCCATGAAACTTCATACAGTACTGGCTATTGGACTGGTCTAGACACCACCACCTATGCCACCAGCTTCTCTACTTTCAGTGGAGCTGATGGTAAGGAAACTGTCGACACCTTCTACTTCGTAGAAACACCAATCACCAGAGATATTGAGACTGTCACCAACAGCTTTGTTGACGGAAATAACACTGTTACATACTCAACCAGTGTGTTCACCGCTACCATATCAGGAAGCCCTGTTATCTCCACAGTCTACTATGTTGCTACTCCTGAATTACATGGTACTTCATACTTGACTACCTATTGGACTGGTTTGACATCAGCTACTTACTCCACATCATTTACTACTTATTCAGGAAGTGATGGCAAGGAAACAGTTGATACTTACTACTTCATTGAAACTCCAGTCTCCAGATCATTGTCCACAGTCTACAGCTTCTACAACGGTTCAGAAACCACAACCATCTCAACCACCGTCGAAACTTTGACCTTGAACGATGAAGCTTCCCCAGTAATCTACACAGTTTACTTTGTTAACACACCTGAAGGCCACGGACAAATCACCAGAGTCAAGTCTTGGACCGGATTAGAAACTTCAACCTACGCTACCAGTTATTCCACATTCAGTGGTAACGACTCCAAGGTCACCGTTGATACCTTCTACTTCGTTGAAACTCCTATTGAAAGAGTCACCATTACAAGCTTTAGTTACTGGTCAGGAAGTGTTGACAGTACCTACAGTACTGAAATCACCACTGACTATGTTCTTGATAACTCCGCAGTCATCTCTACTATTTACTATGTTGCTACTCCTGAAGCCCATGAAACTTCATACAGTACTGGCTATTGGACTGGTCTAGACACCACCACCTATGCCACCAGCTTCTCTACTTTCAGTGGAGCTGATGGTAAGGAAACTGTCGACACCTTCTACTTCGTAGAAACACCAATCACCAGAGATATTGAGACTGTCACCAACAGCTTTGTTGACGGAAATAACACTGTTACATACTCAACCAGTGTGTTCACCGCTACCATATCAGGAAGCCCTGTTATCTCCACAGTCTACTATGTTGCTACTCCTGAATTACATGGTACTTCATACTTGACTACCTATTGGACTGGTTTGACATCAGCTACTTACTCCACATCATTTACTACTTATTCAGGAAGTGATGGCAAGGAAACAGTTGATACTTACTACTTCATTGAAACTCCAGTCTCCAGATCATTGTCCACAGTCTACAGCTTCTACAACGGTTCAGAAACCACAACCATCTCAACCACCGTCGAAACTTTGACCTTGAACGATGAAGCTTCCCCAGTAATCTACACAGTTTACTTTGTTAACACACCTGAAGGCCACGGACAAATCACCAGAGTCAAGTCTTGGACCGGATTAGAAACTTCAACCTACGCTACCAGTTATTCCACATTCAGTGGTAACGACTCCAAGGTCACCGTTGATACCTTCTACTTCGTTGAAACTCCTATTGAAAGAGTCACCATTACAAGCTTTAGTTACTGGTCAGGAAGTGTTGACAGTACCTACAGTACTGAAATCACCACTGCCTATGTTCTTGATAACTCCGCAGTCATCTCTACTATTTACTATGTTGCTACTCCTGAAGCCCATGAAACTTCATACAGTACTGGCTATTGGACTGGTCTAGACACCACCACCTATGCCACCAGCTTCTCTACTTTCAGTGGAGCTGATGGTAAGGAAACTGTCGACACCTTCTACTTCGTAGAAACACCAATCACCAGAGATATTGAGACTGTCACCAACAGCTTTGTTGACGGAAATAACACTGTTACATACTCAACCAGTGTGTTCACCGCTACCATATCAGGAAGCCCTGTTATCTCCACAGTCTACTATGTTTCTACTCCTGAATTACATGGTACTTCATACTTGACTACCTATTGGACTGGTTTGACATCAGCTACTTACTCCACATCATTTACTACTTATTCAGGAAGTGATGGCAAGGAAACAGTTGATACTTACTACTTCATTGAAACTCCAGTCTCCAGATCATTGTCCACAGTCTACAGCTTCTACAACGGTTCAGAAACCACAACCATCTCAACCACCGTCGAAACTTTGACCTTGAACGATGAAGCTTCCCCAGTAATCTACACAGTTTACTTTGTTAACACACCTGAAGGCCACGGACAAATCACCAGAGTCAAGTCTTGGACCGGATTAGAAACTTCAACCTACGCTACCAGTTATTCCACATTCAGTGGTAACGACTCCAAGGTCACCGTTGATACCTTCTACTTCGTTGAAACTCCTATTGAAAGAGTCACCATTACAAGCTTTAGTTACTGGTCAGGAAGTGTTGACAGTACCTACAGTACTGAAATCACCACTGACTATGTTCTTGATAACTCCGCAGTCATCTCTACTATTTACTATGTTGCTACTCCTGAAGCCCATGAAACTTCATACAGTACTGGCTATTGGACTGGTCTAGACACCACCACCTATGCCACCAGCTTCTCTACTTTCAGTGGAGCTGATGGTAAGGAAACTGTCGACACCTTCTACTTCGTAGAAACACCAATCACCAGAGATATTGAGACTGTCACCAACAGCTTTGTTGACGGAAATAACACTGTTACATACTCAACCAGTGGGTTCACCGCTACCATATCAGGAAGCCCTGTTATCTCCACAGTCTACTATGTTGCTACTCCTGAATTACATGGTACTTCATACTTGACTACCTATTGGACTGGTTTGACATCAGCTACTTACTCCACATCATTTACTACTTATTCAGGAAGTGATGGCAAGGAAACAGTTGATACTTACTACTTCATTGAAACTCCAGTCTCCAGATCATTGTCCACAGTCTACAGCTTCTACAACGGTTCAGAAACCACAACCATCTCAACCACCGTCGAAACTTTGACCTTGAACGATGAAGCTTCCCCAGTACTCTACACAGTTTACTTTGTTAACACACCTGAAGGCCACGGACAAATCACCAGAGTCAAGTCTTGGACCGGATTAGAAACTTCAACCTACGCTACCAGTTATTCCACATTCAGTGGTAACGACTCCAAGGTCACCGTTGATACCTTCTACTTCGTTGAAACTCCTATTGAAAGAGTCACCATTACAAGCTTTAGTTACTGGTCAGGAAGTGTTGACAGTACCTACAGTACTGAAATCACCACTGCCTATGTTCTTGATAACTCCGCAGTCATCTCTACTATTTACTATGTTGCTACTCCTGAAGCCCATGAAACTTCATACAGTACTGGCTATTGGACTGGTCTAGACACCACCACCTATGCCACCAGCTTCTCTACTTTCAGTGGAGCTGATGGTAAGGAAACTGTCGACACCTTCTACTTCGTAGAAACACCAATCACCAGAGATATTGAGACTGTCACCAACAGCTTTGTTGACGGAAATAACACTGTTACATACTCAACCAGTGTGTTCACCGCTACCATATCAGGAAGCCCTGTTATCTCCACAGTCTACTATGTTGCTACTCCTGAATTACATGGTACTTCATACTTGACTACCTATTGGACTGGTTTGACATCAGCTACTTACTCCACATCATTTACTACTTATTCAGGAAGTGATGGCAAGGAAACAGTTGATACTTACTACTTCATTGAAACTCCAGTCTCCAGATCATTGTCCACAGTCTACAGCTTCTACAACGGTTCAGAAACCACAACCATCTCAACCACCGTCGAAACTTTGACCTTGAACGATGAAGCTTCCCCAGTAATCTACACAGTTTACTTTGTTAACACACCTGAAGGCCACGGACAAATCACCAGAGTCAAGTCTTGGACCGGATTAGAAACTTCAACCTACGCTACCAGTTATTCCACATTCAGTGGTAACGACTCCAAGGTCACCGTTGATACCTTCTACTTCGTTGAAACTCCTATTGAAAGAGTCACCATTACAAGCTTTAGTTACTGGTCAGGAAGTGTTGACAGTACCTACAGTACTGAAATCACCACTGACTATGTTCTTGATAACTCCGCAGTCATCTCTACTATTTACTATGTTGCTACTCCTGAAGCCCATGAAACTTCATACAGTACTGGCTATTGGACTGGTCTAGACACCACCACCTATGCCACCAGCTTCTCTACTTTCAGTGGAGCTGATGGTAAGGAAACTGTCGACACCATATATTATATTAATACTCCGGAGCCAACCACTAAACATGAAACTGAAACCAGAATCACTGCCAACGGTACTTTGTTGACTACATATGCCACCTCATTTAGCACCTTTACTGGATCTGATGGTTTTGAAACCATTGATACTGTTTATTATGTTGCTACCCCACAAATAAGCACTGGACATGAAACTGAAACCAGATTTATAACTGAAGGTAGTGTTTTAACAACTTATTCTACCTCATTCAGCACCTTTACTGGATCTGATGGCTTTGAAACCATTGATACTATCTATTTTGTAGACAAGCCAACAATTAAAAATGAAACAACACCAACATCTACTTCCACATCAATTAGTGTATCATCAAGCAGTTCAACTTCAAGTACCTTGACATCAAGCAATTCAACTTCAAGTACCTTGACATCAAGCAGTCTAACTTCAGGTACCTTGATATCAAGCAGTCTAACTTCAGGTACCTTGACATCAAGCAGTCTAACTTCAGGTACCTTGACATCAAGCAATTCAACTTCAAGTACCTTGACATCAAGCAGTTCAACTTCAAGTACCTTGACATCAAGCAGTCCAATTTCAAGCAGTGTATACCACGAAGTTGTAACTTCCATTACAACAAGTGGATCCGTTTTAACTACATACACTACTGCATACACTACTTTTATTGGAAATGATAACTTAGAAACAATTGAAACCATTTATTATGTTGCTTCCCCTCACTCAACTGTTTTCACTACACAAACCAGTATAACAGGAAGTCTAATTGATGGAACAACTACATACTCAACAACCGTGTTTACAATTGCAGGATCTGATAATATTGAGACAGTAGAAACTATTTATTATGTTGCAACTTCTATACCAGTCGTTCATAACGTTGAAACCTTTACAACTACTCTGGAAATTATGGAATCAACTGTTACATTTGCTACAAGCTATGCTACGATTACGGGAACTGATGGTACTGATACCATTGATACTGTGTATTACGTTGCTGTACCAGGAACAAAAACATCTACTACATCTTCAGCTGGACCATGGTTCTCTAACACAACCTCATCTACACCAACTTTGTCAAGTGATGGTTCTACTTCACAACTACCTACAACTTCACACAGTACAAGTGCTTCAAGTGTTCCAAGTACTTCAAGTGTTCCAAGTACTTCAAGTGCTTCTAAGTCAACATCTTACAGTGCCGCTGTCACAACCACTGTATCTAATGCAGGAAACATAGCACTACCTACTAATTCTGTGTCTGATAATACAGCTGGCTTTTCCTTTAGTTTATCTGGAAGAGATTACAGTAATTTCCTGCTTGCTGCAAACTCTGCAGATGGAACCAGCTTTAATCTGTCTTCTGTAGTTGTTAAAGATGGAAATGGCAATGCTGTTGAAGTTGTTGACAATGAATCTAAATCAAATTTGTTATACATTGAATATGGAACTGTTGATACTGAGTCATTAACTATAAGTTTCAGTGACATTTTAAGCAGTAGCGACACATCAGAAATTAACCAAGTAGTTACAATTTACTTACCTGTTTCAACAAGTTCCAAGAGATCAATATCATATGAGAAAGTTGTTATTAACTTGGCGGCTAGCAAAGATCCTAATTCCGCTTCTGCCAGTGCAATTGTTTCAAGTGAAAGTGTAGCTAAAATACCAACAGCTGCTGAAGTTGCAGCAGGTGGCACCACCTCTACAACGGCTGTAAGTATTTCTACCTCATTTGCAAGCACTTCTACAAGTTCCAGCTTTGCTTCTTCTAACTCATCCATTGTAGTATCAACTTCATCAAGTTTAACATCTAGCACATCATCTCTGTCAAGTGTATTGAGTTCAACATCTAGCACATTATCTGTGTCAAGTGTATTGAGTTCAACATCTAGCACATCATCTGTGTCAAGTGTATTGAGTTCAGCATCTAGCAAATTATCTGTGTCAGGTTCATTAAGTTCAACATCTAGCACATCATCTGTGTCAAGTGTATTGAGTTCAACTTCTAGCACATTGTCAATTTCTTCAGCTTACTATTCCAATAGTTCTGTAGTAATATCTAGTACAGTTTATACTGGTACTTCAACTTCCTCAATAAGCACATCTATTGCAAGTATAACAACGCCTTTGACAACTTCTACTTCTAATACCATAGTATCATCTACGTCTGGTGGCTCAAGTGTTGTAGTTTCTTCTTCTTCAAGTGCTGTAACTACTACAAGCTCTTTAAGTAGTACAGTTATATCTATATCTAGCACTCAAAGTATTTCTAGTATAACTTCAAGCAGTGTTCCTTCAGATGTTAGTACAAGTGCTTCATTCTTTAGCACTATATCTACAACTAATAGTTTATCTTCAAGTAAAACATCTGAAATTAGCACCGTTACTTCTAGTACCGCTTTAGAAAGTACAACTGCTTCTACAACTGCCTCCAACTCCCTTGTATCTTCTAAAACCGATGGTTCTACAGCTTCAGTAAGTATTGAAACAGCAACTGAAACAAGAAATACAAAGACAAGCAACACAGAAGTCACATCAGCAAACGGCGCTTCTACTTCAAATAGTGTTCATCAAATTTATACAAAAAAAGTACCAGCAACTACAACTAGAAAATCAACAAACTCTTTAGGATCAGTGGTTACAGCCACTGTTTTGACAACAAGCTTACAAACTGTGACATGTACCGAAACTAAGTGTATTAAATCTAGTTTACCAGTAACTACCGGACCAGTTCCAACATCAACAATTACATCAAGTAACACTCAAAATGCTGCTTCAAGTCAAGAAACAGGAAATTCAAATCCAAGTTTGAGTAATGTTTCAAATGAAACCCCAACAACAGCTTCCGAAGGTAACAACAATACCAATGCAAAGACAACAAGAATTAGCTCACACTCTGCCACAATATTGTCGCCTTCTTCCGCTATTAGTACAACAGCACAATTAACCGTTCCAACATCTAGTGAATTTATAGGTGCAGCCTCTGTCAATGCAAAAGGAAGCATCTTTAGTGTCATATTAGGATTGGTTATGGTATTAGTACTATGATGATTGATATCAAAAAAAAAAATGTATGAAAACTAAGCAATTCTAAAATATTATAAAAATTATAAATGTTCGTTAGTTATTTAGCCATGTATGGTTATCATGTTTGTATAATGACATGATTTTTAAATAGAAATATTACTATATATGTTACTTCTTCTTTAAATAACAAAAATAAATTAATAAAATAAATAATTAAAATTTTGTTTTTTTCCTTTAATCTAGCTGTAAAAAAGTTTTAATTATTTACAGCTGAATATCATCGTTTCTATGTTTTACTAATAATTAATTAAACATATTAAATCTTACCTGCTTTAAATGTGATAATCACGTTTTTAAAAATCTTTAACTCCGATAGAAGATATAAGCATCTGGGTAATTAATAATTAGAGGGCATCATGAATACGTGTTCACAGAATTAATTTCTATCTAAATACTTAACGTGGCATTTTTTAATAAAATTTTTCTGGTAATATGTTATCAAATACATTACTTGGAAGAATAACGAAGAACCAGCATTTTAACCCTGGAACAAATCTATGCAGTTTGTATGAAAAAAAAAACATGCTCACAAATCACGTGCTTCTAGTTGAAAGCGGAAGACACTTGTAGGGTGTAACAAACCAGGCACGTGCATGCAAACAAATAATGCATAATCTTCGACATACGGAGATCATTAAATAAGAAATAGAGTTAAGACAAAATTTTCATGAGTAAATACCTACAGCAGTAATATCTTTAAATACCTAAATATACATTGTCCATATAAAGCTTTGGTCATAGCAGTTTATCGGATATATCACATATATCAAAGTGATAACTATTCAATGCCAGCATACATGAATTTTTTTTTTTTTCAACACCACATCACGTGCCAGCCCAATATAAAAGGACCGAAACTGTCAAAACAATCATTTGTCATCAAGCACCGACAAATTATACCTGTGTTTTTATATATATTACTTTTGAATTGTTATTATTTTTAGTAGTACAAATATCTATTGAAACATTGTTTGGTTCGTCAGCAAATTTTTACTGCTTGGTTTTTCAAGTAGAAAATACCATAGCTTTATACAACATACGTACTAAAATAATAATTTTTTAAATTCAAATTGTTTATATAAAGTCACGTGTTTTTTACATTTGTTTACATCTTTTTTACTAGTTGTTTAGGTTTAAAATGTAAACTTTAATAAGGAAAGAGTCAAATAATAATCAAAATTGTATATATACAAATCTTATTATTAAATATAGAATTTTAGTGTAAAAAGAACAGAGAATATTTAATACGCTTTTAATGAGTAATCTTTTTATTCTTATATATACGTCACCGAGGTTTTATATATCAAATATAATAAATTTGTATCCTTTGAAAGCAGAGCATAAGGATCAGAATTAATTTAACAATTCTGGATTCAAAGTTCTTAAACCAATGACCAATCTTACATCAGCAACATTCTTCAAACCCTCAAGCAAAGGCAACAACTTTAGGAGCTCTATGTCTTTTGGATCACCGTACCAGCTCTTGATTTGAATTCCATTATCCATATCTTCTCTGAAAGAGACAGGCATGTTATCAATGATGATCATAGATTCTTTTGATATGTACTTGTTATTCTTCATTTTTCTTTGCGTTAAGCCAGCGGTTCTTGCAGAGCTTAAGTCCGACGATGATGCATGGGTCGATAGTATATCATGGGCAGCATACATATCTGTTATGAGGTTTAGTGGTTTTATGTATCCGCTTGGAGAGACCTTACAGTCCTTTCTGTAAAGCTTGTTGATGAACTGAACACCAGAGAGCTGTTCCAGTTGATTTATGATAGGTTCGGAGTATTCACGCAACGATGCTGTATATATGATTATATCGTACCATATGTTACATGTCTTGAGAAATTGTATCAGATAAGGTCTCTGAAAAACCTTGTATATGGATGTGACGTTAGTTTGCTTGGAATTGTGTGCATTGGCAAAAATAGATGGAATAGTGGTGTTTTTGGGTAGTCTGAAAGATACCTCTATTTGAAAAGAATCAACCTTGTTGGTATTTCTTAAGCGCTTGGTATCTGAAGTTTCCACATTTACGGTGGCAACATTGTTATCTATAACACGTAAATCTTCTGCATTCAGTTTTTCAAACTTATTACTGAGTTCTTCAGATACGTTGGTTGAATGGATTAAAGTCTCATCTAGATCCAGAATCAATACCTTTCTTTTTGTCAAAACAGATTGTGGTATCAGCTTTTTAGGAAAAAACAGCCTTTCTTGCTTTTCAGTCCCTAAATCCTTGTCAATCAACCCAAAGCTTGTGCCTGTATTATTCAAATCACCGTTAGCCACCACAGATGAGTTAATTTTCGTAGTATACGTATCAAAGAAGTAAAAAGGTGAAAGAATGATGTAAAAAAACATTATCAAAACCTCATAAACTATGGTGTAAAATATCTTTACTAGATGTATTTGACTTTTAGATGCTGGTGAATTCCTGAGTGTTTGGAAATTAACTTCTTCTTTCTTCAATTCATTCTTACCTTGCCCCGTACCACTAAAAGCATAGCCGTCGTGTATCTTTTCATTTACAATATCTTCTTGATCTGTGTTCCGTACCTCATGTGTGGTCTTCTCAGTGGTGGTTCCACTCTTATTTTTGAAAAAAATGTTAGATACATTAATGATTGTATTCATTACTATAATTTTACTTCGTTTATCTGTTGGTTGTTGTCTACTAGTGTGATTTAACCTTAAAGATCTGTAAGAAAGCTTTTCTACATGGCTTATATTACCCGCCTTTTTTGCCCAAAAAAAAAATATGAAAAAAACTGTTGATGCTTTAGCTATGGGACTGAGGTTGCTTATATCCGATAATTATACTAGTGATTTAACCTACTCTATATACCTTGATACTTATTTAAAACACAGGATCTGTACCAGCAGACATAGTCGTTATCATTTTTGAATTGCCTAATTTTGTTGGTTATGATTCCAGTGACCAGGTTCAAAATTTTCATTTTCTGTTCGAATTTCTGCTTTAATTTTTGATCCTGATTGAAGAAGTCATCATATACTAAGTTTCTTACCTTCAAATCATCGATTTTAGCTTGCAAACCAACAAATCTTAAGAAATCAAAGAGTCTCAAACAGAAAGATTGGTTCATAGATACATCTAGTGTTTTGAGATTCATTTTAAACAAAGATTTATAAAAAATATTCGTGTTGTGAGTTAAGAAGGTGGAATGCATGTCGAAATCAAGGTTATTTAGTGAAAATACCTCAAGTTTGGGCACTACTTCATAAAACTCACCAAAGTCAGTAATGAAATATTTTGGAATGTCTACATTAAAATTTAGTTCAGAGACTCTTTCAGCAGGCATGTATTTCAGATTCAAATTGTCATTCAAGCACAAAAACCTTATATTTTCGTTCAATAAACTTTTCAATATTGGTTTGTTGATACTTGTTTCTATCAAAGTCAATTCTTCCAGTTTTGGCCATGTTGGTATAATCACAAATCTTTCCAAAAACTCATCGGAAATTTCATTAGTATCGTATATGTTCTTGATCAAAATAAAATTATTGATTGATGTGAAAGTATACCTCAAATTTGACGAACTATGTAGTGAAAAAGTCTTTAGATTGTTTAAATCTTTGAGAAGAAGAAAGAGTTTTGGTATTCGAGGCAATGCAGGTATTCTGAGCAATTCCAGTTTTGTAATTCTTAATGGATTATCTGTAATGTACGTGAATAAACTATTTATGTTAAAAATACTAAAGTTTCTCAAAGTTATTTCCTTCAGGTTGTTAAACACTTCATCAAATTTGATAAAAAGCTCCATGAATATCTTATTTTTAGTATACTTGTTCAATAAAGGAAACATTGCCGTGTCCAAAAAGCTTATTATTTCCAAGCTTTCAAGCGCACTTATCTCCTGACGTCTCAAAATGGACCCATCGTAGCTTTGTATAGCATTTGTAGTCGATTTTATACCAATGCTAGGCACTTCTTTGATGTAAACCATGTTGATATACTCCATAGCTAGTTTCTGTAAAAATGCACCAGTGAATAGCACCAAAGAGTTTTCTAAAAATCTATAGTTATCATTAATAATCTTACCAATTTTTACATGTAGCTTTTCTAGTTTGTAACCATGCTTACTGACTATGTTAAATGGAAGTATATTCAATATAGTCCAGCCATGATTAATTATGCACAATTCCTTCACCTTTATAAGATTGATAATTTTTTGGATTGCCTTGGGTTCTATAGTCAATGCTTTGTCGTTACTTAAACTATCAAAATCAAAAGTTAATTTCTCAATGGGGCTTGCTCTTACTTTGAAGTATCCAATCATTCTCACAAACTTTTTAAATGAATCATCATTGTCAATCATTATGTTTTTGTAAAAATCATCCATTCTGTGAAGATACATGCCACAAATAAACTTATTCACTAATGAATTAGCACATCGTAGCTCAAGAAAGTCTTTGCTGGTTAAACTTGATAGAATCTTCATGTTCACATCGTCTGGGAAATGATACAAAAACATGGGTATTTGTTTCTTTGGATCTGAAATCATGGACTTGTACTTTTTCATATCTTCTTTAAGACGGTATTCTCCCTCAGTCATATCTTCTTGTGCTAAATCTCTATATCTTTTAATTGGATGCATAGTTGTTGGGATTTTAGTATTTTCTTTCTTAAAATTACTGTAGCTGTTCTTTATAGCTACTATTCTATTTAGATTGGATTTACTGTTATCATAGGAGGAATTATCCAGAAAATAGGTAAACTTGTAGTAGAATTTTTCAATGTATTTAATGTTGGAATTAAGATTTTTACTATCCAAGTTGCACTTGGTTATAACCAATAAGTTGTAATAACCTTTGATAAAATCAAGTTTTATTATGTATTTACAACTCTCATAGTATTTTTTGGGAAAATTTTCAATTTTAGATCTATTTTTAAGTAGAAATCTGTTATAATACTCCAAACACTTAATTATTTCATCTCGATGTCTCCCTAAAATATCTGGTATGTCAAAGAGATTCTTGACTTTTGATATATATTCATCGAATTCATCAAAAGAATTGCTTGAAAAAAGACGTTTACAAGCTTCAAAAATCAATTTAGTTTTCAATGCCTCATCATCCGTCATATCTTACAAACTATAAGCGGGTTTGTTTTTGGATTATTATATTTATTATTTAAAACTTTTCAAACAGAAATAACGAGATGACAATCTTTACGCGTCGGGGATAATATTTTACATTGTCGGATTTAAGAAAAGAGAAAGTGTAGCGATACGTTGTAAGCGGTATGTCTAATGTCCGAAATGGAATGCTTACATACGTATCCCATGTTTGGTTGACATGCAGAGTCTCTGATGTTAAAGAAGCAAATACAGCCAATTAGGTTAAAATGGATTTTATAAGCAATGAAAAAATAAATTTAAATTTATTACTTTTAAGGGTTCAAAAACCAATCGTGGATCTAATCCAAAATAACGAAGCTTTATACAATACCAAAATTTAAATCCGATCTGGCTAAGCTTTTGCCCGACTTTGTAAAATAGCAGTGTATTTGCTAAATAAAGAAATATATAGTGGCAACTAAACACGATTCTCCATACGTTCTTTTTTAGTGTAGCACGTGACTCAGCATTTCAATTGGGTTTATTATTTAAGAATTAATTGGACTACCTCTTCGTTAATGTCATTAAAAACACAAGGCAAGATAAATAATAGAGTTGTTAGCTTTTTTTTGCTGCTGTTATTAGACTTACACATAAATTCTGTATTTCACTTGGCTGGATACCAAAAATCTACAGCTAAAAGCAACTTTAAAGACTAGTGTTCAATGAAAATCATCATTTACACTAGGGTTTAAAACTTTTTCGGAGATAAACAAAAAGACACTTTGCTACACTGTGCATCAAGCACGTGTATTTATTGAAAGAAACAACTGTATCTCCCAATTAGGAAACACATGATCTGCTTTCTTTTCAAGAAGATACAGCCGTATACGTGGTAGTGCAATACCAATACAAACAAAATACAGCCGTATACTTAATAGTGGGATACTCACAAAAATAAAAAAGAAGTATGATTTGATTATTCATCTACATACTTTTCTAATCACATAACAGTCATGAAAGTATCTCGAATAAGAAAAATTTGCTTGAACTGGTTGTGGCAACCAAGCAGTATTTTCTTTGATATGGTATCAAAAAGTATATGACTATCTGTTTTTACAGTCTTTGAATCTGCTGTATTTTTTTTTTTTTTTTCTTGATACTTATGGTTCATATACTACACAACAACGTGGGGCTTTTAATCTTATCCCGTGAGTTTTGAAAAATATTAGAATTATATCTGGTTAAAAAAAAAGAAAAAATGTAATTACAATCATAAATAGTATAAGTTTTAAATTATTCATATAAAATAAGATATCATTTAAGACAAGAAATTAACTTCAATCTTTACTGCAAATGCTGCTGGCAATAACTCATTTATTATAAACTGACTAACCGTCGGATATACAGCTCTTTTTTTCTTTTTGCAGTAAAACAATCAACACGTGTTTTCTTCTACGGGAATAAAATAAAGTTAAAGTTCGAAAAGCAATTAACCCTTAAAGGCGATAAGCATCAATTTATTGCAAGAACTGTAAGCAAAGATTCAAAAAAGAAAAAAAAAGATACACAAATTCTAATTAAAATAAAATATTATTATTACATCTATTACTGAGAGCAGTAATTACGCAAGAAGTATGGACAGAAAAATGAAATAAAACACAGTAAGAGTTGTTAAAATAAACATACAATGTCAAGACATATTACCATGGTTGCTTAGATCCAATAGGGCTTATTTACAGGAAAAAAAAAAGCGTTAATTGGCCTGCAAATTTGACTGGGATAACATCAAAAAAAAATAATAATTTTGTGAGTGGTGCTTATGCTGTAGGTTTATAAGAGCGAGTAATTATGATAGCCAAATGTAGTCTAACCTAGACACTGTTTTTTTCAAAGATACAAAATAGTGCTATTTTTATATCAGGATACCATGTTGAAAAATAAATTCTCACATTTCATGCTGAATGTAAATGACATTCTCTGTTACATTTTTTCCTTAAGTCCTTAGCTGTTAAGACGCAAAACTGTGATAGAAATTATAAACGAAGTATTTCAAGCCAACTACATTCTTGTTTACAGCTCACATTAAATTTTCATTAATATATGAAAAAATACACTTTTCATGCGTAATTTTTTTTGTATAAACACACTCAAGGTTTAAAATTCTTCAGCTGTAACAAGCAAATTATATATTATTAAATTCTTGGGAGAAGAAACTTAATTTAAAAAAGCAATTTTGGCATAAAATTGATGTTTTCTTCCTAAAAAATTTTTCTTGTTCAAATTTCTGCATTCTTGTTTACTTTTCATCAAAAAAAAAGAGCGAATTTACGAAAAAAAAATTTTTTTTTTCTTGTTATAAGTATAATACAATAGAATACCTCCTAATTTTCATTCAGCTGCACTCCTGATATTTTCAGCTAGTTATTTTTGCTAAATGTAAAATTAACATTTTCTATTATACTCTCATTAATGTTGACGAACATGTTATTTTTTTTTTTTTTTTAAAATTAGTATAGTCAAATTAACGTGCTCTCCCGGTTTACAACATTCTTGTTTTTTTTTTCTTTTTTTTTTTTTTTTTTTTGCTGACACATTTTAAAATTTTAATCAACATTTTTATTACTTTCTCACATACAGCCAACAGCTCAGAGGTTAGCAATGTATACTAGAATTTAGAGGCCAGTTTTTCTTTTTTTGATAAAAATAAAACATACACAGCTTTTAATTACTTTTTATTTGTAGAAATACCTATTTTGTCTGCTTTCAGCAGGCTTAATCGAATGTTATTTTACCCTATTATAAATTCTTGGCATGTTATTTTTGCCTTTTTCTAGGTTATTTTTTTATTGTTCATATTATTACGAAAATTGAATTATTATTTCAGTACTTATTCTCTTATTACTTAAGCTGTGTGCAAAAAATTTAATAGATTCATTTTTTTATAATTTGCGATTTTTACAATTTCGTTAAGTAATTGTTCTTTAGAGATATACATTCAATAGTTGTCTTTATTTACAACTTTTTTTATGCTATTTTTTATGATAACCATCCACACTCTAGGTATAATTGATCACTCAATTTGCTAACAACAGCTATAAGCTAAAAAAAAAAAGGACATATCCACGCTAAAAGATACATAAATTTCAGTTTTTTAAATACAAAAAAATACTCAATTTTCAGGTTTCCAATAACATATTTCAATTTGTTTTGTCTTCTCATTCTTCAATAAATATACAAATTTAGTTAATACCAGCTATTGTTTAAGAAGATCCCAAAGATACAAATTAAATCATTGACTTATTGTTATTTTTTCAAATAAAAATGTTGAAAATTTTTAGTAATGTCTTATTACTTTATGTAATAAGTAAATTTACCTTTGCTACTGGTAATGCTACAAAGCTATCTACCAACATTATTACAAGCGATGTCTCTTCTACCACTACTTACTCTACAAGCTATTTGAATATTACAGGTTCTGATGGATTAATCACAGACGATACCATCATTATGGTAGCTGTTCCTAACAGAGCAACCGCTACCACAACTATTATTTCGGAGTTAACTACAATTGCCAGGGCAAACAGTACTACTACTTTTGCTACCTCTTTTACTAGTTTCCTTGGTGATGATGATGTAGAAACCATCAGTACTTTGTATTACGTTGCCATTCCTGGTGATACAACATATTCTACAGCTACATTCATTACCACTAATAGTAATGTTGCTTCCTTATCTACTTACAGTACAGAATATTCAACAACAACAGGTCCTAATGGATTTGAAACTATTGAAACCTTGTACTACATTGTCTCTCCTGATGCTGTTACAACTGAAACATCAACTATTGCTTCTGAAATTTCAAAAATGACAACATTTACTACTTCTCTATCAACATTCACTGGTAAAGATGGACAAGAAACCATTGAAACAATCTATTATGTTGCTACACCTGAAGTCCAAGAAACTTCCTACAGTATTGGATATTGGACTGGACTAGAGACCACCACCTATTCCACCAGCTACACTACTTTCAGTGGAGCCGATGGAAAGGAAACTGTTGACACGGTCTACTTAGTGGTAACACCAGTCTCCAGAGATATTGAAACTGTCACCAACAGCTTTGTTGACGGAGATAACACTGTTACATACTCAAGCAATGTGTTCACCACCACCATATCGGGAAGCCCTGTTGTCTCTACTATTTACTATGTTGCTACACCTGAAGTCCAAGAAACTTCCTACAGTATTGGATATTGGACTGGACTAGAGACCACCACCTATTCCACCAGCTACACTACTTTCAGTGGAGCCGATGGAAAGGAAACTGTTGACACGGTCTACTTAGTGGTAACACCAGTCTCCAGATCATTGTCCACAGTCTACAGCTTCTACAACGGCTCAGAAACCACAACCATCTCAACCACTGTCGAAACTTTGACCTTGAACGATGAAGCTTCCCCAGTAATCTACACCGTTTACTTTGTTAACACACCTGAAGGCCACGGACAAATCACCAGAGTCAAGTCTTGGACCGGATTAGAAACTTCAACCTACGCTACCAGTTATTCCACATTCAGTGGTGATGACTCCAAGGTCACCGTTAATACCTTCTACTTCGTTGAAACTCCTATTGAAAGAGTCACCATTACAAGCTTTAGTTACTGGTCAGGAAGTGTTGACAGTACCTACAGTACTGAAATCACCACTGACTATGTTCTTGATAACTCCGCAGTCATCTCTACTATTTACTATGTTGCTACTCCTGAAGCCCATGAAACTTCATACAGTACTGGCTATTGGACTGGACTAGACACCACCACCTATGCCACCAGCTTCTCTACTTTCAGTGGAGCTGATGGTAAGGAAACTGTCGACACCTTCTACTTCGTAGAAACACCAATCACCAGAGATATTGAGACTGTCACCAACAGCTTTGTTGACGGAAATAACACTGTTACATACTCAACCAGTGTGTTCACCGCTACCATATCAGGAAGCCCTGTTATCTCCACAGTCTACTATGTTGCTACACCTGAAGTCCAAGAAACTTCCTACAGTATTGGATATTGGACTGGACTAGAGACCACCACCTATTCCACCAGCTACACTACTTTCAGTGGAGCCGATGGAAAGGAAACTGTTGACACGGTCTACTTAGTGGTAACACCAGTCTCCAGAGATATTGAAACTGTCACCAACAGCTTTGTTGACGGAGATAACACTGTTACATACTCAAGCAATGTGTTCACCACCACCATATCGGGAAGCCCTGTTGTCTCTACTATTTACTATGTTGCTACACCTGAAGTCCAAGAAACTTCCTACAGTATTGGATATTGGACTGGACTAGAGACCACCACCTATTCCACCAGCTACACTACTTTCAGTGGAGCCGATGGAAAGGAAACTGTTGACACGGTCTACTTAGTGGTAACACCAGTCTCCAGATCATTGTCCACAGTCTACAGCTTCTACAACGGCTCAGAAACCACAACCATCTCAACCACCGTCGAAACTTTGACCTTGAACGATGAAGCTTCCCCAGTAATCTACACCGTTTACTTTGTTAACACACCTGAAGGCCACGGACAAATCACCAGAGTCAAGTCTTGGACCGGATTAGAAACTTCAACCTACGCTACCAGTTATTCCACATTCAGTGGTGATGACTCCAAGGTCACCGTTGATACCTTCTACTTCGTTGAAACTCCTATTGAAAGAGTCACCATTACAAGCTTTAGTTACTGGTCAGGAAGTGTTGACAGTACCTACAGTACTGAAATCACCACTGACTATGTTCTTGATAACTCCGCAGTCATCTCTACTATTTACTATGTTGCTACTCCTGAAGCCCATGAAACTTCATACAGTACTGGCTATTGGACTGGACTAGACACCACCACCTATGCCACCAGCTTCTCTACTTTCAGTGGAGCTGATGGTAAGGAAACTGTCGACACCTTCTACTTCGTAGAAACACCAATCACCAGAGATATTGAGACTGTCACCAACAGCTTTGTTGACGGAAATAACACTGTTACATACTCAACCAGTGTGTTCACCGCTACCATATCAGGAAGCCCTGTTATCTCCACAGTCTACTATGTTGCTACACCTGAAGTCCAAGAAACTTCCTACAGTATTGGATATTGGACTGGACTAGAGACCACCACCTATTCCACCAGCTACACTACTTTCAGTGGAGCCGATGGAAAGGAAACTGTTGACACGGTCTACTTAGTGGTAACACCAGTCTCCAGATCATTGTCCACAGTCTACAGCTTCTACAACGGTTCAGAAACCACAACCATCTCAACCACCGTCGAAACTTTGACCTTGAACGATGAAGCTTCCCCAGTAATCTACACCGTTTACTTTGTTAACACACCTGAAGGCCACGGACAAATCACCAGAGTCAAGTCTTGGACCGGATTAGAAACTTCAACCTACGCTACCAGTTATTCCACATTCAGTGGTGATGACTCCAAGGTCACCGTTGATACCTTCTACTTCGTTGAAACTCCTATTGAAAGAGTCACCATTACAAGCTTTAGTTACTGGTCAGGAAGTGTTGACAGTACCTACAGTACTGAAATCACCACTGACTTTGTTCTTGATAACTCCGCAGTGATCTCTACTATTTACTATGTTGCTACACCTGAAGTCCAAGAAACTTCCTACAGTATTGGATATTGGACTGGACTAGAGACCACCACCTATTCCACCAGCTACACTACTTTCAGTGGAGCCGATGGAAAGGAAACTGTTGACACGGTCTACTTAGTGGTAACACCAGTCTCCAGATCATTGTCCACAGTCTACAGCTTCTACAACGGCTCAGAAACCACAACCATCTCAACCACTGTCGAAACTTTGACCTTGAACGATGAAGCTTCCCCAGTAATCTACACCGTTTACTTTGTTAACACACCTGAAGGCCACGGACAAATCACCAGAGTCAAGTCTTGGACCGGATTAGAAACTTCAACCTACGCTACCAGTTATTCCACATTCAGTGGTGATGACTCCAAGGTCACCGTTGATACCTTCTACTTCGTTGAAACTCCTATTGAAAGAGTCACCATTACAAGCTTTAGTTACTGGTCAGGAAGTGTTGACAGTACCTACAGTACTGAAATCACCACTGACTATGTTCTTGATAACTCCGCAGTCATCTCTACTATTTACTATGTTGCTACTCCTGAAGCCCATGAAACTTCATACAGTACTGGCTATTGGACTGGTCTAGACACCACCACCTATGCCACCAGCTTCTCTACTTTCAATGGAGCTGATGGTAAGGAAACTGTCGACACCATATATTATGTTAATACTCCGGAGCCAACCACTAAACATGAAACTGAAACCAGAATCACTGCCAACGGTCCTTTGTTGACTACATATGCCACCTCATTTAGCACCTTTACTGGATCTGATGGCTTTGAAACCATTGATACTGTGTACTATGTTGCTACCCCACAAATAAGCAGTGGACATGAAACTGAAACCAGATTTATAACTGAAGGTAGTGTTTTAACAACTTATGCCACCTCATTCAGCACCTTTACTGGATCTGATGGCTTTGAAACCATTGATACTATCTATTTTGTAGACAAGCCAACAATTAAAAATGAAACAACACCAACATCTACTTCCACATCAATTAGTGTATCATCAAGCAGTCTAACTTCAAGTACCTTGACATCAAGCAGTCTAACTTCAAGTACCTTGACATCAAGCAGTCTAACTTCAAGTACCTTGACATCAAGCAGTCTAACTTCAAGTACCTTGACATCAAGCAGTCTAACTTCAAGTACCTTGACATCAAGCAGTCTAACTTCAAGTACCTTGACATCAAGCAGTCTAACTTCAAGTACCTTGACATCAAGCAGTCCAATTTCAAGCAGTGTATACCACGAAGTTGTAACTTCCATTACAACAAGTGGATCCGTTTTAACTACATACACTACTGCATACACTACTTTTATTGGAAATGATAACTTAGAAACAATTGAAACCATTTATTATGTTGCTTCCCCTCACTCAACTGTTTTCACTACACAAACCAGTATAACAGGAAGTCTAATTGATGGAACAACTACATACTCAACAACCGTGTTTACAATTGCAGGATCTGATAATATTGAGACAGTAGAAACTATTTATTATGTTGCAACTTCTATACCAGTCGTTCATAACGTTGAAACCTTTACAACTACTCTGGAAATTATGGAATCAACTGTTACATTTGCTACAAGCTATGCTACGATTACGGGAACTGATGGTACTGATACCATTGATACTGTGTATTACGTTGCTGTACCAGGAACAAAAACATCTACTACATCTTCAGCTGGACCATGGTTCTCTAACACAACCTCATCTACACCAACTTTGTCAAGTGATGGTTCTACTTCACAACTACCTACAACTTCACACAGTACAAGTGCTTCAAGTGTTCCAAGTACTTCAAGTGTTCCAAGTACTTCAAGTGCTTCTAAGTCAACATCTTACAGTGCCGCTGTCACAACCACTGTATCTAATGCAGGAAACATAGCACTACCTACTAATTCTGTGTCTGATAATACAGCTGGCTTTTCCTTTAGTTTATCTGGAAGAGATTACAGTAATTTCCTGCTTGCTGCAAACTCTGCAGATGGAACCAGCTTTAATCTGTCTTCTGTAGTTGTTAAAGATGGAAATGGCAATGCTGTTGAAGTTGTTGACAATGAATCTAAATCAAATTTGTTATACATTGAATATGGAACTGTTGATACTGAGTCATTAACTATAAGTTTCAGTGACATTTTAAGCAGTAGTGACACATCAGAAATTAACCAATTAGTTACAATTTACTTACCTGTTTCAACAAGTTCCAAGAGATCAATATCATATGAGAAAGTTGTTATTAACTTGGCGGCTAGCAAAGATCCTAATTCCGCTTCTGCCAGTGCAATTGTTTCAAGTGAAAGTGTAGCTAAAATACCAACAGCTGCTGAAATTTCAACAGGTAGCACAAGCACTACAAGCTCAATATCATCCACCACCTCTACAACGGCTGTAAGTATTTCTACCTCATTTGCAAGCACTTCTACAAGTTCCAGCTTTGCTTCTTCTAACTCATCCATTGTAGTATCAACTTCATCAAGTTTAACATCTAGCACATCATCTGTGTCAAGTGTATTGAGTTCAACATCTAGCAAATTATCTGTGTCAGGTTCATTAAGTTCAACATCTGTTGCAAGCATAACAACAGCTTCATCGATTTTCACTGCTAATACTACAGTTTTGTCTACGTCTGGTGGGTCAAGTGTTGTAGGTTCTTCTTCTTCAAGTGCGGTAACTATTACAAGCTCTTCAAGAATATCATCTTCAAGTAGTACAACTATATTAAAGTCCAGTACTCCAAATGTGTCTAGTTTAACTTTAAGTAGTGCCCCTCCAAATAACAGCACAAGTTCTTTAGTTTCAGTCTCTGGCTCTACATCTACAGCTAATATTTTGACTTCAACTGGAAGATTTGAAATAAGCTCAACTATATCTACTACTATTTTAGAAAGCTCATCAGCTTCTACTACTTCAAATAGTGTATATCAAGTTTATACAACAGCAGTACCGGTAAGTATTACTAGCAAGTCAACAAACTCTTTAGAATCTGTTATTACAGCCACTGTTTTGACAACAAGCTTACAAACTGTGACATGTACCGAAACTAAGTGTATTAAATCTAGTTTACCAGTAACTACCGGACCAGTTCCAACATCAACAATTACATCAAGTAACACTCAAAATGCTGCTTCAAGTCAAGAAACAGGAAATTCAAATCCAAGTTTGAGTAATGTTTCAAATGAAACCCCAACAACAGCTTCCGAAGGTAACAACAATACCAATGCAAAGACAACAAGAATTAGCTCAAACTCTGCCACAATATTGTCGCCTTCTTCCGCTATTAGTACAACAACACAATTAACCGTTCCAACATCTAGTGAATTTATAGGTGCAGCCTCTGTCAATGCAAAAGGAAGCATCTTTAGTGTCATATTAGGATTGGTTATGGTATTAGTACTATGATGATTGATATCAAAAAAAAAAAAAAAAAATGTATGAAAACTAAGCAATTCTAAAAGATTATAAAAATTATAAATGTTCGTTAGTTATTTAGCCATGTATGGTTATCATATTTGTATAAGAACGTGTTTTTTTAACAGAAACACTAATATATATGCCTTTTCTTTTTTAAATTAAATACAATACATTTTAAATTTTGGTTTCATTATTCTTTTTCTTAATTTTTACTTTTTAGGGACCCCCCTAAACTCATGAAAGTTAAGCGTTGATGCTTTATAATTACGCCTGTAGTTGGCTATACATAAACCTTGAGATTTGCCTTGAATTGAAAGAACATTTAAAAAATCCTTATTAAAATAAAAAATCATTAAAGTTTAGCTATAAAAACAACACAAATATTAGATTTATGCAAACAAATGTCATCTCTGTGCATCTAATTCAAATACATGTTGAGTAGTAGATCATGGATTACCGTTTAAATCTATGATCGGAGATAAGCCTATTTGCAATTTGGTAGCGTCAAATGTTTTTATGGCAAGAATGAAAATGCCATTAAAAGACCGAAGTGGTAATAATCTGAGTACTTTAGCAAAACAAAGAATGATTGGATACCCAAATAACAACGAAACAAGTACATAGATTTTTTTTTTTTTCTGAAGAACTTTTTTGATGGTATTTTTGCTTAAGATACTTAGCTATGCTGTGGTATTAACAGGATTCTCCATACTTATAGGGACCTTGCCGTTGTTTTACTCGAACTTCCTTATCAAATACAGACCTCATTTTATAAACCTTTCTAAAGGGATAATTTTAAGCACAATTTTCATAATTATTGTTCCTGAAGGCATGGAAGTGTTAGAAGATGATGTCAAGAACCTTGGTTTGTACATTGTTTTAGGATTTATCTTCGTATACATAGTTGAAGAATACATACATGTCTTGACCAGTGGGCATGGTAAACATAACAGAGCTAATAGCACACGTGCACCTCAAACTAACACAAATTTCACTGATGAACTACAGTCATATTATCAATTGTTCAATTTAAAAATGACTTTCAACTCCATGTTGAATAATTCAATAACTTTTCCCTTGTTCATACACGGTTTAACAGATGGGTTCACTATGGGATTTATTACTATCTCCGAAAATACAAAAATCAATACAGTTATCTTGCTTTCAACAATAATTCACAAAATACCTGCTTTGATATCATTAGTGATGATATTGATGCTTCAACAGAACTTATCAAAACTTGAATGCTTGGCCAATCTTAATTGGTTTGCCTTGTCGACACCAATTGGGTTTATATTCACTTCTTTATTCTTAAAAATATTCAACATAAAAAACGAAAAGGTGATTGGAATTTTCTTGGTAGCATCTGCTGGATCATTGATATATGCTTTGATTCAAACTTTTGTGAGTGATAAAGAAACGCCAAACTTTGATGGTAGATTTGATATACAAACAGATTTCTCCATTAATGATTATGATGACTTGGACAGTGTTCAGGACATCAACACCAACGCAAAAGTTCTTTGTTTTATTGGTGGATGTTTCATTCCTTTGGTGATTTCCTTGTTTATAAAGGAATAATATATATATGTATATACACGCATGATTTAAGTAAAGAAGTTGTATCTTTATATTTCAAATGCGATAACATTATATGACGTTGAAGAAACCAAAAAAAGCAAAAAGAAAAGAAAAGGGCATTATATCCATAAAGTTGATGTATTATATTACTTCAATAACTTTGATCTTAATTTAGCTAACTTGGTATTTTTAGTTGATGGCTTGGTTCCATTAGCCTTATTGATTGTGATACCATTGCTGGTTTTAGTCCCCATAACATTCAACTTTTCAATCAATATACCACTTTGCTTAATTCTTTCAGTTTTATTCTTGGCTTGTCTGAGTAGTTTCAATTTAGATACCTTGGAAGTGCTCTTTTGTTTTTCTATTTCAACATAATCATCTCTCTTTGCATCGTATTTTTGGTGGTTTGTTGGCTTGGTGAAATCTTCATCTTTGAATATTTTCTTAGTATTCTTTTGTCTTGGTTCGTTTTCTATGGACTCTAAAAATCCTAAATCCAATTCTTCCAAATTGTCATCTTCTTCATATCCTGGATTGGCTCTGTTTCTTGCAGCTTTCACTTCCATTTGCTTTAATTGTTCATCAAACGCTTTTAACTTTTCCATCTTTATTTGCTCTTTAGATTTGTTATGTTTGGTTTCATTGAGTTCCGATTTTCTTTGTGCTGATTCTTTCTTTTGAATCAAGTTTCTCATTTGTATCAAATTTTTGTTTTTCTTTGCTAATTTATCTTGTTTCTTTATGAAATCTGCTTCTTTTTTCGCCATATCATCAAATGTCTCTTTAGATTCGTTAAAAGCTACAGCAGATGGTTGTGCATCTTCATCCTCATCGCTTTCGTTGTTTGCAAAGTTTTTGTTGACCTTTGAAACAATAGGTTGATTCAGTAGTTCTTCAGTAAATTTAATTTTAGCCATTTATAAGTTGCTATACCGGTTATTTCTTTGGGACATAGAAGATTGTTTTGTAAATCAAATATTTGATGTTTATGAAGTAATATCATGAGGAAAGTTTAATTCTATAGAGCAATACCAAAAAAAAAACTGAAATATTCAAAAAGTGTCCCAAAAGGGAAATCGCACCAAAAAAAGAAAAAGTTGAATGTGAAGACATCACGTGCAGCTAATGTTTTTAGACTAAAAAACTGCCTAAGTTTGCTTTGCACTTGAGGTTTTAGAACTCTTTGATTGCTGTAAGTAATGTGTGGATGAAATACTATTGCATGTGCTTTAAGAGGAAATCTGCACTTATTTACTAATGGTTGTTTTTCTTTTTGTATCTCTTGGCAGTTTCTTATCTCCGAATGTTTGAGAATATTTTTCCACTTTTACGCATGTGCACGTGACCTATGCTTTCTATTAAAAAGCATGCACGTTTACTACAGTAATAGAGCAATAGGTTTGTACTATTTCCAACAGTAAGAAACGTAAATTTACACTAAAAAACATGTTAAATAGACTGTGTAAATTTAGCAATATAGACAAATACTGTTTCTGTGCTGTATTGCCTATGTGAAGGTTTTCGTTTTTTTTTTTGATAAACATCTTATATCCGCCATCGGAGATATTGGATCTGTTTTTAATGGTTGAATCAATGCATAGACAGAAATAAAGCTAATGGTATAAGGCAGTTCATGAACATATATATAAATAAATGAAAACATATAATTTAGGTTCATAAATTTGTTTGATATTGACAGCTGCTATATTTGGCAAATGATCGGAGTTCATTTACGTGCTGTTGTTTCCACTTCTATTCTGATTTTCATTTCGCTACCACACAAAAGCTCAAAGAGTGCTTTATTCAACGGAGATAGACTGGTCTGAGACCTTTCTTATTATACGCCATAATAATTAACAGTAATGTGGATAGGTACATAAGAATAGCTGCAAAACGTGACTTTTATATGAGTATTTTTGCATTTCATGAAGAAAGCACTGCGGAAAGTATTGCTGGCATGACAAATGAGAATAATTTTCGCTGGCCTTGGTGCAAAGAAACTAAAATGGTTTATGGAGAAAACACTAATTGCTTTGCATAAAGTCACTTAAAAACACTATATTACTTGTTATTCTATAGCTATTCCAGCTTTAAATTAATAATAAAAAAGAATAATTCATAAAAAATATCATTATATAAAGAGAAACTACATATCTTTCTGTACTTTAAACTTATGGCAAACAGTAACCACCATCAACTATGATGTCTGTACCAGTTGTAAAATCAGAGCAGCTTGTAGCCAAGTATACATAAGCACCTAATAAATCAGATGGTTGACCTAATACCTTAGTTGGAGTCTTTTCAATCCAAATATTCTTTAACTTAGGATCAAGACTTTCAGTCAAAGCAGTCTTGATGTAACCTGGAGAAACACAGTTTACCTTTATGTTCAATAAACCCCACTCAACAGCTAATGATCTAGCTAAGTGGGAAACACCAGCCTTGGCAGCATTGTAGCATGCTTGCATTTGTGGAATATTGACAATGTGAGCAGACATTGAACTTGTAAAGATTAAAGATTTTTTGTAAGGGCTTGGGTTGGCCTTTTCTTGTTCCTTAAAGATCTTACCTATGACTCTGGCAATGTAGAAACAAGAATTGAAGTCAACATTGACAACCTTTTCCCATTCTTTCAAACAAGCTTCATCGTCTTCAATATCTAAAATTGGACCCTTGTCCCAGGCAATACCAGCATTGGCAATACAAACATCGATCTTGTTGTTGAAGTCCTTGTTAATATCACCAAAAACTTTGGAAACACTGTCGTAATTGCTTAAAGAGCACTTGTATGCCTTGACAAATTGGTTCTTGTCCTTGGAGTTGTTCTCTTTCTTCAATTCTTCAACTAGTTCAGTGATATCGTGAGAATTGAATAACATGGCTACATTGGCATCTAGCTTGATGAAACCCTTAGCTAGTTCCATACCAATACCTGAAGAGGCACCTGTGATGATAACGTTTTTACCTTTAATATCAAATAATTTTTCTAACATTTTGTATATATTCTTTGTGTAGTTGTGTGTGTGTTTATGTGGATGGTCTTTATTCTTAACCACTCTCTATCAAAACAACCCACCGTTCTCTCCAACAAATTCGACACTTATATATAATCCAGCATTCTCACACTGACAAATATTTGCTTATCAATTATTTACGTACAACATTGATGATATAGTTAATAGCGGTACAAACGTATGTTTAAAGATGATTAAATTACGTATTTGTGGTTTAATAACAGGGGCGGATTTTTTTTTGCTAAGGGGAAGATCTTTCAAAACGCGCTTAATGGAAGGTTTCCTACTCCGGACATTTTGTCCAAATCGGGGAAAATTAAATATTACACAAAAAATACACCTTACTTTTTTTTTTCAAGCACGTGATGCTTAATTTCTTCTTGAACTTGACACTTGTCTTTAGGGGGTTGTGATTGATTATGTTTTGATTCTCCAGCAGCATTTCACGTTGTTTGATTAATCTGTCATTTTTAATGTTTGTATCATCAATACCCTCACCAACGTCATCTATCAGTGCCATTTTTATCAGGTATCTACTGTACTCGCCTTCTTCAATCATATCATTTTCAGGTTTTTTTAAAATCACCTCATATTTGCCACCAAGCATTTTGTCTTTGGTTTTTTTGTTCATATTCACTATCCGTTTGATCAGAACACTCAAGTTGTTTATGCTTGTTGATATCATGTGTGTGTGGTTCTTTTCTCTTAAGATAAATGCATTGTATACCTTGTTGACTTCCTGAAAAGTACTCATACCACCGTTATTCTTGAGATACCTTAGAAATTCAAACATCAGCTGTTCTTCTTTGTTTTGTTTGGTATCGTCCACTTCATTGAGAAGTTCATTTTTCTTATGTAATGGCGTGCTGTTGTGCTGCTTCAAACCGTTTGAGTCACGCAGTTGTTTTTTACAGATATCACAATAAAATTTAAGCTTATATAAGTTGTTGTTTGTATTTACAAGTTTCTTTTTTCTTCCAAGCAATGACTTAGTATCCATATTGTTATGTTGATTGGGCTGTGATGCTTTGTTTCTGTATATTGAAGACAGGCTTTTTTTTTTTTGGTTGCTCTTCTTGCTTCTAGGTTTTTTAGAAGACAAACTATCAATAATGACACGTGACCAAAACTTGTTTTCGGAGATATTCAGAATTTAATGTAACTCATCATATCACTGCTCATAGACTTCAATCTACTGCAATCATTGTGTTCATACAGCTCTTGAGCCTTTGGAAGCCACTCCTTAAATTTCTGCTCTCTTTTGGTACTAGATGGATGTGTAGATAGGAATTCTAGGCTTTGACGCTGACCCATTTGTTTCTTTTCAAATTGATTCATTTTCTCCCATAACATCCAAGATTTATTAGGATTGTAGCAACTTTGACTCATAATCAACAAGCCCGAGTAGTCTGCTTCTAACTCCATGTTTCTTGAAGCAGGCAGCTTTAAACCAAAATCTATTAGTAATCTTCCAAAGTCCAGACCTGTAGCCGCGTAAACAGTAATCCCAAGTAAGAAATATAGAGGGGACTTGGATAAACTTTCGCCTGAGTGACCACACAGTTGATGTGACAACTCATGAGCCAATACTGTTGCTAGCATATCTTCATCCCCGTTGTTGCATAATTTTATAAGACTTTCAAACACAAATACCTTTCCATTAGGAACAATAAATGCATTTGGTGGATAGCTTTCTTTCGGCCCCATGAATGAGCCACCTGGATCAGCAATGACAAAGACCTCCCAATCCAAATCTCTTAGAAGTTGTACCTTTTCATTTCCCCTTTCAAAATCCAAGCCTGTTTTCAAAAGCTCATTGAAAATTTTTCGTACTTTCACTGTATCTCTGGAGTTCTCTGGCTTTATGTCCTTTCCATACTGCTGGAAAACAGAGTTATAGGAGATATCACCGATTTTCTTTATGAGAAAGTGTGGAATGAATGAAAATCTAATACGATGTGAGATAGGAACCTCTTCAAGATTTACTGCATAAAACCCAGCCAGCAAAGAACCAAGAATCATAAAGTTTTTCTTTTTGCTTGGGGTTAGGTTTCGGAAGTAAGCTGGTATCCCTCCAAATGAATTCGCTGAATTCACACTATTCAAAGGCTGTTTGTTCCAGTCTCTGTACTGGACGTTTCTTCTAGGTCTATATGCGTAAGATCTAGCATTGTTAAGCATAAATCTGAGATTGAATTTATTCATTGTATTCTTTTGTGCTTGGTTTACTGGTTATATGCTTTGCTGAATGCTAATTGTATGTATATTAAACAGTGGCTTATTCAATTGTGTACGTAATGCCAAGCCAGATGGAACGGGTGGCCATTTTATTGGAGATAAGAACAACAAATTGTTCAAAGTCACGTGAAGCAAGTTTGTTTACATATTAGTTAAAATCAAAAGTATATTTTAAAGTAGTCGTTACAACAAGTCATCAAAACACAAACTGTAAAGGTTATTTTATATTATTGTTATTTGTAAATATTAGCATTTAATCAATTAGTTTTAATGTTCTCTTATTTTTCTTCATTTTATTGAACATGAAGGTATCTTCTTCAACCTTGACTGTGTCTTGTAATCTACGTTTGCCAGTGTTCTCTTCTGTCTTGACCATCTTCAGTTTAGTATCCAAGTCCTTCCACTCAAGCAATTTCTCGCAAACTTCATCGACCTTTTTAACGTCTTTACACCCAATTTTCTTAATCACCTTGTAGTCATATCTACATATTTTTTCTGAAACGACTACGTTTGGGCTGAATTCAGAAACATTAATCAAATAATTCATGTCGTTTAGAATCAAGATCTCTTCGAAAGAGACATATTCCGGTAGGTCACCTATCTTCCCATACAAGCATGATTGTGGTTGAAGAGTACATTTCAACCCGTTATTCAAAATCTGATATTCCTTGTGGTTGACTCTTTTGGCAACGTTGTTTGCACATAAGTTTATGCTGACAGCGTTGATCAAGCTTTCCATATTCTGCTTGCTTGCAGTGCTTTTGACATTGAAAGACTTTGTCAGCTGATTATGAATTTTATCAATTTGTGCCAAGAAATTGAAGTTTAAATCATTTTCCAAACACCAGTTTTGCTTTTCTTTTTGTAGAGAAAACTGCTTGAATATGTTTACCAGAGATAGATGATCTGATCCAGTTATAAAGAAGTTTTCATACCTCCTACCTTTATTCATCATGGTTTTATCCTCACTGTTAATGGTAGTGCTTCTAATAAACACATTTTTCTGAGATAACATAGACACTAAATCTATCCCCAAACCCAAACATCCGTTCTTTTTACACAAATACAACAGTCTAGCGTGTGAATATGACAACGGAGTATTTATAATAAACTTGCCCATTTCAGTGACTTTTATAGTATCGTTTTCGTTGATCAAACAACCATGGTTCAAAAGAGCTCTTTCTGCTTGCAAACAATGTTTCTTGATAGGCTCTTTGATGAACTGTAAATTTGTGTCGATGTAATGACGGATCAACATCACATGTTTCAAATTTGTGATTTCAATTTCACTGATGTTTTTATCCAGCATCATGTCATAATCACCCTCTGTAAACAGATGATAGATTGTACCTTCACAAACTCTACCCAATCTCCCTATTCTTTGTTTCATCATCATTTTGGTTATAGGGACAGTTGTTAATTTATGAAGATTCTCAAATTCAGTTTTCAACTTATACAAACCTGAGTTTATCATAAAGCTCACAGATGGCAGAGTAATCGATGTTTCTGCAATGTTTGTGGCTAAAATGATCTTTCTCTTACCCTTCAGATTTTTAAATAATCTATCATTATTGTAATTTTTCGAAGAATGCAACTTTATAACATCAACTTCTTTTTCTAATAATGGCACGCTCCCAATCAACGAAGAAATCACCTCAATGTCCTCCAGCCCTGGCATAAACACCAAAACCGACTTGTTAATGCTTTCTTGTTCGTGGATTTGTTTTATCAATCTAAAACACTCTTTGTATTGATCATAACAAGGTCTTTTTGTGAAGATCTGAGTGATTTTAAATACTCTACCTTCATTAGCACCCTTGTCGCTGACTTCCAACACCGGTAGATTATAAAAGAACTGTTTATACTCGGAGCTGTCCAAAGTAGCAGACATAATCACAACCTTGGTGTTTCTCAGTAGCTTCTTTCTGACACCTAGTTTGATCAATCCTAAGATGATGTCCATGTTCATTGATCTTTCATGTGCCTCATCAATTAAAATATGGGAATAATCAACAACTTGATTGTTCTTTATTAATGTTGTCAATTCATTAACAAGAATACCCTCAGTCATCACAACAAGCCTTGTGTCACTGCTGGTTTTGTTTTCAAACCTTATTTTATACCCAACCTCCTGGCCTATTACAGTTTTTCGTTCACTGCTGATACGCGAGGCCAAACTTGTTGTAGCCAATCTACGTGGTTGAGTCATCACTATCCTTGAAGATTTTGTTAGAAGAAATTGAGGGACTTGGGTGGACTTTCCTGACCCAGTTTGTGAGGTAATAATGCATATTTGGTTTTCGTTGACGATTTGCTGAATTTGAAACTTGTATGCCATTATAGGCAAGACCTTATCATGGGTAGTTGTAGTTTCTTCCAAATCTATGTCCTCATCAGACAGTGGTTCACTTTTGGCATTGATATTAAGTTTAGATTTGTAGAAGTTTAGCATCTGTTTGTTTTGTAAAGATACTTTGAGTAGATCCATCGAACTGTCCAAACAAACTTCTATTCCGTTGATCTTGTTCAGACTATGCGTGTTGTCTTCCTCTAGGGACATATCTTCATCTGCTGTAGTATCACTTTTGGGAAATAAAGCAATCTGACCATCATTGAGTTTGCAAATATTCAAGAAATGGTCAATAGTCTTAAGTTTTTCGACCATTTCTTTCTTTTCTACTAGTCCATTTGCCCCCTTTTCTATTACTTGTGGTATAACATCGGCTCCTTCATTCAAAACTTTGTATAGATTCTCAACAAACATATCAAACTTGCCTTGTCCCACACCAAATACTCTCAAAATCATCAGATTCTTTTTGAATGCTTGAAGAGAATCGCTTTTCTCGTACATCTTGATGATCATACGGAGTCTGACATCCGGTAATTTGTTCAGATCCTCTGTTGAAATCACGTTTCTGTATTCATTGTTGTGTTTTTGAAAGAAGGCTTTCAGCGAGTCTATGATCATTATGAAGAAAAAAACACAACTACAAGCAAAAGTAATAATAAACACAGCTTGTAAAAAATGTGGATTGTCTATAAATTCGCTTGTTTCTTCTTTTTTGGGCTTCGTGTATTGATTCAATATTGCTGATTTAAATCATCGTTTTTAAATATTTTGTTCAGTTGTGAATTGTCGTTTTTTTTAATACAGACAAAAAAAAGAACGACTAGGCAGAAAGAAGCAAGAAAAAGCACGTGATCTTATATCCGATTTTAGAAAGTTTTGAAATTAGTAAAATGCACGTGATGCTATATCCAATTTTAAAATTTTAAATCCGATAAACACACGTGACTTTATGTCCGATTTTTAAAACACATAGATTTTAGTACACACGTGACTCCACATTCAAGTATATATTAAGGTTTTAAACCCAAAAACAAAATAGGTGCAGCACGTGACCATCACAGTAGAATCACAGTTTTTTTTCTTAACGCCGAAGATAAAAACAGGCAGACGTAAACAGCGTGGGGTTGTAACACAGCTACAAAGCTGATAGCTTGCTCTTTTTTTGGTTACAGGTAACGTGAGAAATAGTGCACTTAGAACAAATACTCGTATAACCATTTCTTATTGGTTTGAATATACATCATCTCTGTGTGCTTCTATGTGTAACATTGTTGCTATACATCTGTATTTCGGAGATAAGCCACCAAATACAAACAGTCACGTGCAAACACCAAAAAAAAACACAAAATTCCATATCTCATTTTCGAAGAAGTGCGGAAAATTGTTGTTTTTTCGTAGATGGAAATTTTTGAATCAATATATTACAGTTATTTTTTTTTTTTCCACACATTAAATGCCTCATTATTACTATAATAGGCAACGGAAATTGCAATTGGACAAAATTAACCACTTTACATTTCCCAAACAGGAAATAAACCCCCTTTGCTCCCCACCCCTAATTCAACCGGTCCAAAAAAAAAAAAACTCTCAACTCCTCTCTCTCCGATATTACTGCGCTGTCTCATATTACCTCTCACATTGGCTTCGCTGTTTATATACAGCGTGTAGGTATTTAACCTTCCATTGAGTCACATTGAATATAGGCTCTTGAATAATCATACTAGAGTGATTTTAGAGAAAAACGTGATCACCAAGAACAGCCCATAGAAACGAGCTACGAAGACTCATAACTCCGCAGACCTATAACTCCGAAGACTCCTGCTACAAGCATACCTGATACAAACACACTCTCAGCTCATACACACCTAATGTCCGACAACAAAATCATATTCAAGCACGAGGAAGACAGCAACACCATCGTGTGTCCTCTTTCCAAATTCGAACTAATCAACTCCTCAATCTTCAACAAGGGTTCAGCCTTCACCAACGAAGAGAAGGATTTATTCAACTTGAAGGGACTTCTACCTTCAAAGACCAATACACTTGAAGAGCAAATCGAAAGATCTTACAAGCAATATTCAGACTTAACACACCCTTTAAGAAAGAATGACTTCATGACCTCATTGAGACAACAAAATAAGACCCTATATTACGCCTTAGTTGCTAAGAACCTAACCGAAATGATTCCTATCGTTTATACCCCTACCGAAGGTGATGCCATCATCAACTATTCTAACAGATTCAGAAGACCTGAGGGTTGTTTCTTGGACATCACTTGTCCTGAAGAAATCAAAAACAGACTGGAATGTTTTGGTTTAAAGGAAGATCTAGACTACATCGTCGTTTCTGATGGTGAAGCTATTTTGGGTATTGGTTGCCAAGGTGTTGGTGGTGCCTCTAGAATTTCATTGGCCAAGTTAGGTTTGATGACTTTATGTGCTGGTATTCATCCAGCCAGAGGTTTGGCCGTTGCCTTAGATGTTGGTACCAACAACAAAGATCTTGCCACTGATCCTCTGTACATGGGTAACAAGTTCTCCAGAATTTCTGGAGACAATTACTTTGCATTTTTGGATAAGTTTATGATGGTCTTGAAGGAACATTATCCTAACGTTATTGTTCATTTTGAAGACTTTGGTGTTCCAAATGCTCAAATCTTATTAGACAAGTATAGAGATGTCATTCCTTGTTTTAATGATGATATTCAAGGTACAGGTGCTGTTGTTACTGCCTCTTTAATGGCTGCTTTGAAATATACAAACAGAAAACTACCTGAATCTAAAATCCTAGTATACGGTGCTGGTACTGCTGGTTGTGGTATTGCCCAACAAATAGTCAACCACTTGAAGTCTTTTGGTTTGACCGAGGAAGAAGCCTACTCCAAGATTTACTGTATTGATAGATTTGGTTTGATTGTTGAATCCTTGAAATCCAAATCAAACCCAACTCAAATGTCATACGCAAAGAAGGATGCTGACTTTGAAGGAGTCGATACCACTTCTTTAGAACAAGTCATTGCTCACATAAAGCCAACATGTTTGATTGGTTGTTCCACACAAGCCGGTGCCTTCACAGAAGAGATTGTCAAGACCATGCATAAATACAACGAAGACCCAATCATCTTCCCATTATCCAATCCAACCAAGAAATCTGAAGCTGTTCCAGCTGATTTGTTGAAATGGACCAACAACAAGGCTTTGGTTGCCACTGGTTCTCCATTTGCTGATGTTGGTGAATTCAAGATTGCTCAAAATAACAACTGTTTCTCCTTCCCAGGTATTGGTATGGGTGCTGTTACCATTAAGGCAACCAAGATTTCTGATGGTATGATTTCTGCTTGTGTCAATGCTCTTGCTGACTTATCTCCTCTATTTCAATTGAAAGAAAACGATCCAAGAGGCCATTCAGTTGGTTTGTTGCCAAGTGTTGAGGAAATCATTTCATGTTCTTCTGAAATAGCTGCCGCCGTTGCCATTGAAGGTATTAAGGAAGGTTTGAATACTGTTGAAGACTTACCAACTGACTTCAAGGAAATGAAAAAATTGGTTGAAAAGAACATGTGGAAGCCTGTTTACAAACAATACGTCAAGTCTGACAAACCATACACATTCCAAATATAAACGACATATATATATATATATAATTCGATAATTTAGGTACTTTAATTAACTTTCATCTTTTCTGTTTGAAGATTCATTCTCATGGTCGTCTATTTTCTCCAGGTATTTAGCTACTTCAAACTCCAGGAACAGCTGATACTCAAGGTAATCACCCGAATACTCCCAAAATTGCTTGATACCCATTACAATCAAATATAAGATAAAGTCACCTGTTGGATTGGTCAACAAGTTGTTCATTTTGAAGAGCAAAGACCAATTTGGCAAAACAGTCATATCTCCGTAATAGTTCTGTTTGAAAATATTAGCTACTGCAGTGAACCTCAACACTGCCAGCCAATGGGTTAGTTCTGTATACACGTATTCCAAGAAGTACAAGATCCACCTTAGCAAGGTGTTTCCTTTACCATTTCCTCTTTGAAGTCGTTTTTTGTTTAAGAAATTTTGGATGTGTAGCACTGGGAAGATATGTGGGTTGACTTGGGAAGCAATCACATTATCAATATTAAACATCTCAGATAGCTTCTTGATAGGCAAGTCCTGGAGCATGGATCCATCCAAGAACTTTTGATTATTACCGCTCCAAACCTTCAAGCTCGGAGAATTGTCATGGTTTGTGGTGGTCTTAGAGTATATCATATGTGGAGGAAATATTGCAGGTAAAGAACAGCTACTCGTGACAGATGACCACAGCAAAACATTAGGGGAGTTGTTATAGTTCAACAGAAACTCCTTTGCAGTGAAAGACGTAGTGTTTCCACCACTCACAGATATGTTTAGTACCATTCCGCTGTTGTTGAATATTTCGCCAAATGTGGTATACTCGCCCAAAAACTCTATCAAGGTGCTTTGCAACAGCTTAGTATCTTTGAAATAGCTATGATTTAAGATAAGATTGAAAATACCTGACTCCTTTTGATCAAATATATTGAATTTCAAATCCTCCTTGATAACAGTCGATAGCAACGCCTTGATGTTGTTGTCTGGGGTTTCTTCGCTTGTTGATAAAAACTTTGCAAAGATGGAGGCTACAATTGCACCTCCTGAACATCCAGATACAAACCTTGGTAGTTTTTTTAAATCGTATAGGTTTACTAGTATTCCTATGTGAAAAAGAGCAAAAGTACCACCCCCTGACAAAGTGATAGCAGTGTTTCCCAGTTTCTTTTTGATTCTCAAGAGCAGTTGTTTATATTGTTCCAAGCTATGATTTTGCTGGTGATATTCAAATAAAAACTTCAAAATAAGTGAGCAAGTTTTATTGAATTGATTCAACTTGACTTTGATTTCAATAGGAAGATTGAAAAACTGGTCATTCTTGCTTAATCTTTTAGAAAACTGCTTTAACTTGTATCTCTGCCAATGGTTAAGAATCAAATACTCCAGTGTTTGAACATCTTTATTATCAAGAGCCTTTTTAAACTCATATATCAACCTGTCCAGATCATTTTCAAAGAAAAACTCTGAAAGATACGATTCATTCATATCAAAACTCATTGGCAACTTGTATTCATCTGTTTCCAGTATTTGCAATAGCGTTTTGTAGAAGTAGTAGCCTCTGTATGTCTTTACTATTTTCAAATTGTTTAATATATCGCTCTTCAAAGCTTTGATGAAGTTTTTTCTCTGTACGGTCTTCTTCATATACCCATTTTCTGTGAGATACTCATTCAAATCCATGAAAATAGCAACATTGATTGGTATGTGTTTGTCCTTGGTTTCTATAGAGTTTCTTGTGTTGTACTCGTTGATGAGAAATACCTGGAACAAGGGTGCGGACTTATTGTTTATGCTTTCTTCAAATCGATCGGGGTCATTTGGCAAGTCAAATGACTCAATATGAAGAAGATCAAGAAGATCCTCGGGGTTTTGGAATGTAATAAACATCTATAGGTGCTTGGTAAGGGACAGGTGTTGGTGTTTCTACTACGGCTTTGTCGAAGTATCGGACTTTCCAAGCGCTCCCATGTTTTTTTTTAAAGGAGAATTTGCAGTGGCTGAAAACAGCAAAAACACGTGCTACACACGTGACTAGTATGTAGTCGTCATGTAGTGTACAGGTTGGCTAAGGTCCTGTACCACTCCTACAAGTGATATACAACTTACTAAGGCACCCAATATACGTTGCAAAGAGGAGAGTGCTTATATAGATAGATAAAAGTGCTGTGAGCAAGCTTTAATTTCTATAAAATACGGCCACTGTATCTACCCATATTATTTACTTACTTGACTGTATTGGAGGTATCTTATGATGACATTAACGTCATTAAAGGATACTTTACCGACGATACGACTATCCTACAAAAGTCTAACAATTAAATAAAAAGGCAATTAGAATATATAGGGTTAAAACACCATCCATAGATTACAACATTACTGTGTCGGCTATGATGCTTCTCTTGATGCTATTCCACTTGGCCAATTTGAAGTCAACTTCCTCACCTTCTTTCTTGGCAAACTTCTTGTTAACAATCTTATCAATAAAGGCAACAATCTTCAATATAACTAAGTTATCGTACTTATTAAACTTACATTTCACAACAATAACTAAGGTGTACAGGCAGCAGAAGAAACCTTCACCACCAGACAAGGCTAGAGTTCTAATGAAGTAAGGAATCAATGAACAAATAAAGGCACTTGGAATCAAGGCATTGATCTTTTTTTGTAAATCAGGCTTTCCATTCAATACACTAGCTAAAGAAACAGCCATGAAAGGAACCAACTTCAAAAAGGCCGGAGTTGAGAAAAAGGCTATGGCGTTTAACATAAGCACTTGAAGGTAGTTAACTGACATGGCATCATAGTTAGACATGGCGGAAAATACTCTTAGGGTTCTTTGTTGGAATTTTTGGAAATGAAGCAATGTCAATGTTCCTAAGGCGTGTGCAAATAAGGCAATGTAGTAGTAATTGTTGATTCTGAAGAGAATATTGGTGATCAATAGCTTTGGAATTCCATAAATACCGTTTTTGATCAATATTTTGTAGATGTTCTTGATAGAAATGCTGTTATAAATGGCTTTGAATCCATTTTTTAAAGACACGGTAAAGAAATGAGTAATGGACTTCCATCTGTAGTATGAAAGATGACTATTCAAATATTCTAATTGTTGATCGATTCTTTGCTTAGCTGTTAGGTAATCATTGTATTTATGTTCGTTATTTTTCAAAAATAAGTACTTCACACCGTTCTTGATGTTACTAGGTATCTTAAAGATAAAGTATCCGTAGTTGTAGAACGTTCCTATAATATACAACAATGTATAAACCACAGCTATGGCATGAAATATCACAAATAATTTCGATCCTAGATTATACAGCTTGTTTTCCTTCGCTTTTTTTTTGTCTTTTTTCACAATGATGGTTCTCTTAGTGTTTACTTCACTTTCGGTATCGGCCATTTTGGGTAAATCGTGTGTATTTAACACTATTCGTTATTGGTTTGTTAAATGGAGTTCTTGCAACGTCCCCTGAGAAAAGCCAAGTGCATTCAATTTCTACAAGAGTTTCTTCCCTTTGTTTTCAGCAAAAAAAAAACGTAAAGTAAAATTTTTTTTTCTTGCAGCAGCGGACTTAAGTCATGTGACCATTTGGTAGCGGTTAAATATAAAACAAGCAAAAAAATAATAAGAATGAAGGAAGCGAGGTTCGAACTCGCGCGGACTCTGTCCAACAGATCTTAAGTCTGCCGCCTTAGACCACTCGGCCATCCCTCCGTTGAAATTATTTTATGACTTATAAAATAAAAAATAGGATTCATACTACTAAAGAAAATGGCATTGCCGTAGTGGATAATAATGGTTGCACTGGAATAGTGACAGTTGATTTAGTTTTTATTTAGATGTGTAATTTCTGTAAAGGTTGTGATAATACTTACTGTTTTGAAGCTTGGGTCAGTACTTTTTGCAATAGTTAAGTTTGATGTTGTCAGTCAACGTTAACGGTAAAGTTTTGTCAAGTTCTTTTATTTTGATATATGATACCTGTTTTTACTTTTTAATACTTGAAAAAAGTAAACAACCAATTTAGAATAAATACATTATGTTGTTTAACAAAAAAGCTTCAAAGCAAATTTAATAACAAAAAAGTAAAGATCAATACACATTACATAAAAGATGACAGTATGATTGTCTTCAATAACAGCTTGTGAATTGATCAAATCCAAAAAAGCAAAAAAAAATAAGTAGTATGAAGGAAGCGAGGTTCGAACTCGCGCGGACTCTGTCCAACAGATCTTAAGTCTGCCGCCTTAGACCACTCGGCCATCCCTCCATTGTAATTATTTAATAACAATTTTTGAACTAAAAAACCACACTGTGCAACCAAATAATACACATATGTTTATTATTAATACAATATGTATATATTAATAAATTGTGCATCCTGTATATGCCTATAAGTTGACACCAGATTGCTAAAAATAATCATACAATCATTGTGTTTTATTAATAACTTTTTTTTTCAAAAAAAAGAGAAACCTAAGTTGTAATCGATGGTTCAAATTGCGATCTAAGTTTTAGTATACGGGTTTCTCTATCATAAGAGACATTCTTGCTGTTTATGTCTAGTATCATCAAAAGATTGATAAGTAACACATAATATAAAAAACAAAGATCTTCTTTTATGAAACGCTATTTTTGTCCATGCCTAGATCAATTAGTGATATTGAATCGACATTCAATATGCTATTCTTATATATAAGTAAATACCATCGAGTGCGCTTCCCATTAGAAAAATTACAGCATAAAACTCAAATTATTTTTATCATATCAAACTCTTTTGATCAAACATATAAATAGACTTATTGAATAATATCAACTACAGCAATTGTATCAGAATTCTTAAACAAAGCAGCAAGGTGAAATAATAATGCAGTTTAACAATCTTTACTATTATTACAATATCAAACAAAAATATACTATAAAAATTGGCTTTAATTATGCACCTTGTCAAAGCAATAGTACAATGTTGCTACATAAACGAAACAATTTATTAACTATGAATAATCGTATTGACTAGCAAAATAGTAAAAAAAACAACAACAAAAAAACAACAAATAGATTTACACTACTAACTACGATTGAATCACAAGTATATATCAAAATGACTGGTACTTTGTTCTTGATATTTATTCAAAAAACAACTGATCAATTAGCATCCCACAAAACTGTTCTTCTTTTTTGCATTTTTTCTTCTGCTCCTCTTTTTCTAACACAGTTTACACATATGTTAACATCTTCATTGCTAAAGTATTCATCTTGTATATCTACGCCACAATCGTTACACTTGAAACAGCCAATATGAGCTTTCCCCAAGACCATAACATCCAAGCAGTAGTCATCTAAAATTCTATTTTTACATCCAAAACAGATTAGACCAGTGACTTCAAAGAAATGCTCTTCACAAAACGGTTCATCATCGTGTATGTAACAAGGAGTTTTTCTTGAGAATTTAATATTACATTGTTTACAAGAGAAACATTTTTTATGCCATTTCCCAGACAGCTCACCATTTTTATCATGAATGGTCTTCTCGTCTGGCTTGATTTCATTCAAACATCCTCTACATACGTCTTCACCAACAAACTGATTTTGTTGAGTTACTGGAGTTTCTTCTTCTTTGGCAAATTCAGCGTCATTGTCTTCAAAGTTTAAAGGCTTTTCAAATTCAGTATCAATATCCTTCGTCTTTCCTTCATAATCGTCATATTCATCAATGTTTTTTTCTGGAGAATCAAAGTTTAGTTCCTCAACATCCTCATTTGTTTCTATAAAATCCTTAGCACTGAAGAAAGTACCTGTTGCTTCGTCAGCATTGTTAAACTTTTCTTCATTTAGCATGTTTTCAAAGTGCTCGCTTTCTTCTGAAGGATTAAAGATGTCGTGATCCTTGCTAATGTTCAAAGATTCCATCTTTGAGACATCCAGCTCTTGTTCTTTATTCTCTGTATTGTTCGTTAGTCCTGAAGGAGGAATGTGTTTTTCGTTTTCTAAGGTCAGTTTACCTTCTGGAAATTCGTTATCATAATAAGTGTGGTGATCCAAAAAAATCTCACTAGGATTTATTTTCTTGGTGTCATTCAAATCAAGTTGTGACGCTTTGGCAGAACTTTCTCCAAATTCTTCATTGAAATCGAAATTATCCTCTTCACCAAGGGCGGTTCCCTGCAAATTGCTACTAGTCTGTTGGTAACTTGAATGTTTACTAGCTTCTTGCGGTTGATCAGAAATAAATTGCAATCTTTCATCTGATTGATCATCAATGTTATTATTTCTAGGATCTTGAGATTGTATTTCCGAGTAAAACGATTCTTGGTCAAATTGTAGATCAGCCAAGTTATTGATTGTATGAATTGGTGGAGTGATTTCTCTTTTGAATTCTTCCTCTTTGGGTTCCTTAGTTTTATATTTTTCTTCTTGTTCTTGCCATTGCTGTATGAATGATTCAGATGCTAATTGGGGGTTTTGGTCTATTTTTTTATTCAGTAGAGAATCTTTGCTCTTGTTATTTTGTATCTTAGACAGCTCATCATTGCTTATGTTTAGGTTAGATACATGTGAAATATCAGCTTCTTGAATAGCTGAATTATTAGAAATTACATTTGATTGGTTATTATTAATTGCAGTAAAACTTGTATTTGTACTTGGACTGTTCAATCCAAAAACAGCAGAAGCTGGAGGTTTTTGGTCCGTCTTGACTTTCAAATGAGCAATAGATGATAACCCTGTTTTAATAGATGAGTTTTGAGAAGCAATGCTAATGGAGCTGGAGCCAGCGTTAATTTTTGGTGGACTCAGCTCATCAAGCACATTTTTGTTCTTATTGCCTTTCTTCTGTTTACTCTTGTTCTTCAAAGCAGCTTGTTGTTCTTGTTGTTTTCTTATAAGAAGCTTTTGCTTTTTTTGTAGAGATTTATTAACCAAAAGTATGCTGTTTGCTGAATCATCCATAAACGTTGAATTTGGAGAATCCATATTATTTGATTTCGCAAAGCTATGGTTCTTTGTATCGGTTGTTGTATTCATAGAATTGTTTGCTGATGTGTTCACATCAAAACCTGCTCTTTCAAAAGCTGTTTTGTACTTGATCGTTGGCTTTAATGGTGGAAATGGCGAGTTAAACATGTTGAATCAATATTTGGATACAAATAATGCTATTATTATAACAAAAAAGTCGACTTCTGTGTGTTTTTTTTCGATAAAATCAAAAAATATATAAATCTAAGGACAATACCTACTTCACTTGTGCTGGTTATTATCGTATTCTTACGATACAGTCCTCTAAAAGAGCTGAGTTTAACTAACGAAACCATTTAACGATAAAAAAAAACAAGCAAAAAAAAAACAGTTCCAAAGCTAAAAAAAAACTGCATTAAAAATTTTTCGCACCAAAAACGCCTTTGCACCAGGCTTTAACAAAAAACGTGCTAATCTTCGCATCACGTTCTATATTGATTCTGGAGCCATTGCACCGTTGACTATATAGGCTTCTTTGTTATATTCTGGGGGCTATGCCATCTAATTTGTATACTTACAGCTACTGCTTTCGGATTAAAACACACAATCAGCTCGATGAAACATGTGATCTCGGCAAGTTTCTCTTTTGTTTTGTTTTTTTTTTGTAGTGTAGTAGTCGATGGCGCCTGCTTGGATGCAGCAAAAATAATAACGCACAGAAAATTGATCCTGCATGGATGTATTGAATAGGACATCGCATATCCTTTCCTAAAAAGGAAATATAATTGATTTTGTATATAAAGCCGAAAAGATTACAAAGTATTTCTAGATTTCTGTTCGTCATCTAGACTTTTGAATAGGTTGATGAAGTTGCTTTGACCAAAACCTTGATTTCTAAATCTTTGGATAAATTCCAAAAACAAACATGGCCGTCCATTTAATGGCTTGGTGAAGATCTGCAATAAAATTTCAGTCTTAGCACTGACTTCGACTAAGATATGCAACGACTTGATTTTGTCAAAGTTGGTTAATAAGTAGGCAACAAAATTTTGTAAAACGATATCCTCATGATTTTTTTTTTGACTTTTTAACAATAATTCATGCACTTTAGAGTAATAATTGTTGAATTCATTTGAAGATATTTCTAAAAAATCAATATGCCCTTGACTTCTTAAGTATTCGACTGTATCGATGATACTTGTGCATGAAAAAGCAATATGCTGAATACCTGGACCGTTATTGAATAAAAGAAATTCTTCAATTTGTTCAAAATGAGTCTTTTTAATAATTAATGGCTCATTTATAGGGAACTTAACACATTTGCTGTAAAATTCTTTTTCAATGCTATTTATATTTCTTGAAGCCACAACTTTTGTATTCAATTCCGTCTTGTTTGTTTTAATTGCTGATTCAGGTCGCCAAAAATCAACAAGTTGATACAATTCCCTCATTACTGAAGAAACACCGTTTAAATGACCTTCAAGTACGTGTAAAACTGTATGGTCTAATTTCTCAAAAACGATTATTTTATCATCCAGTTCATTTACTTTTGTTATTTTGTAGATGAGTTTGCTCTTGAAATGAGTTTCAATGTCAGATAGAACTAACTGTGATATACCTGAATTGTCTATCTTTACAATAAACGAAGACCATGGTACTTTTTCTTGAAAGTTGAAAACTTCTAAGTTGCTTTTCAAATATTTATTAACTTTTAATTTATTTATGATTTGTCGAGACTTTTTCCAATTACTCTCAAAACTAATTAACCCGACGCCATTGCCATGTTTGGTTATAAAATCTTTAGCTAAAATAGCTATTAACTGCTCATACTTAATTGAAGAAAAGTTCATGTTTTCTACATCCAATGTTTGATAGCTTAATGGTGACAAAACTTCAAGAATGATTAAACCATTTTTTAAAACTTTTGAGCAGAAATAATTGTTTCCAGTGTTTAATCCAGATTCAAAAATTTGCTGGAAACCCAAAGCCTTTATGAAGTAAAAGCTTGTAGTAAGAATGTTGTCAGTGAAGTAGATCATATGATAAAAATCATCAATCAAACAATTGTTGCTTTCTAAAACAGATACAACATTGAGTTTATTATTGACTAAATTTGTTTCAAAGACCTTTGGCAACTTTGTGGATTGTGCAATCAAGCTTAGGTAATTTTGATAAAAAATATTAGAAGTGGACGTCATTGTATATGCAATTTAAACTAGTATAATGCTAAGCAATTTTTTTTGGTGAACGGTAGATATGCTGGATAATTGGACAAATTGCTTTTAAAACAAAAAAATAAAGCTAATAGAAATGTTACTACATAGAGTGATTCACTTTAAATAGAATGCAATAAAAGAAGCTATTTTTTTCACAAAATACAAAAAAAATAACAATTTAGCTCAAAGATTTTTATTCACTTATTTGTTATCTAGTTCAAATAAAATATTCACATTCTTTGAGTTATATGACTGCTTGATTTGGGTAGCAATTGATTAAACCCGAAGAATTTCTTACTTCAATCATATACCCTCTTTTTAGCTTTGTGCCTGCAGTTTTTAACAGCACGTGACCTATCCAAACCAAATGGAAAAGAAAGTAAGGCCATGGCAACACTGCACCCTTTCTGTTTGATTATTGCTGCAAATGACGTACGTGCCCCATGTTTACTAGAAATACTTAATCACAAAATGTCCATTTTCTGATAAAAATAGCTACCACCTTTGGGTACATTTATACATAACGCCTTCATGATGAGTATATTTCTTATCTCCGCAAACCAAACATATCATTACCACAACCAAGCTAATACTTACTCAGTCCAAAATATGTATATTATTCAGCAAAAAAAAAAAAAAAGCCTTCAAAACAATAAATAATCAAATAAAAAAAGATCTAAATCTACACACATTGTTGTTCATTAGCCTTGTTACTCACGCTTACCAACAAATCAGTACACATTGCTTTGTTAATAACCAACTAAATGATTAAAAAGTTTCGTAAATTTCCTATTTAGGTAATTATTTGGTGTAAAAATTTTTTTTTTTTTTTAAATTTAATATTATTTTTTTTTTTTTTCAGTTATTTCTTCAGAGTGAAAAATTACTACATTAGGATATTGGCGATTTCAAAAAATTTCTTTTTTTTTTCACATTTTTTTTTAAAAAAATACTATACAGATTTTAAAAAAGAGTTAATGCTATTCTGTGAATGATCTATATGAGTCGGGGCTTATATTCCACCAAATTATTGAGATTGAAAAAAAAAAAAAAATAAATAAAGATTCTTATCTAAAGTTGAAAATTGACGTTTTGGATTAAATAGATATTTTTTGGGAAACCTGTAAAACAAATACATAGCAAATACGAACATAATGGGTAATTCCGAACTAAAGTTATCTAAAAAAAACAAAAAGGAAGTGACAGTCAAGTCTGATTCAGAATCTTCAGACTCATCTTCAAGTTCTTCATCAAGCTCTTCATCATCCAGCAGTTCTTCTGAATCTGGTTCTAGCAGTGACAGCGACAGTAGTTCTTCTGATTCTGAATCCAGCAGCAGCGACAGCAGTTCCGATTCTAGTAGTAGCAGCTCTTCAAGTTCAGACTCTGAATCCAGTAGCAGCGACAGCAGTTCTTCAGACTCAGACTCCAGTAGCAGCGACAGCAGTTCTTCAGACTCAGACTCCAGTAGCAGTGACAGCAGCTCTTCAGACTCCGACTCAGATTCTAGTAGCGATAGTAGTTCTTCAGACTCTGACTCAAGTTCAGATTCAGACTCAGACTCAGACTCAGAATCTAGTAGCAGCGATAGCAGCTCTTCAGACTCTGACTCAAGTTCAGATTCAGACTCAGATTCTAGTAGCAGTGATAGCAGTTCTTCAGACTCTGAATCTGATTCCAGCAGCAGCGATAGCTCTTCTGACTCAGACAGCAGCTCTGATGAAGAAAAACCAAACAACAAGAGAGAAAGAGAAAACGACACTGAAGAAAATAGCAACAATAAAAAAGTCACAGTTGATGATACTAATAACGGAAAATTAGCTATTTCAGCACATCTAGACTCTGCAGAAGTCAAAGAAGGCCAAAGACACCACTTCTCAAGAATTGATAGAAAAGACATAACCTTTGAAGCTTGGGAATTGACTGATAATACATATAAAGGTGCTGCTGGTACTTGGGGTGAAAAAGCTAATGTTGTACTAAGTAAAGTCAAGGGTAAAGGATTTGTTAAAGGTAAAAACAAAATGAAAAGAGGTGGCTATAGAGGTGGTACTATCACTTTACACTCCGGTAGTTACAAGTTCAAGGATTAATTTTGCTTCTAGAACTAAAAAATGTACTTAATTTAGACTTGTTTTATTTATAGATGCTCTGATATATACTTTTTAATAGCCTATTTCTCATCAACATTATAATGCTGTTTCCTCAATTTCGAAAATATGCTTGCAGGTAATGATTCACGTGACCCTCATTGAGTCTACTACTTTTTCACGTGACCCCTCAATTCCACGTGTAAAATCTCCAGGATTCAGTAGCGTGTGACCAAAACTTCAAGCCAATGCTGTTCAAAATTAACTTCCCCTTTGCAAAACCTCTAATCTTTTACTCTTTACATTCAGCACTTCACTATAATCACCCAAAACTGACCTTCTTCTAACCTCTTTGGCTGTTTTACCCGGCATTAACTTGGATGATCATGTGCTATTTCCTAATCAAGTAATTTTTTCTCCGACTCGCTGGTTTATAGTGCTTCACCCCGAATCACTGAAACTTTTTACGCTGTATATAAGGGACTCATCACAAGCATATTTTTTTTAAAATTTCGAGGAATCAGTATCCAAATTAGCATCGTTGAAGAGTCTTCTCCTGCTAGAATGCTTAATATACTGAACAGTTTGAGAGTTAAACCAATCAATTCATATAATATCATTGCAAAAATGTCAGCCGCTACCAAATATATCGTTACACACTCAGGAAACTTTCATCTAGATGAGGTTCTAGCTGTTTTCATGCTAAGACAATTATCTGTTTTCCAAAACCATAAATTGATCAGAAGCAGAAAGCCTGAAGACTTTGCTAAAGCCGACATTATTGTAGATGTTGGAGCTGAGTTTAATGTTGAAAAAAGACAATTTGACCACCATCAAAAATCATTCAGCGAATTCTTCTATGATGAACCAGAAAAACAAGTCACCAAGCTATCCAGTGCTGGTTTGGTTTACAAGTACTACGGAAAACAAGTGATAACTGCTATGTTGAAAGATGCTGTTTTGAGCCAAGAACAATTAGATGAGTTATACTTCAAGATATACAGAGACTTCATTGAAGCAGTTGATGCTAACGACAACGGTGTTTCCGCCTATCCAAAGGATGTTGTTCCTTCATACAATAACTTCAACTTATCTTTGGCTTCTTTGGTAGCTAACATGAATCCACGTTGGAACGAAACATCTGGTGCTGATTACGCTGCCATTGATTTGAAATTTGACCAATGCTTTGAAAAAACCGTCACTGTTATTGGCTCTATTTTTACCCAATTCATTGAAAATGTTGGTTATGGATGGTTGCCAGCCAAAAGCATTGTTAAAGAAGCTATTTTGAACAGAACTGAAGATAACATTGTCATTTTTGAAAGTTTTGTCAACTGGAAAGAACACTTATTCAACATTGAAGCTGAATTGGGCATTGAAGGTAAAATTAACTTTGTTATCATCAAGACTTCCAATGGTGACATCAGAGTCAACACTGTTCCAGCCAGATTAGGTTCATTTGAATTCAGAGTTGGGTTGCCAGTTGCTTTGAGAGGTTTAAGAGATGATGAATTGAGTGCTGCTGCTGGCATTCCTGATGGTGTATTCATCCATGCTGCCGGTTTCATTGGTGGTGCTAGATCCCTTGATTCTTGTTTGAAGCTAGCTAAAATGGGTATTGAAGAAGCTCAAAAGGCTTAGAAATGCTTTAAAACAAAAGAAAAAAAAAAGAGACGATTATTTTGTTTCTGATTGATCAAGAAAAAATGTTTTCTTCTCAAACTCTGTCAGTTTTAAGTTCAGCATTGACAAGTGATTTGGAAGTTTTGAACATAATGTTTTGGGGGGGGGGGTTCAGTGTTTTGAGCCATCATTGGTGGTACATATTTGAGCTAGAATATACCTTTTGCGCTTGTATTTATAGTGATGCTTATTTCAATGTATTGAACCAGTCATTCTTCCTGTATTTATCGATCGTTTTTAATAACATGATTGCTCACAACACCAACTAACTGATAACCTAGAAAACAGAAGAAAAAGGCCTCTGGTTAACAGGTAGTCGACCTGCCTTGATAATAAAGTAATAAAGGACGTTTCCCTAACAAAAATAAACTGCACCTAGACACATACAAATGTCGTTTCTCTTCTCAACAAGAAAGGCTTTGTAGAAACAGTTGCACTACACTACTAACCATTCAAATAGCTCTTGCTTGAACGAAAAAAAACCCCCCACCAGCTTTAAAAACAATCAGCTTTCCAGTGCTAGCTCTATCACAAGCCTATTTCCAACCTGGCTTCCCATTTATATATAACTAGGTCTCTAATCAATTGTATTTATTCAACATCACTACTTTGCTGTTGTTACCCGAAAAAAGTTATTTTCCTAGTTGGGACAGCTGTTTTTATTTGGCCATATTTAGAGCATTTCGTCCGCTTTTTTTGCCGTCTAGCGTTTAAATATGATAGCATTTTGTTCACGTAATGTCTTTCCCACATTTTTAAAATAACCAAAGGCATAACCAGAAGTCAAGACCTACGTTCCTTTCTCTCTGTAAACCACAGCACTTGAAACTTACAAGATTAACGAATGTCTGCAAATCAAGGAAACACAGCTTACTACCAAACAAAGATTGATGATGAAGATGAAGAAAACATTGTTGTATCGAAGAAAACTTCGAAAAGAGTAAAATCCAGAAGTATATTTGGCAGAAACTCTGATGACGATGAAAAGGACTCAACAACATCATATGACGAAGATAGCGAAGCTTCAGGAGACAATGCAGAAGATGATGATGGCGAAAACAAACTTGATCCAGCAGAAGAAGAACCTGAGTATATGAAAACGAGATCAGAAAAGTTGAATACGAAGAGAAAGCTTTTGAATGAAATAGCATCGAAAAGAACGAAGAAAATCAAAAAAATAGACGACCAGATGATTGATGATGTCAATTTATCAGAGGATGATGAAAACATTGATTCCAAGAAGAACATCACTGTTCCTGTTCATAATCCAGTATCCAAAAAACAGCAAGCCGTTGCTGAGTCTAGTGCATCAACTGGAAACCAAATAAGAAACAACGACGAAGATGTACCTGAAGATTTCATACCGGATGTGGTTTCCTCCATTTTCCGTAAGAACGATTTCTCGTACTTGAAACTAAGACCTGATCATAGCATAAGACCTATCTGGATATCCCCTAGTGACGGTAAGATTATCTTAGAGTCTTTTTCTCCATTGGCTGAACAAGCTCAGGACTTCTTGATTACTATAGCGGAACCCATTTCAAGACCAGCACACATACACGAATATAGAATCACTGCTTATTCATTATACGCAGCAGTTTCTGTAGGGTTGGAACCAGATGATATCATTTCTGTTTTGGATAGATTATCAAAGGTTCCTGTGGCTAAGTCAATTAGTGATTTTATTAGAGGGGCTACCGTATCGTATGGTAAGGTCAAACTGGTAATTAAACAGAACAGATATTTTGTGGAGACTTCACAAACACATATTCTAAACATGTTATTGGACGATCCTGTTATTGGGAAATTGAGAATAAATGAAGACGGACTTGATGGAGACAACGATGGCAAGGTTAAAACCACCTCTGAAATGATTTTAGAAAACATCAAAGCTGAGAATATAAACCCAGATGATGTTGAAGCTGTTTTTAAATCTGTTGTAGGTGAGGAAAATAAAAAAACCACTGAAGATGAAGTCAATGCAGATGACGACGATGACATAGTCCATTCTTTTGAAATAGGTACCGAGGGTGTTGAAATTGTAAAGAAGAGATGTCAGGAAATAGACTATCCAGTTTTGGAAGAATACGATTTCAGAAATGATAAAAGAAACCCGGATCTACCTATAGATCTAAAGCCCTCTACCCAAGTCAGACCATATCAAGAAAAGTCTTTGTCCAAGATGTTTGGTAACGGAAGAGCCAGATCTGGGATCATTGTCTTGCCATGTGGTGCTGGTAAGACTTTAGTAGGGATTACTGCTGCTTGTACGATCAAAAAATCTGTTATTGTTCTGTGTACCTCGTCCGTTTCTGTCATGCAATGGAGACAACAATTTTTGCAATGGTGTACACTGCAACCTGAGAATTGTGCGGTTTTTACATCTGAAAATAAAGAAATGTTTGAGACTGAATCTGGGTTGGTTGTGTCTACTTATTCAATGGTTGCCAATACCAGAAACAGATCCCATGATTCCCAAAAAGTCATGGACTTTTTAACAGGTAGAGAATGGGGGTTCATTATTTTGGATGAAGTCCATGTCGTTCCAGCTGCTATGTTTAGAAGAGTTGTTTCGTGTATTGCAGCACATGCCAAGCTGGGATTAACAGCAACCTTGGTTAGAGAAGATGATAAGATTTCTGATTTGAACTTCTTGATTGGACCTAAGTTATACGAAGCAAATTGGATGGAGTTATCTCAAAAAGGTCACATTGCCAGCGTTCAATGTGCGGAAGTATGGTGCCCTATGACTGCTGAGTTTTACCATGAATATTTGAGAGAATCTGCTAGAAAAAGAATGTTATTGTATATTATGAATCCTACCAAGTTCCAAGCTTGCCAGTATCTGATCCAATATCATGAATCTAGAGGTGACAAAATTATTGTATTCTCAGATAATGTTTATGCTTTACAGGAATATGCATTGAAGCTGCAAAAACCCTTCATTTTTGGGTCCACTCCACAAAGTGAAAGAATGAAGATTCTGTCAAATTTCCAATTGAACGATAAGATCAATACGATCTTCTTGTCCAAGGTTGGTGACACGTCTATTGATTTACCCGAAGCCACTTGTTTGATTCAAATATCGTCTCATTATGGGTCTAGAAGACAAGAAGCACAAAGATTAGGAAGAATTTTGAGAGCCAAAAGAAGAAATGATGAGGGGTTCAATGCCTTCTTCTATTCACTGGTCAGTAAAGACACACAAGAAATGTACTACTCGACCAAAAGACAAGCTTTTTTGATTGACCAAGGTTATGCATTCAAGATTATCACTCATTTACATGGTTTGGAAAAGCTACCAGGCTTGGCATATTCCACTGTCAGAGAAAGACGTGAATTATTACAAGAAGTATTGCTGAAGAATGAAGAATTGGGCCAAATTGAAATGGGTGAAGGTGAACATGCTAGAAAGGCCAAAGGTAAAAAACAACTGAACAAGAAGCTGATCAAAGAATCTGGCGAAAACAACCTCAAACAAGACAGCCAGTCCCCAGAAGCTCAAGTCAATGTCAAGGTTGAGGACAGCGAAAACCAAATTTCTACTGTCAGAAACGAAGCTTCATTGGCTGGTCTTGGTGGTGGTGAGGAAATGGCCTACTTAGAGTATGACGGCGATGAAAACCAAGACTCAGCTAAGCCTCAATCCGGCTACGTAAGACATCACCCTCTGATTAGAAAGATGTACTACAAGAACGATAAACCTATATACTATAGAAGAAAGTAAGATCACTGTTGATTTGCGGACATAAGCGTTCTTCCTTATTCCTTGTTTTTTTTTTTGGCCTATAATAAACATTGAAATTGGTGATTCTATATAAGACCAAACAACGACATTCATGGATTACAAGACACAGTATACTATACTTAAAAGGCTCTTGATGCACTATGCGGAGGCTAATGGCAATAGCGTTCTTCAGGACATATTGAACGACCAAGATTTCAGCAAATTGAACGAAGTTTTCTTTCAAATTTATGCTAGGATAATTGACAAGAACAACACGCTCACCAACATATATGACTTGTACAATCTACAGATTTTCGACATAGGGATCGATAACACAATTGATGTGTACAGCATAGGAAAGAATGACTGGGTGAGAACATTGACGCTAGTGGATTTATTTGAGAAATCGATATTCCAAGAAAATGCAGAGACGGAAAGCACATTCAAGCTATTGAACAATGTTGTGCTAGTGAAAGGCGAAACGAGTATCATACAGGATTATGAGCAGATTAGCCAAAAACAACGACCTTTGAGTCATGTGGATTTGGGCAACATTAATCCAACAGAGTTGTTGGAGAGGTATGAGTTGCTACATGAGTTCATTTTCTTGTCATTCACGCTTTCGTGTTATAAGAACTTTTTAATTCTGGATGATTCCAACTATAATGAATTTGAGAACTTACTAGAATTGAATGTCTTGAAGTTGATATCTTGTTTGGACAGTGAAATGAAGTTTTTGAGTGATTTGGAAGAATTGAAGAAGAAATACAATGATTTGAAGCAACAGTATAATGTTCAAGAGACCATAAACAATGATATTTTACAAAACCAACACGATGGCATGAATGTGAATAACAACATGAATGAACTGATACATACAAGGGACAAACTTGAGGACAAATTGAGCGAAATTCTCGAAAAGACAGAGGTTTTTGAAAAGCAAAATAGTGATTTAGAATCAAGATTCACTATTTTGAAGGCGAACTTCAAGAAGATCTTGTTGTCATTGCCAGAATTGCCTGAGACCGAAGACTCAGAAACAACGCAAATACAACATAAACTCCAGCAGTTGAAGCTGGTTGATTTGGAAAAAGCAAATGTTTCAACTATTAAAACCACATTGCTTGAAATATGGTCATTTCTAAGTAAGCAAAACGACATTAACTTGGAAGAAACCGATAAGAACATCAAGGATTTGAATGAAAGAATCGAGCAACAACGTAAAACCATACAAAGCTTTAAAAAATCAGAAAGCGAATTTGCAGAAAAGAAAAATGAGTTAGAATTGATGAAGAAATCTGGCTTACTACAGAACGAAGCCTTGAAGAACAGCATTCTTCAAGAGTACGTACTCATCAAGACTCTGGAGGAGGACTACATCAAGAAAATCAGTGATCTTTACGCAAAGATAAACAAAGTAGATTTGAAAAAGTATGTGTCAAAGTTCATTGAACTTGAGGAGACAATCACCATGATGGATTCGGAAATATTAGAAAAAGAAATATGAAAAACATAACTAAAGTGAGATAGGAGAGTATACTTGATTACTTCTTACCCATCTTCTTATTGATTCTTTTATATAACTCGTTTTTACCTAAAGTAGATCCAACACCAGCAAGTTCTGTGTTTAGATTTTTCAGTTGTTCAAGATCAGCAACTGGAGCGTATTTGTAGTCTCTTACTGAATTGACAGGAATGACAGTTCTTCCTTCTTCTCTCATCTTTCTTTCCGACTCTAATTGAGACTTGTTAACTTGAGCAGTTTTGATTTTCTTTCTGGTTTCGTTTTCTTCTTTAGTTCTCTTCAAATTTTGCTTCAATTTCTTGGTTTGCTCTATTTGATGTTGTTTATAGTTGTATTCCTTCTTTAGAATTCTCTTATGCTTGTAGTTATCTGAGGCTTGTATAATTGGTCTGGACCAATCAGATAGCAATCTCTCGACCTTTCTTTTCAAATTTACTTCAACTCTCTTCGATTTCTTGTAAAATATTAGTAGCTTACCTATACCGGACTCCTTCAAATACTTGGTGAAAGAACCATTTTCGTTTTTGTTTGTGATGTTCAAATCTATCAAAATATTTATCAAGTTCTTTTGGATTTCATACGATGGCAAAGAGCCGTCTGGCAATGGGTCCAACCAAAATCTGATGGCCAGTAGAATGTTATTTTCTAATAAGGATTCATGAAGATCTACTCTGTTTAGAATATGTAGGACTTTTGGTAGCAAAACAAGCTTTGAAGCAGCAATGGTCTTAACTGTGCTGGCATTACTGATAGCAGCAGATTGTTCTTTTTGTTCGTCTTCATTTTCTTCGATGTCTTCATCTTCACTAAGGTCAAACTCATTATCTTCGTTACCTTTGCTGTTACTTTCTTCTTCGTTGTACTCTCTTCCTTCGATTTGGGCCAAAATAATCTCGTTGTCTCTTTTAGCGGCTTGAATCATTTCATCCTTCAATCTTTGAATCTTTGAGTCTATGTTGGTGTATGCATCGATGTCAATAGAATCTTTTTTAGATCTTCTAGAACTACCTTTCTTGGTGTTCATGTCTTTGATAGTTTCATCCAATTTGTCGGATATAGCTTGTCTACGCTGTAGTTTTTCACTTTCGATATCAGACATTGTAAATAGTCGTTTTGTTTTTCTTTGGTTTTAGTATAAGCGTCTATATACTGAGTATATATGTTGTTTTACTGTAGTCAATATTAGGGTTGGCTTGATTTTTAAAATGGGCTTAGTTTAAAAGCTGTGTTTTGATTATAAAAAAGGCGTGAAAAATTTTTTAGGTTGCTGTTTCCGTTTTAGGAAAAATACAATATTTTTCTATTCGGGTAACGTTCCCTTGTATATATATGTGTGTTTATGTTGACAGATGCTAGCAAAGGCAGAGATTACACGTTCATGTCTTTGATATCCTTAGTGACAACCTTGTCTAGGTATACAATCCCCTCTTGTTGAAGCTCTAAAACATTCAATATGGCGTGGTTGATATCTTCGTTGTTATCGTTGTTTGTTAATACATCTATTTTGCTTTTGATCGTATTGAATCTATTTTTTAAAATACTCAATCTATTCCAGCAGTCGTTACTAATAATTTTGTTGTTAGAATCCTTAATACTTTGGTTGATCTTGTATGTCTCCATGTTGATCTTCAAGTTGTTGTGGTCTTGTGAATCATTCATGGTCAACAATCTAATTTTGGAGATGATTATGTGGATCTTATTATTTAGCTTATCCAGCTTTGTAATCAAGTTTTTCAATAAAATGCTATTGTTCAGTACCTGTTCTTTTGTTGGTTCGTACAATTCTAGATACAACTTATTCAAAGTTGTTCTTATGGCAATTATGTAACTTTGTTGTAGTTTCAATCTTAAGTATTCGTGTTCAACATTGTCCAAACATATAGGCACAGAATTCAAATCCTTTCTGTTATTTAGTATAATTTCCCACTGCTCAACATTCTTTGTAGGTGGCTTATTTATCATCAAATTATTGTCTGCCTTGTTGTAGAGAACATGTTGGAACTTACAATTAGGTGTAAGAGGTAAGATTTGTTGCTGAAGATTCAATAAAACATCGGCTATCTGGTTAGAATAAGATGTTGGCTGACTAAATGTAATGTTTGATGATTGTAGATTGCTTTGATTGTTGATATTAAACATAGTTTATGGTCTTTGGTTACTGTTTATTGAGTGTATTTGTTTTGAATAATTACCCTTTTGGAGTAACCTTTTCTTTTTTTTTTTGTCTTTTTGGCCGTTCTCGTGGACTGAACGCAGGGCCATCGGATATAAGTCACGTGGGTTAGAAGCTTTTTATTGGCTTAAATCCGTTCATGACCGGGAATTGTATGCTGGTTGAGAGAACACACCTGGGGAGCTAGGAAACTTTAGGAGCTCTGCGTGACATGGTTTGTTTTATTTACTGAGTAGCATGGAATACACTACAAGATCACTTGGTAGCTTTGGGGTGAGTTTTGGTGTTTTTGTTCTTCATAGTTGAGAATGATTGTCGGATATAAGAAAGCTAAAAAAAACTCCGGTGAGTCGGATCTGCACATAAGCTTTAGCAAAAAGTACGGTGATTATCATAAACCCCCAAAACAACACTTGCTTGTGTTTATATTCAAGAAATCAAGCTGATGTTTTTTCATTTTGATAAACTTACACTGCAAACATGATCAAAAATTTAATAATGTGAAATGATATTTAGCGTATAAACAATGTGTCCAAAATCATGCAGCAATTGAGATTTTCACCGCACGAGAACAAAACAAAAAAAAATCAATATAGTGAAGATATACAACCATTTGCCATAGTAAATGACCAAATATTGCTCTATGATTTTGACCCACAATATTCTTAAAAATATATCGAGTCTCAGACCATATTTCATGAATTATGTTATTTTAATCATCGGATATAACATCATTTCTGTTATAAAGACATATGGATTATTTGATTACGTATTGTTCTTTAAATTATACCTATGATTTTTTTCAAAAAAATCATCCTGTCATTACAACTGTTGTAAAAAAAAAAGAAAAAAAAGAAACATTCTCTGGCAACTCTATGCAGGTCATGTGTAACCTTTATCTATATAATCGAACACTTTATAATCATTGTTTACTAAGCAAATATCCTCATATTATAATTTAACTACAAGCCGTTTTAGTTATAATTTATTTATTTTTTTTAAATTCCACTTACACCGTTTTTTTGCATGGATTTTTTTTTTCTACAGTGTAATTGACTAAAATAAGCCAGCTTTTAAATAACCCCATAAATAACAACTCTTGAAACAAAATTTTTTTTAAAAAAAGAAAAAAAGTAGAATAAGCAAAACCAAAAATCCACTTCATATGATCAATCAAAGATTTAAACACTTTATCAAGAAGTTTAAATTCTACATTATTATAAACGTACTGATCTTGATATTAATCATATCCTCGTTACAGCAGTTGTCTGCTAAACCCAAACAGTTTGACCTTATAAAACTTAACAACCTAATAACTAATAATTATGAGCCAAAAATCACTTTGCCCTTGTCTTTAAGATTCCATGCTCACGACACCGTTAATGTAAAAGACAAGAACAATAAAGATACATTTTTGGGAGAGTACTTCCAAAGAGCACCTGAACTAAATTATAACTCAAACAAAGTAAGTGTTTTGAATAAAAACAACTTGGAAAAACAGTATTTGAGATTGAATCCGAATATCATGGCCAACATATCCGAAAATCACATCAAAATTATTGAAGACATTCAAAGCAAAAAAATCTTTGATCAATCTAATTTTGTTGATAAATACAAAGGTAGTGGTATTGTGTTTGTAGGTGGTGGTGAGCATTCGGCAATGGTGTATGCCATTATCAAAGTGATAAGAAACTTAACCCCAAATTTGCCTATTGAAGTGCTTATTTCTGACATGCTTCTTCTTGAAAGTGACAACAACTTTTGCAGTATGATTGAAGACATGAATGCTAAGTGTATTTTTTTGAAGGATTACTTTGACCAACAATTCTACATGTACAAATCATACCAATTCAAATCATTGGCGCTATTATTGAGTTCATTTGAAAACGTGTTATTATTAGATGCAGACAACTATCCATTGGTTAATTTAGACAACATATTTGAGCATAAAGAATTTGTTGATAATGGAATGATTGTATGGCCAGATATGTGGCATAGAACCACACATCCATTTTTTTATGAATCTGGTAATAAGAAAGTAAACGTTGAGAACAAGGTGAGATCCTTTTTGGATACTTATTCAAACACTTATAAGAAAAAAGACGACAAGGTTTTCCATGATTACGAAGGAACGCTGCCAGATCCAGCTTCCGAGACTGGACAATTGATGATTAATAAAAACAAACATTTCAAAACATTAATGTTGTCTTACTACTATAACTTATACGGACCTAACGTTTATTATCATTTATTGACCCAATTAGGTGCTGGCCAAGGTGATAAAGAAACATTTATTGCAGCAGCACACATGCTAAATCTGCCCTACTACCAAGTATTCACTTCCACATCCTTAGATGGAGTGTTCAATAGTGGAAAGTTCAAGTCAACTGGCTACTACCAAAAAGACTTTAGATACGATAGTTTGATCAAGGAAAAGATACGTGAAAATACTGTATTGAATGACGGTCAAGATTCCTTGATTGTGAATGATGTTAACAAATTTGATGAAGTGTCCAATATCCCTGTTAATAAGCTATTTTTTGACAGTGAAAGTTCAAACAACTTTATCATGTTTGCCCATATAAACTTTCCAAAATATCATCCTCTAACATTGGCTTATCACAAGGAATACTACAATGCAAAAGGACACTATAGAGCATTAAGTTTGAAGAAAAAAATTGGCTTTTTAGATATAGAGAGAGAAGTGTGTAATGTTTACTACGATGTTTTCTGTAAGAACGAAACTGACCCATTTAAGGAAATAGTAGATAGGGAACGACATATAAATAAAGAAATGCTGTGTGAGTATTTCCAAAATAGAACTGAGTATATGAACAGCACCAGTTTATTGACAAATATCTAATAAATTTCTATTTCGGGAATGTTAAAAAAAAACAAAACAAAAAAAAAAAAAAAGAACGTATATGTGCATTTACCATTTGATTTTTTTTTCTGAAACAAAAAAAACAATAGACTTATATGCATAAAATGCTCTAGACCATAATTGTGGGGCATTTTTTTTTTGAAACAAAAAATCATTTTCTGGAGAATTTTTACTGCCTCTGTGTACGCCTGCATGTGTAGATGCCACTATGAGTGTTCAATTAAAAGAATCCTAATGCTAGCAATCTAAGCATAGCCTTCTTTCATGTCTTTGGTGTATTTGATAGAAATATGAGTCGTTATATATTTCCACTATATAAAAATTTGTTATTCTTGCTTTGTAACAACAGTAATTCTTTTGTAAAAATCACTTCTACTGCACCAATTTTAAACACAGGCATTTTTGATTTTGTCACGTGATCAAAGTCTGCTGCTTTTTTTTGTATTGCTGTGGATTTCTATTTTTGGCTAATTCTTGTTTGTTGGCTCCTATTTATCCCCTAAAAAGAAAGCCGGCGCATAATTGTGTATTTCACTGTTTTTCTTGGATTACTGCCTAATTTTAGCTAATATTGAAAAATAGCATGAAAAATCACCAATAGCTCGTATCGAAATGCATCTGCTAAACATATCTAGAATAATCAGGAAGAGAAACAATAAAAAATTTAGAGTCATTTCGCTGCTGGTAACAGGGATTTTCGTTTTTACTGTTCTCTTGAGGTATTCTGATCTCAGGTTCTCGAATAGTTCCTTTGATTTGAGTGCGGATCTTGAGTATTCAAATGAACTCAAATTTGATTACTTCATACACAAAATTCTATCTTTCGAGCCAAATATTAAGAAGCCTTTGTCCACAATTTTTAATGAAGACGATACCATCAGAAATCCAACGCTTTTTACAGAGAGCAATTTGGGTGAGTACATTAACAGAGGAGATAGCATAGGTTTGAAGAAAACAGATCGAAATAATTGGATGGATGTTTTGAACTACTTCAATTTGAAGAACAATTACTTGAGAGTATCAGCCAAGATGGAGGATAAATTGAGGGATTTCCATACTGGATTTTTGGATTTCTTGAACAAGGACGAGGAATTCAATTCGGTGCTTGATCTTCACTCAGAGGTGTTCGAAGGTAATGGTATTGTCATTGGAGCAGGAGGAGTGCATTCTTTAATGACAGTTTCAGTGCTTCATATTTTGAAACACAAATTCAGTAGCAAATTGCCTGTGGAGATTATGATCCCAGATGTAGTGATAAGTAAAAGTGACGAGCAATTTTGCGAGTATGTTGCTAATGAGTTTCTCAATGTCAAGTGTATATACCTAAGAGATTATTTTGACGATAAGCTTTTGAAAAAGAAATACAAGTTTAAAGGCTTCCAATTTAAGTCATTGGCATTATTAATCAGCTCATTTGAAAATGTTTTGTTATTAGATGCAGACAATTACCCAGTCAAGAACATAGATGATATATTTGATGATAAGATATACAAAGAAAAGGGTCTTGTTGTATGGCCAGACTTTTGGAGAAGATTTACAAATCCAATATTCTACGAAAGTGCTGGAATCGGTGTAGATTTAAATGAAAAGGTTCGTGACTTTGTATTTGAGTTAAAGAATCCTATTAAGACCAATGACGATGAAGGTAGAGAAATCAATAGAGTCATGCATGAATACAAAGGAACTTTGCCTGATCCGTCTTCTGAAACTGGTCAACTGCTATTTAATAAGAAGAAACATTTCAAAACCTTGATTCTTTCCTTATATTATAATACATTCGGCCCTAATATTTTTTATCATTTATTGAGCCAGTACTCACCAGGTCAAGGTGATAAGGAGACCTTTATTGCAGCTGCACACGTCCTTGATCAAATAAACCAATCTCCTCATAAATCTTACTATCAAGTATATTCTGAACCCAGCATGGATGGATTTGGAACGCCAAATGGATTTAAAGCTGTTGGGTATTACCAAAAAGACTATAGAAACGATGTTGATATTTTGAAGACTATCACTTCAAATGATAAAGACTTTGCTTTAGAAAATGAGGGAAAAGGACTTGAGATTAGGGAAAAGTACTTGAGCTCTGATAGCACCAACAAGAACGCACTTTTCTTGCACCTGAACTTCCCAAAGTTTAATCCTTTAGAAATGACTCAAAATAACGAGTTTTTCTTTGATAATAGAAAGAAGTATAGAGGCATTACCGGAAAGAAATCACTTGGAGATTTGGATATAGAGAAGGAAATCATAACTTCGTACAAAAAACTACTATGTGCAGAAAACGGTCCAATGGAGGCTGTATTCAGCATGAACTACAAAGTCACCAAAGATCAAGTATGTAAATATTTGGATAAAAGATTGGCTGTGTTCAAGGCTGTTGCCTTTTGATTATATACCTAAATTTGTAATAATATTATAAAAAATGAAGAAAATGAAGAAAACGACGGCGTTTCTTGTTGTAATGTGCCTTCATGTTTGTAAAGAATAGGATCTATCTCTTAGCATCCATGGCCGTCACTACTGCCTTAGATTGTTAATCAAGAAAGAAGCACCTAAGCATCCACTATACCGTACTAAGTAGACCCAAAATCTATCTAATTTCTGCCATTTTTTTGCCTTCTTTGCTTTGAAAACCAAGAGACCCCTTCCCTCCCCCAGTATCCTATACACAGGCATCAATCCTTGCCAGAAAGACGCCCCAAACCTTACCACAGACACCCTCCAAGGCTAAGTCCGATTATCTTCATTTTCAAAATTCACTTATCGGACTTAAGCATCAAGATATGCTCATGGATTTCAAATTGTTCTGTTTTTAAAAAAAGATCCAAGAAAACGGATTTGGTGCTGGTTTTAAAAAAATAGCAATTTAACGACTATAAGTACTACTCCTCTATGGTATTAACGAAGGAGTGGAAAGACCTTGTACAAACGTATAATTTAGAAGATGAACGTGGTTAATAGATTCTTAAACACACGAAAAATCAAATCACACAGCTTTCCAATCATTTTATTTGGCCTGATTTTCATATTCTTATGGATATTAGTGTTCTTCACGTCGAAAACCCCTAATGATCCAGGTAAATTCTCATTGGGAACCATTGAGAACGTTCAATCGTCTGAGCCTGATGAAATTGTCATAGACGACGAAATTGTTATAGACGACGAAATTGTTATAGACGACGAAGTCGTCGCTGTGGACACCGAAAACAAGCTCACAGACAACATATTCCAAGACATAATTAGCAAGATCTTTTCCATGGGGCCTAAAGTGAGTTTGCCATTTTCTCAAACCTTTTCAGAAGCAGATACTACAGTTGATTTGAAAGACAACTCATTAGGCTATTACATAAAGAAGTGTCCAAATATCGGAAATAATCCCGAAGATTGGGTCGATACATTGTCTTACAATACTTTAAAGGATTCATACTTGATAGTGAATGACCATGTTAAAGAGGAAATTTCATCAGCCCATAAAGGCTTTATTGAACATTTGAAGGGCAATTGGGAGTATCCTTCAACCTTCTACGAAGGCAGTGGTATAGTCATTGGTGGAGGGGGTAAGTACTCCTTACAAGCCTATGCTGTCATTTCAGCTATAAGAGAACTAAAAACTACATTACCAATTGAAGTATTGATCCCTTCCAGTTTGGAACAAGATAAGCCTTTCTGTGAAATGTTGAACACTAAGTTTGATGATGTTAAGTGTATATTTTTGCAGGATATCTTTGAAGATCAATTCCTAAAAACACACAAATTCCACGCTTTCCAATACAAATCCTTAGCTTTGATGGCCTCATCTTTCCAAAACGTATTATTGTTGGACGCAGATGACTTCCCAATCAGAAACATAAATGACATCTTTGATGATGATATCTTTGAAGAAAATGGGATGATTGTATGGCCGGATTTTTGGAGACGTACCACTCATCCATACTTCTATGAAAGTGCAGGCATAGACATTGACTTTAATAAAAGATTGAGAAACTTTTATGAAAACATCGATGAAATAAATGAAACAGCTGATGAAGGCAAGGATTCCAAGTTACCATACCATGACTTCGAGGGTGCTTTGCCTGACCCATCTTCCGAGACTGGTGAGTTCTTGATTGACAAAAAAAGACATTGGAAATCATTGATTCTTTCATTGTATTACAACGTCCATGGGCCTAATGTATTTTATCACTTGTTTTCCCAATACGCAGCTGGTCAGGGTGATAAAGAAACCTTCTTGGCTGCAGCCCATATTTTGGAATTACCATATTATCAAGTTTATCTAAAGCCTTCTTTAGATTCCTATTTTGAACCAAAAGAGAATGCTAGAAGAACCGTTGCCTATTATCAAAAGGATTATAGAAAAGATTATCAATATAGATTCATAGATAATGAAAAGAACTTGAATGACTTCTTGAACCATAAACACACGGAATCAGACTCTTTATTTGCACATTGTAATTTACCTAAATTCGATGTCATTCAAATGACTGACAAAAATGATTTTACATATGTCAAGGATGACGAGCATTTCAGAGCTATGACATGCAAAGATTGTTTGAAAGAAGTGGATCTTGAAAAGATAGTCACAGTGGCTTACTATGAAGAGGTTTGCAAAGAAGATCAATCCGAAAACGTTTTCAAGTACCTGGTTCATAAAAATCACGATAAGATATGTAAGTACTGGAAGAAAAGGTATGACTTAGTGCTAAACACAGTCATTGCCGATTGATATATAGCAACCAAGATACAATGAACAAGTATCATTGTTGATTAAATACGTCTAAAGTTAAAAAAAAGAAATTGATTAATAGATTTTATTTTTTTTGTAATTCTTATTGCATTTCGCATTATTGCTTTTTTATAATTGGAAATAACTTATATAATTTAGTTTCGATTATTTAGCTTGATTTCATTTGCTGCTAATACAAATATCACAACATTTTTGAAATAATGAGCATAACTGAAAGATAATTTATGATCTTGGCTTTTCCTTCTTTTCCTTCCATAAAGCTAATAAAGAAACACCGGAGACCTTAACGACCTTGAATCTGACACCCGGGATATCACCTTTAGCCTTACCTTTTCTACCGAAACCAGCTAATAAAACTTCGTCATTTTCATCAACAAAGTTTAAACAACCATCATTTGGAACGAAAGCAGTAACCTTCTTACCGTTCTTGATTAATTGAACTCTGACACACTTTCTGATAGCAGAGTTAGGTTGCTTAGATTCAATACCTAACTTTTCTAATACAATACCCTTGGCGTGAGAAGCAGCACCGAATGGAGAGTATTTGAAAGCTGTACCCAACAATCTCTTCTTGTAAGATTGTTCAGCCCAACGGCTATTTATGAATGTTATTTTTTTTTCAGGAAATATTCCTTTTATTGGTGAATTTGCAATAAAGAATATAAGTGGTTATTTGTTAGTAAATTATGATGATTCTATAAATTTCATTGTTGAGTGTGTACTTTGAGTTGTTTCAAGTCGGGCTTTAAAGATAAATAACGATCTTTAGTTATTGAAAAGCAGTTGATTTAAATTTTGAGTATGATTGGAATTTGACAATTTTAAGACTTATTAGACATTTTTACCTCGTTTAAAAGACATAATTAGATTCTTGTTTGAGTATTTTAAAACATTTTCTTCTGTTTAAGTGAATTGCGTATGGCTGTTGCTCATATTTTCATTTTAGAATGAGTTGGCAAAATAAATGACAAAAAAGAAACTAAAAAGTCGTACTTCAAATGTCAATTATTCTAATATTGCTAACACATTCATGATTCTCTCTGAAAAAAAACTCCATTGAACTCAATGGCTTTGCTGCCAAACAGTTCTTTTTTGATTTTCTTCTAAATGTCCAACTTTGACGCAATTCCACAAGCTATACTTTTTCAATCCTTTTCGTTTATCGTAAAGTTCTCGTTAGTCCTCCATATTAACAATATGTCTTCATCAAATTCTTTGACTCATTTCTAAGCTCTATTATGGACAGTTCCTCATCATATTCCCAAAAATCTCTCTTTTGCTTTCAATAACATATCGTCCAATATCCATGTACCTGACTATAAAAAAAAACTCCTTTGTAATACATTGCTCATTGACAACTCAGGTGAATGTCGTAGACATTCTTCATTCCTGCTCGTGTATCCTGCTGTCATTTGTGATATCTCCAATGGTACATACTTGTTTCTTCTGTGAACTCTTAATTTTCTAGCGGCGTTCAAACCTCTTGGCTTACCGTTACCCATGTTGATTAATAAAGTTTTAAGATGGTTTTGATTGTGTTTCTTTATTATTACTTCTCTTAATAAAACATATATCTACTTAATCCTCCTAATACCAATGAAGAATATGAAGAGAATAACCATAATATTTTAAAAAAAAATACAAGCGTCAAACTAGAAACAACTTTTTTCTCTTTTTTCACTCGTACGAAAATGTCGTACTACTGCGTAAGAGATTATGTTTTTTTTAGTGTGAAGACTCGATTGCCTAATTAGGATATTCTGATAACAAGTTGAAATTGACTTGCTGTAATTAAAACGATGTTTTATTCATGATTTTTTTTGTTACTTTTTTTTTCCTCTTTAATCCATATGACGAATTTGACTGTGTTGGCAGCAAATACTGGGGGTTTTTTGTTCAATTATTATATTTTGTGTGTTTTTTTCCAGTGAAAAAGTTTTTGGCAAGAGAAAAAGTTGGGTGTTTTCTGTCTAAAATATTTGTTTAGGCGGAAACACCAGCATTTTTTTGCTATGATTTTAAAAATATTTAGCAAATGTTTCTCAAATAGGAAATTTTGTGTATTTTTTTTTGTTACATAAATTCTCACTTATAAAAACACGTGCATGCCTGTTTTGCATCACGTGATACACCGCTACCAAAAAAGTGTTTTTTCCATGTGGATCGAATATAAATATCAATTTGGCACATGACCATATACAAAAAAAATATATATATACATGTACTAATAGCTACAATCAATAACCCAAATACACCAACACAACATGTCATCTTTAAATCCATTTGAGCCTAGTGATCTATTTCATTCCCAAAATATCAATCTTGATCCGTTTGTAGAAAACTTTCCTACTTTTTTTTATCTAGAATATCTTATTCTTAACCCAAACTATGTATTCAAATCAACAGAAACATTAACTTATGATAAGACCCCTAAGCAATATATATCAGGATACATTATTGGAAAGGTTGAAGGATCACAAGAATATCATTCTCACATATCTGCACTTGCAGTAGATAACGAGTACAGGAGAATAAGAATCTCAAGTAATGTTTTACTTGAATGCTTCAAAAACATATCTGACTACATATCAAAGGTTAAGTTCATTGATTTGTTTGTTAAGTGTGACAATAAATTAGCTTTGAATTTATACGAAAACATTGGATATAGCATATATAGAAGAGTGATAGGATACTACGATAGTAACAATGTGCCTACTTTGAAAAATAAAAACAGTGATACGCTAGATGCCTTTGATATGAGATTGTGTTTGAGCAGAGATAATTTACAATCAATGAGAAATGGTGGCCCTAATAACAGATGCTTGCCTAGCGATGTGGTGTTTAAATAGTAAACATATATATATAAACCCTAACTAAAACATTGGTGTTTTAAGAATATCCCCTTGTTTGTCCCCATCATCTGATGGTCTGTTATAATAGTTGTTCTTTTGATGGCCACCCCTTCCTCTTTGGTTGCTGTTGCCTCTTCCTCTATATCCACCTCTTCCTCTGTAGTTACCTCTGCCCCTGGAATTCTTGTACGCACCCGATTCTCCGAAGGTATCGTAATTTGTCTTTCTAGCATTGGCAGCGTTATATCTATTCTTCCCGTACTCTTCTTCATCATCAAAAGAATCAAAAAATGAACTCTTTTTAGGCTCTGTGCTAGTTTCTTTTTCCTTTTTGCTTTTGTTTCTCATTGCTTCTAATTCTTTTTGGAAATGTTCTTGTTGCTTCATGAAATCTTTATCGTCGTTTTCTTCTTCCTCTGATTCCTCTTCTTCTTCCTCTTCTTCTTCCTTTTCTTCAGCCTTACTAACTTCTTCTTCTTCTATAAAATTCAACTCACTCAAATCATTTCCTGCAAAGGATAATGAATATCCTGGTTGGTATAGCATAAATGGTGGTGTTAAATTAGTTATGTTGTTCATAGTGATTGTACCATTGGTTATGTCCAAATTCTGTAGTATACCTTTATACTTGGCACCAGCTGTTGTGGTGACTGAAACTTGTTTTCCTGTATAGTCAGCGTTCATCTTGTGTAATGGTTTTATAGATCTTCTATACTGTGTATTTAACTATCACCATTCATAATATAACCAAACAAGGAAAAATGCTGAGAGAACACTGGTAGATAATGCTGGTAGGGGCGTACGGTGCCAATTTTCGCTACACGATAAGCCCCCAAAGTTACCCGAACAAAACCCCCATATTTAATTACCTAAAAAGTAGACTTATATACAAAGCTATATACTTAACTAATGAGCAACTTATACTACACCTGGAGCCAATCAGGTAGGTGCTGTCTTATAAAGAAGTAGGAAATAGGCTTGTTTTCATCGGTTAAATATTTATCCAACTTATTCAAACATTCATATGGATCATCAGTGTTGATGAGTTTCATATAGCTTTTGACAGCCTTGATCATGACATGTCTTCTGTTGTACTTCTTGATGAATTTTGCCTCACACTTCATCTTCCACTTAGTTCCAAATTCTCTGTTTAATTTGTCGAAGGAATGGCCCAGTTCATTGACTTGATGGAACTGGTTCCATATATCAACAGCAGTTTTGGTTTTTTCAGAGATCTTCAATCCAAATATATTAAATAGGTCTTCCTCAGTGATTATGTCTTTATCCTTGAACTCATCAGGAATATTGATCACAGCCTTGACGTACTTCTTCTTTGTTTTGGTCATTTTATCTTCCTCGGCTTTCAAAGTGCCTGGTTGGATGTAGACATTAGCAAATTGCTGGATCACCTTACTCATGTTTCCACCATTATTGCTTTCATTTGGGGATGCAATAGTAGTAGCTACAGTTGCATCCAAGGATGGAGTTTCTACGATGTTATTGGTATAATTATTGAATGATGGGTTCGATGAAGGAATTGATGGTCTTTTCAATCCTAGCATGTTTGCACCCATTGGCATAATTCCTGAAGCTAATCTAACATTGGAGAACTTCGGAGATACAGCTAAGGAATTCATTTGCGGTTTATAATTTAAAAGAGAGTTGGGATCGTTTATAGGACTTGCAGTATGGATTTGAGGAGTATCTATAGACATGTTGTTGTTCATGTTATTCAACATCAGGTTCATATTTGGCGTATTATAGTACATGTTATCTTTATTTGGATTCATCTGTGGCATCCCTCCATTGAAGAACATTTGATTTTCCTTGTAAGGTGTTTGCATAACGTTATTATTTAAAGTAGGAAGATTTGATAGAAACATATTGTTGTATGGCATCATTCCACTTTGTAATACCGCGTGTTGCTGTATTTGCTGCTGTTGTTGTTGTTCATGGGTAATAGGCAGTATATTAATATTGGGTACAATTAAATTAGGTTTTTTGCCAATGTTATCCAACACAACATCAGAGCCTAGTACTTCCTTGATTGGTCTTAACTTGGTATTCTTTTTTTGCTCTTGTAAACCCTTCTCATTCACCTTTTCTAACATTCTCTGTCTCTTTTTAATTAACCTCTTTTTATACATTCGTATAGCCTTTCTATGCAGTTCCTTTATGGCATCGTATTGATCATCTTTACCAGATCCTCTAAGTCTTTTACCTTTTTCCTTTTTAATTGGCTTCACAGAACTTGACATATTATTCCATGATGTTTTATTGCTGATACTTTCATCTTTGTTATTCATCTCATTATCTGATAACACTTGAGAATTTGTAGTATTTTGAGTAGTTATTCTAGATATGGGCAATGAAGAATCAGACATACTAAAGTCATCGTTATCAGTAGTCTTCCCTTTATTTAAGTTCCTACTTTTTCTTCTGCCTCTTTCAACCTTGTGCTGATGAATCTTCATTTGATTATTCATTTCTTCTTTTTTATCAAATTGAATACTCTTTCTACCTTTCAAAAGAACCAAATTTTGATTACTTTTATCGTTTTTGTAGTTTGCATCATTAAAGGCCGTATTTTCTGCAGAAACAAGATTATCATTTTCAGGTTCACTACCATTCTCATCATCACTCTGGTAACCATCTGAGTAATACCCAACTTTGTTATTATTGCTCAACCCACTCAGTCCACTCCATCCACTCATGCCTGAAACACTTATATCTAAACTGTCTTCGGAATCGCTAGAATCCCAATCCTCATCCGCTGAGGAATTTTTATAATTTTCATTTTCAGATATCACAAAATCATTACAACTCTCACAGTACTTGCCTATGTCTGGAGATTCGTTATTTTGTACATTGTCATCGAGAGTATAGCCGTCTGAAATCAACCTATTCAATTCATCCAGTTCTTTCAGATTCAGCATATCCTCATTGTCCAGTAATTTCATCAACTCATTCTCATTGGTCATAAACACATCTGTATTTATGTCTTGACTTGTATTGAAGTCATTCATGGAAGAAATCTTTACATGTTTTTTGTGGATTGTATTAGTTTTCTTATTGTGAATTTTATTCAAATTTTTTGTATTCGACATTTGATCAAACTTCACCTTTATGTTACTAGAATCAAACAAATTATTGTCTTCAATAGCCCTGTTTTTTTGATTGGTAATGTTTTTATCATCTATGTTGGTACTGGTAGTATCGTTGTTATTAGTAGTTTCATAATCAGCTTCTGAAAAATTGTATTCGGTATAGTCGTTTGAAGGCTGCTGAAAAGTTTTATTTGACTTAATATTCGACTTAAGCTTTTTCTTGTTCTTTTTTTCTTGCTCAACCTTTTTCTTCTTGTTCAGGTATGAGGATATTACTTTAAGACCTTTATTAATTTTGTTATAAATGACTTTTTTCTTTTCAAACTTATTTTGTAATTCGTTGTACTGTTTTTGCAGTTCCACGTACTTATCTGAATCTAAATTGCTCTGCTGCAAAGAATGTTCTTTTTCATCCCCATTAGAATCCATAGTGAAGGTTAGTAGATGGCCTTTATATATGTTTATTATTGAAAACGGTCGTCTTATTTTACTTGTTCAATCCGAATGTAGAAAAATTGAAAAATAGGACAGTTACGCTACATGGTTTTTTGTTATATCCGAAAAAGTACATACAAAGAGGTTACGTATAAGGTTATTCACCTAAAAGAACATCAAAAAGGCCCCTTTTTTTTGCATACAATCAAAGCTGCTACTTGTAGTAACCATTTTGGTTATATTTTTGGTCTTAAATTGTTACCCTTTGTTGGTAAACAAAAAAATACTCTTTGGTTCTGATCACTGTACGTACAAGAATAAGTAATGTAGAATGAATTTTCTAACATAGCTCACGTGATGTGTAATTTTTAAACCCATTTTTTAACTCAGGTCACGTGTTTTGTGTTACCTTGAAACTTTCTTGACATGGGTCACGTGATACGTTTTGAAACTTTTTCTGGCATACGTCACGTGACATGTACCATTATGAAACTTCTTTCAAACACTTTTTTTTCTCACTGAAACGCATTTTCTGCTTCCTTCCCGTGCTTTTCGTCCTACAAGAGCTATCCTTGTAATATGTACTTTTTGTTTACCAAAATACTTCGAAACATACCAAAAATGAGTGCTACTATAAGCAGACAACAGATTCTTACATGGATCAACGAATCTTTGGACTTAAATATAACGAAGCTAGAAACCTTAGGTCCAGGCTCTGTTTATGTTCAGCTTCTGGATTACATAAATGAAACTCTTTTAAAGACAGAAAACAAAATACCCCTTCAACTAGTTTATTGGACAGATGATGTATTGCAAACAGAGCGTGATGATGAGGAATCAAATGAGTATAAAAAGAGGAATCTTAGAATTATTAAGAATTATAAAATTGCAGGAAAAGAAGAAATGACAGCAAATTACAAGCTACTACAGAAGTGGTTCTTACAAATGAATATAAACAAGAAAGTTCTTATGGATAAGTTAATGCAATCTAAATTTCAAAATAATCTCGAGTTTTGCCAATGGTTCTACAAGTATGTGAATAATCTTGTAAGTGATAAAGGCTTTGCAAATATATTCGACTTTGTAAATCATACAAGGGATAATCATCTTTATAATGCTATTGAAAGAAGATACTCGATCACTTCGTCCAGCACATCATCCATTAGTAGTGCCAGAAGTTCCATTTTGGAATCTGCAGGATCAAGAAGGTCATCCATTTTGCCAAAAAGAAATACATCATCAAGAACAAGTAGCAAACCTCTACCCATTAAAACCACAAGATCAGAAAATTCAGAATTAATTCAAGATGATAATTTAAGAACCATAAAGAGAAAATACGAAAATATCATACAAACTATAAACGCAGAGAGGCAATTCTACTTTGATAAACTCAGAACTTTGGAGCTGCTTATGCTATCAATACAAGAAAACAACAGTGTGAGTGAAAATCCTGAACTGCAACAGATGTTGAATCACGTTTTGAAGATTCTGTATGACAATGAAGATTCAAATCAACAAATGTCTGAAGATTTAAACAATATCATTGATGAAGAAGTCAAGAAAACGGATTTGAATGATTTCAATAATAAGGAGATAAGAATGTTGTCAATTGATGATAACGAGTTGTTCTAAAGAAAGAAGGTTGTTTCTTTAATATATACAAGGAATAATCATAAGTTTTATTTATCTAAATATTTTTCAAATTCATTATGTTTCTCAGGGTATGGTCTTTTGCCTAATAACTCAAGCATGTCTTTTCTGGTGATTGTTTCTTTTTCTAATAATCTGTTAGCAACTTTTTCAACAGCTTCCTTGTTTTCAGTCAATAGCTTTACACATTGGTCATGGCAATCAGTTACGATTTTTTTGATTTCTGTATCCAAAATTTGTGCTGTGCTTTCACTAAATGGCTTTGTTATGCTAATACCACCACCACCTTGGGAGTCGGTGGTGCTGAAATTGATGTGTCCTAACTTATTAGACATACCTAGTTCTTTACACATCTTAGAAGCTATAGAAGTTACCTTTTGGAAATCATTTTGAGCACCTGAAGTTACAGTATCAAAGAAGATTTCTTCAGAGCAACGACCACCTAAAGCCATAACCATAGTATCAATGTATTGTTCTTTTGTCATCAAGTTGTTGTCTGAAGGAATGTATTGAGCATAACCCAATGCTGCTGAACCTCTTGGAACAATAGTAACTTTTAACAAAGGATCACAATTCTCTAAAAACCAACCACAGATGGCATGGCCTGCTTCATGGAAAGCAACAATCTTCTTTTGATCTGGAGGTAAGACTTTGGATTTCTTTTCTAAACCAGCAATAGTTCTGGAAATGGCTTCTTCAAAGTGATCAAAATCAACTTGTTGAGAATCAAATCTTACAGCAATCAAAGCTGCTTCGTTACACACATTGGCAATATCCGCACCTGAAAATCCAGCAGTCACTGAGCTTAATTTTCCAGCTAGCAAATCCATGTCTTCTTTAGCACTTAGTTTTAACTTCTTCAAGTGAATTTTGTAAATCTGCTTTCTTCCTTCCAAATCCGGTAAATCAATTTCTATCTTTCTATCAAATCTACCTGGTCTTAAAAGGGCATCATCTAAAATTTCAAGTCTGTTTGTGGATGCCATCAAAATGACTTCCTTACCTGGAGTAGATGTATTGAACCCATCCATTTCAATTAGTAATTGATTCAATGTATTTTCTCTTTCATCATTACCATTGGAAATCTTGTTATTATTTCTTTTTTTTCCAATAGCATCAATTTCATCAATGAAGATTATACAGGGACTCAAAGTTCTGGCAAGTTTGAACAAGTCTCTTATACGACTGGCACCAACACCTACAAACATCTCAACAAATTCTGAACCAGAAATGCTAATAAATGGAACACCCGCTTCGTTAGAACATGCTTTAGCTAAAAGAGTCTTACCGGTACCAGGAGGACCATGCAAGATACACCCTTTTGGAATCTTGGCACCAAGGTTGTTGTAAAGATGTGGGTTTTTCAAAAAATCTACAAACTCCATGATTTCAGTTTTAGATTCTTGGCACCCAGCAACATCCTCAAACTTCACAGTGATTGCATTGGCAGAAGTGGTATTAGGTGGGGCGGATGCAGGAGGAATATAATTCTTTGGATAATGGACTTGTGCTTTGTTCTTAGTCATTCCAGATAATTTGTTGAATGGAGAAGATCCACCACCCAGTTGGCCTCTCATGAAGTAAAACAATATACCCAAGGTAATCATTGGGGAAATGAATGCTCCTAGCAATTGGAAGTTCGAAGGTTGGTTGATCAGATAAAAGACTGGTATTTCAGGAGAATATCTGTTCATAAGCTCTTCAAATTGTTTGACTGAACCTATGGTGAATTGGATGGTATTAGAGGTTGTTTTGAAGTATACAGTGACTATAGACTTATCGGCAACAGTTAATTTATCAATGTTGGACTTTTGTAAGTCATTGGTCAAGTAGTTCACAATGAAATCTTGGAAAGTTATGCTATCACTTGATCCACCAGACATTTGCTGGTTTTCATCCCCGTTATTGGGTGACGATCTAGAATTGGCATAAAATGGATACAACATAGATACTATGAATAACACTATAGCTGTTATAGGTGGCTTTGGGGGCCCGTTGTTGTTATTATTGTTGTTGTTTTTGTTGTTACTGTTATTGTTGTTGTTGTTTCCACCATTGTTGTTGTTTAAATTTCCAAAAATTCTATTCAAATTGGTATTTTTGAACAAACTGACAGTCTTTGCAATACCTTCATTGTTGAATTGATATTTTTGGTTACTTACAGATGAAAATGATCTCAAATTGTATGCTTTGGAATACGATAATAGTGGCCTATTATTCAAGTAATTCCCTTTATTGAAATTCTTTATAAGAGACTTATTTAGTCTCATTTTGCTTTTCTTGTCGTTATTAAACAGCTGTTGCTTCCAATGGTAATATAAAAAACCGAGTGTTTTTAACTACAAAAAAATTCTGAATTTTCTGGTTTATCGGTGTAGATTCCCTATATGATACCTCTATACGAGTAAGCAAAGTTAGTTAATAACGTAGTGTGTTTAACTGTCTAATTTAATTATACTTTTTAAATAATTATATAAGCATTTTACCGGGAGTGAAAATCAAGCCTAGAGTTAGGGTAACCGTGTACGCTAAGAAAATTTTTCTGGGCTTTTAGAGGATGAGTGGGTGTTGATGTTTGAGGGCGGGTAAAAAGCGCTACACTAAATGCTGTATCAATCACGTGTTGTGGCACGTGCATTTCACGTGAGTTTTTCACATGACCAAGGCACGTGACCAGGGTGCATAACCTCAGAAACAAAGAAACTGACACATGTGAAATTATCAATTTGAATAAGGCATTTCATCACCACGAAAAATAATAAAAACAAAAAATAAGCCAAGAGTGGATTTGACTATCTGTCTTGGTAGATACGAGCCTTGCATATCAGTGCAAAATCATTTTGCTCTGGCATGATGCAATACATTTACCTGGTTTTTTTTTTTTTTTGTTTTTCATTACAATTATCTTTCAATGTTAATGAAATGTTGGATTCAAAATAAAAAAAACAATCTAGATTGTATTAAAATCAAATATCATGATATAGCCTGAGAAATAAAACGTTTTTTATTACGAAACGCTGGTAACGCACATAAGTTTACGAACAAAGTGCCAGCTTATCCTATCAAATTTCCACTCCTGATCCAGTTTCTGCTTTGCTGTAGCCTCTTTTCTTTTTTTTGTCTCTCGCTCTTTAGTGCTTAAAAACCATATAAAACTCGTAAAATTGAAAATAAAACAAAACAATTAATGGCAAAAAGTCGAAAAATTCTCGTAAATTTTTACTCAATATTCAGCTCCTTAATTTTTTCTGGGTGGGTGTTGATATCACCTTTTATGCAAACGATCGACATTGTTGCATGTTGTTGAAGTCATTTCGCTGATATTTCGTCGTAACAATATTTATACGATAACTCACTATGCAAAATATATCATTTTAGTACTAGCCTCAATGAAAAAGATTCAACCTTAAAGGACTTATACTTTCTTTTGTTTTTTCCATAAGACGAGCTAAACAATACCGTTTGCTATATTACTACCAACATAAAAGTAAAAATTACATAAAGATAACTTGGGAAAATAGCAAATATTATTTATTAACTAAAAAAAAAACACTGATGTCATTGTCATGAATGAAATTAACACGTTTTCAATTATATCTGAGTACTTAACAGCGTATCCATGAGGGTTGAAAATAAAAAAATTTAAAAATAAGGCGAAAATTCCCCTCAAGTAAGTCAAAAAGTGGGCTTAATCTGAAAACTAGATCAGTGATCATTCAACGTTTTCTTGTTTTTCTCATTCATTTTCTCTCACAAATTTTGCAATATGGCTTACGGCAGTACACAGGAATTACGAAACACACAGTAAATTATGCATTCTTGTTTACAGGTAATTTTTTTATTTTTTGCACCTTTCTTTATTGTTTGATATTGAAAAAAATGCATATTCAACGGCCAATATATCAACTGATTTTAAATTTTTTAAATACGTGTTCAAGTATTGAGTTGCAAAAATAACCTCAACAAAAATAAGTAGCCAAAATTTATTGTTTTCATGTGTTGAATTCCTGCTATTTTTAAAAAAAAAAAGAAAGAAAAAAACAGAGATTAGGTCCAATTAAGCTAAAAATCTCGTAATATATCAAGTCCAATAACCGTTTATTTGGGCTCATTTTATGTCATATGTTATCCTGACATTATACGTGCTTGAAAATGTCGAATATGTAGGTATTTCGATAGGTTTTTAAGCACTCCTGATGAGATAAGCCAAGTCTCTTGAAAAAAAAAAAACGCCGTTGAAACTCTTGCTAAAAATTTACATTTTACTAAAATTATTTCACTAATTATCAAATTGCTTTTGTCATGCATTTTCAAGTGCTCTATTTCTGTTTACTGAACAATAATTCAAGAGAAATTTTAAAATTTAAAAAAAAAAAAAATTTTTTTTAAAATTCCTTTGTTCAGCCACAAGCTAAGTATTTTTTTTAAAAAAGCTGAAATACCCTGTATGTCAATGTTTCATAATCATAAATTTAATTCTATTCATTTATTCTTGCAGTATGTATAATGAACTCGTCTACCTCTATAAGATACAGTGAATTAGCAATAAAAAAATTTTAACTAGGTGAAAAAAAAAAAAAATTCACTGTATATTCAATAACGCTACTCTCGTAGCATAGCTTCAATCTACAATGTGAACAACATACAAGCTGAATGCCTTTCAATACACAACCTCAAAAGACCAATATTACAAATTAAAAAAAGGCAGAAAAAAAAAGCCTCTGTAAAATAATACAATACGATATTAAAATATACATATAAAAATTTTTCTTTTGCTATTTTAGTTTTGGAAAAGACGTTAAAGGTTGTCCCAAAAAAAATTCTTCATTTTCGTCGTTTTTTTTAGCCTATAAGCTTAGTAAGACTTCACAGTTTTTTCGAAAACCCTTTTCTAAGAGATTTGCAGACAGGATCTGACTTATTAGTTATATTATAAGAATTAGTGTTTTTGATTATTTTTTTTTTAAGTAAACAAGTGGTTATTTGTTGTTTATTTCAAAGAGGATTCATCAGGAGAAGTTAATAAGCTGTTATAAACCCAAAACAGAAAAATTGAAAGAAGTTTCCAATATAAAGAAACGATCGATAATAGAATCAAAAAGAACGTATAAAAGGTCAACATTTTTGTCTTATTACAACACATAGCAATTTTTTTTTTTATATTCTTGTCAAATTAAACCTTTTTTGTCACACTACAAGTTATTAATTAAGCCTTTTTAAACCTGCTTTTAACACAAATGACAGGAAAGTTACCATCCATTAGTTCAATGCTGAACAATGGAGATAGCAACAAATCAGTATCAACAACACCTCTTCCAGGAATGAGCAACAACAACTCATATACGAGCTTGACATCAATGCCAAAGCCTTTATTGACTAATATAACCAACAATCAGATGCAGCAAGAAAATTACACACCATTAAATAACTTGAGTAATACGCACTATATGGTTCAAAAACCCAATGATAACAAACAACACCTAACGATTCCAGTAATGAGCAATCAATATAGTATGCCTCCATCTCCTTACATGCACTCAATGAAGTACAACGGCCACATGAGAAACAATCAAATTCAAATCACACCTTTATCGGCCAATTCAATTGTTTATAAGCAATATCCAAGTGCAAACGTACCTAACTTTCCACTAAATGGCAAAGTTTCTTTTTCAGATGCACCTATGGGGTTCAGTAATTTGAATACGCCCATAAATTCAACGCAGTACGTTTCCCAGAATTTCCATAATTCATATCCTGTAAGAAATAGAACTCCCCTGGATATGAGTGCTCCAAGACAGAATTTCCAGAGTCTGCCTTTAATCTACCACAACAACATGATGAAATCTTCTAATCCATCTCCTATAATGGTTCAACCAATAAACTGTAATATTAATAATGAAGGTGATAACAAAATGTTACAAGGACATCAAAGTTACACACCAATGAATCCACAAATGATCTTTAATCCTAGGTATAACGAAATAAATGAAAATGCATTGAGACAAAATATGGGTATGAATGGGTACAAGTTTTATCCGAACACCGAGGCTGCTCAAGGAGAAGTATCTCCAAAGGGATCCTTCACAGAAATGAATAGCATAAAAGAAGACGGCAAGAAAGTCAAGAAAACGTACAAAACACAAAAGAAAAATAATAAAGCAATCAAGGATAATAGCATTGTGGAAGTTGATTGTCTTAATGTTGAAACACCTATCAAAAAAGTACCTAGACCAAGAAATGCATTTATTCTGTTCAGACAGCATTACCACAAGATTATCTTCAAAGAACAAAGTGAGATATTACTAAAAAACAAAGAAACCCCTGCAAATGATGAAGTCAGTGTGGATTCATTCAAATTAAATTCAACTGTTAGTAAGGCCATTGGTTTGAAATGGAAGAATTTATCTGAAGACGAAAGAAGCCATTGGGTAGGTTTAGCCGAAAAAGAAAAAATTGAACATAGTTTGAAATATCCGGATTACAAATACGTTCCTAAGCGTAGAAAAACTATATCAACACTAGCTTCAATACAAGCAAAGACTAAATAATCAGCAAAAAGTATGCTTTCAAAGAAAGCTGTTATTTTGTTATTATTACTAGTGTTTTTTTTTTTTTTTTGCCTTTAAGCCAATTTGAAAGGTGTTGCTTTCACAACATTAAAGCACTGTTCTAGTTATATATTTGAAACATGTGAGTAATATAAATTAAAAAAAAAAAAAAGCCAATGTATATTCACCTTTTCTTTTAACCCAATGTTTATACATTCTTGTTTCAAATCTTGTTTATATTAAATTACATAATTGTAATAAGTAGCCTAAAAGGGTATTTTATTTATTTGTTTTGATCTAGATTCATTTATATTGTATTGTTATTTTTGTTTCGAAACGTAAATTGAATAGAAATGGCGAAAGGAGATTGGTAACATTTGAATCAGCATTTGCTTCTTAACTCCGCTAATTAGCCGACTTTTTTTGGGTGTTTTTAAGGAGTTTGAGGTGGATAAATAAAAAGACATACCCATGTTTGAGGAGTATGACACGTGACCAGACCATAAGAACCCAATAAGAAGTGCCGGGTTTTGACGACAAGGCTATGATGTATGTGTTATTTGCAAAAGCAACATTCAACATTGATTACTAGCACAAATTTTGTAAGCTTCAGTATGTTTTTATCCAGATAAAAGGCGGATACTTGAGTGATATTTCAATTTTGTGTGTTTCTTATCTCCGATCATGAAATAACTTCACTATAATATTAGTGTCTTTGCGGAGTTTAATATCCTATTTGTTTACATTTCGGATATAAGCAACTATAAACAAATGATACCTTATACGCCTTTACAAATGTATAAGCTAAGAAACACTATGTTCAATAAATACTCACTAAAAGCGGTTATTACCAAATAGTATAATAAACTTTAAGGCTGTAGTATTACATGAAAAAAAAAAGATTATAAATTCTTTCTTGTTTACATCTGCTTTTGTTTATATATTATATATATTATTTTAAAATGTAAACTTAATAACCTGATTTTTGATATTTTACTTTTGACAAAATTAATAACAACACACAGAATAAGTATTAAAACTGCTGAGCTTTTGTAATTCCTTTTACATTAAAACATAATACACAATTTTAATTGCCATTTTGGCTTATCTACTATATTTGCACTAATAACAACTATGGTCACCAAAGATACTTACCCGCTTTCATTAATACATTTCCCAGAATAGACACGTGAACATTTTTTTGGAAAATTTTTAATTCTGGCTTTTTCCTTTTTCATCTACAAAAAAATTTTCAGCTTCGTTTTCTTTGAAGAGGAGATCTCAATGTCGTTAAACAAATACAAAGGTAGTTAAATAAAACCATATTATCTACATATTCCAATACTCAAGGAAAATACCAATACATAATTTCAAGATGATCTCAGTAGCAGCAAAATCTTCTGGTGTTTTCAGCAATAACCGTGTGGTTTTAAGTATATCTAAAAAGTTTCAATCTTCTGACTCTAACTCAGGATTGAAAAAGGCTCTTCCACATAAAAACCTACCTAAGGATGTCAAAATGATTGTCAACAGTTCTGATCCTAAAAAAGCAGCCGATGTTTTAGACAAACATGTTCTACATCAATACATAAAGTCTGCTAAATTGTCTGCAATTGCCCATATAAATACTTCTGACTTGAACAAAGGTAAATCTAAAGTCGTATTGCCAAAAGTACCTGAGAAATACGATACTTTTTTGAAATTAGATGATTTCTTTGACTATAAACCAGGTTCAAATAACAACAAAGTAAACAACACATTATCCAGAAAAGATCCATACTGGGCTCCAGATAAGCAACTTTTACCAAATGAACTGTTCATAGAAAAAAAATACTCATTGACGGAATCCAAGAGAAAAGGTGAAGTTGGTGTCATTCAAGAAGCCAAAGAAGCTGTCAGCATATTGGCTCCAGATCAACAAAAGTTTGCCTTGAAAAAACATCTTAGAGATATCAAGTTAACTGAATCTGCCACTAAAAACAATGTCTCTTTGAGTTATATCAAAAGAAACTTAACCGAAAAGACCTTATCTGCTAGAAAATTCATAAACAAAAAGGGTTCAACCAAAAAAGCCACATTTTGGAGATTGATTGCCGTTGGTGACGGTAACGGTATGGTTGGTATAGGTATTGGTAGATCCAAAGAAAGTGGGGACATAGCCTCTGTCCAAGGATACATCAATGCTGTTAAAAACCTACAGTACATTCCAAGATACGAAAATAGAACCATCAGCAATCAAGTCACTGCCAAAAAAGGTGCTTGTCACTTGAACTTGTCTCCTGCTCCTCCAGGTTCAGGTATCAAGGCTGCCGGTATAATCTACGAATTGTGTAGTTTGATCGGTATCAAAGACATAATCAGTAAAGGATTCAAAGGTAGAAACCACTTGAATACTGCTGTTCTGTTGGTTGATGCTTTGAAAACCAAACAAAGATCCATTGAAGAACTATCTATGATCAGAGGTCGTAATATAATTGATGTAAAGAAGGCTTATTTTGAATAGATTCAGGGTAAAACAGATACTCATATATATCGTACTTGTATATAAAAAACCTTATTATTTGATACTTTTAGAGTAGTTATAAACAAGTGCTTTCGGAGTTACAATATGGTCCATTGGTAGCGTCTTAAGTAGTTTATACTACATTTCTCTACCTTTCTCTTTTCAAGGCCTTTTTTTTCTTCTTTGCTTTTCTCCGATATATAATCACTGTTTAAACAGTATATAACTAGAACCAACAGACGTACTAACAGAATGCTGGGACACAAATTCTTAGCAAAGAGCATATATAAGAATGAAGTAGTTTTGAGAAACACTAAATTAAGCAGTTTTTCTAGAAGATTGCCCTTATTATCATCAAATGTATTGAACATACAGAAGCCTAGACGTAGTTTCCATGTATCCATGAAAAGTCTATATATAACGCCTAAAACCGATTGGGTACCTATGAAAACTACCAAGAATTACTTACAAGAAATGAAAAAAGACGAAGAAGAAGGAACAGCTGCAAAGATTGTGCGTGGGATAATTTGGATTTTGCTTTTCTTGATGCCTTTAGTATCTTTACGTTTGGCTATTTGGCAATATGAAAGATTACAATGGAAAAGACAATTAATCACGGATTGTGAAGAAAGATTGGAACTGCCACCGATTAAGCAAGATGAGATGATCAACAATTTGTTGGTTGGTGAAGATTTGGAAAAGCTGGAATACTTAATGAAGAACGATCCTGAAAGCTTTGAAAAGTATGTTTTTGAATTCAACAAAAACATCGAAGACAATCACATTTTTAGAATCATGGAGTTAGTCGGTGAATGGGATTATTCTAGAGAGTTGTTTTTAGGTCCAAAAGTCAAAAATCAACAAAAAGGTTATAGATTGTTTTGTCCATTGATCTTAAGAGGTGGAGAACATGATGGTCAAAGATTATTCATCGAAAGAGGTTGGGTTTCTGAAAGAAATGTTGTTCCTTACCAAAGATCATTGAGACATTTGAGTTGTCCTGAAGGAATTGTAAAAATCAAGTGTTTTATGAAGTTTTCCAAACCTTTATCTCATGGACAATTAAGAAGACATGACAAAACTAGTAGAAACTGGCAAGTCTTGGATCTTCCTGATATGTTAAGTGAAGCCAATTGTTGTATTCCGTTATATTGCCAACAAATATCAGATGCTTATGACCACGAATATGTGATAACTAAGATCACCGACATTTCAGGAGGCAATGCCATCAACTTTAATGAAGATCAAACTAAATTGAAAAAATTCTTCAATTGGTTGTTGAGAAGAAACACAACTCCTGTGCAAATCAGTACTGAAAACACAGGTAAAAGTGAAACTGCAGGAAAGGTAATAGAAACAAAGGACATCGCTAACCATTCAGTTGAATACGATACCAATCAATTCATATCAGCTGGTGTTCCTGTAGGTGAAAGTGCAACTTTGAACTTAAGCAATAGTCACTTCCAATACATGGTCACATGGGCCCTGCTTGCTGCTGCTTCTGGTGTTGCCTTAGTTGTATTTATATCTCGTCAAAGAAAAACAGGGCTAGTCAAGGTTCAAGATATCAAGAAATACAAAGAAAGTAGATCAAAGAGAATTTTCGGTTGAGATTTATTATATACCACTTGTAAATAAACAAATTATCTGTTCATATCAGTCATTAATAAGCAACAGCTCATCATACGTGCAAACCTTGTTGTTTATTATGATGGTTAGGTTGGTGTATATAGAGTTGCTTATAAGTGAAATGGCATCTACATCACGTGCTAAAACAGCCAGTCACGTGCAAGCTTTAAACTTGTAGTGAAAAATTTTCTTCTTGCTCTTTTCTCCCCACTGGTTGTTGTTTCTTCTTTCAGCTGTGTTTACCTTAATTGAAAAATTTTCTTTTTAAAATTCATAAGAATATTTGAAATATTTAGTTGGAAGGAATATCATATACGAAGGAACCAAAAAAGAGCTAACGTTAAGACAAACGCAGATAATCACATATTACGGTTTTTGGAAAAAAAAAATAAAGAAAAGGTAAGAAAGAGAACACATCTTTTATAGTCTTTTTAATAATACGATAATACAAAACCATTACTAATCGAAGTTTATAATTTCTATTTTTTTTTTAAGTGTATTTGTTCATATAATATTACATAATGTCAGATATTGAAGAACAAAACAAGCAAGCCATAGATCAAATTCATGAAGATGAATTGGAAAATAACCACAATCTAGAGGAAGACTCTTCTAAGTCCGAAGGTGAAGATGTTTTCAAGGATTCATCAGAAGAAGAATCCGAAGATGATGAAGATGAAGCCATGCAATTGAGAGATGAATTAATCAATGACGACGAAGAAGATGAAGACATCGATTTGAAATCTTCTAAGAAGAAAAGAAGAAAAAGAAAAAGAAGCAATTCAGTCGATGAATTGGATGAAGATGATTTGGATTTGGTTATGGAAAATGCAGGTATCGACACTACAAATAGAAATAACAACCAAAATAGCGAAGGTAGATTAAAGAGATTAAAAGCTGCCGAAATTGATGATGATGAAGAAGCTACACAAGAAAAACCTGCATTAACCAAGAAAGCAGTCAATCATATTATGGACAACTTCTTTAATGATGACGACCAACCTAGAGAAGTTGATGATGACGATGAAGATAACTTTGATGATTTCATTGATGAAGATGAAATGGATGATGAAAATGAATACGATGAAGTTTCTTTAGCTGAAAAGAAGGAAAGATCTAAGAAGTTGAAGGAACAACAAAAAAAGGCTTACCAACAGTCAGGATTGTCACCTGATGTTTTACAAGAAATGTTGGAGGTCTTTGGAGATGGTTTTGATTATGATTGGGCTTTGGAAGCTGAATTGGAAGAAGAAGAACAAGAAGAAAATAGAAACAAAATTGGTCTTGAAGATGTTTACGATTTGGAAGATTTGAAGACTAAAATGATGACTGAAGAAGATATGATAATCAAAACCGAAGATGTTCCTGAAAGGCTACAAATTTTAAGATCAAAAGTTGAAAACTATATTCCATTTGAGGACGAATTTTTAGAGCAAGAAATCCAATGGATTTCTAAGAAATTGATTGATGAGAAAAACATAGATACTCCTTTCCAACAAGAATTCATTGAAGTTGTTGGTGCAGCTCTATTATACATCACCAAAGAAAATTTAGAACCGGCTTACTTGATTAACTATAAAAGAAGATTCTTGTCTTGGGGTGATTCTGGCCATGTTTTGAAAACCTTGACCAATGATGATCTATGGAACATTTTATACCTTGATTTTGAATTCCATGCTATCATATCCAAGAAGGAATTCGTTATGAAGTTTTACAAATCTTTAAATATTGTTGATTCTGTTGTTGAAGAATTTATTTCATCTACTGATATTAACTTGTTGCAAGATTTATACGAATACATGGAATTCAATTACCCTCATGAAATAAACCAAGTCATGAAGAAAAAACAACAAGAAGACTCTGAAAATGGTATACAAAAGAAGAAACTTCACTTAAAGAATAGTAGTTATGATAAATTCAAAAACTCTCCATTATACGAAATCATAAAAGAAGTTGGGTTAAATACATACAGTTTAGGTCAAAATATTATGTTTGATTCTTTGGTTTATAACATTGAACCTCCAAAGAGCAATTTAAGTCCTGAAGATTTATTAGAATCTATAGTTACATCAGATGAAAACGTTGTCGATTCCATTTTCAAGAATGATTCTAGATTAGCCATGGAAACCATTTCAAAATACTTCATTCTTGAAATCTATAATTCTCCAAAGATCAGAGAATCTATTAGAAGCAAGTTTAAAAACATTTATACTGTCAATGTTAACTTGCTACCAAAGGGTAAAAACGAAATTCAACCGGGTTCTCCATACGAAGATATTAAGTATGCTATAGAAAGAATTGAATCCAAGATTTTAAAGCACCCTGAGACCTTTTTGAAGATGTTGGAAGCTGAAAAAGGTCACTACTTGAACATTTTGATAAAGATCCCTGAAGAAGAAAACTTTTTGAATCACTTGTTCCAAACATGTTTTGCTATTGATAAACAAGATGAAGTTAACGAAGGTTGGAATGCTTTCAGAAAAAGATGCTTTATTGAAGCAATGCACAAAATCTTAGGTGAGCTATCAAGGGAGATCAAATCTGACTTGACCAAGAAATGTGAAAGTTTGATTTCTTTAGAAATTAAAAAGCAATTTTCCAACCTGTTGACCAAGCCCCATACAGATCAGAAGCTGGTTCTTACACACACAAAGTCTTAAGTATTACCTGTGGTAATGGTAATTTTGGTAAGGAACCTATAGTAGCTGTAGTTATAGATCATTACGGAAAATTATTGGATGACTATGTTTTCTACCACAATCCATTTGCTTTCAATGGCTCCGAAAATGGTAACCAAGAATTAGAAGGAAAGAAGTATACCAACTTTGATGAAGAATTCAAAGCCTTGGTGAATAAATGGACTCCAACCTTGGTTGCCATCAATGGGTTTAACAATTCAACTTTGAAGTTTATGAAGAAGTTAAAAGCTGTTATTCAATACCATCAAATCAAATCATCTGAAGTTGTATTCCAAGAAGAAACAAATGAAGAAATTAACATTCCTTTAGAAGTTGTATTTGCTAATGACCAAGTTGCTACTTTATATCAATTCAATGAAAGAGGTAAACTTGAACATCCAAACAAAGCTCCTATAATCAAGTATTTAGTATCCATTGGTAGATTCATACAAAATCCTTTATTAGAATACGTCAATCTTTCAATAAATGAAATTTGCTCATTGTCAATCCATCCTTATCAACACTTGATATCTGTCGAGTTGATGTCCAGATTAGTTGAGCAAGTACTGGTTGATTCTACATGTATCACTGGAGTTAAGTTATCTTTATTACAAAAGAAGATTACTCACTACCTACCTATAGTTGAATACTTGCCCGGCTTTGGTAAAAGAAAGGCCTTGCAATTCATTGAAGATCTAGAACAAGAGAACAGTGAATTGGTCAGCAGACAACAATTGATCACAAAAAACATTTTGCCAAAGAACATTTTCATCAATGCAATTGGTTACATCAAGATAGGTGAATTATCTACTTTTGTTGATGAAGACAGCTTTGGTAAGAAGAGCAAGAAGAAGGTTCAAAGTATTGCCTCCGAGCAAGATGTATTTGATTGTTCTTCAATTCATCCAGAAGACTATGACTTAGCCAGAAAATATGTGTTATTTGTTTTAGGTTTGTCCAAAGATGAAATTGACAACTTGTTCTTAGAAGATGGTCTAGCCGAAGACGAAATCAGTGAAAATGAACAAAAAGTGTACAATTATGTTTTGGACTTTTACAAAAAGAACAAATTTGAAAGAACTGAATTAGTCAACGTTGCCAAGGCTAAAAACTTTACCTTTGCTCAATATGTATTGGAATGGGAAGAACGTGATAAACCTGAAGAAGAAACCAAGAAATCTATTGTTGAAGAAGACGAAGAAGATGAGGATGATGACTATGCCATCAAAAGAACAGATAACGGTGATGAAAATAAGATTGATCCAAGAATCAAGAAGGCCGTTAAGTTATACATCTTGTTAGTCAACATCTATTATGAATTAATAGAACCATCATCAGAAGCTAGAAAAACATTCAAAGTATTCAGTGAACCTGCTGTATTTGAAAACTTGACTAACGAAGATGAAATGTCTTTCCATGTTGGTAAGGTTGTTTCAATGAAGGTGATCAAATTCAAGCCAGATCAAGTTATCTTAGTCACCAATTCTGGTATCGAGTGTTCTGTTTTCAAAAATAAGTGTGATTTGCCAAATCCAAATGCCAGCATATCATCCGTTTATGATCAATACAAGACTTATCCGGTCAAAGTTTTGAGTATCAACTATGCCATGATCCAATGCTCAGGTTCTTTATTAAAGATTGATACTGAAATCAATTCTTCAATCAACGGATCTACCTTTGAAAACGATGAGGAAGAATACGGTCCATGGGATGATTTACAAGAAAGAAAGGATATTGAAGAAGAAAGAATGAAGAATGAATCTTTGAAGAATAATGCCATTGGAGCTAATAAAGGTATCAAGATTGTTAACCACCCTTACTTCTTGACCATGAATTCTTTGCAAGCTGAAGAATACTTGAATTCTAAGACCATTGGTTCATTTGTTATTAGACCAAGCAACAAAGGTAATGATCACTTGACAATCACCTTTAAAATAGATAAGTTTTTATGTGAACACTTGGATGTTTTGGAAATTAAGCAAGCTGATGGTGGTATTAGATACAAGTGTGATAACATTATCTACCACGATTTAGACCACATCATTGAGTCCAACGTTAGATTTAAGTTAAAATTGTTAAAGAATTTGAGATTAAACGAAAAATTCTTGAATGAACCCAATGAAGAAGCAGTCAATAAGAAAGTTGAAACCTTTTCCAGTAGCAATCCCAACAGATCTGTTTACTTCTTCTGTTTAGACTTAAAAAATCCGATGCACGTGTTGTTGAAGTTCAAAGTTAATGGAAGATCCAAGCTGGTTACATGGCAGGTAAAGTTAACCAATAAAGGTTATCAATTATTCAACTTGACCTATCCAAATGTTATTAGTTTGTGTAATGGGTTCAAGAAGGTATTGGCTATGAATCTAAAAAAGCTAAAGGAAAGCAAATTACAAGCTGAAGAACTAAGGGCTTAATAGTATATATATATTTGAGAGTAATAATGTGTTATATTGAATGGGGGGTTATTCGGAATTACAAGGACAGTAGAAATTATGCTGTAAAAAAAAAAAAAAAACGGCTGCATTCTGCTGTTCAATGGTATAACTGTGTGTGTCGCACGTGATTGCTGAAGTCAACAACATGTCTTAGCTGACGAAGATCAACAGAGGTACCATAGAGACGAAAGGCTTTCATCTGGATCAAAGTACAGTATTTTTTGAAATCTTTTTGTGATACTACTGAATTCAGTAGATTCTTTCTTGAGAACAGCACAGAACTGTTGCTTTGTTGGCAAGCTGCACGTGCTCGCTCTCTTGTCACGTGATTGCTTACTTGTCACGTGCCCTATTACACCAAAAAAACTGTTTTAATTAATTAAACCTGCATTTTTTATATATTTTTTACCTACCGTAAGTACTCATTCTAGAAGCCCAAGCACTACAAAATCTACTATTTTCACCAAAATGCACATACACCCCAGAAGTCATATTAAACAACTATTCATTCCTTCTTTCTTGTTGCCGGCTAAAAGCATTTTTCTCCCTTTTCTTACACCCTTTCCGAAAGGATATTAAATTCCTCATCGGATTTCACGAAGTAAAAAAAAAACAACACACTCTCTCTAATATGAAAGTTTCTTTTTTTTGTCCGCTGTGAATCTCGGGTGTGGCAACAAGTCATCAATGAAAATTTTTCTCTACGATGATTTGAGCCTTTTTTTCGCTCTGTGTCTGCGGTCACCGCCCTTTATAAGCCATTTAGTGCGGACTTGACCACACTCTAGGCTGTTATTTTAATACCATATAAAAGGGTTCATATTGGCTTTCTAGTAGTATAACTTGTTGATTTTAGTAAAAGAACTGTTTCTGTTAACAAAAAAAAAAAAAAACTTACCCCCCTACATTGAAATAGCTATAACATAGTACCAATGATACATAGAACTTTAGTTAATGCTCAGAAGAGAGCTACTATCTTGAAGTCTATAAGAAATAGTGGTCCATCACCAGTGATATTTAATCTAAATAGAACAAGCCCAATTGCTCTTCAGTACTACAGATCATACTCTACAAACAAGGAAGACAAAAATAATGCTAAATTAGAGGTTCCAAGCAAACAAGTTGAACCAACAACTGTTGCTAAGGTTGACAAGACCTCAAAAAATCAAGGCAGTAAAGCTCAAAAGTTATGGGTTGCTGTTAAAGAAGGTGTTGCCCACTTTTGGGATGGTACCAAGTTATTAGCCTTGGAAATTAAGATATCCACACACTTATTGGTGAAATACTCCACTGGTCATGAATTAACCAGAAGAGAAATGTTACAGTTAAAGAGAACAACCACCGATGTTGTAAGATTAGTTCCATTTTCCGCCTTTGTTATTATCCCATTTGCTGAATTATTATTGCCTGTTGCCCTAAAGATTTTCCCAAATCTATTACCTTCCACTTATGAAACTTCAAAAGATAAAGAAAAGAAGTTGATGGGGTTGAAGAAAACTAGAACTTTAGTTTCCGATATCATCACCAATGCCAAGACCATGAACCATTTCAAGCCTGATGATATTTCTAACGAACAAAAGGTATTGTTCAATAAGTTCTACATGCACGTCAGAAAAACAGGTAAGCCTGAATCCATTGGCCAATTAATCAAGGTTGCTCAATTATACAGAGATGATGTTGTTTTAGACAACTTAACCAGATCTCACTTAGTTGCTATTGCCAAGTACATCAACATTCAGCCATTCGGTACAGATGTTATGTTGAGATACAGAATCAGATACAAAATGTTACAATTGAAGAACGATGATAAGCAAATTCATTACGAAGGGTTGTCTTCATTGAACTCCACTGAGTTAAGATTAGCTTGTATGAACAGAGGTATTAGAACTGTTAACCAAAGTGATGTTGACTTAAGAGAAAACTTGAAGATTTGGTTAGATTTGAGATTAAAGGAAAAAATTCCATCAACCTTGTTATTACTAGCTGTTGCCCATAACTACGGTGATTTGACCACTAACACTGATTCCTTATATGATTCTTTATGTTACGTATTACAAGCTATTCCAGATGAATTATACCATGAAGTCAAGATCAATGTCATCAAACAAGACGATGATTCCAAGGCTAAATTAAGACAATTGAAAGAACAAGAAAACTTGATGACTGATGAAGTCGAACAAGAAAAAAGTACTATTGTCAAGATCAGAGATGATTTGAACTTAGATGAAGAAAAGAAAGAAGCTTTGAAGGAAATTGCTAAGAAGGAAGAATCTGCCAAAGAAAATTCTGAAAAGAAGTAAACATAAACCCATATTCATTGTATATATATTTGTTGGTTTTTTTTTTTTTTTTAAATTTTATATTTTTTTCAATTCGTTATTTTCATTTTCAATAAATAATATCACTTAACTAAAGTTTGAACTGCTCTTAAACTTTCTACTACAACATCAGGCATCCCAGGACCATCTGCAAATTTGAATCCACCTACAGAAATGTTATTATTTGTTAGCAAGTCTTTTTTTAATACTGTTCTGATATCCTTTTCCATATCACTACTAAAACCTTTACCAACATTATAAATAGGAATGCTATTATCCGCAAAGGTAAATTCTATTAAAAAGTCGTCATCTTTTTGCAAGCCTGAAATTTGGTCTTTATTTAGGCCTATTTGGTCCTTTAACATTTTAAACACAAAGTTTTCTTTATATTCGTTTATATTAACATCTTCGATTTTCTTGCCGTTGTATGAAACCATCATTGTTAGTTTTGTATAATCTGTTTTGTTCAAAGCATCAGAGTTAATTAGATATTTTTCATCGTAAAAGTTTTTCATATTCTTTTCAATAACGGAGTCAAATATACAACCTAATAAAGGCGTTTGACAATTCTTTGGAACTAAAAACCCAAAGGCATCGATTTTGGAAGGTATGATATTTTTCTTAGGGTGATACAAGTTTATTAGTAGAACGTTTGTTCCCTGGCCTAAACTTTTGTTATATTTCATGAAATTTTCATTAGAAATATCAAAGTTGTTCGAGATTGTTGATAAATGAACATGATCAAAAGATAAATCATTATTTAATTTAAGCTTTTTTCCAAAGTTTTCTACACTTTTTACATCGTAGTCAAATTTGAAAGAAATATTGGGGATGGTGCTCAAATGATCACGCACCTTATCAGGCATAGTTGACATACCGTTTTTAAAAGCAATCAAAGGCAGCTTCTTCAAGTGATCATAGTAACCTAACATCTTATCCTCGTTTATATTCAAAAAAGTTGCAAAATCTTTGATTTCTTGATCATTTGTTCTAATTGGTTTAGGCTGATTTTTTGAAAACAATCCTCTAAAAATACCACCATGAGTTTTCTCATAGTTAACTAGTCTTGGGATACAGTAATTGGCACTCAAGTTTTTAACATCAGTAGCATAAATACCAAAAAATAACGCAGATGCTAGATTGCTGACTAAACTATCGCTTCCAAACCTTCTTGTAATGAAGTCATAAATACTCTCATCTCTGTCAACAACGTTCTTTGATTTATTGAAGTATTCGTATATTAAACTTTTGAAAAATCCATCAGAAGCACCACTTTTCATAAATTCATAAAAGCTGGCTGAAGTTATAGGTGGTACTTGAACTAGTGACTTTGAGTTTTTTGGGTCTACTATGAATTTTCTGTTAGCCACTGATTCTTTTTCTATGTACATGATATGCTCTTTAGTTTCAGAATCCATCTTGATTAAACTCTGTAGAATCAAAGCTGTTCCTGGACTCACTCCTCTTAATGTTCTTGGTCCCTTTTCCAGCTTTAAATTCGTTGTTGCATCTCTATGTGTGTGTATCCATCCACCAACTCTCTTACTTTTCGAACAAGACTTATCTAATATAGTTATTTTCAAATCAGGTCTTTTTAGATTCAAAAAGTACGTAAAAAATAACCCTGATATTCCTCCTCCTACTACGCCTACAGAGCCATTCTTAGGCAGTCTATTTAACCCGTTCATTCACCTATATATATGTATATATATTTAGTTCTATAGACTATTTCTCGATGCTTAGTCTGTTATTCTTGTAGTATTCATCGTTTATGATTCTTTGCCTATGTAGACTTTTCAGTCTATAGTGAAAAAAAAAATGAACCAAAAAAAAACGTGTCAAGGCTTTTAAAACCAGCCCTAAGAAAATACAGTATATAGTAATAACAATCGTATATAACGATTCAAAACTAATCTCTTGGTATATTCACCCTTTCTAGCTTAATCTTTTTGTAGGCTTGATTATCTTGTTTGAATTCCTTTTCTTGAAGAATCCATTCCGGTTTCAAAACGGTTAATACATTCATGTAATTCTTTTTGGTCATGACTAATGATATGTACATCAAATAAGCACCGTTTTTAATCGATTTTCTGAACAACGAAGAGGTTGGATGTATAAACAGTTCATCTTCTATGGAACTAGCATCATTTCTGGAATTTGATCTTTTGGGTTTGTTGTCCATATTCATTAAGTTTTCAAATACATTGTTTTCACGCTTGACTACTATGTTTACTTTGAATGCCTTGATGAATGCTCTAATGACATTTTCTTTTTTTAGCTGGCTTGAAGTGATTTTTAAATCCAAACTTTCACTTATTTGTATCAACTGGTTCAAAATATCAACAACTTTGAGCATGTTTTTGGTATTAATGAAATACTCTTCACACCATTTCCCAAAGGGCTTCCTCTTACGTAAATCTGCACTTTCCTTATTCTTTTCCATTTCCCCATATATCTTTAGGTAATTCAATAAATCTGATTCGTACTCGTTTTCCTTAAATGTCTTTGCAAACATCTTATTAAACTCAAATCTCGCTTTATCACCTTTTACCATTTCAAATATGGAGTTACCTAAATTCAAAAATGAAAGTATGATTAATACTTCTTTCAAGCAATTTAGACTACTAGCTTCTAACAATGTCTTAGATAAGTAAGGATCCAGTGGGAACTGTACCATCTTTCTACCCTCATCAGTTAATGAGCCTTCCTCGCCATCATCTTCAATAGCATTCAAATAAAACAATTGTTCCAAAGCATTTCTGAATTGAATCAATGATGGTGGCTCAATAAATGGGAATTTAATAACACTTTGATCGACATCTACACTCATCTTTTTAAAGATTGTCAAAATCATTTTCAATTGTAAAACAACAGTACACAAATTGACTCTTTGTATTTCGGGTACAGAACTATCCAGCAACTCATGGTCGTAGGTATTTTGTGTGAATAATCTGTAACACTTACCTGGTTTGACTCTACCCGCTCTACCCAATCTTTGATCTGCTTGCTGCTTGGAAACAGGAACTACTTTCAATTGATCAATTTTCAAAAAGGGATTATAAACGTTGATTTTTGTGTATCCACAATCAATAACGTACTTAATATTAGGAATTGTCAAAGATGTTTCTGCAATGTTTGTAGAAACGATGACTTTTCTAAAGCTGCTCTCAACAAAAATTTTATCTTGAACTGCTTGGGACAAAGAAGAATAAATTGGCAACACAGATATTTGCTTTTTTAAATCATCATCATCTAAAAACTCACTCATAATCTTGACTTTTTCATCAACAATTTCCACACACTTTTCAATCTCTTCAGCACCGGTCAAAAATATCAAGATATCCCCATCCAATTCTTCATTAAAATGAATATCAACTGCTTTATCAATTGATAAAGTTAAGTAATCATAGGTAGGCGAGTTCAGGTAAGTTAGTTCTACAGGAAAAGTCTTACCAGGAATTCTTAAAATTGGGCATCCACCAAAGAAATTGGAGAACATCTCTGCATTCAAAGTAGCTGACATTACACAGACTTTTAAGTCTGGTCTAATTGCAGTGATCTTCTTTAAAATACCTAAAATGATATCACAGTTTAATGATCTTTCATGCGCTTCATCTATAATCACAAGATTGTATTTCTTCAAAAGTGGATCATTCAAAAATTCTCTTATAAGAATACCATCAGTCATAAACAAGATTTTGGTTTCTGGTCCTCTTTGTTCCTCAAATCTGACTTTGTACCCAGAAATAACTTTATTAGCTATTCCTATCTCTTCATTGACTCTTTTAGAAACCGATATGGCAGCCACTCTTCTTGGCTGAGTAATTATCATTTTGTAATTAGCATATATTTCATGAATATATTGACATAGTTGCGTTGTTTTACCAGAACCAGTCTCACCAATAATAATAGATATTTGATTTGAACTTATAAGATCTATAATTTGTTGTTTATATTGAAAGATTGGCAATTTCTTTCTCAGTTCAGAAATTTCGGTTTTCTTTTCGTTTTTTGATTTCTTTTGTACTCTAGTGTTGTTCAAGTATTCCATGTTCTTTAGTAAATCTGTATCTAAATTTTCATAATCAATAGCTTCATTTGTAATTTGTTTTTTAGGTTGTTTGTCTTCAAGTAATCCGGATTTTCTTGCTGAATTTCTAGTAAATAAACCGTGAGTGTCTTTACTAAATGTTGGAAGCTTTGGCTGATACTCCTTTTTGTCATCATCTTCTTTTAAAGAATATTTGTCACCTTTCAACTCTTTTAGATGACTAAATTTCAAAAAGTTTGGTATGACTTTTTTTTGAGTATTATCTTTAAGTATTACAACTTCTTCTTCATCATCTTGTTCTTGCTCCCTTTTAGTCTTAATAGTTTCAGATTTAGGCAAAATAATACTTTCTATTTCTTTCAAATTATCTCCCAATCCAAAAGAACCTAACCATTTTGACATATTTTCAGAATTTTTGCCAGCATTAGCTATCAAATATTTGCATATTTTCTCTAATTTGTTGTCTTCCGCAGACTCAAGTTTCTTCTTCAAATTTTGATTGCTTTCTAGCACTGCTTTCAGTCTTTCTAGTTGTATATCGTTTGTGGATTCATAGTCCTTGTATAAAAGATTACCCAATTTTTGTAGTTTCCAAAGAGGCAATGCATTGTTTTGTAAATCTAATCCGCCATTACTAAACAATTTTACAGTCGCCTCTTTATCATAAGCATTTGCCTTCAGCGAGTCCATAAACTTGGTTTTTATATACTTCAAAACTAAGTCTGTTTCTTTGGTTGTTTTTAACTTATGCTTCAAATTCAAAAATCTAAGCAATTTTTCTTCCAAACTTAAAGTTTCATCATCAAAGTAACTGTTACTGTTGTTATTCTGGTATGAATTATTGCTGTCTTTTTTCTGAAACCTACCATTTGCTCTATTGAAACTTTGATTGTAATGCTTCATAATGATTGAACTTTCTTCTGGTGGAGCTGGAGCAAAGAAGCTATTGATTATTTTCAATAAAATGGCAGACGAGATGAAAGACAATAATGTTTTTAAAAAAAGTAATAAAAAGAAAAAGAAACATGATTATCATATTCTTGCATTTAACGCATTTATCACGTGATTAAATATGATCCATAACAAAAAAACCAATCTACACCGAGTACTGGCAACAAAATCAGTCTTAATAATCTCATTTAAACAAAATCATATATACAAAACTAAGAAGCTAGATTGACTTTCTTAGATCCTTGTCTGCAATAATAAATTGCCTTGGAGCTTTAGTTTTACTCAAAACAACTATATCTACATCACCAACAGAAGCTGGCATTCTCAAGTTGATTTCCTTCAAACACATCTTAGCTAGTTCTATACCTTCCTCTTCGCTTAAGTTTGTTCTATAATGATGATCTAGTAAGGACATGGCATAGAAAGCAGCGTAACCTTGGACAACATAAGGCTGTTTAACCATGGTACCTAAGTAATCAATCATATACAAATCTCCATCAGCACCAGCAATAACTAAATTGACTTGGTATGGTTTTCTAGATCTCAAAGACTTGGCTAGTTCCAGTCTTACAAAATTGGCTATGTTTTTTGTTGATAGAACATGTTCTTCATCATTTTTTTCATCAGCATCACTAGCAACTTCTCCATCCTTGAAGGATATGGTAGGTAATTGTGCAAAACTATTTTCATATAATTTCACATTGGCTTTTATGTACGCAGCAAAATGGGCTGTATCACCAGCTTCTCCAACTATTCCCATGGCTATCTTATCACTTATCATTATGTATTTTCTATCCTGATGGTTCATAATAGATATACCTCTAGCAAAGTTTCTAGAAGTCACTAAAATAGTTTCATTTTCTGTTTTGATTCCAAATAACGCGTCCATATCTGTTTAGCTCGTATCCTAAGGTGTATATATTGATCTTTTATTAAAAAGTGGTGGCCAGTTGGTTATTATTATTATTGTTTTTTTCTATAGCAAATGTGTTCTATTGAAAAATAAATGTACTACTATATAGAAATATATTGCCGCCTAAGTGTTATATACTGATCACTCCTTTTTTTTTTGGGTTATCTGTAACTATACCTATTAACCATAGTAAAGCAGTATTGAGTAAGTAACATTTGCCACCCGTGTAATCTGTTAAGCATTTCTGCTGTTGTGTGTGTGTGTTTTTTTAGAGAGCTCAGGAAAAAAAAAAAAAGAACGACACTCGGATATAACAAGTCACGTGCATTTACTTACACGTGCGGCTGATTTACTGCTTGGCAAGTAAGAAAAACGGAGTTAAGATATTCAAGTTTATGTGTTGTGGTCGGGTAAATCAGTTACTTTTTTTTTTTGCTGTTATCAGTAGATAAGTTATATATGCGGATAATTAAGGTATATATATATTTTAAAAATGTAGAACAGTATTAAGCTTGTGTTAATTTTGAAATAGAAGCAATAAGAAAATGTTATGATACACCAATAAGTTTTTTTTTTTCACCATGGATAACAATCACAGACGCAAAAGCTTAGACTCTAGCCATTATAATCCGGAAGGAGCTTTTAAAAAGAAAAAGTTCTCAAGATGGATGAAAAGGTTAATTCAACCAAACCACAGTGATCATACAAGGCAGTATATAAAGCCACGGCCAGCAAATATAGCATCTGGTGGCACTAAAGGTGATGGTTTTAAGCAGGTTGATACTAATATACTACACGAAAATGAGCCTGAGTGGATTGAAGATAATGCATCAGATAACTTTTCTGTTAGAGGAATGTATTCAGTTAAAGCTGCTAATCTAGGGAAAAAACAAGGAATTTCATTGAGTGAATATCCCAAATTTGGAGATGAGAAGGATGACCAGAAGAATACTTTCAATAGAAGTGACGTTTCTGATAAGGATATAACCTTTGAAAAATTAGATACAGAATCTAAAGTATCAGCAGCAACTATATCTACAAGAAACCATCCAATTTCTAAAATTGACGAGAACCATGAATTCCAGGTTGGAGAATCATCAAGATTTTCAGATAAAAATTCTGTCACTTCCGATGGTGCTGTCTCGATAACTGGACAAGAAACTATTAATTCCAGTTTAGTAGGTATACCTCCTCAAAGTATTTTAGATAACAGAAGATTTAACAATACGGGTACAACACATAGATTACCTATTACTACTGCATCTGTGGCATCTCAAAGTGTCAAAAACTATAAACTATTCCCTAAAACAAATGCTAATCATCAATCTGAACAATATTCCAGCGATAATCACACTATAGTCTCTCTTTTCAGCGGTGTTGGCACTACAACTAGTCATTTTAACTATTTTTACGATAGAAACAATGACTTGAGATCTGAAACAAATAGTGAGAACAATTCCTTAATGAATGACAGATTTTCTTTATAAGTATGTGCGGACATAATACTATATATTAACTTCTAAGGGACTATTAGAAGAAAAAATAAATAATGAAGTGTAAATGAAAGATTTAAAAGCAAATTGTTGTTAAGGTTTTGAAAAATTAGTCAGCAATTTAAACAAATTGTTGACATACAAAGACTTTGATCAAACAAGTTCTGTATTTAAAGTGTTTAGATTTGGGTGATTTACCGTATACGAATCACGAACAATTCAACTTGTGAATTGCTTAAAAAAAAAGAAAAGAAACACAACCATCAACTGATGTAATTAAACTTGAACCATAATTGGACCCTTGATATGTATTGTTCATAGATATTTCAATAAAGTACCTAAAGCTGGAGTGATTTAAGAGAACCCCTTGATTTGTTCAAAATTTTGTATGCAATCAGAGCGACGGTTAAAAACACTGGTAAGCTCTCTCTCTCCATATATACATAATATACAGCAAAGATGTCTGAAGTCCAAATGAACGACACATACCAACAATCAATTGACAGGTATTCTCAAGGTGTACGTTAGGGGGGAAAAACGCTACTGCAAAAAAAAAATCAAAGTTAGATTAACCACAAGAGACAGGACTCAATAGGAAGCTAAAGGCCAAGCACGGACTATACCTCCCAGATGTTTCCAAAACATACGATGAGACTATCTTCTAGAAGATTCCATTCCTCAGGAGACATAACAAGATTTAAGAGTCATGCTCAATAAAGCAAGCTTTATTCTGAAAATGTAATTATTAAAGCAGTTTTCATTGTCATTCATATTTTGTAATTAACATGGAGGGGCACGTGTCTCTTATTGCAATTAAAACGTTAGAGTGGAATATTGCCCATTTCATTCCGCTGCTTGCTGTTTTTTTTTTTGGCCAGGGTGGAGTTAGGCCTAATCTAAGGTGTGGGCGGAGTAAAAAAAACATTAGGCTAGTACATTTTAAATTACGGCTTAATGAATAATTAACCTTTTCTTTTTAATATATATAAACAAGCGATGAATTTCTTGACTGAATAATTTTAAGTAAAGAAAAACTCCGTAAAAACCATAAATAATATATTTTTTTTAAAAATAAAAACAATGCCTTCTCCAGCAGAACAATTCAAGCAATCAATTGAGGTTTCAAGACCACATAAAAACAATTTAGGTCAGATTGAAGTCGATTACAACAAACCTATTGACAAAGATGCTCCTTCTGTGATACAATCCATACCTTTAGAACATGAATACAGCGAAGCTGCGTTGTCTTTGAGTCTGGACGCTTTAAAGCAAACAGAAGCTTTGGGAAACAAATATATTTTTTGGCATCCATTTTCCGGGATTATCGCTGCAGTAGTGGCATCAATATATTTCAGCAAAAATCAACTTGATTTATTGCCAAAAGTCAAGGAAGAAAGTGTTTGGAGTTATCTTTGGAAGAATGGTATGAAAAATAAAGAAACCTTGGGTGGTGGATTTATGTGGGTGTTCCTTGTTGGAACAGTTTTGTTTAAGTTCTTGGCCATTTTGAATGAAGATTATTTCAGAGAAAACATTAGAAAGATTAATGAAGAAAACGGTGTAGAAATCTTTGGGTTCGATGTTTCCAAGTACATTCTTAACAGTAAATACTTGAGCGACAAGATGATTTTGAAAAACAATGTGAATATAATTGTTTATAGAAACACCCCAATTGCTTCTGTTGTATTGAAAACTCCTACTTTAGATGTTGAAAACGAAAATGATGATGTTATTATTGTTGAAAACAAGGCTTTCATTACAGCCTTATCATGCAGAAGAGTTTATTTAAAATCTGGGATTTTAGAAGACTTGATAAATTGGGCTAAAAAAAGATGTTTAGACTTGAATGATTCAATCTATAATGAAACAAACAAGGTCAAGGGTCAATCTGTTTACGCTAATGAACTAATTGATACCTTAGTATTCAAAACATATTCCTTTGAATTTGGTTTAGAAAAGCTAATGAAAGAAAGCGGATTTAAACTACAAAAATTGCAAAAATTAGATACTAGCAAAAAGAAGTTGAATGTCTTATTGAATGCCATAGGTGTTAGAGAAAAGATCTGGGAAATAACTGTTCCTACCAAGGAATAGCTGCCTGAATATATAGATATACGCTAATTTTTGTTAAATTTTGTATGAATCTGGTTTTGAGAGCCAGCAATGCTGTTGTTGTCTGCCTCCGTAGGCTGCTCCTGTTTACAGTGTGTTTGAAGCCTTAACTCGTATATTTGTCCTTCTAGATTTGGTCTCAGTGTATCAACAGCCCTAACTCCGATATCCTTCTTCTAGATCTTAATGTCTGTGTACCAACAGCCCTAACTCCGATATCCTCCTTCTAGATCTTAATGTCAGTGTATCAACAGCCCTAACTCCGATACCCTTCTTCTAGATCTTAATGTCTGTGTGTCAACAGCGCTAAATCCGATATCCTCCTTCTAGATCTTTATGTCTGTGTGTCAACAGCGCTAACTCCGATATCCTCCTTCTAGATTTGGCGTCAGCATTTTTTTCGTGCGTTTCTCCAGCACCATTTTTGGCTTTGTTTTTTTGTATGGGTTTTTTTTGGTGCTACAAGATCAAAAAAAAAATGCCAGATTTTGGCTAGGTGAAAAATTTTCTAGATGTATAAACTTTTTTTCAAAAAAAACAAACTGTATGATTTTGTTTATTTTCACTATATTTAATTTTCTAATAACTTATGATATATGATCTTGATGAAGAAAATACCATATACAAATTAATCGCAGCATACTTAATTATATAGAAAAATAGCTTTTTTGTTTTAGCTATTTGTTGATTCCAAGAAAAAAAAAAAAACTCCTCCTCTTCATCTCAGAGAGATTTTATAAACCCATTGCAAATATAACAAATGCTGTCAAGAAAATCAAGCGCCAGTGTAAGTCTTGATGGTGGTTTACCAATAAGCAACAACGAATCTAGAAAATCTAGTGTGATTTTAAATAACCCGAAGATTAGAAAGGGCTCTACTAGTCAGTATCCTTCCAGCGGTAGTAGATTGGTGTCTGAAAACAATGGCTATGATACAAATAGATCATTTTCTTTGAATAATGATGAGCCTAACAACAATAATAAGAAATCTTTTAGCAACTTCAATGTATTTCAAAGAAACGCTTCTAGTAGAAACGATAACTACATAGAAAAAGAAATTGATAAGTTCAATATGAGGTACGGTTCTAGTAGCAACAGCAGAAAACCTAGTGTTATGAAAAAGCTAAGAAACTTTTCCTCTGAAGTTGTTGATGAAATCAACGAAAAAAAAATTATAAATAGAAGATTAACTGTTGGAAATTTGTTCTGGGGTTTAGTAATATTTGCTGTTTTATTCTGGTTGCTGATCATTAGACCTATTTCCTACCTATTTGCTGGTGGATCCATAGCCAATCTTCAAAATATTAAGTACATGAACGAATTTACTGCTGATGACTTGTTCATGACCTCTCAACAATCACAAGTCTCTAAATTTGAAAACGAAAAGTTTTCTTTGAGACTACCATACTTAGATACTCTTCACAATAACTTCTACATCACAGGATCTCCAATTATCAAAAATACTAAATATGTTAGATTATTGGAAAAAGGAAATATCGGTAAACATTCTGTTTTACTATCCAAGAATACTCTACCTTCAGATTTTGAAATTCAAATGTCGATTTCCTTAGAACCAGGTACTTTCAAACTAAAAAAACAAGTTGCTAACAAAAGACCTGGTGATGGTTTCTCTATATTCTTTACTCAAGAAAATGACGATTTTGTCACTAAATACCCTACATCCCACGAACAGAGAAACAGAATTTTGGAACAAACAGGTGTTGACACCAGAAATGTTGATTTGATGGGTATTCCTAAAAACTTAAAATCTGACAACATTGTATTAGATTTCTTTGAAAACGGTGAAGTTGTTAATACCAAAGACAATAGATGGAATGGTTTAAAGACTCCGCATTTGTCTTGTTTATCTGTTTCTGCTGATGGTAACGAATACAACTACTTGGATGACGGGTTGTCCATTGCACATGATATGGTATCCCTGGATGATTCCATCTTTACCACAAGAGGTAACATTGAATACCAACCAACTAAATTTAAATTGAGAATCATAAGAATTTCTTCCTTGATCTTCAAGATTGATATTGATTACTCAGGAACCGGTAAGGATTGGCAACAATTGATGAACTTTGAAAATCTAAACAGCAGAAGTAAATTGTTTGAATCTTTTGTCAGAGGTGGTAGTAACCTAAGATTTGGTATTTCTGCATTGAATGGTGAACAAACAGCTAACTTCCAAATCAACGATTTAAGAGTTTACAACTACTTATGGGAGAACCCAATGGACTTGGTCGGCAATGATGGTTTGAAGTTGGAGTACTTGTTGGACTTGTATAGAAGAGAAATAACCACCTCTGGTAAAGATGGATGGTTTGACTTAAACAGTTTATACAGAAAACAAGGTTTACTACCAAAGGATTTCAACCAAAAGAAAATGAAACAAGACCTAAGACAAAAGGCCATATCCAATTCCAAGAGTGACAAAAAGACTGTTTTAAGCAACGGAAGAGTTACTCAAAACAAAATCGACTTAAACGCTAATAATAATATAGATAACAAAAATAAAAGTGGTAAGATCTTCTCCTTCAAAGCATTGGTAGTGAAGACAATAAAGGTATTATTCTGGTTCACCGTATTAGCTGTGATTGTGTATTTTGTAACATTATTCCAAAGAGTTCAAAAGAAGAAAATGAGAAAGTCTAGAGTCTCCAGTAAAAGTGCTGAATTATTGTAAATATTTCTCACAAATAATAGAACGATACGTCTACGGTATCTATAATCTACTAAAAAAAAAAAAATAACAATTCTAACCAAGTTGCAATAAATTTAAATATACTTCGTTCACAGCATAGATCATATTCTATCATTGAAGATTCATATACTACGTTTAAAGATTAAACTTAATTTATAAATATCAACCAATTTGTAGTTGAGCTGAGATCGTATTTATTGGCACGTGATGATCTGTATTCACCGACAAATTATAAGTCTTAGAGTTATAAAAGCTCTCATAAACGAAAAAAAAAAAAACATGAAAAGTTTGACAAATTTCAATATTTAAGTACTTAAGAATATATACATTTTATTTTTTTAAAAGCTAAATAGTAGATTGAAATTATCACTTAAAACCAAAGATATTATATAATAATGGCAGGAACAGATTCTAAAAGAACACCTAAAGTATACTTGATCAGACACTCTGAAACTGAATGGTCAAAGTCAGGACAATTCACCAGTTCAACAGATTTGGAATTAACTCCAAATGGTGTAGAAAGAATCACTTTATTGGGTGAAAAGCTTCACACAATCATTGATTTCAACAAAATCAAGTATATTTTCTCCTCTCCAAGAAAGAGAGCTAAGGACACAAAGGATTTAATTTTCAACAAAAAAGATCTTGAACACTGTAATTTCATCATTGATGACGATTTGAAGGAATGGGAATATGGTCAGTATGAAGGTTTGTTAACCAAGCAAATTTTGGCCATGAGAAAGGAACAAGGATTAGGTGAAACCTGGAATATTTGGAACCAAGGATGTAAGAATGAGTTCAATCCAAAGGCTGAGTCAACTGAAGAAATCGGGTTCAGACTATGGAAGTTCATCAAGAAAATCCAAAAAATCCAAGAATCTGGTATGGAAACCAATGAGGACTGTGACATTGTTATTTTTGCCCATGGTCATTGTTTGAGATACTTGGCTGCTTTGTGGTTCATGTCTGTTAATATCATGAGCAAGTACGACAAGGGTTTAATTGAAGGAGCATCTGACGTTGATGGTTGTGCCAGACTAGTCAAGCTTGTTGATAACACCATGGATATCTATGATTTCAAAAATAAATTCGTTCAAGAAAACTACATTGATGAGTCCTTCAGAATTAAGGAACAAGATGCTTTGCCATATTATATCCATTTAGTCGATAATCCTTGGTTTATGTTGGATGCCGGTGGTGTTACATGTTTATCATACTCTCACCACAGCATCAAAGAGCCTTCATTGAAATTGAACTTACTAGAATTGTAATAACGCCTATGTCTGTTTACTATATGCCTTGCTGTTAAAATTCGCCTCTATTTAGAAATACATTTTATGCACTTTTTACTATTAACATGTTTTTTGTTTGTTTTTTTGTTTTTTAATTCTTTTTTTTCTGAAATCAATTTATATATCTCCACCACCGTAACTTCCTACCATGAAACCGTTACCATTGGAATGTCTACTGAAGAAATCAAAATCAATAGAAATGGTTTGACAAATTATAGCTAAACGTTCTTCTGGAGTCAACACTCTACCGTAATCAACAACAGAAGGGTCCAACAAACCTTGAAAACTCAAATTAGGATCAAATCTCAAAACATAAGTCCCCACATCAGTCAAAAACTCCAACCCTAAACCAGCCCAGTTTCTATCAACACCACAATTGATCAAGCCGTTGTTGTCTCTGTTGTAGAACTCCCAGGAAAGAATAGGTGCGTCACATTCTGAAAATTTGTCTAGATACCCCTCATCGCTTGCATCTTTTGCAAACAAGTCATACTTACGTCTCCACAAATGCCATACCTGTTTACTTTCTGCCACAATTTCACTTTCTTCATGATCATTGACTACGCACTGGACCTTTGAATTAACAATTTTAAACCCTCTTTCTATGGAAAGACTTGGGTCGTGTTCCATGTGGTTTGTAGGCCAAAATTGCATCTTGAAAGGTCTTCTAGTTCTCAACAGTTGTCTTTGAACTGTTGACCATATTCCACGTTCTTCTTCCTTAAAAACACCTAGTTCATACCCATTTGCATTGAATACTCTGTATATGTTACGTTGCTCGAACCCTAAAATTAAGTTCATATACTCGATTTCTCTTTTGAAAACCAAAGTTGGTTCGTTCAGCAACGGATGCACCGAAAAAATGCTATCAGAAGCTTGTGATCTTCCATTTTTTGGTGGTATTATCTCAGGATTTGGTATGTATGTTGTTTCAGAAGACTGATTAGGGTATACTCTACGACGATACCCAGATGATCTTGGTCTGAATGAGTGTTTTTGTCTTTTAAAAATAACAGAAGAATATGTGTTTTTTTGATTAAAGGATAGTTGTTTTGTGTACTTGAAAAAATGACTGAATCCTTGCATTGTTTATATTCGCTCTTTTTTGGTACTTTTTTATCTTAGTTTACTTCCATTAATCCTTTTAAAAACTTCATTAAACTCCTTTTTAATAAGGTATAAATATATTCGTGAAAGTGTGAAAAAAAGGAAGCCCGCATCCATACACACTTAATAGCATTATAATGCGAATAGAACTAATCCAATTTTTCTGTAAAAAAAGAGCGTCCTGGTTAATTCTTAAGTAAAACTGAGGGTATTGAAGATCATTTATATATAAAATGTAAATAATGTTTGCTTAAGTAGGAAAAAAAATGCACTATGGGTATTTAATAGGAATAATATTACATTAGACGACAACCTTTATCGTTTTATTTATTTTTTTAATTGGGAAAGAGCAAATATAGTACATTTCTTATGGTGAAAAGTACTATTAAGGGGTATATTTTTTATTCATTTTTTTTTTTTTTAAAGTGCAAAGTAGTATTTTGACCTGTATTTAGTTTTTTTCGGTAGCTATTAGACAAGTGTTTTGTGATTGAGGCCTAAACTGTAATATGGAACAAATTTTACAAGAAACAAAGAACTTTTGTTTGGAAAAAGTGTGTATGAATGATTTGTTTAAGTTAAAAGAAATTGTCTATTGAAGAATACTTCAATATTCAAAGCGTTTAATAGAAAACAATATCAACAATACCAGAAGTGACAGTGAGAGTACAACCATCAGAACCGGAACCACCGGAGTAAACATCGTTAATGTAAGAACATTCACCATTGGTGACAGCACCATCTCTTGGAACAAACTTGACATTGTAGTTAGTACCAGCTTCATTGTTTGGGTTTGGAATCAAAGATAAGTAAGTAACACCGTTCAAAGAACCAGAACCAATAACTAATGGAGCCCAGTTACCGACAGTAGTACCGGAGGTGGACCAGATACAACCATCTTCAACGGAAACACCAGCATTGTTGACATAGTATTGGGCAGAGGTTGGCTTACCTTCCCATTGGTAGTAGGAATCTTCCTTAACAACGGCAACAGCAGCAGAGCCTTGACCGGATAACAAAGTTGGAACAACCATGTTTTCGGAACCTGGGTAATCAGTTCTACATAAAGCAATATCTTCGTCAATTTCAGACTTGAAGTAAGCAGTATTTTCACCATCTTCACATAAGTTGTCGAAATCAGAGTTAGTCTTGTATAAGTAACCATCAGAACCACAGTACAAACCACCAACAGATCTACCATCAGATGGTTGAGTGGATGGCCATTGAGTCTTGGATTGACCAGCTTGACAAGCATAGGAACAGTAGTAACCGGATTGACAGGTGGTGGAGGTATCACCGTCCATGGACATGATAGAGGCATAACCACCTAAACCAATCCAATCAACAGCAACAACACCGGCTTGTTCAGCTAAGGTATCAAAGTCAGTACATTTGACGGTACCATCAGTGAAACTGGTTGAAGAACCAGAAGAAGTGGTGGAGTCATCAGAAGATGAAGAGGAAGAAGCTTCAGTAGTAGTGGCAGCAACATTAGATTCAGCAACAGGGGTTGGGGTGGATTCAGCAGCAGCAGAAGTGGAGGTGGCTTGAGCAACGTTGTCCATGTTGACAACGGCATTGGAATCAACAGTAGGAGTATCTTCAATGAAGGAAGTAGCAACAACTTCACCAGCCTTGTTGTAATATTCAATTACAGTTCCTACAACGTCTCTGGCGTTTTTGTGATCATGGTGGTGTTTGGCTGGTTGGATAGTGGTGAATTCTCTGTTGTTAACAGCAGAAATGGTAGCAGCGAAAGTAGCAATAATTGGTAAGTACAACATTTTTTTTTTTAATTTTTTTTTTTTGTTTCAATTAATAGGAAGAAAAAATCGATCTATCTTAATAATTTATAGGTTATTATTGAAATATTACTAAAATAATATTTTATATTTAAGGAATGACTATGGTGAGATATTTCTTTGTTAAATTACTGTTGAATTTGTAAAAAAGAAAGGTAATTAAAAAGAGTAGATAAAGTGATACACTAAGGTTTTTTTCTTTCAATTGACTGGTTTTTTGTTATTATTACTTTAACTATGAAATTTCACATTTAACTCCTGAATATGTTCACTTAACACCCTGTGTTTAAATATAAAAAAAAAAATGAAGAGAACGTAGTGATTTTGTCTACCTTTCCCACATTTTTGCTTTAAAAAAAATTAAAAAAAAGCCAGTCGTTATTAAGCGTCTTTGATCTAGCTAGAACAGGTTTGTTTTTGCCGTTTTCGTTAATTAATATGAAAAATGAAGTCGTTTTTTTTTAATAGCATACTATGATGTATTGGACTTTTTAGTCTTAAGCCGTATAAGCTTAGAAAACAACGCACAGATTTTTGGTCTAGAGTGTTTTTTTTTTTTAATTTAAGAGAAAAAAAAAATGCTGTCCAACCGTTCATTCAGATTTTTTTTCTTCATTGTGGAAAAACCTTTCATATGTCCCTTTTAGGAAAACAAATGAGTTATTCCTTTGGAAAGATCAAAAAATAAGCCGCAAAAAAAGATATTACAGTAAGGAGGATCATTTTTTTTAACTCCGAAAAAAGAAAAAAAAAAAAGAAACGCAGAAAAAAGAAAAGAAAAGTGAGTGTTGTGGTAAAAAGTGCTATTTCCGATTTTCAGAATATAATGCGTTGAAAATTGTTTTAAAAGTGTTTTATGTAAATGGTCACGTGTAGTAGCGCTACCAGTTTTTTTCAAACGCGAAAATTTTTTGTTTAATGCCAAAAGAGGTATTCAAGAAATGCTCACATACAGTATATTTCTTTTTTGCCAGTTTTTTTTTTCCCTTCTTTCATTACCACGTTTTTTTTTACACCAAAATAAGTAATCACTCTTAATACTTTTTTATTTATAGCTTAAAAACTTCGTACTTTAAAACCATAAAACACCATATAATCCATAAATGTCAGCTATATCATTAGTCAATGTACAATTATTAAACAATCCGGCTAAATTTACAGACGATTTCAAGCTAAAAATCACATTTGAATGTTCTGAACAATTAAAACATGATTTGGAATGGAAACTGACTTATGTGGGATCATCCAAGTCAGCTGACCACGATCAGGTATTGGATTCTATTTTAGTTGGTCCTATACCTGTAGGTGTTTCTAAGTTTGTAATGGAATGTCCTCCACCAAACCATGAAATTATCCCACAACAAGAAGTAGTCTCTGTTACTGTTATGTTGCTTAGTGGTTTATACAACGATAAAGAATTTGTAAGGGTAGGATACTATGTGAATAATGAATACGAAAAAGACGAATACAAGGAAGAACCACCAAAGAAGGTCATTATTGAAGAAGTATCTAGAAATATATTAGTCAACAAGCCAAGAGTCACCAAATTCAATATTCCTTGGGATAATGAAGAAGATAAAGACACCGATAAGAAGGAGTTTGAAAAACAAAACGAAGAAGCTGAGGAGGAGGAAGAAGACGATGATGAAGCTTATGGTGAACAAGACTCTGATGCCAGCGATGTAAGTGGTGAAGAATCCAACGAAGAAGAAGAGGAGGAGGAAGAGGAAGTCTTGGAAGAAGAAGAATTAGAAGATGAAGAAGACGCTGAACCAGAAACCAAACGTCAAAAAACTGAATGATTCCTTTTTCAAAGTGCTCTCATCCAAAACATACTTTATATAAGACAAAACTTTAAAATTAGGACCTAGTGATTAAAAATGCAAGTACATAAGCATTTTTCAAATTCGTAATTACGCGCCTTGTTTTCACTCACGTTTTTATGCTTATTTTTTTTTTTGACAACCTCATGGTGATCATTAGTATTAAAACCGACATTTGTTTATACTGATTTAGTGATCAATTTCAATTCTATTAGGTTCATTTTTTTTTATTTTTTTAAAAAAAAAAGTATTGAAATTATGGTGAATTTATTGAAGTTATACACAAAAATAGGTAAAATTGGTTACGAAATCCCAAAACAAGATCAGTTTTATGGATTTTGAAGCTATTCCAAAAATTTGAGAAAAAATAACATACATTTCTGTTGAGATTAATACCAAAATTAAGAAGAAAAGCATAAATCATCTACTACAATTGTGTTACAAACATTTAAGGATATTGAAACTAAAACCATTAATATTTAGAATTTGCCTTTTTTTTGTTTTTCATTTCATTTGAGAAATCATGGAGATAAATAAACAAACAAAAGATTCACACAATGCCAACAAGTTCAGCTCATATAAAATTCTGTCGAAACTAGGGCATGGTGCATACGGAACTGTGTACAAAGCTCAGCATATAACTACTAAGGAAGTTTTAGCAATCAAGGCTGTTCAAGTTGAAGAGGATGAGTTTATTGAAGACTACATGACAGAAATCAACTTGGTTCAGAATTTATCACACAAGAACATAGTAAAGTGTTATGGGTTTGAAAAACGGGTTAATCGGGAAGAATCAAGTAATAATGCATTTAGAAGACGAATTAAATCACAAAGATGCGAACTCATGATATTTTTGGAATACTGCTCAAATGGTTCATTGAAGGATATGATGTGTGATGAAACAATATTCCCTGGCAAGTTTATTCCGGAAAACCTTGCAAAAGGTTACATCAAGCAAACCCTTGAGGGGTTGAAGTACTTACACGACCAGGGTGTTATTCATAGAGATATAAAATGTGCAAATTTACTTGTATCATCAAACGAAAATATAATAAAACTAGCGGACTTTGGTATCTCCACACAAATTACCAATACTTTAAAATCAGGTGTAAGAAAAGGAAACGAAGGGGTTGCTATGACATGTATAGGTTCGCCTAACTGGATGGCTCCTGAAATATTGCTGGGACAGGGTGCTACTTCCAAATCGGATATTTGGTCTTTAGGATCTACTCTTGTTGAAATGCTTACAGGAAAACCTCCCTTTTATAATCTAAATAATAGAGAAGCAGTTTGTTATGCCATTGTTCATGACTATTTCATATTCACCAAAAAAGACAGAGAAAGGCTTAGTTCAAGCTCATTACTTTTTGTTGATTACTTATTCAATAAAAACATATTTGAAAGACCTAGTGCCAAAGATCTTCTTGACAAGAAATTTATAGATGCTACCAAGAACAGTAATTGGCTTTTTGAAGAAGAAGATGATGTACAATTGAAAAATGATAAATTAAAAAAGTTTAAAGAATCTGACAATGAAAACCAGTTGATTATGTTTGATGACGATTTTATAGCTGTTGAAAACTCCTTTCATAGCAACCAAAAAGACAAATATGAAACTGGCTCGAGTATGGCATTACAAGACTCACCATTTAAGCCAAAATCTAAAACCCCAAAGGAATTCAATTCACATAGCTTAAAGGAAGCCTTTGTATCTCTGGCAAGAACCGATTTTATTATAGAAAAAATGGAAAGAGAAAAACTCAACAGTTTTGAGTTCTTAAAAATCATTGAAGAATTAAATGTTGATGATTTAACAAGGTTGATTTTAAACAAGTTGATTTTATACAAGAAAGGAAAGATTTTGGACCATAATTTGATGACTTTTTTTAAAATAGTATTTGGAAAAATTGACAAGTTAGGATTGGAAATGATATCAAAAATCAATGCTCTTTTGCACAATTTCTTAAAGTTGAATGGATCGGATTGCTTGGTTTTATATTGGAGTCAAATTTTGAATGAAGCTACATCAGAAAACTTGAAGGCTATAAAGATGTGGATATACTTATGTTTATTAAACAATGGATTGGACAAACTGGTTTTTTCACCATTGATTATAAACTTTTTACAAAAAGTAGCAGCTGCGTTTGAGGAATTTGATATGATTGTATGGAAATTGATTTTGAAGATGTCTTTTTACGTCATAAATAAGTTTGGCGATTACTATATTAGTATTTTCAACCCTTTGATTGATTACTTAGTAAAGATAGAAAGCTTTGATAGCGATAAGGACATTGAAATGTTCAAGTTATTCTTTTTGAAGATCACTGAAATCAATGCACATATGACTACTTCTCAAATAAAGAAGTTGGTCTCAAAAAAGATTACTCAAAACAAAAAAAATTGGAATTACTTTTTGGTAAAGGTATTAAACAATATTTTGAGAAATTCTAATGAGAAGAAGTCAACTTTTGATTTGGACAATGATTTAAAGGTTAAGTCTATAGAGAACAAGAGTATTTTCATTTTGAATAAGTTTTATAGCAAATGGATGTTTGAAGAGGTATGTGATCAGCTTTTACAACTAAAATTTGATGATATCCTGGACTTCAAGTTTTGTAGGTACGTATTTGAGCTGATTTACAATATGTTCGTTTTCCAGCCATCGACCAAATTAATGTTTATAGACAAGAGCTTTTTGTTGGTTACTTGTGAGAAGTTGTCTTCTTTAAAGTTGGATCCAAAAGTATTTGACAGCAATATCATTAAATACCACCGATATGACTTGAAGTTGATTATTAAATTAATAGCTGATTTATCAATAGAGTTTGATAATAAAAGCTTGGATTTGAATTTATGGGTGTATGAGTATTACGCATATGTTTCTATTTTGTACCTTCAAACCCACATCACTTATTCAACTTACGCCATAGACACTCTATCTAACTGTTGTCATGTTTTATTAAGAGCCAAAATTATGACCTTTCCTAATGTAAAAACAATGCAGTTATCTATTGATGGGAAAAATATTTTAAACATAGATTTAAGATTGTTTTTAAATGGGTTTATTGAAATGAACTTGATCAAAAATTTTGGAACTGAAGACAAAAAATCCGAAGAGTATAAATCAAATGCATTTGATTTGGTATTCAAATCAATCCACAAGTTACTTTCTTCCATGACTGTGTCCACAGATGCAAAGATTGAGGATAACGAAGATGTTACTGGATATGATGCGGACTTACTGTTCACACAGGAGTACTCGCCATTGTCTTTATTCATAGTGGATCATGCAAATTTCTTTGAAATAGTTCAAACAATTTTAGACAAGTACCAAGGATCTTTGATTTTGCAAATAGACTTTTTGAAGTTTTTGAAGCTTGTTTTCAAGCAATATGTTGGTTTTAAGATCAATTACTACATGAATAAAGAAAACGCCAACCAGAAAGACTCATCTAATAAAAAAACTCACAGTTATAATAATTTGAAACAAGATTCTACCAAGGGAGACATGTTCCCCAAAAGAACACAAAACTTTAAGTTGGTTAGGGACTACTTGCTTTCTCTTTGGGAGCAATCGCCAAAAAACACAAACGTGGAGAACTTATCTGTAATCTCCTCAGTACATTCCTCACCAAAAAAGTTGTTGAACATGAACAATCAAGAAAAGGGGTTTATATTTTCCCAAAATGTCAATGAAAATATGAAAACTCAAGGAAGAGTGGGTCACAATTCTATAATTATAAAGACACTTTTAAGAGATATAGATCTGATATATAAGCAAAGCATAACTTTAGCTTGAGATTCTCTTTCATATAGTTTCATAGATTTAAATATTTGGAAAATATTTGTTTACAGATGCATTTCCCGATTAGGATAGTTTTAAAAAATCTTGTAGAGTATCTTTATTTTCAATTATATTTTTTTTTTCACACGTTATAATCAATGTATTTTTTTATTTTAAACAAGTCTTTCTATATTATAATTATTAACGATCATCAATGTGATCTTTTCTTTGAAGATCTGCTTGAATTGAATGATATTGTTTATAGTAACCAAAAAAAAAATAAAATAAAAAACAAAAATAAAATTTTTCTTTTACCAAAATGCAATCTAATGACAATACTAAACAGAAGCAATTGAATCGTTTGAATAAAATGCTTGATTTAGCAGACAAAACAGGATCCACTAGTGACATGGCAAATGTGAATGATGATACACAATACTTCAACGAAACAACAGCAAATACGATAATACACACTCCTATCAACAACCAAAGAGTTTTATCTGATATAAACGAAAAGAGCATACAAGAAGATGAACCAGCATCTTTTTATTCTAACTCATTGGGAAAGAAAATGATCAATGTTACTAAAGAAAACCATATCAAACCACCAATGAGAAGTAAGAATAGACCAATATCAACAGATGCTTCGTCTTTAGGATCAGAGCTAAGTCAGATGCTTGCTAATGAAGGAAGTGTTCCTTCATCACCTTCAAAAAACAGAAGGCTTCCATTGTCTCCAAGAAAATTTGATTTACAACACGAAATAAAAAGGCAAAGTTTGGAGGATGTTCAAGATAAGCTTTCTGAGCAATTGGAAGAATTAAAGTCTATAGCATCTGGAAACGAGCCTACTGAAAAAGAGAATTTTTTGATTTTTGAAAAGCCTCAAGTAGATTATCAAGGGTCTACGTTTGAAAGCACAGAATCTCTGGATAAATTCTATAGCGCAGCTAACTCTATTGAAGACAACATAAACTCCGACGAGTTTGCAGGTAAATTTGCACAAAACATAAGCATAACCAAGCCTTTGAATACTGTGGTTAAAAAAATTAGTGTGCCTGTATCCACTCGAGCAGATAGCATGAATGAAAATAGCTTACTGGACTCGTATAAAGATGAGGATGTAACCGAAACAAATAACATAGACGATGATGACGATGAATACGAGGACATAGAGTCTGATCACCAGACCGATGATTCTGCCAAGAGCTTGAAGAAATCTATAAGAAGACAACTGAATACTAAAACCCCAACAAACAACTTCAACTTAAGCACTATGGAGAGTCTGCTGGGCAATGTTGCACAAGTTAATGACTTTGATAATCTGGGCATGAGAGATGAAGAAAAAAAATATTTGCAACTATTAGTCAATAATTTAAGTAAGCTTACAGCTGATATGATACTCGATCCTAGCAAATATGAAGAAGGTTTAAGAAGATTGAAGAAAGCCGCTTTAGCATTAGAAGGTTTTTAAACGATGAAATATAACTATAAAACAGCGGTTCTGATAAATAAAGAGTATGTTTTCATCATCTTTTTTTTTTTTTTTTTTTTTGCAAGTTTATTTTGATATTAACTTAAGAATATACAGTTATTGACTAATTTGGTCATTTTAAAAACTATTTACATGTCCCAGTATGACTTGTTTTAAAGTTTGAATATATGGTGAAATTTGGTTGATTTTAAATTTTTCATACTATTTTTTTTCGTTTTTAAAACCGCAGCCATGAAAAAAAAAAATAAACTTAAAAATCTTGTTCTATAGAATTTGTTCAAAGAAAACATATATACAGTAGTCCTCTAACCAAAGAGTAATAATAAAATGAATGAGGATTCGCATATATATAAGGCTTGTAAAAGATGCTATGATATCACTACAAGATATTTAAATCTAGAAGACAAAACGGAAATCATTAAAGACACAAAGCTTAAGTTACAGACATGTTTAGACTTATTTACAGAAACGATATTAGAAAGATGGACACCGTTTGTGGATGATGATGACTTCCAAAAACATTACCTATCTATATCATATAATGGAGGAAAAGACTGTCAAGTCTTAATGATCGTTTATTTGGCCAGTATTTTTAAAAAATACGAGCATCAGATCCAATATAAAGATGTGAAGATCCCAGCAGTATATTTAAAGACATATGACAATTTTCCTGAACTTATAGGATTCATTAAAGAAAGCAAGAAGCTTTATGAACTGGATCTGTATGTGACAAATATTAATGAAATGGTAGATACTTTGAATGAATATTTAGACAGTAGACACTCAAGACATAATGAGAACATAGGGATACTTTTAGGAACCAGGCAAACAGACGCTGTGAACTACAAGATGGAGGCCATTCAACCAACGGACAAGAACTATCCGAAGTTTATAAGAATTCAACCTATTCTTAGCTGGTCATTAAAGAACGTGTGGTCATTCCTGCTGTTCAGCAAAGAACCGCATTGTTCATTGTACGATGTTGGATATACATCATTGGGTAAACCATCAGAAACAGTGGCGAATCCATGGTTGTTCAACGAGTCAACAAATCCAAACATAAATAATAGAAACCTTTTTGAGAACGAGCGTGATGGTGTGAAAGATCTGACGGATTGCGTGTACTTACCAGGTTGGTTCTTGATAGATGATATGAAAGAACGAGATGGAAGAAATTGTATTGTGAAAAGAAAAAAAAGTGAGCAAGAATGAGTGATGTTCTTTTTTCAATGATTATGATTACCAAAAATAAAAATTATATATGATTGTTATTAACAACTGGGTTTTCCTGAATATATTTACATGGGCATTAGTTGTATTTTCTTTTTCTTTTTCTTCTTTTTTATTTAATATAGAAAAACATCTGATTATTTTGTCTAATTGATCAATCTTCCTTTCATAAAAATCTATTCTCTGCCAGGCTTGACATTGATACCTTTAGGACTTTTACCTGTTACTCTGGTGTACATGCTGGCTATTTTATCGTTAAATTGAGTAGCACTATTGCTAGCATCTGCTGTTTTTCTATGGTAGAAATTATGATTTTTAGGCAATCCAACACCGCTATTTTCTATTTGGGAATCTCTCATTCCATATTTCCCATCGGCACAATGGATCAAATCATTCATCAAAGAAGTACATTTGTTCGCCTTGGTTTGGTTGTTACCACCTTGAACCAATTTACTCTTGTTTATGTTACCTCCTGCAGCATTCACAGATTCATCATACAAACGGTTTCCGGTTTTGTATGCAGTATCTATAGATTCAGATTTGCTGTTAGGTAGTTCAAATGCAGACCAACATTGTAGTAAAGAAACCAAAATGGTATTACACTCTGCCATGTAGGTGTTGCTATTCAAGGATTTTAATCTCACATTTCTTAAAGTTGGTAGATTTGCCACCAGAGAAGATGACTCCACTAAGGCTCTGGTTTTGTTTATTTGTTTTATGTTTTTGTTAGTTCCACCCATTTTATATGTATTCACTAAGTACTGGTTTTGGAATCCTATCTCTGTAATTGTAATAAAAATATACTAGAGTAGAGTTTTCAATAATGGTGAAAAATTTTTTATACTTTAATTTTTTTTTTGGGATTTCCAAAAAGGTAAGAAAAAAGAAAAAAACATGAGTAAAGTTGGAATCGGACTTAAACGCAATTATATATATTTAATACTCGTATATTTCAGGTACCTTTAACCCTTTACCTCTGTTAACGTATTCTTTCAACATCTTGACGATCGTTTCGTTCTTCCAATGTTCAGGCACATCGACACCACCACCAGTACCTACAGCTTCTTGTCCGTTTGGAGTGTTGGTGATTTTACTTACATCCAAGCCTTCATCAGTGATCCATCTATAAACATTCCAATCCAATTCGTCCAATAGCAAATCGTACTTCTCAAGGTCTTTTTTGTTAAGTTTATTCAAATACTCAGCAGCAAACCCAGAAAGAATTATATCCATTTCCAATATCCCTCTTTTTCTGGACTTGTATATTAATCTTTTAATTTTTTGTTCATGGGTCTCATTGGCTCTTCTGATAGGCAAAATATTGTCTAAAGGAGGAGGTCTTTGGGCATTTAGGCATATGAATGATGTGGAGAAGTTCTTATGAACAGTTCTGAATCTGTTGAATTGAGTGAATTTGTTAAGCATTTCCAGATTGTGTGTTTATTCTTTGGGTAGGATGCCTATATTAAGAATTATCGGTGTCAATTAGGTAACTATATCAAAGGAATTCCGAATTTGAAAAATTAAGTCCTAGGAGTGTAATGAGCAGGGGGTAATTTCATAGTTTGACCTTCTTTTTTTTTTTCCTTTTGGCTTTGAAACCCGAACAAAAAAAAAACGTGAATCTTACTCCGTAAAATTGAATAACGAGCTTAAAAAGGGTCAAATAAAGTCCTCTCGGATTTTACAAAATATCACGTGATACATTTTTCAACATCTCTTTCAAAGTCTCATCTGGATAGCTGAATATTGTAAATGTCTTCAATATATCTTTTCAATCCTACATTGCATGATTTCTTCATAGCCCTTTTTTTTTCGTTCTTTTCAAAGCAGTTTATGTTTTGTAGGAGGGGGTTTTATTTTTTCTTTATTTCAACAACTGACTCAGCCGAGCTTAATCGCTTAAAAATACCGAAATATACCATCGGAAAAAAGCTCCGAGAGCACATTTTGATAGCAAGGTGTTTTTGGCGGTATCTTAAAAAAAAAAAAAAAGCCCTTTACCGAAATACAGTGATTCATGATTAAAAAGATGGTTGTATATAAACAGATACAATCTGTTCTCTATCTACAAGAATATAATTATGTTTTTAAAATGATTAGAAGTAAAAAAAATTTAAATAAAAACCATAAAAAATATAATATTATAATATACACATATAAAAAAAATGTCTAAAGGAAAAGTTTGTTTGGCTTACTCAGGTGGTTTAGATACCTCCATCATCTTAGCTTGGTTATTAGATCAAGGATACGAAGTTGTTGCTTTCATGGCCAATGTTGGTCAAGAAGAAGACTTCGAAGCTGCTGAAAAGAAGGCTTTAGCCATTGGTGCCACCAAGTACGTTCTTGTCGATGTTCAAGAAGAATTTGTTTCTAAGATTCTATTACCAGCTGTTCAAGTCAATGCCGTTTACGAAGATGTTTACTTATTAGGAACTGCCTTGGCTAGACCAGTCATCACCAAAGCTCAAATGTCTGTTGCTTTAGAAAACAACTGTCAATTTGTTTCTCACGGTTGTACCGGTAAGGGTAACGATCAAATCAGATTTGAACAAGGTTTCTATGCCATTGACCCAGAAATCCAAATTATTGCTCCTTGGAGATTACCAGAATTCTGTGAAAAGTTCAAGGGTAGAAAGGATTTGATTGACTATGCTGCTTTGAAGGGAATTCCAGTTGCTCAAACTGGTGCCAAGCCATGGTCCACTGATGAAAACATGGCTCATATTTCTTATGAAGCTGGTATTTTGGAAGAACCAAACACTACCCCACCAAAGGATATGTGGAAATTGATCAATGACATTGACAACACTCCAAATACTCCGCAATTCATCAATATTTCCTTTGAAAAGGGTCTACCAACCAAGATTGACTTATTAGATGGTGCTGAAGGTAAAATCACTGAAACTGTTACCGGTGATTTGAACATCTTCTTGACCGCTTCCAAGTTAGGTAGATTACATGGTATTGGTAGAATCGATATTGTTGAAAACAGATACATCAACTTAAAGTCCAGAGGATGTTACGAGCAGGCTCCATTAACAATCTTGAGACAAGCACATGTTGATCTAGAAGGTTTGACCATGGACAAGGAAGTCAGACAAATAAGAGACCAATTTGTCACCCCAGCATACTCCAGATTACTATACAACGGTGCTTATTTCTCTCCAGAATGTGAATATATCAGAGGTATGATCAAGCCATCTCAAGTAAGTGTCAACGGTACTGTTAGATTGGTTCTATACAAGGGTAAGTCTACTGTTATTGGAAGATTCTCTGATTCCGAAATCTTGTACAATGCCATTGAATCCTCCATGGATGAATTAACTGGTTTCTCTCCTGTTGATACTACTGGTTTCATTAACATTCAATCCATAAGAATTAAGAAGTACGGTTTAACTAAGAAAAACAGAGGTGAGGAAGTTGACTTATAAAAAAATGATGTATATATAAGAAATAAAATATAAAATTTCCTAATTAGGAAAAAGCGTTTAACTAATTAGTCCCGTTTAGATAAAAGTGAATTCATCTTTTTTTTTCCAGAAAGTTCTATTTTGGGGGTTTTTTGTGTTTTTTTTTTTTGATCAAATGCCAACGCACCGTTGTATTTTTATGCTTTTTACGCTATTGAATTCCATCAAAGAGTGAGGGCTTTTTTTTTTTTTTTGAGATCCATAATGTATGAGCAAGACAAAATGAGGGGGTGCTATTATTACGACTAATCACAGCATAATGATCTCCGAATGATTCACCTCTTAAACCCGTTTTTTACTCGTTTCATTCCTCTTCTTAAATACGCTCATACTAGAAATATTATCTAATAGATTATACGTTTCATTATATAAGCTAAGAACGGGGGAGAGAAAAATTTTTTTTTTTTACGCTAAAACGTCCAATCTCAACATTCCCTTTTTTTTCTTATTCACAGTTGTCCCCTTTAAAATTAGCGGTTAGAGATTTGGTTCTATTTTGGTCGTAGATTAAATATTGTTAGTATATAAGAATTCAACCAACAACTAGAAGTAGATTTATCATTTAGTTATATACAATATAAGGAAACCCTACCTGGTTTTAATTTCTTACATTAAAGTTTTTTTTATTATTATTCTGATTGATATTACAAAAAAAAAAAACTATACAAATAAATAAACTAAATTTCACACCTTTAATACCATGAATCATAAACAACAACTAGACAATATTGATACAAAAATCAGTTCTACTATTATTCAAAGAACTGATAGCAACAATCTATCATTGAACCCAGAAGGTAATGAGATCTTTGCTATGAGCAATAAATTGAACAATTCCTTGGCAGTTCCTTTAACTCCTATTGGTTGTAACAAGATCAATCTTAACCAAAATACTTCAAATAACACTTCTTCAGGTAACTTATTTGGCAAGTACTTGATGAAGAAGAAAATGAACATGAATAAAGGGCATTACTTGTCGAGAGCCACCTCTACTTCTAACATCAACAACCATAAGCTAGAAGGCGTCACTCCTACGGACACTTCAAGTAATTTCTTAATGACTTCGGATTTGGTATTGGACAATGACAGAAGTTTTTCCCAATCTAACCTGGATTTCAATCCATCATCTAGCAATTACTACTATTACAACTCTAACAGTGCCTTGAGCAGAGGCAACATTGTTGATGACGATCTTGATTTGGATATGGATTTTACTAGCAAAGACAACGATTTATTGTATTACCCACAAGATATAGGCAACGTTGATGATACTTTGAAAAACATTTATAAAACCAATAAAGAAACTTCAAAAAAGGAAGATTATGACGAGATGAACTATACCATCAACCCAATGATCACACAAATTAACCCTAAACACTTTTCTTCTCCTGAATACAACATGGACGATATCAACGAATTGATTCAAGAAGCTGAAAACACCTTGCCTACAAATCTAAATACCTTATCGAGTACTCCAAGCACCTCATACACTGGAAACACTCAAAACAATGCAATTCCATCCAAATCCGTAAGTGATTATAACATTTTCATCAAAGGTGAAGATGGTATTGAACTACCTGCTCAAGAAGTACTAAAAAAGCTAAACTTTGATTTTTCAGACAATACCAAAAATTTGTCTGCCCAAAACGCTTTTAAGAAAAATATCATGGACAGTGTCAAATTACCTAGCAAAAACTTGAAGCAAAAAGATTCTAACACTTCCAAATTCTCAAGCAAGCCTTTGGAAGTAGCTACTGAATTATTAAAGAAGTCAAAATCAAAGGTTCAAGACTCATCCATTATATCTTCATTAAAGGCTGAACTTTTATTAAAAGATGAAAAGTCAAAGTCTAATATCGGATTAGAAGAATTCAAATGTGAACACTCAGCTTGTAAAAAATCATTCTCCAGACCTTATGACCTTGTTAGACACACAAAGACTATTCACAGCAAGCAAAAGAAATTGTACAGATGCTTGATTTGTATCAAGGAACTAGGTGAGGTTGAAGGCCACAAGAAAACCTTCAGTAGAGGTGATGCTTTGAGTAGACATATCAAATTGAAACATGAACTGAAAATCGGTGATGAAAGTTTGAGATTTGCTATGAAGTTTGCCAAAGACAATGTTGAGTACGTTGAAAATTAAACAAACAGAATAAAAACTGAAGTTGCTTCACAAACCTACGGAAATTATTGGTGAAAAGCCTGAAGTTAACTTTCTTTTATATATAAATATTTTAATATTAATAGATTCCCTATGTATAACTTGTTGTTTTCATTACTAAAATGAAAACCCAAAGTTCTTTTAAACTTATATCATCATGAAAAAAAAAGAAGTCAAAAATCTTATTTTATTTATTGTTTATTATCTCATTATATATAAAGCAAATCAAGTTCTACCTTCGTTTTTTACTTGTTCAGCTTTTTTAGCAGCCAATTCAGGATCTAAGTAGTATCTATCAACAAACTTTATGTTGTACTTGTTTTTATGTGGTATTTTCTGATATGAAAGTTTAACTATCATTGGCATTCCATTAGGGATATTAACACCTTTGATTTCCTCTGCATCTAGCCCCAGCAATTTCATTAACATGGCTCTAATGCTACTTCCATGTGCAATGATCATACCGGTTTTATTTTCACTTTCTATAATATTTGGAATAATAAAATCCTCTAACAAAGGAGTCATTCTTGTAAGGACATCGCTCAAAGATTCTGAAATCGGCAAGGCCACATGTCCGAACTGATACTCCATTTGATACTTCTCGCATCTGTTAGGTTCCTTGAACTCATATTCCTCAGTAACATCCCCAAAAGTCACATCATCGTGCACGTTTTTCTTGTGCTCCATCTCCTTATCTAAATTCACATCAGGTGGTCTTCCTTCGTAATCTCTTCTTACTTGCATATACTCTTTATCTCCGACTATACTAAGCACTTTTTTTTTATTTTGGCCCTGCCATGATCCATAGTGTCTTTCGTTTAATCTCCAAGAACTGTAGAACTTGTATCCCGTTTTGTCAATGGATGGATTTGCAGGAACGTTTTTAAAGGTCAGTGGATTTTGTTTTTCAATTATAACATTCTCGGATGTTTCCTCCACAGAATTGTTGTTTAACGCATCTAATTCTTTTAGGATCGTCAAAAGAGTTTCCTTCGTTCTAGTCAATCTACTGCAGAAAGATACACTAGGCTTGGAAATTGTAGACAGGTGTTTTTTGATTTCTCTTGCAGCTGATTTCGCTTGCTCAATGCCAATATCCGTCAAAGGCGGGTCTATCCATCCACAGAAAAGGTTCTTAGAGTTCAGTGTTGATTGCCCGTGTCTAAGCAGAATCAGTTCAATGATTTGGTCTTCCATGTTCAATGTTGTGTTTTTTGGTCCTTACCTTTCTGTTTTCTTGTTCCAATATTTCGTTTCTGGTTTAAAATTTGAATTTAAAATATACTTAAGGTTATATACGATTCACTGCCAGACTGACTTGCCAAGCGGGGGAAAAATTATCACGTCAAAAGCCTTCTTAATTAGCACACTAATTGGAACGTGCTGCTAGTAAAAAAAAAAACCAAGGAATATACACACATACATTTTAAGGTGGAAATAGGTTTATAGTGGAACTTGAGTAAAATATATAAAATCGGATTTAAAATATATCAGGACACTTGTTATCCCAGTTTGCAGTCTTTCTTCTTTGCCAATACTCCTCAGTGAATCTCCAATACTCGTCCTTGGTAACAGGGTGCTTGTCCTTTTTGAACCAAGATGGCTCCCACTTAACGTTTTCAGCAGCCCTTTTCTTTCTAGCAGCCCTTTGCTTCTCTTCTACTCTATTCTTTTCTGATGAAGCTTTATCGTAAAGACCATCCTCCATGCACTTTTGGTCTGGTCTTAATCTTGTGTCTGTTATAGGAAGGTGGCTTGGCAAGTTTGAAGGAAGAGCATTAAGTTGTATAGCAAATTGGGTCAAGTTAAATGGTGAGTTAGGTCTTTCATTAACCTTCCAAACTAGGAACTTAGAGCCGTCAAACTTAACTTCTGTGTTCTTGATGTTGGCACTGTTGATCAATTCCTTATCATCCTGGGCTGATTTGGCAGTTGTGCATCTCATGGCAAATATCTCACTGTTCCAATGACCTCCAAATACCCATTCTTTTTCTCCTTTTCCATTAAAGACTTCACCTTTAACTTCATAGGCATGGTTCGATCTCCAACCTCTGGCTTTGAAGGTTATAACACACTTATCACCATTGCTATGATTTTGTAAAACCATTTCACCATAATTGTCAACTTGCGGATTACCTGTAAGAATACCAATGACTTGGTTGTTAGGCTTCTTAAATGAGTATAGCTCTTCGTTTTCTTCTAAGCCGTACTTCAAGTTGATAAACCACTTACCTAAATGCTTAAAGTCAAAGCATCTACCATTGAAATTACCATCAACATTGCTTTCACCATAGTACTCCCACGTGGGGGAGTCCATGTAAATGGCACCAATAGGTGGATGGTGAGAGACTTGCTCACAAACACATCTATAGTTCTTCCAAGGCTCAACAAACTCATAAGTCTCACCTAATAATGGATTGAACGGTTTTGCTATTCTTCCTGTTGTAGACGCGTATGGGGAAACTGAAAATATAGCAACATATAGCATTCTTAAGGTTGAAGATTGATAGAATGTCGAGGCCTTGTTCAAAATATCTACATACTCCATGTCCTCAACAACTCTTTGAAGCAAAGAAGTAGGTTCGTTAAAGGTTACAGGCAACGACATCTTGGTCATATCCTTACCGATCATACTCTTCAAAACAGACCACAATGATATCTTTGGTCTTTCATCGGCTGATAAAGATAGCTTCATTCTTGGTCCGTCTTGATAACCTTCAAACGAATCATCGGTCAAAATGGTCAAAAACCTTTCCAACTCGGAATTATTGTACAAGTCAATCACATTTTTCTTGATTTTGGCTGCTTCTGTTTGTGTTTGGCTGTTGTATTTATCTATTAAATCACTCACCTTTTGTTTCAGTTGAGCATCCACATTCAATGCATCCGCGTCTTTAGGCAAAACAACCATTTCCTGTTTCGTATTTTGTTCTTCCGACTCTTCTGGCTCTTCTGGCTCTTCAAAGTCATAGAACTCATCATCTGATGAAAGTTCATCCAATCCTTCGTTTGTTGAAGTTTCATTTTTGAGTGTTTCCCCCGTGACGGCAATATGGCCCTTATCAACCAACCCAGAAGCGTTTTTTTCTCCATTTTGATCGGAGATAGTCTGTTGGCTCTTTTCTTGGTTGATTCTTCTTAGGCTTTTCAATTCCTTCTGAAGTTCTTCGATTTTATCATCTTTGCTGATCAATTCAAATTCAAGTTCCTTAACAGATTGAATCCATAGCTTTAAGATTTTGTTGAGTTTGTTGACAATCTTTTCGTGTTTGTCAACCATCTTGAAGTGTTGGGAATTCAACTTTTGTTGAGATATTTTGACAGATTTCAAGGTTTCCAAAATGGTTTTATTGGATTCATCCATGTTCAAGTTTTGGAATAATTCGATTAAATTGGTGATCTCAAGACCTATACTATTATCCAGCTGTGACCATTTGTTTTGAAGCTTTAGCAATATCTTTTCATCCAACTCATCCTCAAAGTCCAACACTTCTAAACTTGTGTTTGAAGAGTCTTCTGGTTCTGAAGTCTTGGAGTCGTTATCGTAATCAGACATGTAGTCTTCATCTTCATAATCATCGTCACTGGACATCGACTTGATGGGGTTTTCATTCAAAGCCGATAGCATCTTTCTGTTAAATGTGGGCATCCCTGCTTTTTTGCTACTACTTTTTTGTGGGGTTTTGATCTTAACATCACTATTGACAGACAAGTTTGCCAATTCCTCATTATTGTCGCTTGCTTCTCCTTTACTTAACTTTCTGGTGTTTGCAATGCTAGGTGTTTTCAATAATGTGGTTTTTTTGCTTGATTCCAAGTTCTTGTCTTTACAATATCTGATTGCTCCTTGTATGCACCAAACCCATTTGTTAGTTTCTGCTGGATGGTCTCCCTTCAAATGCCAAGTTGTAATTCCAGCATTCACATCTCCGCCAGATAAATTATCAGCGTTCATTTTCGGATCGCTTAGATCTGAAGCACTTGTAGGACCTTCATCATCTTTGACTGCATATGTATTTTGGGTGGCTATTTCAAACTTCAATCCCTCAGAACAATTCAAGTATACAAAACAGTATCTTAAGTCCAAAGACCCCCTACAATTCCACAGGTCTTTTTTGTTTTTGTAATAAGACAGTTTTCCTTCTTTAGGATTTAATATAAAGTATCTTAACTTATAACCAGTAGCAAAGTTAGTCCATTTCTTTAAGTATCCTTGAACAATAGGAGGTTCGGTGATTTCTTGAGGTCCATTCTTTTCATTTTTGTCATCTTCTTTATTGATGGCTTTGTCACTTTCAGACTTTGTTGATCCTTCAAAATTGCTGGTTTGTATAACATTCAACATTGTTTGGTTTTTAGCTGCATTGCCCAAAATCTTTAAAAGTTCCCTCCCAATGGCTTGGTTTGTGTTGACACTGTTGTGATTGTCCACAGGAACTTTTGATGTTTTGATCATTCCAAACTGAACCAATTCTTGTATGTAGTCTTTTGGTAATCTGCCTATGTCATTTCTAGCAAATGGATCGGCATTACCAACTTTAAGAATCCAGTCACACATCACGATATCCCCTTTCTTGATAAATTCTATCAAGACAGTATCGCCAGTTGTAGGATCAATTCCATCAAGATCTAAAAGTTCTTTATTTCTTGGGTTTTCAATCAAAACACTTTCTAAATGCTCAAAGTCCCTGTTGTTGAATGCCAATCTCAACTCATGGGCTATTTCCTTTATGTACTCATTACGCAAATCAACCATCAATCCATAAAGCTTAAAGTTGTTGGTCAACTCCAAAGCTTGTAGATTGTTATTGTTCACTATAGTATCGTTGATTATGCCTTTGTAATCGGTTAAAAGCAAGTTGCATACATCAAATCTATTCAAGTATGAGGCCAAATGTAAGGGTGTGTTTCCTTGAGCGTTTTGTTGATTTATGTCAAGTTCTAATTTATCGTGTTTCTTTTCAATGATAAAGTATTGAATGATCTTGTTTATTACTGCTAAAGAGTTGTTTACATGGATAGAAAAGTTTAGCAATAATTTCAAAACACTCATAATTTCAAAAGAGTTCGTCTTTTCGATCTCAGTTAAAACACTGTTAATAAATGGCAACAGTTCAACTTCAAAAGCCTCATCAACGCTTTGCTTAGGGTTGCTGTTCAGTTTTTTTAATAAATTTAAAAGTTTTAGTCTTAATAAGGCTGCATTCATTATTGGTCTTTCAGTAGATCTGTGATCGTCTGCGATGACGCTTTCTACTAAACCAGATTGTTCGGACATATTAAGATAGTTATAGCTTAGTTTCTTTTCGGTTAAAATGTTTTAATAGGAGTTTTCACTATTCAGTTTAAATATCAATATCAAACAATTCACTTCGTTTTTTTTGTTTTTTTTTTTGGGTTTTCCCAAACTCTTAATATATTATATAATATGGTATATATGTTTCAATATTCGCCACTTATAGTTTATAGTTAGAAAATGGGAGAAATAAGGGATAAACGTGAGAAAATGCTTAAAACCGAGGGTGAAATATTTTTTTTTCAGGCTTATTTCTTCGATAATTGGTTGTATTCGTTCAAATAAAACAACAGAATCGTTTATAATGCTCGAATTGTTTTACCTAAAGCATTCTATACTACTCAGCAAACTTTTCAATTGCTTTTATCTCGAAAAAGTTGCATATTAAGGAAGCTAGCTTTAAAAGAAATTAGAGTTTTTTCAAAAATTATCATTTTGCTGTTATATCCGAAAAGAACATGGTTTAACGTTGATATGACGTTGCTTTTTTTTTTTTTCTTGTTTCTTAATGGACTCGTCAACTTTTCTCACTAAAACACAGCTTAACAAAGCCATCAAACACAACCATTCAAGAGGAAACTATGAGTATAATTGATATTAAAGTTGAATTTCTAGGGGGTCTAGACAGTATTTTTGCTAATAAGAGAAGCTATGAGGTAAAGGTTGATAACACCAAGATAGTAACTTTAAGAGATTTGATATTTGAAAAGATTGTTAAGGATCTTCTGGTAAATCCTGAAGACAACTACAGCATATACATCCAAGATGAAACCATAAGACCAGGTATACTTACATTGATCAATGATTCAGACTGGGAGTTGGAAGATGAGTTGGATTACATACTGCAACATAAAGATGTTATCAGTTTTACCAGTACCTTGCATGGAGGTTAAAATGGCTATATAAAAAAAAAAAAAAGATCATATTTTCTTTTTGGAAAAGAGCTTTCAATTACTGTTCAAAATATATATTGAATCAAATTATTCGTAATTAGCTAGTTTTTGTTTTAACAACTCGTTTTCTTCTAACAGTTGTGAGACTTTAAGTTCAAGTTCTTGCATTCTTTGCATCTTTCTAGCTCTTGATCTTCTAGCAGATTCAGTGTTCTTAGCTCTTTTAGCTTCGACTGGATCAGCAATCTTGCTAGCATCAATTTCACTCAAAGCTTGCTTTCTTGGTTTAGCTTGGTATGGAGTCAAGTTTAATTTCTTCAAAATACCAGCCTTATCATCAGTCAAAGTCTTTGTAGAAGTTGAAGAGCAGTTTGAAGCAGTAGACGATCTGCTGGAGCATCTTGGCTTAGAGACTTTTTTGGATTTACTTTCGGTCAATCCTAATAAGTCGTTGATATCAGATTCTGGAGATGATAAATCACCGTTGTCAAATTCACTTTCTGGAGCATTCAAGGAAACAGCAGAGTTGATGTCAGAGTACGGACTACAAGTGGATCCTTCTGAAGTAGTGTAGCTGGCGTTCAAGGCATTGAATTGAAATTCGTTGATACCGATGTTAAAATCGGCATTCATCATCTCAGCATCAAAGGAGGCAACATTGGATGTGAAATCCAAGTCGGCTTCCACATTAGGGAAGATCTCCATTGGATTGACAGAAACGTTCATTTCTGGAAAATTTTCAAGTGAAAATTCTTCTAGAGCGGCTTGTTCGTTTAACATTTTTATTATTATTGTATTAAAAAATTTGTTTTTTTTTTTATTCGGAAAAAGAGAGGGTTAATTAGGAGCGTTCATTGCTATTTGGGGAAACCATATTGAGTGTTGGGAGGTTCACTGGAGTTTATCAGACATCTTTATATGTATATGTTATATTACTGTAACTATTATATTCTTTATGGGTCAAAGAAGTACTTTATATTATTATTATATTTGAAATTATTGAGAAAAGGACTTATTAAGAAATTGAGGTATTCAATTTTATTTTACTTTATTATTATTTTTGATTAGTCAAAAAAGTTTATTACTTTAATTATTATTTTATATTAAATTATATTTAGGCACACATCTTTGATAAAATGGATATATTATCAAAGCTATTTATGGGAAGTCTGCGCAGTTAATTAGTTAATGATAAAATAAATGGTTTAATTATAGTAAAAAAATATAAGTAAATTATTTATCTTAATGAATATTTTCTATGTATTTTTCAAAAAACAAAAAATGAAAAAGTAGAAATATAGTGTTAATAGAATATTAAGTTGGTAATATTTATTGAATTATAGTAGATTTATTTGAAATATCAAATGGTAAAAAGTACTATAAAGAAAAGGTGTGTGTGATAAGAAATGATGTTCTTTCTAAAGATATGTTAATCTTTTTTTAAATTAGTGTATATTAATTTAGGTTTTTGGTTATTAACTTATTATTTTTTTTTATACCAATATATTCAATTAATTATTCAGACTCAAATATTTAAAAAAAAAAAATGCCCGTTTTCGCTAAAGTTCTTATATATCACACATAATAAGTAGATAAAAAATCATTTTTTTATGTTTTAGTTTCGGTGCGCTTAGAAAAAGTCCTATAAGCTGATTTTAAATTTCCTCTAACGGAAACTGAAATGTTGAAAAAAAAAATAAAAAGCGTAAACGGCGCTTAAATTCAAAAAATGAGTCATTCATTATATGAATACTTTCTTTTTTGGTATATATTGCTTGAATATTGGGTACGGGGGAAAGGAAACGTGAATACTTGCTTAGAATTTATGTCTTAAAAGAGAAGCAAAAAAAAAAACAACAACAACAAAGTCTTAACAACGAAAAATAATATTAGGATATTACTCTTGAATGTACATTTTAAAACGTAAATATAAAAACAGCTGTTGGCATGTATCTAAAGATTATTTGTTTTTTTGAAAGTAGGAACTAGTCGGTGCTATCTTTTTAAATTCAATTTGGTTGAGCGGTATCTTTAAATCAAAAAAAATAAGGAGATTGTTTTATAGATAGAAAATAATAAAAAAAGAAGAAGCGTAATTTATCATGCCATACTAGCAAGCGGTGAATTCACTCTTGTTGAACATATCCTGAACATTTGCAAGTGGCTTCAATTCACTTATATTATAAATTGATGAACTTTGCGGCTATTTCAGACTTTTCTTTATTATCTTTCTTCTTTCTTTACATTTTTTTGTTTAAATCAATTTGAAGTTTTTAAAGGTCTCCTTTTTTTTAAAAATAAACAAAAGAAGCTAAACCTATTAACCTGTGCCCATTAAGATCAGCGTAAAAGGAGGTTGCTTGCTTATATGTATTACCATAAGAAAATGCGTAGCGCTTAAAGATATTAAAAATCGTCACGTTTTTTTGTTGTTGTTTTTTTTTTTTTTTACTCTTTTGGAACAGTATAAGCAAAAAAGACTAGTACAAAAATAGAAAATAAACTCTTAAGGTCAGTTGTCCTCAATTAAAAGGTTCCTCCAATTCCTATTAATAGGAGTTTTTTTTGTTTTTCAAACAAGAGACTCGTAAAATTCTCAGCAATAAGGGCTAAAAGTATTTGGACACTGTTCAAAAACGTCACCAAACCGCTATATCATACTGTTTTTTTTATAGTGTTGCGATTTTTTTAAGGGGAAAAAATGATTATTATTACGATTTTTCAATACGGACTCAACACCAATCGAACTTGATCATATATCTATTACATTTAAGAAACAAGAAAAATATATTATCACTTTTTGTCCTTCGTATTTCAGATTGTTTCAACTAGACAATTTTAAAAAACACACTTTCATGAAATTGAACAGTTTAAGAATCCCTTATTTCTGTATGCCGGAATGTATCTCAATGCATGAGAAATTTTTGTCAACTAGCGAGAATTTGAAGAAAAAAAGCTACGTAAAAGTCATGCGCGATTATTTTCCATGTAACATCTTGACTTTTTTTTCTTTTTTTAGATCTGTCAGATCTATCGAATTGTTTTTTGTTCAAATCGCTTTTCACATTCTTGTTTTGAATTTGTGAGTGTGCTGAAATTAAAATCAGGTCCATGTGATTTTTTTTCTTCAAAAAATATTGATATGACCTTTACAATCAACACAGCAATTTTTCACAATCGTGTTATATTTTTTTTTAATGAAACATTTCATATCAGTAGCATTTCTCATCCGTGAATTTAATAAGCGATAAAATTATGCAGCAAAAAAGTATCAACATTAATAAATCAAATGGTAGTTTTTGACATCCGATTTTAATGATCTAAGCATGTTCATTTGAGTGAAAATGAGATTTTAAGTTTTTACGTATTTCTTCAAAATTCATAAGTCAGGAAAAAAAAAACATATGAGGTGGCTAGTTAGCTTTTTTTAAATTTTAAGGCTTAAGCTAAAAATATACACCCTTATTTTTGTTTTTTGGTAAGTGTAAAAGTATGGACAATTGCGAGTGAAAATAAAAATAAAAGGAAAACACACTTTCTTAGAAAAAACTTGTAGAAAAAAAAAAAGATCGAGATCTTTTTGAGCAGAAAGTATTCCATATAATAAAAAAAAAAACAAAAGCCACTTCAGTGGCAAAAAAAAAAGTAGACAAAATTATCTATTACAAAAAAACATAATAATAATACTTACAACTCTTTTGTCTTGTTTTTACAGTCAATAACGGAAAAACAGCGGCACTAAACACGTACAACAAAAGAAATATGCATTCTTTCCACAAAATCCCCGTCAAAAATTTAAAGGAGTGATGTCATAGCTTTAAAAAGAGGGGGAAAACAATACATATCTAAATAAATGCTTAGCGGAAAAACTTGACAAACAAAAGTCTACTGTATTATTCGGCACCTTTTGCGCACCTTTTATCTAGATGTTTTCATCTTACTTTAAACTTTTAGGTTATTTTTCAAGCCACATATCCATTGGTGTGAAAATGACTTCTCCTAACTTTCCAAAAAAAGCCTTACTCTATCAGATGTTTATCAAAACTCACTTGCCTTGCCTAGTCACGTATTATGACATAATTAAAACGGTGCTTAAAGTTATCAATGACGATCATGAAAGTTTGTAGACTATTAATTTTTTGTTTTTTTTTTTTCAGCATATTTTTTTTTGTCCTGTGTCATTGAAAAAAAAAAAAAAAAACATGTTCATGAATGCATTAGTATAAATACTTGATGCAGAGTTACAATGGTTTTTTGCTGGTTCATATTTTTTTTTCGAAATCAAACTAAGATCTGAAAGAATTTTTTTTTATTACGTTCTTCAACAAATTCTTTAAGCAACATTTTTTAATAAAACTGTGTATTTCATATCTTCCTTCTTTAATTTTTTAAATTCTTTCTTTTCCTGTAATTATTTGAAAATAACAATTACAATGTCGACCAAAAAAAACAAAAACACTAAACCCGTTCTAACAATTTTCTAAATAGTTGTTCACGCTTTATATCATTCAAAGGTAGAAGTGTTATTAGCTCTGAAGATCAGCTTTCATAAATACAATCGTATCTCCATTTTCATTATTCCCTACATAAACATATTTTCATTAGATAATCACATAATTCAATCATGAGCACTTGTGGTAAAAACTCTATTGAATATGATATAGACAACAAAATAACTCTTCAAAACTGTTTTATCAATTCAGACACTGATGTTTTGATCATTTTATACAAAATATTTGTCAGTAATGAATTGAAGTTGGTTTTTCAAAGATTAAGCAACTCAGAGTGCCAAAAATATATCAAGCCAGGTAATCTCTTTGTTATCGTTGACAAAACAAATACTACATCAAAAGAACACTTAACAAAAACTAAAACTGAGCCTTGTTCATGTGCAAATAAAAACGGAAAAGTGCATGTCTCAGACTTGGATATCCATGACGGTATCACTAGATGGACAGACAAGTTGTTCTGGACAAGTTCAAGAATGCTTCATAAAAAGTACTTGGTTTATAAGCAAAAGAAGCTTATAGCTGACAGTAGGCGTTTGATCAAGAAGACTTTTTCTATGAAGATAGATGGAAGAAACATAAGATTGATTTCATACTACGACGAGGAAAGTGTCACTGATGGAACGTCTGTTTCAGTTTCTCATATCTATAAGGATTTTTTTAAAGAGAAAAGAACAGCAGATCAAAAGATTCAGCTGGAAATCTTTAGAAAGGAAATTGAAGACATTAATATAAGCGGATATTCAAACAGTGCAAATGAGAAATCAAAGGAACTTGATAGAATGCACAGAGCATATGCACTCACTGAACAGATGAGAAATGAAATACCAAAAGCCATAATCTTGTCACAAGGGCAATTGCAACCTGAAAGAGTGGCATACATGCAAAATGGAATGGTACAAATGCCAAGCAATAACAGCATGCCTATGAATCCGTATAATCATCCATATATGGGTATGCCAATGATGGGCATGCCGCCTAATATGCAAATGATTCCGGGGCAGCAAATTCCAATGCATGGGCAGCCAATGCAGATGTCACAAAACATTTTCTATGTTCCTCAAATGCCTGTTTACCCACCTCCAAATTATCAAAAACCATTCATTTCACCAAATATGCATCCAGGATACGATCCAAACATGAGACCAAACATGTACCTGCCCAATTATTACCAACAATCGGAAAATATCAATAAGATACAAATAAATAATCACTCTGCAGTGAAAACTGCAGAAACCCTGCCGAATTCACGTCAAGGTGCTGAATTGAAATCGCCGCCTGTCCCAAATATGGGAATGGTTGAACCAAAGATTGCTGTTCCAATCACATCTACGAAGCATACTGATGAACATACCTTGATGACAGAAGTTTGTGGTAAGTCTGAATCTCAAGAAACAATCGGTTCAACAAAATCCATGGGTCCTTTACCTGTCACTTCAAAATTGCCATCAATAAAAGACCTTCAGTTGCCTAAACTTTAATCATCTCAGACACAAAAATAATTGTGAAAAACTCCCCATTTATTTATTAAGCAACTTTTATATTTTCATACAGATATAAAAATGCAAATGTATATACATACTATAATTGATTCATTTCATGTGCAACTTTACAGCAACAATCCATTATTTCATCTCTTTCAAAGAGTGAATTCTCCACTGTGTAGAAGATATGTCAAAGCAGGGGAGTTTTTACAACACGTGATTTCGTGTTTTAATTTCCGTATATGCATAGCATTTGCTTCATAAAAAAAGCAAAAATGAATGACCAAAAATTTTTAGCCTATTTTTTAGGATTAAGGCAAAACAAAAAGCTTACAATCATTTCCGATAATTGGCTTTAGAATAATCGTTTAAAAAGCTTGATAAGTATAGCAAACCAAAAAGAACACTGTATTGACTTTCTTATTTTTTGTTTTTTGAATCGATACTAATATACATTGAAAAGATACTTATAGGTTCCTTTTTTTTCTTTCTAGCTTTTCTGTAAACATTTACCAAAGTAAAGAGATTTGAATAAGCTTTTTGTTCGCGAACAAGCACTTCACAAGACTGTCATAATAGACGCCATTTACATATTCATTCATTACCAAAAAAAAATATATATATTAATAAAATACTGCTTTGTTTAGCAAAAACACCTAAGGATTTATAAAGATAACATGGCAGAAGATCCAAAGAAACGATTTATTCCACAGGCTTCATCTCATCATATAGAAAAACACGATTTAGAAGCATTTGAACAAACAGTTCAGAATCTATCACTTCCTATTGACGTTGGTGATAACGAATTAGTCATGCCTACACATATAGAAGATACACCACAGTATCAGAAACCCAACAGCAAATCGTTCAAAAATATACAATTTGGACCTGATTTTAGCGTACAACAAAACACAAATAAGTGGCTTACGCCGTCAAAGGCCATTGCACTTTCAGGGGCTTTTGCTGGGTTTTTGAGTGGAATAGCTGTGTGTCCACTAGATGTAGCCAAAACACGTCTTCAGGTTCAAAGTTTTTACTACAGAAATAAAGGCACAAATACTCTTAAGTATAGAGGGATATTTCATACTCTCCGGACAATAATAGCAGAAGAAGGAATCAGGGGTCTTTACAACGGTTTAGTTCCTATATCCTTAGGGTACTTTCCTACATGGATGATATACTTCAGTGTTTATGAATATTGCAAACAAAACGAAAACTCACCTTATAGAAACATTCAATCAAACTACGGAAACCATGCATTGAGTGCTATATCAGCCGGATTAATAAGTTCGACTTTAACAAACCCCATTTGGGTTGTGAAAACAAGATTGATGCTTCAAGTAAATCAAAAGGCAAATGTCATAGTGCAATCTATTGATGCAGAACCTTTGAAGGATGTCAATAACTCATTTGAAACCACCAGATATAGCGGGACTATTGATTGTTTTAAAAAAATGTACAAAGAAGAAGGTATAAAGTCCTTTTATTCGGGACTGACACCTACTCTGTTTGGGGTGATTCATGTGGCCATACATTTCCCACTTTACGAGTACTGTAAAAACCATGTTTTCAAAGTCGATACACAATCAGAAAATAACTTTCAAAACTTGTTTTTGAGTTCTTGTATTTCAAAAATGATTGCTACAGCTATAACTTACCCACACGAGATTGTTAGAACCAACTTACAAATTAAAGACAGTAAAGCAAAGACTTTGGTTGGAGTGGTGAAGTATGTATGGAATGGCTACGGACAAAGTCATTTAGAGGGTATTTTTAAATTGGGTAACTTCTACAAAGGTTTCGGGGCTAATTTGATCCGAACAGTTCCTGCTAGTATGATCACATTGATCAGTTTTGAGTACTTCAAAAGCTATTTATATAGTCTAACAGATGCAATTTGATTGTGAATCATGTAATTATTATATATTGAGATCATTTAGACAAACATTCACTTTAATCAAGTTTCTGTATTAACTAATCATCTTTCATTCATACGCTAAGAATATAACCCCGTTTTCTATTAGTACCTTTTTTTTGGGGGGCTTTTTTTGGTTGTTTTTTAATTTTAAAAAAATTAGCAATAATTCAATTTTCTCTTCTAATAGACTTCACAAAGATATTGTAAGTGTGCGTGTCTCTTTGAAACAGATAAAGAACCCAATAGAAAAAAATAGCCACCAGCATATATAAGAACTGAAGCCATGACAATACTACTCAAAAATGTTGTTTTGACTTTTTTGTTAACAAATTTATTGGTATGGAAAACTTCCTTAAAGGTGAATGCTGTAGCAATTCCAGAAGAGGAAAACTTGTTTGAAATGCCGGAGTATTTGAACACAGATACTTTCTATCCTCAAGTAAGCAAGCAACTTACCATAGTTGAGTTTTTCTCTCCATATTGTTCGCATTGTAAAACACTTGCACCTATTTGGAAAGATGTAGTGCAGACTTTTTCTGAAAAGGGCATGGATAAAGAATACGGAATTGAATTCAGACAAGTTGATTGTATACAAAGTGGTGATTTGTGTTTTGATGAGAGCATAGATTTTTACCCATGCATAAGGCTTTATGGTCCAGAAAAAGAAGGATTTGATAAAGATGCCGTTGTGGTTTCTAACTACCATTTAAAGGATTATCCAAGTGATTTCAAAAGATCTAAAGATGATATAATTAAGTTTGCTAAACTTGAAGGCTTGAAGTACAACAATATTGAAGAAACATCTGCAAAGGCTGAAGATCAAAATGAAGAGTTCCATGCTTTAGCTGAAGAAATACTTTTATCAAATGATGAGATAGTGAGTATAATATCAGGCGTGGATGTTGCTTCTGGTGAGCCCATGATTGATAACGACTCACCGTGGATTATAGCATTCATTGATGAATATGGAAAAGCAAGTGCAGGAAAATGGTGGGAGACAGATTCTTTTTTCAAAAATAACTGGAAATCATTGAAGAAAGAAAGCGATGTGTTAGGTATCAAAACTGCTTCTTTCAGATGTAAATCTCATGAAGCAGACGCTTTAAACCAAGATATATGTGAAGAGATATTTTCAGGTGATAACACTGAGTTTCCAAAACTTGTTGTTGTAACACCAAAGAAAAAAGTCAATAAATTGTTTATCTATGATAAAGTTGACATGGGAGGGTTTTCAAATAAAAAGATAATTGATTTTGCTGTGAGAGTAAACCACAACTCATACATCCCTGATATTAGTACCTTGGAAATAGGAACTTTAATAAATCAAAGAAAATTATCTAATGAACCAATGATGCAAAAAAGAGATGAAAAAGTGTATGTTGTATTTCAGTATGATTCTGAAACAGTTACCTCTGAAGACTTTGATTTCTTAGAGCATTTGATACTGCCATTATCCAAGATTCCAAATCTGTACTTTTACAAGACTTCTTTTGACCTTGAAAAGTTTAATAAAAGACAAGTAGAAAAGATTGTTAAGAATATTAACTCCGAAGGCTATAAAGTTGAATATAACACCGATATGATTACCAATAAGTTGTTATCACAAACACCAACATTCCACATATACAAAGAAAATTCTATGATCCCTAGCACATATAGATGTTTCTCTACTGTTGATTTAAGAGACGTAAACGCTGTTTTGAGTTGGGTTTACAGGGATTCAATGCCAGCTATAATTGAAATGAAAGATACAAATGTTGAATACATATTTGACTTTGATAAAAGAGATTACCAGCAAGTTGTTGTTTACTTCTTAGACCCGACCAGCAACTTGGACGAAATAGCTAATGATATTAACACATATAGAATGAACTATGAACTTTATGAACTAGAAAGATGGAACTATCAGTACGAGGCTTTGAATGAAAAGAGAAAGATTAAAGAAGATAAAATCAATTCACTCAAGAATGAGGTTTCTGGAAGTGATAGACGAGTCTTGTTCAAAGAAATGAAGAAAGAAATTTTGTTGAATGATTTTGAAAAGAGAGTTCTCTTTACAGTTGTTGATATCAGTAAATATCCACCAAAAGAATACAACTTTATGCATGAAGCTTTGAAAGGTTACTCCAAAGTTGATCATATACAACCCGGATCTATTCTGGTAGTAGACAATGTCGGTTACAATTCTGGAAAAATTACTGTTTTTGATAAAGAGTTGTCAACAGAAACAACTGATGTTAAATACTTACAGTCTAAGAACTTTGAAATGGCTGAATTGCTTATGAAAGTTAATTTGGAAAATGTAGCTATACCTAAAAACACCTACGAAGTGATAAGACCAAATACTTACATCAAAGTATATTCATTAAACAAGTCGCACTATTCAATGTCTAGTATCCTTGCTATTGTAATTTGTTTAATCATTGTCTTTGGTGTTTTAAAAACCAAAGGAAGGTTAGTCAGAACTAGTTCAGACTTGATTTTGTTAGCAGTTAATGTGATCACTTGGCCATTGAGAGCTATTGGATTGATTAGAGGAACAAACGGAAAGGTGAAATTTTTTGGAAAACCCAAAAAAAATAGAGCTAATTTGACTTATAACGAAGTAGGAATACTAGAAAAGTCTTCTTAGATTTCATTCTTCATATATACTAATGTAATGTATGCTTCTTTTATTGAAGCACACGAGATATTTTGAACCTTAAAGACCTGGGATTATGTAGAACCCTATACATGATATTCCAAGCCGCTACACGATTTATTTATTATTTTCTTTTTTTTAAAAAACACAGCAAAAAAAACTTTTAATTATCTATGATAATAAATCAAATATATTCAAGAGCCAGAGGAGAATTCAAAAAAAAAACAAAATAAAAATAAAGAATCAAATTACCATAGCTCTGTAAGATATAGCACTGACCTTGCTAGTATACTATGTCCAAAACAAAAGAAACACCAAGTTCAAAAGAACTGGCCCAGGGAATTACCAAACTGAAAGATTCATGGCACTATCAGTTCAAAGACCAAAAATACATACACATAAGTAACATAGACGATAGGCTCACAGAACTCGACATACTCAAAATATTCAGTCAATACGGAGACATAGAAGACTTTTATTTCATATATGATTACAAAACAAAGAAGAGGAAAAACTCTGCATTTTTAAAGTACCATTTATTTGAATCAACAGTTCTTGCTGTAGACAATTTGGACAATTATAAATTATTGGATAAATACTTGAAAGTATCTCATGCAAATTCAAAGCCTCCTAATCATGAACAATTTGTGGTGTACCATGAAGCAATTTTAGATAAACTTGATGAAGCCATCGTTTATGAAGGCATTAAAACGAAGCTTCCGTCAAAACCTAAAGCCAAAAAATATAATGCTACAAAGGAAGAGGATCCTTTACATCATATGTCATCGGAAATGATGGAATTATAGGTAAGAAAAAGGAAACATGATTCAATTTAGATCAATTTCTATTAAAAGTTTATATATGATATTATTTTAATTCCATTCATCGTCAGAAGATACAGACTCTGGTAATGAAAGTTCATCATCACTCACGTTAGTATTTTCGTTAGTTGCAATATTAGCTTCTGCAGGAGCATTGAAATTCAAAGAAGGAGCTTGTGGTACTTCTGGTATAAAAGAAGGCTGGCTTTGAATGTTTGTAGCTGAAACTTCAGCAACTGGGGCTTTTGGATGAGCTTGTTCTTCTTCATCAGACCATCCATCAGAATCATCGTTGTACTTGGAAATAACCTTGACTGGAGCAGTGTTGTTTATCAAAGGTGGCAAGGCTGAGTTTTGAGCAAGTTTAGCTTCTGGTTGACTTAAAGATTCTTGAACTGGTGGCGTGTTTTTTGCAGGAACGTAAACTTCTGGTTTAATATTTTGAATTGGAATTGTTGCAACATCTTCATCAGACCACCCATCACTATCACTATCTAATCCACGTTGTGATTTTCTTTGTTCTTCTGCAGTTTTTTCATTCAAAGAAACTTGGCTGCCAGACCCAGCAGCAGGTTGTTTGAAAAATTGAGGTTTATTTGCAGTTGTGGCAACATCATTTCTTCTGAATGGATTAAACTTTTGTGTTTGTTCAGGCACTCTTTGCACAGGTACTGAGCTTGTTGGTTCAGCGTCCCAATCATCACTTTCTTCCTCTTTGTTTTCAATTGGATTACTAACTTCACTGATTGGAGGAGCATTGTATGCATTTTCAGCAACAGATGTCTTTGGTTCAACAGTTAATGAGTCTTCCTTTTCGGCATCAGCAATTTGTTGTTTCAAAACTCTCATTCTTTCTTCCTTTTGTTGTCTTTTCAATCTTAAGTTTTCCAGTTTTATTCTCAAAGCCTTTTCTTCTTCATCCTCATCATCACTCAAATCATCAACATGAGGTTCTTGTTTAACAGCTTGAGGAGTTATAGATACAACAGTTTCTGGTAAAGCCTCTTTTGTAGGTTGATTCAAGTTTTCTGTAGATGCATGTGGGCTTGCATTGTTGGCTCTGTTTCTTCTGCTTCTTCTTCCAAGACCCATTTTTTCCAACTTTTCATTCATTCTCTTTTGAGCTTGTTCTTTTATGTACGCTGATTTTTCTTCAGGTGTTTGGAAAGAAGAGGTTCTGCTTGTTTGTGGTCTTGCACCAGCCAAATTTTCTTGACTGGATCTAGCAGATGAATTTGAAGATGAAGTTTCAGAATCATTTAATTTGTTTTGAGAACGTACCACAGATTGTGTTTCTTTGGAAGAGCTGGTGTTGATTCTTTTGATGAAATCTTTCAACTCTGGCTCCAATCCAAGACCTAGCTCAAACTTCTTAGTTTCAGAAGCATTGGCATCAGAACCATAAAAAGCAGATTTAACACCGGTTAATATTTCAGTAATATCATTCTTTATCAATTCCACAGTTTCTTTAGCTTGTTTGCTTTCTTCTTTAATAGATTTGACAGCACTGTTCAATCTATTTTCTTCATCTTCAATAGATATAGATGGAGTAATTTGCTTACCTGTTAACAAAGCCATTCTTTCTGTTAATGCAGCTTTTTTCTTGGCTTTTCTTATGTCTTGCTCAGTGATTTCACCGTTTGGACCAGTACCAACTATGGAAGATGGATTTTCTTTTTTGTACTTTTGAATTTTAGCCGAGATAATTGCATCTTCAACTGTGTCAATACTTGTAAGAATTGATATCAATTTGGCATTTAAGGATTCGTAAGAGCTTCTCATGTTACTTTCACCAGTTGCAGTAGATTCTGGCAGAGAAATGATAGACTTCTTTAATATTTCTATTTGTTTTAAACTTTCTAAATCTTTCAACTGCTTTTCTTTTAATCTTTCTTCATTTTTATAAGTCTCAGCTTCAATCAAAATTTTCTTGTCTCTGATTAAATTTTTCAAAGCTTCTTCTTCTTTCTCATTTTCTTCAGACTTGGTTTGTTTTTCTAATTCCAACTCTAAATCAACTTTGGTATTTCTTCTGTCTCTAAAAGAGGGCAAAGTATCATTGTTGACAAAAGATGATGACTTATTGCCACTGGTGTTAGCATTTTCGCCTTTTGAATCAGAAGATTGGCTCTTTAATTCTTCCTTCATCATGTCAAGCATTTGAGTAGATTTAGGAACTAATGACCTAGGCAAAAATTTAGGCAAAGCGTGGCCGTTTAGCTTTCTGTAAACTAAATGCATACCTACTGTGAACTCTTGCTTGTTTAACTTACCTGTGTTGTCAGCATCGGCTAAAGTCCAGATATGTTCCAAATCTTGTCTACTTAATCCAGACTTTCTGAAAATTTCAACACTGGTTTTTGAATCTAAAACACCTTTGTTTTCAATATCATAAGTTTCAAATATTTTATAAAACAATGCTTTTTCTTCTGAAGTAACATAATCTTCATTTTCAGCTGTAAATCTGGAGCTAAAGTTGTTTTGGGAATACAAGTCATTATTTCCAAACCCTGTTTTTTGAGCAGTTAAAGGAGCATTAATTTGAAAGTTGGTTTGCGGCAAAATACCTGTTGGCTGAGAGACTAAGCCCATTCCTGTTTGATTGGCTCTAAGCATAGCAGTATTTGGTCCATTGAAGTTTCCAAAAGATGTCGTTGGAGCTTGACTACCAGTGTATTGATTTTGTAATGGTTGTTGGTATCCAGTAAATTGTTCACCAAAAGATGTTTGTGGAATCATACCAGTGTTTTGTGCCATTAATGGAGCTGGCTGTTGGCCACCAAAGCTAATTGATGGCATCGTACCTGTAGGCTGTGGCTGTAAATGCATACCTGCAGTCAAATCATCAAATGGAGTTGATGTTTGTGGTAAATTCTCAGCATTTTCACCAACTTGGAAATTAATAGCATCAACAAACTTAGTGACTTCATCTCTTATTCTTTTTTCTAAAGCATAAGGTAGATTTTCACCTTGCAAAACCGAATTGATCAAATACATAGCCAGAACAAATTCTGGAAACATCAATTCACCTGCTTTTAATGTATCAGCCAAGTTCCAAATTTGGGCCAATTGTTTTGGTGGCAAACCTGATCTCATCAAAATTTCCCTACAGTTGGCACCTGAAATAGTGTTCGAATTAACTGGTACCTTGGATCTGAATAATTTTTCAAACTTTTTTTGATCTTCAGGTGTAACAAAGCTTAATCTCAAGTTTGGAAGAACTAATTGATTGTTGAAGTTTGGAGTTTGAGACATAGAGTTAACAAAGCCGGTGGCATTTGGCTTCAAAAATCCTTGTTGTGGTTGAGCATTTCCATTTGAGTAAAAGCCAGTTTGTTGAGGAAGCAATGGCTGAGGTTGGTTGTTTGAAAAAGAGGTTTGAGGCATGTTTATACTACCAGTATTTTGTGGGTTTAGTTGTTGATTGAAATTTTGTTGGAAACTGTTAAAACTTGTAGATGGTAACTGAGAATACCCATCCGGTGCTGTTTGGTTGAATACCTGGTTGTTGGAATCCGGTGCTGTTTGGTTGAATACCTGGTTGTTGGAATCCGGTGCTGTTTGGTTGAATACCTGGTTGTTGGAATCCGGTGCTGTTTGGTTGAATACCTGGTTGTTGGAATCCGGTGCTGTTTGGTTGAATACCTGGTTGTTGGAATCCTGTGTATTGATTTTGACCAGTATTGACGTACCCAGTTCCTTGGCTCTGCAAACCTTGCTGTTGATTTCCATTTGAAACAAAGTCTCCAAATTCAGTTGTCGTATTCGCATTTCTCAATTGAAATTGCTGTTGATTACCAGTATTATATGCTTGCTGGAATCCAGGATTGTTCCCGTTGTTTTGAAAGGTGTTGTACATCTTTTTACTAAGTCTAATAATTTATTCAAAATGAAACCCTTAATTAAGTAAGATCAAATTGCTATTTTTAAAAAAATCAAAATATATATCGAAATAAAAATTCTTCTTCTATAAAGGTAACGTTGATGTATTATACCTGTTGGTTTTAACTTTCCCTTTGAATTAAGATACGTTATATATTTTTTTAATTATTTTTTTTCATACATGAACCCGAACCAAAAATAAATGCAAAACATTTTTTCTTTCAAATATTTTTTACGGTAGCGAGGCATTTTTCATTTTGCTTAAAATCCGATAAGTCACGTGTGTTTTTGTTTGTTTTTTTGTTTTTTGATTTCCAAACTGTGTATTTTCTATATTTACATCTTTACCGACAAAAAAATAAGAGCCGGTAAAAAGATTATCTATAACATAATTTATTACTAATAAACAAGGAGTGTTAGGTGATTTTTCAACATTGAATTACATGATTTAAAATCAGCAAACAATTTTGGAGGTTTTCAAGATCATATATAAACACAGGATGTTGTTTAATTTTTTATAAAGGTTTTTCCACAAGACAGCAGTTTGACTAATAAAGAGAAAGCATCACAAAGCCATACTTAAACGCACAACAAATTATGTCCGCTGACAAAATCGATAAACAAAAAACATTTTTCTGGTCACATGGAGGCCCTACTTTCATGTACAAAACCGATAAAGACATTCCAGGTGCTAGCACACCATACAACTCTGTTGAAAAGTTCGGAGAACAAGTGAAATCAGAGTTCAAACCCAAGTACATTGCTGTTATTTCAGCACATTGGCAACCACGTTACGAAGGCCCAGAATCTTTAAAAAAAATATACGTAGCCACACCTAAGAATCTTGACCAAGTCACTGACAGTAATGAAAAAATAGCTAACGAATTGATCTATGATTTCTACAATTTCCCTAAGCATATGTACGAAGAAAAGTTTGAAAATTACGTTACAAAGGGCATCATTGATAAGATAGTGTCTTTCAGCGATGATGAAGTCACCATTGAACGTCGTGAAAGAGGTATTGATCATGGTGTTTGGGTTCCTGGTAAAGTGGCTCAGTTTGATCAATACGAAAAAAAGGAAGATTTTATTCCTATTGTTCAAGTCTCGTTGTTGCCAAATGTACCTAATGGAAAAGGTGAAGACGAAAGACTAAACGAAAACGTAAAAGTTGTGGAAACCTTTGAAGCCCATATCAAAGCAATCAGTCCAGTCGTTAGAAAAATTAACGAAGATGGTGGTTTGGTCATATTGTCTGGTATGTCTGTCCATAATTTGAGTATTTTCAAAAAGCTTATTTCCGAAAACAGACAACCAGAATTTACCAAAAAGTTTAATGAATTCCTAAAAGATGCCATTGAAGCTGATAAAACTGCTGGTGATAACCACGCTACTTTGAAGGCTAAAATTTTGGCTTTGGGTAAAGAAGATACAGAAGAAAAAAAGAAATTGTTTGAAGCCCATTCTCCTGAAATTGATCACTTTTTGCCATTCGTAATTGGAGCTGGCTCTGTTGGTGAAGGCGAATATATCACTGAACTTTTCAATGCCGAACAATATTCATTAGGTTGGGGTTTATACCAAGTAGGTAAATAAACTCGTTTTAATTTCTAATCAAATTTATATATAACCCAGTTTATTCAGAATGCATGCCGTTTCATTTGGCTTGTGTTATTTTGTTATCAGTGCATTCATGTCAATCAACTTATACCCACTTGTTCTAATATATTGTGCAAAGAAAAAAAAAAAATGGACTTTTCTTTCCTTTTTTTTTTTTTCCCCCCTTTCTCTTTGGTGTTTCATTTATAAGATGAGTCCCTTAATTATTTAACATCTGTAACTTGTTAATTCTTTAAAGTTTTATATTTGAAAACACCAATAAAAACCTTTGTATTAAACAAAACATAAATGTCAGAAATCAAATTTAACTTTTTAGTTGTAGGCTCAAGCGGGCTGTGTGGTGGAGCATTCATCAAATACTTAAACAAATTCAAGGCTCACCAAAGCACACAAAGTGTGATTAACTCTGTCGTGAGACGTCCTTATGACCCAGCTTTTTTAAAAGCCAACGAAATAGAGGATGAAACAGCAATAAATGTAATTGTTGAAAAAGACTCTACGAATTGGGCAACCGAAACCTTTTCAACTGTTAACGTTAGCGATGCCTCATTTAAAAAGATTTTTTTAAGTGGTTTGGGTACAACAAAAGCTACCGCTGGTAGTATAGAGAACCAAAGAAAAATTGATTTAGACTTGAATTATGAATTAGCCAAAAAAGCCAAAGACTTGGGATATAGCACCTGTGTTTTGGTATCATCTGCAGGTGCCAGCTCGTCATCAATGTTCCCATATCTAAAGATGAAAGGTGAATTGGAAGACAAACTTACGAGCCTAGGGTTTGATAACTTGATTATTTTAAGACCTGGTGCTTTATTGGGTGACAGATTGAAGGATATGAACGGATTTGGTAGTAGATTGGCACCTTTCATATGTGGAATGGCATACGGTACCTGGTTCAGTAAATTTTTAGGACATCCAGTATACGGTGATTCCGTTGGAAAAGTTGGTGTTGAAGTAGCAATTAAACTCGAATCCAAAAACGAAAAAAATGGTGTTACAATTATATCATCCAAAGAGATTGTTGATATGTCAGGAAAATCTTAGTTTTTAAAAAAAAACAAAAAAAAAAAAAGATTAATTTACTACGCTAGTCAAGTCTGAACTTTTTGCTTTATCAAATAAATATAAAAAGTTTTCAAATGCACACCTTCCAGGTGATGTATATATATATATTTACTTACTTACTTATAATCAAATTATCATCATTAAATCAAGCACATGACATATTCTAAGGGATGATTATATTTATTATGTTTTTTTTTTTTAACTTTTCATATCACAATCGCGAAGTTACTTAGAGAGGAATAAAATTTTTTTTTAGCACAAACTTAAAAAAACCCCACATTGGCACGCATTCTGTTTTACCGTGTGTGTATTGAACAACGAGTGTTGGCAAAACATGAAAGTTACAATTTAAAAAAAAAAAATTTTTAATGTACAAAAAGAATAACATATAAACCCAAAAAACACATATATTCTGTATTTCACAAATAAAATGAGTGATAAATTATTTAGATTAGATTCTGGTTTCCAACAATATGGTTGGGGTAAGATAGGTTCCAACTCTGCAGTTGCCCAATTTGCTGCCCACTCTAACAAGGATGTTACTATCCAGGAATCCGAACCATACGCTGAATTATGGATGGGTACCCACCATAAAGTTCCTTCCTATAACAAAGACACAAAAGAAACTTTATCTGAAATTATCAAGTCCAATCCAGCAGCATTTTTGAATGAAAAAATCATTGAAAAGTTCGAAAGCACCAATACTTTACCTTTCTTATTCAAGGTTTTATCTATTGAAAAGGTCCTTTCTATTCAAGCTCATCCAGATAAATCATTAGCCAGAATTTTACATGCCAATGATCCAAAGAATTACCCAGATGATAACCACAAACCGGAAATGGCCATTGCTGTTACCGATTTTGAAGGTTTTTGTGGTTTCAAGCCTTTAGATGAAATTGCTGATGAACTTGAAAAGATTCAAGAATTCAGAGATATTGTTGGTGAAGAAGTCACCAAGGAATTTGTTGAAAACATTAAGACTGGATCCGTTGAACCAGGTTCCAAGGAAGATGAATCCAACAGAGCTTTGTTGCAAAAAGTATTCACCAAAGTAATGACCGCTAGTGATGAATTGATTGCTGAAAAAGCTGATTCCTTAGTCAAGAGATCTGAGGAATCCCCAGAATCTTTCAACAAAGCTGATCTACCAGCTTTGATTCAATTTTTGAACAAACAATTCCCAAAGGATGTTGGTCTATTTTGTGGTTGTTTAATGTTAAACCACTGTAAGTTAAAAGCTGGTGAAGCTATTTTCTTGCAAGCTAAAGATCCACATGCTTACATTTCCGGTGATATTATTGAATGTATGGCTGCTTCCGATAATGTTGTTAGAGCTGGTTTCACTCCTAAGTTCAAAGATGTTAAGAACTTATGTGAAATGTTAACTTATCAATACGGTTCTGTTGAATCTCAAAAGATGCCTCCAGTTGACTTCAAGAAATCATCCGGCCAAGGTAAGTGTATAGAATACAACCCACCTATTGATGAATTCTCTGTTGTTGAAACTACTTTCAAAGATGCTCCATCCGGTAGTGTTAGATTACACGAAGGTCTACAAGGTCCTTCCATCGTTATTTCAACCAGAGGTAACGGTTACTTAAAGTTTGGCGATGTTAAATTAAAAGCTGAACCAGGTTTTGTTTTCTTCATAGCTCCTGAAACTCCAGTTGAATTTATCTCTGAAGATCAAGATTTCACCTCATACAGAGCTTACGTTGAAAGCGATTTATAAATAATAACTCTTCGATGATCTGTTTCTGTATAACAACTCATATTTATCAACTTATTTTGTAATGTTAGAATATCAAAATTATTATTTTTTTTTTTTTTCAAAGAGATGTATTGGTTTCAATATATAAAGATTTAATGTAGCCTTCAATATTAGCTTCCTTTAACCATACAATTATTCTTGACTGCGTGCTTCTTTCCATTTGATGATTTTGTTTCGAAGAGCAGCTTCAGTTTGTTGATAGATATTTAATTTTTTGTCCATTACCATTTTTTTATAATTCTCACCGTGCTTAGAAACCAATTTGCTTATCCATTCGTCTTCTCTAGCACTGAAATGTCTTTCCTTTCTCACGACAGGTTTGTTTGCTTCTTCTTCTAATAACTTGATAACTTCAGTTTTTGGTTGCATGCTGTTCTTCTTTTTTAATTGCTCTATACTCATATCAATATCGAATGGCTTCATTGTACCGTAAACAACATTTATAATTTTACCTGAATCATCTTTGACTATTCTGGCTTCTCCTTCCAAAATTCTTTCAGCTATGTAGTCACCGTTTTCATCTAATTCAGCAGGATCAATAAATATATCACTTTGTTCTTCATCTGAAGAATTTTCTTCTTCATCATCAGATGACGAATCAAGATCAGCTAGGGTATTGACCTTGACTGTCCCTAATTTGTGTTTTTTGTTATCGTAGTTAATTTGTTCTCCTCCGGCAGGCTTCTGTAGTTTTGCTGATAACCCCAATTTGGCATAATTTTGAGCTAAAGTAGCCTTATAGTCCCAGTTCTCAGCAATAATGGCATTTGAATGAATGTTCACTTTTCTCTGAGCGTCTTTGTTTTTTCTGGTGGCTTTCTTGGTAGTTGAATGCTGTTTTCTTCTTTGTCTAACAGAACCCATTATGTTATTATTCCTGTAGTCTTTTTTTTTTCCTTTTGGTTTTTGTATTTATGTACTTTTAATAAAGCTTAAGAAACTTTGTAAAACATTGTTGATGTTAACCCATTGAGAAAATATGAATAATTCAAAGCTTTAAAAAAAAAAAAAAAGTAAAAAAAATTTCCTAAAAAAGGAAATAGCCTGAATCGCTGTTTTACTAACAAAAAAAAAAAAAAAAGAAATTTTAAGGATAACACTTCTAAACTTTTATTCAGAAATAAAGCAAAATTAAATAAAACTCCCCAAATTAGCTTGATATCAACTGATATATGAATAGTAATGAAAGAAAATCAAGAAACTGTCAATGAGAGATCAGTTTTCATCAAAAATCTCAGTCATGGTATAGACGAAACAATTTTAGAAACTTTTTTCAAAGAAGTCTTAGAACTCACAAATTCAGATATACAAAGAATCACCATTGTCCAAAAAACAAAAAAGAAACAGCGTTTATATGGGTTTATTGAATTCACCAGTGTTGAAGCAAAAAAAGAAGCTCTTAAATTAAACAACAGTATTCTTGAAGGTCTAAAGGTGCAGATATATGAAAAAAGAGCAAACCTTCCTGGTGCAATGGTCAATTATGATGATGATGAGGAAATCATACTAATAAGTAGTATGTAAAATATACGACTTTTTATGCGACTGATGCGGAATCCAGTCTTCTAAACCCCTGACAAGTAATTTAACATGGCCCTATATCAATGCAAATTTGGGTGTTGATGTTTGCATTCGGAAGGGAACAAAAATTCAGACAAATCTAGAAGTAATTATTTTTACTCCTTAATCTCGCTTTGTTAGATAGCTGACTTTATGTATTTTTTATTATAACAAAAACATTTATAAAGGTTTTATAATGCCTTTTAGGTGATCATATTCGCCAAAAAAAATTAAAAAAATAGAAACCTTAAACAATAAACTAAACTATGGTTCCAAAACAAATCAATATTTTTTTTAATTTTTGAAGACACAGTATGCGTTAGACCAAGAATATGAACAAATTTAACGCGGCAATAGCTATTCTCAAAGCACATTTTGCGTGTAAATATATTAGCAAAAAAAAATATATATAGGTATTTTGATGTTTACATTTTGATATTAGGTACTAAAAAGAACATACAAAATAATAAAAAATGTTTGAACTATTTAATGTAAACGTAAAAAAAAATATAAAAAAAAACACTATTGATAATATGCATTTAATTTTTGTTTTGAAAATAAAACAATATTTTTTTTTTACATTTTTTTACAACGTTTAAACTAAAAATATTTATCACAATTAAATTACAAAAAACATAAAAACATAAATTATATTTGTTTTTTATTAAACAAAAATATTGTTTTTATATATTTTTTAATTTTTTTAAACGCTTTTTCGGATTTAATATATGTTTTTTTTGTTGATTACAATTGTCAGCAAGGAAGGTATTCTCAATTAAAAAAAAACCCTCATCATTAAGCTATTTAAAAATAAATGTTAGCCGATTGAAATTAAATTTTTTCTTTAGATTTTACCGTTGTTTTATTGAATTTAATATTTTTTTGACCTTTTGGCCTGCTTGCACAATGTTTTATCAATTGTAGCATGTCCAACTTAAATTTTTAATTTTTTGATTTTTGGATAACCAGAAACCCATCAACTACTTAAAAAATCATGCTTGGATAATAAAAATTGTTAACTGCATAAACATTAAAAGTAACGAACCATTTATTATATAAGGTGTTACCAATATCAATTTAATATAATATGCTAAGTACTTGTTTTGAACTTTTTCGCAATAAATAGTTGTTAATATATTGCTGTTGATCTAATACTATTAATCAAAAGATGACTACAATGTTAAGAAATGTATAAAAAAAACTTTATATATAGATCACAAGCCACAAAACAAATGACTGATTAAAAGAAGAAAAAAAAAAAAAAAAAGAAAAGGAACTTTTTTTATATTAGAATGTGAATATATAAGTTGGTTCTATCAAAAAACCAATAGTAATTATATTGCAGTAAAAACATCAACTTTAATAAGCCAATACAAATATCAATGGTTCAGAAACGCGCGTGGGGGAACACGTTCATCGACACGAATATTAGCACGAGCAAAATCAAAGCTTCAATTTTTAAAGCAATATTCATACTATTAATCTTCAAATAGCATCAACTAAAACAGGAAACAATTATGAAATCCTGATACACCAAACTCTTATTTAACAAAAGTATTGTTTCTCGATTGCTTTAACTTGCGTTCACCAGAGCAAAAAATACTGGAGATTTGCAAAGAATAAAACAAAAAATTGCTGATTATGTATCATTAGACAGCTGGTTCGGCTATCATTGTTATAAAGGGATCAGCATAAGTGACATGAGGAACACTTTTCTTTAATTTTTTTTTACACCTGGATCGATCAAAAATAGTGTTTGATAATTTTTCATAAGTAGAATGAATAATCTTAGGACGAAATCTATAGGCAGTTTCATCATAAGGGTGTGTGAAACTAGAAATGCCGCTTCTGTCCTTTCTTAATCGAAGAAGTGAATCATCTAAACCTTCTAGAGCAGAAATACTACGTTCAGGTTTAACAGGAATTTTTCTGTTTTTAGCCTGACGACTAGGTAGATCAGGACGGAAAAGTTCCTTAACAGGTTTCTTCTGATGGTGATGTTTTTTTCTCACTACAGGTTTGCTTTTGGTAACCGTTTGCCTCAAAGACATAGCAAGTTTTTTTAAATGTTTGTAGCATTCTAACATGATTTCAGAAGTTGAGATAACAGCATTCCGAACAGCAGTAGTGGATGCTAAAGAAGTTAAGCCACAAACAGTGCATAACTTTTTCTTTAACTTTTGTTGTTTTCTTGGTTTTTTTACAGGCCGAGAAGTCATAACAGCAGATGAATGGAAAGATTTGACAGCAGTATTGACTGATTGCTTGCGTTTATTAGCCTTCAATGGTGCAGACACAATATTTGGACAAGGATCGATATAAACCTTTGTGTAGTCTCTATCCCAATTGAAAAAAGCCTTGATTTTTGCTCTTTTACTGGATTTTTGCTTTTTATTGCAGGCTGAGTCAGAGGATGAAGCATTGTTATTAACAGCAGTGGAAGCGCCAGACAGCACATCTTGTGGTGATGTAGGGTGGCTAACGTAGGACTTGGAGTGTTTACTTTTACCTAGATTTTGGTTTTCCTTTTGACTCAGATTTTGAGAGGACATTGGCAGCATAGACACAATGTTTTCTTTGATAAAGTTCAAAGGACCAGCGTATGAAGCGCGTTGGTTCTTACTTTGACTTTGACTGCAACTCTGGTTTTGAGGATCCAATGACAGCATAAAAGCAATGTCTTTTTTGGTGAAGTTCCAAGGACCAGTGGAGAAAGAGCTTTGGTTGTTACTTTGACTTCGACTGCAACTCTGTTTTTGGGGATCCAATGTCCGCATAGGAGCAGCATCTTCTTTGATGGAGTTCAAAGGACCAGCGTATGAAGCGCGTTGGTTCTTACTTTGACTTTGACTGCAACTCTGTTTTCGAGGATCTAATGTCCGCATAGGAACAGTATCTTCTTTGATGGAGTTCAAAGGACCAACAAATGAAGCGTGTTGGTTTTTACTTTGACTTTGACTGCAACTCTGTTTTCGAGGATCTAATGTCCGCATAGGAACAGCATCTTCTTTGATGAAGTTAAAAGGACGTTTGGAAGAAGTGCTTTGACTTTGACTTTGTCTGCTTCTCTCAATAAAGGTGTCCAGTGATAGATTAGAAGGAGATTCTTCTTTGATGAAGCTCAAAGGACGTTTGGAGGAAGTGCTTTGTCTTTGTCTTTGTCTTAGACTTAGACTTTGACTTTTATTTAGTTGTTCTCTGTATCTCTCAATAAAGGCGTCTAGTGCCAGCTTAGAAGGAGATTCTTCTTTCATGAAGCTCAAAAAACGTTTGGAGGAAGTGCTTTGACATTGACTTTTATTTAGTGATTGTCTGTATCTCTCAATAAAGGCGTCTAGTGCCAGCTTAGAAGGAGATTCTTCTTTCATGAAGCTCAAAAAACGTTTGGAGGAAGTGCTTTGACATTGACTTTTATTTAGTGATTGTCTGTATCTCTCAATAAAGGCGTCTAGTGCCAGCTTAGAAGGAGATTCTTCTTTCATGAAGCTCAAAAAACGTTTGGAGGAAGTGCTTTGACATTGACTTTTATTTAGTGATTGTCTGTATCTCTCAATAAAGGCGTCTAGTGCCAGCTTAGAAGGAGATTCTTCTTTCATGAAGCTCAAAAAACGTTTGGAGGAAGTGCTTTGACATTGACTTTTATTTAGTGATTGTCTGTATCTCTCAATAAAGGCGTCTAGTGCCAGCTTAGAAGGAGATTCTTCTTTCATGAAGCTCAAAAAACGTTTGGAGGAAGTGCTTTGACATTGACTTTTATTTAGTGTTTGTCTGTATCTCTCAATAAAGGTGTCCAGTGACAGGTTAGAAGGAGATTCTTCTTTCATGAAGCTCAAAGAACATTCGGAGGAAGTGCTTTGACTTTTACTTTGTCTTTCTCTGTATCTCCCACTATATGCGTCAAGTGGCAGGTTAGAAGGAGATTCTTCCTTCATGAAGCTTAAAGAACGTTCGGAGGAAGTGCTTTGACATTGACATTGACTTTGACTGCATGTCTCAATAAAGGTGTCCAGTGGAAGGTTAGAAGGAGATTCTTCTTTCATGAAGCTCAAAGAACGTTCGGAGGAAGTGCTTTGACTTTGGGTTTGACTTTTACTTTGTCTTTGACTGCATCTCTCAATAAAGGTATCCAGTGGAAGGTTAGAAGGAGATTCTTCCTTCATGAAGCTCAAAGGACGTTTGGAGGAAGTGCTTTGACTTTGACTTTTATTTAGTCTTTCTCTGTATCTCCCACTATATGCGTCCAGTGGCAGGTTAGAAGGAGATTCTTCCTTCATGAAGCTCAAAGGACGTTTGGAGGAAGTGCTTTGACTTTGACTTTGATTTTGACATTCATATCTATCTAGACTTTCCAAGCATCTCTTAAGAAAGGCGAGGAATTCCAGATCAGTAGTAATTTTTTCATTCAGGTACAACACTGGACGTTTGGAGGAAGCAGTTTGGTTGTTACTTTGACCTTGGCATTGACTTTTATTTAGTTTTTCTCTGTATATCTCACTATATGCGTCCAATGGCGGCATAGAAACAGTGTCTGGTTTGCTGATCTTTAAAGGGCGTTTGGAGGAAGTGCTTTGACTTTGACTACATCTCTCAATAAAGGTGTCCAGTGGCAGGTTAGAAGGAGATTCTTCCTTCATGAAGCTCAAAGGACGTTTGGAGGAAGTGCTTTGGGTTTGACTTTGACATTGATTTTTATTTTGTCTTTCTAACCATCTATTAAAAAGGGCGTCCAATTCCAGCACAGTATTAATTTTTTCATTCGGGTACAACAATGGACGTTTGGAGGAAGCAGTTTGGTTGTTACTTTGACTTGGACTGCATATCTTACTGGAACAGTCCAATGGCAGCATAGCAACAGTTTCTGTTTTAATGATGTTCAAAGAACGTTCGGAGGAAGTGCTTTGACTTTTACTTTGTCTTTGACTGCATCTCTCAATAAAGGTGTCCAGTGGCAGGTTAGAAGGAGATTCTTCCTTCATGAAGCTCAAAGGACGTTCGGAGGAAGTGCTTTGACTTTGGGTTTGACTTTTACTTTGTCTTTCTCTGTATCTCCCACTATATGCGTCCAGTGGCAGGTTAGAAGGAGATTCTTCTTTCATGAAGCTCAAAGGACGTTTGGAAGAAGTGCTTTGACTTTGACTTTGATTTTGACATTCATATCTATCTAGACTTTCCAAGCATCTCTTAAGAAAGGCGAGGAATTCCAGATCAGTAGTAATTTTTTCATTCAGGTACAACACTGGACGTTTGGAGGAAGTGCTTTGACTTTGACTTTGGGTTTGACTTTTACTTTGTCTTTCTCTGTATCTCTCACTATATGCATCCAGTGGCAGGTTAGAAGGAGATTCTTCTTTCATGAAGCTCAAAGAACGTTCGGAGGAAGTGCTTTGACTTTGACATTGACTTTTACTTTGTCTTTGACTGCATCTCTCAATAAAGGTATCCAGTGGAAGGTTAGAAGGAGATTCTTCCTTCATGAAGCTCAAAGGACGTTTGGAGGAAGTGCTTTGACTTTGACTTTTATTTAGTCTTTCTCTGTATCTCCCACTATATGCGTCCAGTGGCAGGTTAGAAGGAGATTCTACTTTCATGAAGCTCAAAGAACGTTCGGAGGAAGTGCTTTGACTTTGGGTTTGACTTTTACTTTGTCTTTGACTGCATCTCTCAATAAAGGTATCCAGTGGAAGGTTAGAAGGAGATTCTTCCTTCATGAAGCTCAAAGGACGTTTGGAAGAAGTGCTTTGACTTTGACTTTGATTTTGACATTCATATCTATCTAGACTTTCCAAGCATCTCTTAAGAAAGGCGAGGAATTCCAGATCAGTAGTAATTTTTTCATTCAGGTACAACACTGGACGTTTGGAGGAAGTGCTTTGACTTTGACTTTGGGTTTGACTTTTACTTTGTCTTTCTCTGTATCTCTCACTATATGCGTCCAGTGGCAGGTTAGAAGGAGATTCTACTTTCATGAAGCTCAAAGAACGTTCGGAGGAAGTGCTTTGACTTTGGGTTTGACTTTTACTTTGTCTTTGACTGCATCTCTCAATAAAGGTATCCAGTGGAAGGTTAGAAGGAGATTCTTCCTTCATGAAGCTCAAAGGACGTTTGGAGGAAGTGCTTTGACATTGACTTTTATTTAGTCTTTCTCTGTATCTCCCACTATATGCGTCCAGTGGCAGGTTAGAAGGAGATTCTACTTTCATGAAGCTCAAAGAACGTTCGGAGGAAGTGCTTTGACTTTGACATTGACTTTTACTAAGTCTTTCTTTGCATTTCTCAATACATTCGTCCGATAAATGTTTAAAATGATATTCTTCTTTCATGAAGCTTAAAGGACGTTTGGAGGAAGTGCTTTGGGTTTGACTTTGACGTTGACTTTTATTTAGTTTTTCTCTGTATCTCTCAATAAAGGCGTCCAGTGGCAGCTTAGAAGTAATTTTTTCTTTTACGAAGCTCAAAGGACGTTTGAAGGAAGTACTTTGGGTTTGACTTTTAATTTTATTAAGGCATTCTTTGCATTTCTGAATACATTCGTCCGGTAACTGTTTAAAATAATATTCTTCTTTCATGAAGCTCAAAGGACGTTCGGAGGAAGTGCTTTGGGTTTGACTTTCGAAAGAAGACTTGAATGATTTGGAAGATCTTTGAGATTTTGGGGTGGTGAAATCCATTTTAGATTGTTAAAAAAATAATAGTTATATGTGGTAATAATAAAAGCAATAGTAACTGTAATATATTCTAAAACAATAAGATTCCTTTTTGGTTTTATAATTTTATAATTTTTGAACATTTAATTTATATTTAATTAAATTAAATTAAAAAGTATAAAAAAGAAGAAGAAATCAAAATCTTCTGATCAGTCAACCAACATCTCCTTATATTCAATTTATATTCACGGGTATTTTTAATTTAATATCAATAATACACAAAACTTTTTGTGTTTTATTGACTTTAATCTACCACAAAGAATTGATTAAATGATATTTAGCAAAATCAATCAAACCAAAAAAAGTACAAAGCCTAATACAGTCTTTGCATAAAAGACCAGAAAAAAAATCTTAGGCTAGAAATTTAAAATTGTCAAAAATAACGTTTTAACGCATTATGTGCGTAAATAATGAAAAAAATGCCAATGAATAATTGTGTTTACCCAAATGATAAAAAACACGATTAAACGCATATAATGCAAAAGACACAAAAAAATCAACGATTAAGTGTTTGAAAATTTTTGTTTATGACTTTTTTCCACATATTGGATATTTTTTTGTGGGTGAAAAACAAAAACACAAAACATGCGTGATTGTGTTCGTGTTCTTTTCTTTGAATTTTTTTAAAAAACAAAAAGTTAAAACACTCTGAATCCATAGGAAACTAAGTACATACTCAATACAGAAAAAATGCATTTGAAGGTTTTACTAAGTTTAGCTGCTCTTAGTGCAAAATTTATAAAGGCTGAAGAACAAATAGATGATGATTTAACTGTTGACACTGAAGAAGAAGAAACAGTTATTGACCAACCTGTACAACCAGATTCAATCTTACCAGAAGATCACGATGATTTTTTCAACATCGGTGAAGGGATAAATTTAAAAGGTGAAGCAGAAAAACAACAAAAACCAGTCAACTTCTCTATAGATTTTTCCGTATTTGGTAACAATGGTGACGGTGTTCAAACACCATTCTTGATTGAGAACAATGAGTTGACCTATATCAATTACACCTTCACTAACTACGAAGACTTCAACACTTCTGTTTTGGGTATCGCAGGATCAATTATGAGCGCTGAAACTCAAGAAACTGTAGGTAATATCACAGAAGCTCGTTTGGGACCTTTACTAGTTCAAAGCGGCCAAAACGTTTCTTTTTCTCAAAGTATCAACATTGCATTGGATGAAGGCTACTACTACATTGCCCCTATTGTTCAAGTTATTATGGGTGATAGTGAATCCACAGTTGGTGTTAGTGTACAACCTAAGGTTTTTGATATGTTACCAGGTCCAGTTTCTTTTTTTAACGCAAGTTTCTTATCTATATTATTAACCTGTGGGTTGTTGGCTTACTCTACTTATAGAACCTACCAGAAAACCAACAAAAACGATGGTGCTGAAAAGAAAAAGTTGAAAAAGCTTGCCAAAAACGCTAAGATCGATGCTAATGAATGGACACCAAAGGAATACAAGAAGTAGTTAATGATACAACTTAAAGCACATTTTATGACTGAAAGTCCTTTTTATATACGTTTCATTTCTTTATAAATTAAATAATGATAGTTTTTTTAAAAAAAAAAAAAAAGATTAAGAAATAAAAAAAAAACAAAAAATTCATTTTTCTATTTTTAAATTTCATAATACCCTTAATTTTGAACTGGAAACTCATACATAAACCAAATAAACACAATATCCTAAAATTCGTCTTTAGATATTGAAAATTTTGTGAAAAAACCATTGTCATTGTAAAGAATTGTTGTTAGAAAAGAAATAAGAAGGAAATCAAGCATATGTATCTTCAAATAAGTAAAAACCCATCCGATAGGCAGATATGTTTAATTTCGGAAGACTATTCTTTAGTATTCAGAACAGCTTCAAAAAGTATAAACAGTACGGGGTCTGAAATATGTGCACTTGTGGAGTCAGTTACGGTAGAGCAGCTTCAAGGAAACACAAATTTTGATTTTAGTGAAGGCTATCAATACAAAAATCATTTAACTTCTAGATACGAGGGATTTATGGGGTTGTTTAAACTTAGTGATGGAGACATATTCTTGGGATTGATCAAAACATCAAAAACAGCTGGGCATGCCAGACATGTGATAAAAGAAAACGATGCTACTAAAGAGAAATATTTTCAGCCAGCTGAAGCCATTAAACAAATTTTGGATGTGGCTTTTATTAGTTTAACAAGTAGTACTAGTGACATCTATGAAAACATCAATGTAAGCTCTAAAGCAATCTCAGACGCAATAAACAATGATGCAAAATCACTGCATCCTTGTTACGAGCTGAAAAAGCTATTTTGCGATGGAACCTTCTATTTTTCCAATGATTTTGATATTACTAATTACCTGCAGAATAGAGGAAATGAGATTTTTGCACAAAGTTCGTACAAAAAATATAGCAACAGATCTTCCCAAGTGGACTTGACCTTGGAAAAGTTCCAAGATAAAAACGTATGGAATATCAAGATGATTGAGGAAATTATAAATTTAAGAGGAAGAATATCTCAACACGAAAGAGAAAGAATGGACAACGGAATGTTCATTACCTTTATAATCAGAGGGTTTGCTGAAACAAAAATGTTAACGAAAGATTTGTATATGACCAATATATCGAGGATATCAACGGAAGGTAAGGATGAAACTTTGTTAGATTCAACTTCAAAAATAGGAAATGGGGGAGACATATCAACATTTGTTGAAAGTGAAATTATATTGAGCACGCCGAAGTACACAATGTCTTATGTGATATGTTTGGGAAACATACCTATAAATTATGATTTGCAGGAATCACAATTTTTGATTCACTCAAAGAAGAAACTTGAGCTAACATACAGCAATGATGAATCAAGGAACTTTAAGTTGATGTCTAAGCACTTTAACAATTTGATTACGAAATACAATTCAGTAAGCTGTATCAATTTAACTAAATTCAGAGACCAAGGCCAAATGGATCTTAATTTTCTCTATTCCAAGTTGGTTCATGAGATAGATTCGAAAATTAAATTTTTGCCTTTAGAAATCAAGAAAGCTGTTTACAAGAAAATCACATACAAAAATTATGCTGTAGACGATTTATTTCTGGAAGAAAAGAATTCTTCAATGAAAAAGACCCTGTCTCTTATAAAACAAAACATTACAGACTTTGGATGTTTTGTTTATGATAATGAAAATGAGATATTTTTTGGAAAACAAACAGGTGTTATAAGATTAAGCTCAACAAGTAAGAATTCTATAAAAGGTGATAGCACAAGTGAAGGGGATGGTCGTCATAGTACGTATATTAGTAATTCAGGACTTAATTCTGTGAAAAAAATGGTTTTATTTACTAAAGTTATTGCTCAGGAAGTTTTTGGAATAATATTCAATGAGCTCTCTTTGTCCACAACAATCAGAAATAATCTAGTATTTGATGATATGGGTAGTGAGGCTAATGCCATATTTAGAAACCAAACATTTCAAATAGTTAATTTGTTAAGTAGAAACAACCCGCATCATGAAAAAATGGCTAGCATCTATAAAAGACTATTCCAATTCAAGTTAAAATTGTATGATCCTCTGCATTCATATGTTTCAACATATTTAAAATACGGAATTAAAAAGGAAATGATGACATACAAAAAAAACATCTCGATATATGCAGTGACTTTTAATGTAGCTGGTGTTACTTGTCCTGATGACTTAAGTGGCTTACTATTTCCAGCTGAAAAGGAAGAAAAAACTTATCATGACATATATTGTATAGGTTTAGAAGAAGCGGTTGACTTAACTCCTGGAAAAATGATAAACACAGATGCTACAGTCAAAACTTTATGGGCTAAGTCATTGCTAAATTCGTTAAATAAGTCTCAGGAAGAGCACTATGCCTTGCTAGGGATGCAGCAATTAGGGGGTGTGATAATGTTTTTATTTACTAAGTCTTCGCAGATGACAAAAATCAAGTCAATTCAATACAGTTTTCACAAGCTAGGATTTGGTGGTATTGCTGCAAATAAGGGTGCCGTTGCCATAAGTTTTGAATACTCAGCTACTAAGTTTTGCTTTATCACTTCACATTTGTCTGCTGGACTAGGAAATATAGAACAAAGACACATTGATTATAAGATGGTGAACGAAAATTTAAGATTTGGAAACAGAAATATAAAAATAGGTTCACATGATGCAATAATATGGATAGGGGATTTGAATTTTAGAATAAACATGAGTAATGAAGAAGCCAAGGCCCTTATTTTGCAAAAAAATTATAAGGGAATGCTTGTTCATGATCAACTACACAAGCAGATGTCTGATGGTGAATCATTTCCATTTTACGAAGAGATGGATATTAGTTTTGATCCAACATACAAGTTTGACAAAAACACAGATACATATGATACCAGCGAAAAATCAAGAATACCTGCATGGACAGATAGAATTTTATCTAAAGGTTCTGTACTAGAGCAAAAAGCTTACCAAAGTATAAAGGAAGTTAAGTTTTCTGATCACAGACCCGTTTTTGGAATATTTGAAGCCAAAGTTGTGGTTTTGGATGAAAATTTAAAATTGAGTCTAATCAATAGCATTTATGCACGCTTGAAAAAACAGTTGGAAAAATATGATATACAAGAGAGATTGCTGATACTAGATCTTGCAGAAAAAGAGCTAATCTCGTCCAGTAGAAAAGAGAAAAAAAAAATTAACATTTCAAAAACCCATCATGTCCCTATATTGACTGATGATAGCAAAATTCTTGGTGCAGATGAAATATACTTAAAGCAGTACTATGACAGCAAAAATCAAAAACTCCCTCCACCTTCAGACTTTTATCACAAATGGTGGATAGGAGAAGCTAGTAAACCAGCGGTTGTTGATATCAATGTGGATTCAAAAGAGTTTTTGATTAATTTGAATAAAGCATCAAATCCATTTGAAGATACTGAAAATGAGCCAATTTTTAAAAAAAGGATTTAGGCATAGCTCTTATATATAGGTGTTATTTGTTTTAGTTGTGATTTGTTCATTGGATCTTATTTATTCACGTGATTCATATATTCTAATTCAAGTGTTTATGACACGTTGTATTGAAAAAAAAAAACAAAAACTCTGAAAAAAAAAAAAATTTAAAATAAATAACAAAAACAATTCACACTTGTAAAACACAAACCAAAAAGAAAACAACAAAAAAACAAAAGCGACTTACCGTGATAAACAAGTTGCACACAACAAACTAAATACAATTATTATAATAGCATGATTTCAATTTCCTTATTTAAGAAGTTTGTTATATTCTATTCATTATTTGCTTTTGCTTTAGCCAAATCAGTATTATTTTTACATGATTTTGAAGAAGATGAACTAAATAATTACACTGTTTTTACTGATTACCTAAATGAAGATAATGATTATGATGTGACTTTAGTTAATATTAAAGAAACTAGTGTTAATGTTTTGTCTGGTGATAAACAAACCAACTTGTTTGACGAATTAATTTTTGCTCCATTCACTTCTACAAAAATCAAGGGTTTAACAGAAAAGAATATTATGCAGTTTTATGAAAATGGTGGTAATATATTGATTGTAGGCTCTCCATCTCAAAGCAACAATAATCCAATTAGAAAGTTTTTGAATTCTATAGGTATCTATCCTTCACCAAAGAATTACATAACCGAGGATTATGAAGCCGATAATAAGTCAGCTTTGTTGTTTCAAGACTCAAAGTTATTTTTAAATGATTATATTTTTGACAACTCATTGAAAAACAAAGCTGTTGCTTTTGAAAGAAGTTCTTCATCATTGATTGACACAAATGAAATGATTTTCCCTATCATTGCTCAATCTGACTACATGAAGAGTTCTTATGAAGAAAACGTCTGGGCTTTATCTAACCAAGGGTTTTTGGCTGTCGCTTTTCAAAACTTGAAGAACAATAGAATATCTTGGATTGGTACTGATTCTATTTTCAAAAATGACAAAATATTTGAATTGGATAACTACGAATTTGTCAAGTCTGTCACTAAATGGACATTCCAAGAAAAGTCTATGCTAAAGGTTACAGATTTTAGCCATTACCAAGTTGCTGAAAAGACCAATCATTACTTAAATGAAGTTTCTTATTTAATGGAAGAATCTACTGAAGAATATACTTTGACATTCGAGGAAGAACCTTATAAAGTAAAGGATACTGTTGTTGTTGACTTATATGTTGAGCTATTGGACGATGTTGATAAAGCTGGTAATGAAGTTTATAAGTCATTTGAAGCTGATGATATTCAATTTGAATTAAGAATGATTGATCCATACTATAGAATTAACCTAAGTAAAGATGAACACGATAGTACTCGTTTCTCTACTGGTAAATTTGATTTGCCAGACCAATTCGGTATTTTTACCTTTGCTGTAAAATACTGTAGAAAGGGGTTGTCTTATATTGATGTTAAAGACATCAAAGCCATTAGACATTTTGCACATTCTGAATATCCAAGATCATATGAAATAAGAAATTCTTGGGTTTATTTGTTCACAATTGGATCCGTGATCTCTATTTGGTTTGTTTTTGTTATACTTTTTATTGTAACCAGCAAGAGAGTCAAAACCCAAACTGTTACCAAGGAGAAAAAAGAAATTTGATTTAAAGCAAGTATCAAAATTATAAACAAAAAACACAACAAAAAATATATTATTCTTAAGTTTATATTTTTCAAATTTATTTGTCTTTTTTTAACATTAAATTATTATTGAAGAATCACGTGAATTTATATATCCGATTTTGTAGCTTTTATAATGAATTCGTTTCATTTTTTTAAAAAAAGTTTTTAACTGGTGTGTGAAAATCCATAATAGAAGGTAAATCTGAGTACTATACATCCATACAAAATCTCAATAAATATACGATGTCAGCTGCTCAATTTCAACAAAAATATGAAGTTATGCAACAAGTGGAGTCTAGGCTACAGAATTTCAAGAAAGAGCATGAAGAAACTACCCTAGTACTAAATCAAATTGAAGATATTAGAAAAACTAAGGAGAACCAAAAAGACTTTGATCAAAGAAAATGTTATCGTTCTGTTGGTGGATCATTAGTGGAGACAACTGCAGGTGAAGTCATACCTCACTTGAATGAAAAACTAGAAAAACTAACAGTATTAGTTAGTGAGCTACAAAGAGATTATGATGAATTAAGTGAAGAAATAAGACAAGATGCTATTGAATTCCAAAAGAAAAATCAAAAGTAGAGAATAGAGAGGCGTTTACAACAAACTATATAAAAAGCAACATAAAAATGTTAAACCACACCCAATCCAACTAGTCATTGACATTGTATTGTCAAATATTATGCAGCTAATGACCAGAGATAGTAGTTTTCTAAAAGTTAAGGTTATGTTCAAAATGATGAAATTAGATGAACCCAAATTACTGGCTAATAAATTCACTCCATAAATACATATGCTCTGTGTGATACAATTGATAATGAGCTTTGTTACAAACAAGCTGTTAGTTTGAAAACTTTTGGAGATAAATATGAGGTTTTGTTCGATAGATTTTTTGTTGAACACTAACAAAATAGGCATTGATAAAACGTGTTGAGCTACCATGACTTCTTTCCAACAATCTTTTCCGTGTTGGTCATAAATTTTACAATTGTAAATTTGAAGCAATGATGCCATTATAGAAGATGTAAGGAGTACACATATACCTGCAGCAAAATCTGAGTTAGGTTTTATGCCAAGCACATCTTTTGCTATTTGATTTCCATTGAACATATTGGAAACGAAGCTTTTATAGTTATAGTAGTCTAAAATGCTGATATCATGGTCTTTATATATTAATGTAACAATGCACCCAATGGTAATCAATACACATAATAAGACTTGCAAAAATGAGTATCTTTTATTCAGGATGAATGAACCTAAAATCAAATTTATCAAAACGTTTAAACTTTTAAATACTATATGGCATGGTACGGTGACACCAGAAAAACTGAATGCATAATTGTTTAGCCAGTTTCCACCCAAAAATAGCAGGGTCGAAATCAATTGTTTGCGTATAGGCACTTTCCTGGATTTGAAATTGGCAAAAATGTAAGGTATATTGATCAATATCGTATAATTCAATTGGAAAAAGGTTACAAAGCTAGTTAAGTTTTGAAACTGCGTGTAGTTGGCATTTATGAGACTTTCAAATGAGATGACATTGCTGCAGCAACCACCAAAAATTAAAACTATGGCAAAAGGTACCGATAGGAAAAGATGACTTTTGTAACTGTCCTTTTTAGACTTTTTTATATTTTTCATTTGTAGTATATATATGTATATCCTGTTTTGATCCAGCAAAAATATGAGCTGATTGGTTCAGTAATGGTATATTCATTACAATTTTAGAATCATAGATTAATGAAGTGTCTTTTTTCTAAAAAAAAAAAAAGCAACACGAAAAATTCAATTTACAACTTGTATACAGCGTGAATCATGTATTTTTGGTGGCTGATAAGTCTGAATTTTCCAAAATCAATTTGAAATCATCAAACATTCCTAAGTTTAAGTATTCGGTTACCAAATCCGTGTTGTTGCTTTTAACTATTTCATGTTGTTGTTCTATAAGCTCTACAAATTTGGGATCTATTGGAAGAAATCCTAAAAATTTCAAATCCAGTTCTTGGCACAACTTTTCACCCCCACCTTTATTAAAGATATCTGTGCAGTCAGCACAATGAGGACACTTAAATCCAGACATGTTCTCTATAACCCCTAAAATATCTAGTTCAACAAGTTTACAAAAATTGATTTGTTTTTTCACATCGTTGACTGAAACTCTTTGTGGTGTAGTTACAATAATTGATTTAACATTTATATTATTGATATTTTCTAACAATCTTAAGTTTTCAACTATGGCGATGTGCTCATCAGTTGTTCCTGGAGGTGTATCAATTATCAGATAATCTAAAGGTTCTTCTCCCCAATATACGTCATCTATAAACTGTCTAATCATTGCTTGTCTTTTAGGTCCTTTCCAAACTACAGAATCATTCTTGCTGTCGTTTAATAAGAAACCTAAAGACATAATTTTCAAAACATTCTTTTTATTTAGTATGGACTTTTCAATAGGTAGCCATCCATTTCTACTTTGAAATATTTTTTCGTTTTCTAAATCAAAAAATCTCGGTATAGAAGGTCCTGTTAAATCTATATCAAGCACACCTACCTTGTTGTTATTTATTGATGATAGGGCCAATGCAAGTTGTGTGGTCACAGATGATTTACCTACACCACCTTTCCCAGATAACACAAGTATTATATTTTTTGTCTTATTAATACTTTTATCCATTCAATTTTGTTTTTTTGTTTTGAATATATGGTAAATATATATTTCGTATTGGTTATACTTTCAATGATCAAAAAGTACAATTATGATTTGCATTATGTAATTTTCCAATGCACAGTAAGCATTTAAACTCCTTTAGTGAAAGAAAATTAGTTTGGCGGGTGTATATCTTTGTACGGATATTAAAAAAGTAGCACGTGATTTCAAAGCACTATATATATATTTAACAATTAAAAAAACCGGACTTAAGAGATATGCTGGTACCAAAGTTTGAAAAAAAAAAAAACTTTGCTAAGGGAAAAAAAAAAAAATAGGAGCCAAACTCACCAGGTAGCATTTTAATGATGATTGAACAATTTCGTAAATTATTTGATTTCATTTTTATTATTAATTTCAATTGAAATAACTGATATATATATATATAAAACACCGGACATACATCTGGTTTTTTTCTTTTTTAAGAATTTAAAGCAGTTTTAAATGAATACAGGCAGCAGAGTTAATTTATTTGACTCAACATTTAACACAAGTCATACATCATACACCAATAATTCACATCTTCGCAAAGCTAATAATATAGATATTGACGATGGTGACTTTAATTCAGCACCAGTTGACTATAGCGAAACACTTATGAATCAGCTAGAGTCTCAAAATGACGAAGAAATTTCCGGAATGCACTTAAGACTGAAGAAACTTAAGAATTTATCTTTAAAAATGAACGACGAAATAGACTTTTCTAATAATGATATTATAAACAACCTAAATGGTACTTTTGGTGAGACTGTTGATAAACTTAAGAATGTAATGACGAAAGCAAAAGACATGGCCGATAGATCAAGAATAAGTTTTAAAACCTGGCTAACAGTATTTTTTTTTGTATCATTATTATTTTTATATATTTGGCTTTTTTAAAAAAAAAAAAAAAAAAAAACAAGAATTATTTTGATTTCAAAATAAAAACATTGTAAAGCTATAGATCAATGAAGCAAAAATATCCATGTTAAAGATTACAGTATATACACGCTGCTTATTGGTTAGAAATAGCGTTATCTAAATCAGCAAATAGAGCATCTAAATCAAATTCTTGAGTAAAGTCATTGACAACAACAGTTGTGGCACCAACAGAATTTCCAGCAACCTTGGCTTGTTTTTCACTTTCGGTTTTTTGTTGATCTAATAGAGCATCTTGTAAAGTGGCTATGTTTTTAGGTAGTGACCAACTTAAGATCTTACCATCTCTCCAATCGTTCAATACACTGACAGCAGTAGAATGGAAGTTTGGAACACCACCCTTACCAATTCTACCTCTTTGTCTGGAAATATGAATTAAGAAATGCTTGGTGAACATATCCAAGTCACTTGTTGGGATAGGAGGAAGATCATAGTAATCCTTGAATATAGTAACTTGCTCATCGTTATTACTAATCTTAGTTAACAGCTTTTTGACTATAACTTCTGGATCTTTCATGTATTTGGTAGGAATACAGTTCAATATGGATAACTCTAAGTTCTTTTCCTTGATATTCTTACCTCTTATTTCATTAGGGAATACAATACCTGGAGAATCTAAGATTTTTAATTTATTATCAATTTTAACTTCTCTTAAATGAGTAGTGACACCAGCTTGGTTACCAACAGTACAAACACCACTGTTTGGACCTCTAGTGTTAGTTAAAGCATTGATGATGGAAGACTTACCGACATTAGGATAACCTAAAACACCAACGGTTATACTTCTCTTTAAGTTGGCATCAGTGGCATATTTCTTTAATGATTCTAGTAATTTAGAAGCAGTGGCATTACTACTCAACTTTTTGTTAAATCTACCGTTGTTAGCATGGGTTGAAGAACCCATGAATGGAATAACTGGGAATTGGGAACCTAAGTGAGTCATCCAAATCTTTAAGACATTTTCTGGAACCAAATCAACCTTGTTCAATATGTATATCAATTTCTTAGTACCATTGAATTTAGTTAAAACACTTTCTTCAACAGCCTTGGATCTAGTAAGATCTGGATCTCTGGCATCTAAAACATAAAGAAGAATGTCGGAGTTATCTAAGACAACCTTGAAGATCTTGTCGTATTGTTTTCTAGACTTTTCTAAATCTTGGTGTAATTCGGAGACTTGGTCATCATCATCCTCATCACTTTCTAGATCGTAATCTTGATAGTCAACACCGTTTTTATATTCTTGTGCTGGCTTAACTTTACCATCAAATTCTTCAGCAGCACGTTGAGCACTTTCTAATAAAGCAGCCATGCCATCTTCTTCACCATCGGCCATATCTTCATCGTCTTCACTGACTTCATCACCATTTTCTAAGGCAATTCTCTTCTTTTCAATTTTATCAAGTCTTTGTTTTTCCTTGATTTCTTCATCTTGAGCTCTTTTCATTTCAATTTGTTCTAAAATTTTGTTCTTGTATGGGAACATGGAAGGAATAGAAACATCCTTATTGGTTCTTGATTTCCAAGTAACGTCTTTTTTAGCCAGTTTTCTATTCTTTCTATTTTGAGCAAGGGCTTTCTTCTTGATACCTTCTCTCATTCTAGTAGAGGTTCTTTTAGATTGTTTTTTTCTAATTCTCATTTTGTTACCGTGGATTTAACTTAGTTTTGTTTGGTTTTTCTCTCTTCTTTGTGTCTTCAACAAATATTGCTATATGATTAAGACCTATGTTGATATTTAAAAAGAAAAAACCGAAAGTTAATAATAAAAAAAAAAAGCAGAAAAAAGAAAAAGCAAGAAATTATACAATATTTCCCAAATAGGAAATTATCTAATCAATGATCACGTGAATTTCACGCATGCATGTTTTAAAAAAAGAAATAAAAAAAAAAATTTAATCAAAGCAGCATATACATACCTTTATACACAACTATTGTAAGTTGTTCTCCTTCTTTATTCTTATAAAAGTTTGAATGGCATCATTTTTATTAAACTTCAAAGCCGTTTCTATTTTGTTTGGTCCCTTGCTGTAGTACTTGTCAATTAAGGAATACAATTTCAAAAAGAAACTAACCAAATCACCTTGTATGCTAGACCAAATTTTGGAAACAAATAGCGTCATGTATTCAGACACCAAATCCATGTTGATTTGTGAATGGTCATCCGACATTTGAGAAATAATGGTTTTTTCAAGGTTTGAGGTGCATTTTACAATTTCCATGTAAATGTTTTCGATTATTTTTGTAATTACTCCAGAGTCATAATCCAAAAGAATTTGATTTAAGTTGTTTCCACTGTAAGCAATGTAAGTTGATGGATCGTTATTATTAGAATTGGAATCTATTATAGCCCATGAAGACTTAACAAATACGTATAGCTTGAAAAAGTTTTCTTTGATTAATATTTCAGATAGTTTGGTTTTAAAGAAATCATTTTGTTTTTTCTTGACATCGTTTAAGTAACCGGTAACTACATCGCTAGTATTGTACAAGGACAAAAACTGTGTACAGTACCCACACAAAAAATTCATTGTTAACATACTGTCGACTCCAGATTTAATTTGATCTGATTCCATGTAAGTTGTACTGGATATTTCTAAACTTTCCTCGTTTGACTTTAGCAATTCATAAACAGATGAGAACTGCTCTACCAAAATTTTACAAAACTTCTCATAACTAGAGTTGATAACTGAGCGAGTTATTGGAACGACTTCATTTTGTTTGTCTATAGATAGATTGTGAATCAAAAATTCTATATCTTGGAAAACTGCAAAATAAAATAAAGTAATATTTTGAACAACAGATTCAAGTTTAGATATGGAAGTGTGTATTTTATCTTTTGATAATGATAGTTTATATCTTTGGAATTCAATACTTTTACTCTCAACAAATCCTTCTATCTCAAGTTTAATCTTTGCCATAAAGCTCTCAAAGCTGTTTTGTATAAACAAGCAATCGTTAGTATTTTTTAGATGAATCATATCATACAATTTCTTTTCAACAACAAACATCAATGGGTTTAATAAATGAATGTGTTTTAACTTTAACATATTTGTGACAACAATGAAAAAGTTGGATAATTTAAAGCTGAAGATTGCAGAACATAATTCCCATCTAAATTCCAAAACGCTGGTATCAAAAGTATAATTGTTTTCCAATGGAATACACAAGTTAACTATTCTCTTTATTGGAATTTGAGAATTTTTCAAAAATAGAGATAAGTCAGTGGATTCATCATTGGAATTAAGATGGAAGAATACACACACAAAGTTTTGATAGTGCAGTGGTAGTGTTTCTATAAAGTTCAAAGCCTTGATGACATTGATTAGTACAGTAGATTCCTTATAATCTGTTAGAATATTAACTTTCTTAGTGCTGACGTACTCCTTCCAGGATTTCAACAAACTATCAAGGTTTTTAAATTCTAACATGGTAACAGCACTAGAAATATTGGATACTGCGTCGTTGGAACTTGTATTTGATAATCCACTTGGCGTATCTCCATAAACTTGGTTGACTATATTGCTAGTTTGATTATAATTATTGGAATTTCCAACAAGTGTTTTTCTTCTTGGTTGGATCAATTCCTTAATCTCAAACATGCGATCATCTAATAGTTTTGAATATAGATTTTCAAGTACCTTATTACAATATTCCATAATCACTTCGTAGTCTTCAATGGACACTAACTTTATGAATAATATTATTGAATTATATGGAATAATACTTGATAGCTCTGATAATGAACTTTTTGATGAAATTGAAGACATTAACTTTGATTTGAAAAAATCAGTAAACTTATCAATGAATTCTTCAGTTATACTTTCATATTGTTGACTCTTGGTAGTTAGATCAACTAATTTATTAACCCATGCATAAGAATCATCATTGTCATTGGAAGAATTAGAAGCCTTTCTTGTAATAGTAATGGCTTTAAACAATTTTTCTAATAAGCTCTCAATTTCGTGGAGGTTGTTAATAGAAAATTCCAATTCCAGTAAAGTTTGAAGCTCTGATAAATTTACGTTTAAATCTCTAACAACATTTTCCATGGTTTCTGTGACTGTTTTGCTATTATAAGCCAACAGCTTGATGCTGTCGTCTGCTTTAATTATATCATAAGCTTCAGATTCGTACTTACTGTACTCGGTTCTAAAAAAGTTTTGTATTTTATCAATATTTTGATATGAATCTTTGATTTCTGATACATTTTGACCATATTGACTATCATTGTTGTTAGTATCAAAATCAGTAGCTAATTTCATCAAGTTTTGGGCGTAAATATTGGATATTTCTAAATGCTTAGCCTCAAATTTATTTATAATAGCCTTCATATCATCGTTTATATTCCAATCTATAGCATCCATTATTTGTACCAAAGTTTCATCATCAACTTCAACTTCAGATTCAGCTTCATTATGGGAAATGGTTTTTTTTGACGGACTTTCATAAATATCATCAAAGTCTATAGGTTCAGCATCAAACTCCAAATTGTTTAAGTTGTTATCTTCATAGTCATCAATACCATTTGGTACAATTTCATCATCAAGATTTAAGGACTTGACAGGTGTTTGTGTTTTTAATAAAGGTGCTTCATTCAATTTAATCAATTCATTTTCCAAAGATCTTTCTAAATCTATATCATCAGGCTTTATCGACTGTTTCAAAGGCGACTGCTTCTTCACTGGTGAGTTTATACCCTTGTCTGTATAATTCATGTTATCAATAAATTCCAGTTGTTGAGAAGTGGAGTCATCTTCATAAAAGTTCATTAAATTTTCAGCCGAGTCTAATGGAGATTTATCTTGTTGAACTGTTTCTTGTGCTATTGGTGTTGCAGGGACAAAAGGTGTTTGTGTTTTTTTTTGAATAACTTGAGGCTCATTAATGCTCTTTATAGGTGTTTTAACTGAAAGTTTGGAACTTGCTCTGGAATCAGATCTTGAGTCTGAATGAATTGTTACTGGCTTATTTAGATCTTCAGAACTATCTTCAATTATAGACTCAAATTGTGGCTTACCTTGAACACTTGGGGATCTTCTGTGATGATTATTAACATTGTAATTTGGAGGTTCTGTAGTATTGGAAACTGAGTTTATGTCTTTGTCATTAAGAGTTGAAGTTACCCTTTGATTCACTATTGGATTTGAAGAAAGACCTTTGCTTTCTTGTTGAGCAGGTGCTGGACTTAAAGGATTTGATAGAGCTCTCTTGTAAGAAGTCTCATTTAAATACCACAGTCCTAAATCCCAACCAATTAATTCCGGCACATGGTTGGCAAAATGATCCATGAATATCTTGACTAGTGTCTTAATAAAAGCAGTTCTTTCTCTTCCCGAATTGGTTTCCCAATAATAAGTTTTATTCATATTTAATAAAAACCCTTCATTGTTATCTGGATTATTAATGACCTGTTTTAAATCTTTTAAAAGCCATGTTCTACCTATTTGAATAGATCCGTCTGAGTTTTCTCTAGCTTTGTGAACTTGTGGCTGCTTTAATTGCTTATTAAATGATATAATCAGGATTCTCTTTTTCTTATTTGTTAGCAAAGACTGATAATTACTAGGGGGTTTACTATTATTGTACAATTGATCTTCTAGGACTCTTACATGTGTATAGTACTGATGAATAGGAGATCCTTCCTTATCCAGTCCGTGTTTTGTAAAACAGTAATAAATTATTGATTTTCTATCTCTCTCGAATTGCTCTGCTAGCAAATTGCTGCTAACAGATGACACTGAACTTGTTTTTTTATGGGTATTTTGTCGAGTACTCATCTTAGTAAATAAAATTTATTATTGAATCTGATACCTGATATAGTAGTGGTTTATTGTTGTTTTTTATTTTTTGGCAGGTTTATTAGGTCTATATCTTATTTATAAATTTAAAAAAAAAAAAAAAGCTTCAGATCACGTAACACCTTTAAATTTCACTAATAATAAACAAAAATAAAAATTTTTTAAAAATTAATCTCCCCAAAATATACCCGAGTTTCTGTAGCGCATCACGTGCTTTAAGCTACAAATGTGTAGCGCCAAAAATTACCAATATTTACATTTTGGTTCATATCCGATTTTTGTAGTATGACACGTGCTGTTTGATACAAATGTGTAGCGCCAAACAACTGTATCAAAATTTTTCTTTTCATCTGGTCCGTTTCAGGGAGTGAAAATGGGAACATGACAAAAAAAGAAAAAAGAAACATCGTTTAAGTTGTATCATTTATAACATTGTTGATAAAGATAGTAAGATATCACAAGACCAATTCTTAATAAATTAATAATTTCTTCTATTAAAAAAAAAAAAACTAAATAATGTCTGTTGATTTTTCTACCTTAGCCCAACAATTCACTGAATTCTACTACAACCAATTTGATCAAGATAGATCTCAATTAGGTAACTTATACAGAAACGAATCCATGTTAACTTTTGAAACTTCCCAAGTTCAAGGTGTTGCTTCTATTGTTGAAAAGTTAACTTCTTTACCTTTCCAAAAAGTTACTCATAGAATCACTACTTTGGATGCCCAACCATGTTCTCCACAAGGTGATGTTTTAGTTATGATCACTGGTGAATTATTAATTGATGATGAAACTAACGCTCAAAGATTTTCTCAAGTCTTCCACTTGATTCCAGAAGGTCAATCTTACTACGTTTTCAACGATATCTTCAGATTAAACTACGGTTCTTAAGTTTAGCTTAATCGATGAGTTGTTTTTAATAATAGTAATAAAACAGTTTTGGCTGTTTATACATTTATATATAAAGAATAAATATGAATATATGTGATTACAGACATTGCTTACCTGCTGAAAGTCTTTTCTTTGGCCGTGTATTTGCTTGTGTATGAAATTTGAATATTTCTGTTTACGTTTCGGATATAAACCATTTGCTATCTTGTGTAGCTGTTTCTTTTAATATTCTTAAAAGTTTTTTTTTCTTTCTCTCTTTCTTCAAGAATTTAAAAGACAGCAAATTGAATTGATATTACACATAACCCAAACAAAGAAGTATTATTTACTCGTGAGGTGAAACATTGAACTAATTGCTACAGGTACCGAAAAATGAGTGTTAAAGATACGTACTATTACGATATACTAGAAATTGCACCTGATGCTACAATCAAGGAAATTCGTAAAGCCTATAAAATTCAATCAATAAAGACTCATCCTGATAAAAACAGAGACAATGCTGAAGAAGCTATATTGAAATTTCAACTTGTTTCTGAAGCTTATCAGATTTTAAGCGATGACTCTTTAAGATTAAAGTATGATCAAATAGGTAGAGAAGCAATGAAGTCAACAAAAGGAAGTGCTGATTTTGAAAATGCTACTGATTTATTCTCCACCATTTTTGGTAGTGACCAATTTTTTTCTTACATTGGTGAATTGAACTTATTCAAATCAGTTCAAGAAAGTGAGACTTTGATTAATAAACAAGAAGAGTTGAGTTTACTTGAAAAGGAATTAAAAGAAGCTGAAGAGGATGAGCAGCAATGGTGGGAATTTGATAACTTTACCAAGAAAAAACTTTTACACCTTAAATTTCTGATAGAATATGATATGGAAACTTTGAAAGACTTTGACAAGTTGTTAAAGAACGAATTGAAGCAAGAGCTAGTGAATAACGAAAAGAAATTTGTGGAAAAGTATTGCACTCATTTCTTGAATGACTTTTATAGCTTTTTAAAAAGAAATGAAAACTACAAAGTAGTAAAAAAAACTATTGGACAAGAAGATACAAAAGAAGACCTTGTTTTGCCTTTGTTGAGTTTGATAGATTCATTACAGCCTATAATCCAAGAAAAAATATCTTTATCTGATGAATACTTGGCTGCGTATAAGGAAGAAGAAGACAGATCAAAGCTTCTACACGAAGAATTAAAAACCAAGTCTCAAAAAGGAGAATCTTCTCTATTCAGTTCAGAAATTTCAAAAGCTTCTCATAAAGAGCACAATGATAAAATTAAGAAAGTCACAGATTCTGTAAATAATTCATACACTCAAATAATAAAATGCATAGAAACATTCAATATGCACATAGGTAATGTATCAAAGTCTACAAGACCAGAAGCTAAAAGTGATAAGATCACTAAAAGTCCATACTTGAGCAAAAAACAAAAGAGCAATTCTTCATCTGACAGTGCGCTAGCTCTTGTTAATGGCATTGGAAGCCTTAATATTGACAAGACCCAGCCATATGTGTGTCAAGTTCAAGACAAATACGATCAATTAAAGGCAAATCTAGATGCAGAAAATGAAAAGTTTGTGCGTAAACAAAAACAAGCAGAAGAAGCTACTGTTAAAACTTTGAAAGAAGCTTTGATAGAAAAACTTTCTGTTCTTACTGAATCTGCAAACGACGAAGCTTGCATAGCATCATTCAAGTCTAAGATGCAAATAGAAGCAGATGACCTAAAGATGGAATCTTTTGGTGTGCAACTTTTACATACCATTGGTAAAGTATACACATCAAAGGCAAAGATATACATGCACTCTCATGACTACTGGCATATTGGTGGATGGTCAGGCATGTTTAAAGAAAAATTCAACTTTGTCAAAGACACAGTGGAGATGATAAGTGTTGGGTTGGATGCACGTGCTATGCAATCGGAAATGGAATTAGCAAAAGAACGTTTTGAAAAGCAAAACAAAAAGGACCCAGAACAAGAAGATGCTGAGTTAGTGGATGAGATAGCTCCCCCAACTGAAGAAGAATTAAGAGAAATGGAAACCTTGATGATGGGAAAGGCCTTGTCAGCAGCTTGGTACGGGTCAAGATATGAAATCATTTCTAAATTGAAGCAGGTTTGCGATGCCGTTTTATATGATGATACCATTAGTAAAGAAAAGCAATATAATAGAGCACAAGCATTGTACTATGTAGGTAAAATATTCAAAACGACCGAAAGAACACAAAAAGAACAAGAAGAAGCTCAAATATATGAAGAGATGTTTATGGCTTCCAGAGACAAAACAGCTAAGGACTTCAGAAACAAAAAATAAATAATTTAACATATTTTTTATTTATAACTAAAAAGTAACTTATAGAAAACAAGTTCTTTTATCATTATTATTACTATTCTTTTGCTGTATATATAATAATTACCTACTTTTTGTTTTCATTTATTGACAACTTATATATCACGACATTCTATAATGCTTAAATTTTCATATTCCATAAACCATCACCTAAATAATGGATGACTTCAACAGCAATACCTTTATTTTGGTTTTTAATATCTTCACCGGACATTTTCAACTTACCTACACAAAGAGCAGATTCTTTACCTTCAGCATAAACAAAGACTAAGTCATTAACCTTAACATCATCAGAAGGAAGAATACCACCCTTGGATGTGATACCAGGACACATGATATCAGAACCACCTAATATGAACTTGATAGCACCCTTGTCAACTTGTAAGCTTTTAAAGCAACCTCTGGAGAACTTGTGGACAAATTTCAAGTGTGGAATATATTCATCAGTATAGAATTGGGCAAATAAAATCTGGTTGTCGCATGTGTACAATGACAATCTGTCTTCACATTTTACTAATGACAATGGCTTCTTTTTTGGAATTACTTCTTCTAATTCATCGGCTGTTATGCTTGGATATTTAGCAATCAGTTCTTGTTTCAAGTTTCTGGAGAAACTTGATTTCAATTGAGATTCTCCCTTAATATCTTGTTTAGTCAACTTCTTGAACATGCTGTTTGTGTGTGGTTGTGTTTGGGTTGTTGATAGCCATTTCAATGAACTTGTTCAAAGAAGAAAACACTTTTAATCGACATTATATTTTTGCCTCGTGAATTTTTTTTCTCATTTTTTTTTGGGTGCAAGGAGTAAAAAAAATGGCTGTGTTTAAAGAGTGGTATTCATTCCTTTTTTTTACTCATAATTACAAGGGTATTTTGTTTACCTTAAAGAATGTTGTATTAAAACCAAAATATCATTAGGAAAACTACCCCTACTAATTTGGTTAAGGTTTAATTCTTTTTCGGTTTTTTTTTTCTGCTCTAGATCTTATTTTATTTCCAGCTTAATTATACACAACACTTTGAAATAGTCACCATGGGATTCTTCAACTCAACACCGTCCATATACGTCTCTAAGGTAGGAGCCAACATATCCGAGACATTTGAGTACATCAAAATCAAGTTTAATGCTTTCATAACAAATGGGATAACCATCAACTTTCTGCTTCCCCTAATAAACGGTATATTCTTAGGGTTTGGAGAAATCTTAGCCAAAGACGTTTATTTTAAATACATTGCAGCACCAGTTGTTCAGAGAAAAGTAAGTAAGTATTAAGTCAAGAGCTACTGGTAGTTTGAGATTCATTGTTAAAGTTTCCGGGTTGTATATAAGTATATATAGCTTATCATTGTATTTCAATGTTACTTTCTTCAAATGAAATATAATCTGGATTTTGACCTACGTAAATGTTGATGTTTTTCTCACATATCTTACATGTTTTTTTCAGCAGCAATGATTTGATGTTAGCATCAGAGCCTGCTGATTTCATGTCATGAACCGTTAAAAGCTCTTGTTTTGTGTTGTATTTTTTATTGGTAAAGCATTTTTTACAATAATAGTTCTTGTAGTTTTTAGAAACTGTCAATGCACCTTTATTTTTCATCAAGTATTTATCTAGTGATTGGTTGTAAACATTTGATAAAATAGACATAATATTGTTTTCAGTTTGTAAAGACAGCTCAGTGTTCAATTCGGACAACTGCTTGGTGTAGCTGACCTTGTGATATACATCAGAGATGCTGCCTGGAGGTTTCGATTTTTTATTGACTTTTTGAGAGTCTTGTCTTTTTGCAAATTCATCTCGTCTATTTTGTTGCTTTGACTGCTGTTTATTCTTAAAATACTTCTTTTTTGATGGCTTTTCAACAACCAGTGGCTCAGATTTTTCCATATTCCTACTGCTATTGGGGATTTAATTCAGTAGTTAAATATGGTTTAAGTGATGATTTCGGCTTAAAATTGTTAAAAAAATCTACGAAGAGGAAAAAGAAGAAGAGAAAAAAAGGAAAGTTAAAATTGTAAACGGTATAATTATGAGCAATTTGATAGAGACAAAACAGCTTATGAATTTCTTTCTAGCTAAACTTTATGGTCGTTAGGTGTTGATGTTTTAATTTATTAAGTCAATAGTGCTAAAAGTTCATCTGCATTGACGTAACTGCTCTTAATGTAAATAAAATAACATTTAACTATTTTTTGTTTATACAACATCACGTGATTAATAAACTTATTTTTACTAAAACATTGTTTACATTTAAAAAAAACTTTTTGAATACCATTTTAAAATTTTATATAAATAACATAAATGTAAAGATGAAAATTGATAATTTTTTTTAAAGGATTTATTAATAGAAAAAGCTTTTTAAAAATTTCAAAAAAAAACTTAAATGAAAACCAAAAACTCTGCAACAACTTTACTCATTTGATGCATGCTAAACGGTATTTACAAGCTTTGACAAAACACCTATTTTGCTCGAGAAGATACATTAAAACTTTAGGTATTGCTGTATTGCTCATAACTTTGATATTCGTATTGAATGCTCAAATCAATGAGCGAGCAGATAAAATTATTAATGAAACTAAAACAAACGTAATTTCCAAAGAGGATGTTGATAACACTGGATCGAAGGACATGCTTTCTTTTAATGATATTTTAGGCAAACCTGCGAATCCTTCAACAAATACACAGAAGCCTGATCATGACAAAATAATTGATATGATAAATGCTGCAAACCTAAGAGAAAACACTAAGTCTAGAATGAAAAAATGCTATAAGTATTTTGATTCATTATCAGATGATACCCTAGCTTCAATTTCTTCTTTGAGCTATAGCTACGGCATTGATAACACTGAAAACCACTTGAAATTAGCAGGAATAGTAAGAAAATACGAATTTTGTAAGGATTTAGATTACAGCACGTACACAATAGATAGCGATAATAAAGACATGCCAAAAAAGACAAATGAAAATACAAAGGATGAATTGTTCAGATATAAGTTGATCTGGAATTATATTCACAATAATCATATTGTAAAAAACCTTGAATCAAAAATATTTTTCTTTTTAAAACTAGATTTCTTGGGGAATTCTGAAGTGAACAGATATCATTTGAACAGTGACAAGGTGTTTGATCATACAAGAAATGCCATAAAAATAGCATTTGACAGGTTAACTCCTTTGGAAAACTTACAATACATGATAAAGGGAGACAATTATCTTTATGAAACTTATTTTGATCTTGACAATAATGCTGAACTTGGTTTATCTTACATGGGTGAATATCTTTTATATGAAGTCAAAATTGAAGAATTGTTTACAGCTGATCATCCATATATTGATGAATTTAGAAGAAACAATAAGTTAATTGAAGAATCTGAAATGCTATCCGAATATCTAGACACTTCCAGTCCAAAGAGGACATCAGAAGAGAAAGGAATTATTTTAACAATGGGATCTAGACATATAAATATTCTGCCTAAGTACCTTTCTGCGTTAAAAGAACATTTTCAAAACACCAGTCATAAAAATGAAAATCAATACAGTATTCAAATTATATTCAATGATATAAATGAAGAATTTAACCGTCATTCAGAAGATAAGAAAACAAAGAAGGAAATTATAAATGATATCTTAAAGCCAAAACTTGTAGAATTTGCTGAATACTTTGATATATCGGTCTTAGAGGTAGGAACCATCCTAGATTGCACAACCGAAAACATTGATAGTTTTAAGTTCTTTATGAACAAATGGATAGCATTAAATTTCAATGAGTTCAACAAGTTCATATTTACAGATATAGATCTTGCCTTGTTTACATATCCTGATGATTTGTTTTCTGCAACTGGAGGTATTTCGAAAATTTACAATACTGATGACGAATTGTTTGAACTTTTTTCAAAATATAAAAGCTCTGAGAAAATGAAAACACAACCTTTAGTATTGTTCCCTGATAGGTCCTTGAAGGAAAGGACCTTTGTGCAATGCACAAATCTGTTTAAAAATATGCTTGCCACAACCAAAGAAAGATATGATTTTGATGATTTTAAAACTTTATCAATTCCAACTTTAAAACAATTGAATATCATTAATCCTGTGGTATCAGCTGTTTTTAATAATATTTTTGATCAAGATGTGCGGAAATTACACAACATTGATTCTTCTTTGATTATTGTTAACAACTATAATGACATTTCTACGAACCTAATGCTTTCTGGTTTATTGAACTTCATCGGTCTTGACAGATGTGTATATGGGGATAAGGAATTTTTAGTACTAGGAATGGTTTACTTAGGCCGATTTGATTTTGATGTTGTGGGTATAAATACAGGATTGGTTACTTCTAAAGATAAAATTGAAAATGTTGCATGCGGAACACAGTCTGCACAGGTTGTAAATGGTAAACTGATTTCAATAAATGGTGGATTGAGAAAATGTAAGATAGATCCTGTGAGTTATGCTATTGAAAAGGATTTGGAAGATGAAGCTAAAGCAAATTGGCTACAAGTATACTACGGAGCATCTGATACCAACAAATTAGAGGAAATTCTGTTGGAAGATTACAAAAAGCCAATTGATATAGAAGTTTTAGTTGAGCCTAATGCTAATTATGCTTTTGAACTAAAAAAAGATTATATGGATGTTGAAACGGAAAATAATTACTGGATGAATTCAGCTTTTTGTATGGAGTATGGTTATTGCTTAGATTTGGAACAAGAAAACAAAGATACTAGATACAATGTCATAGAACTAGATAATACTACTATCAAGCAATACAAAGCTATTCTAGATGCTTGGAACAATGCCTAGCTTTCATATCTAATACTGTGTATATTTTCACGTGATAAATTACGTGTATAAAAACTCTGTATGTTGAACACATATTACTCATTTGAAATTTCTCAATTTTCCACTTTTTTTTTATTTTTATTTTAAATAAAATTACATTATTTTAATAATCTTTAGTAATTCATAATTAAGATCACTTACTCTAAAAAGATTTGAAAGAAAATCCCAAAAAATAAATAAATAAAAAAAAAAACAAAAGAAAAAGGATAATTTGAGTTTATCGCAAGAATTGTGTCAAAAATTTGAAAGTTAGAACTTTAAACAAGTTAGATTAAAACGATTATTTGTATACAACAAAGGTATCAATTATTTCAAAGATATTATATTTTAGCCCAATATTTCATATTGCCAAAATAGATACAATACGTCAAAAACATATATTCATTAAATGGTAAACCGTAATAAGGAACACGATTTAAATAGATTAACAAGGGGGTTAATACAAAATTTCAAGAATAAACAGAAACACCTGTAGATGGAACAAAAGACTGAACATAATGAGCTAATAGAAAGGCTGAGGCAGTTGATCAACTCACAAGAGGCTGAACGAAAATCACAAAACTCTAATTACAACGAAAAAAGCAACAACATAATTATAAACCAACTGAAAGATATTCTTAATCAAACAACACTGCCCAAGAAGCCAGAGAAACCTAAAAAAATTAAAAAAAAGAAAAAGATTAAACGTCAAGATTTATTGAAGGAAATTTTAGAAGGATCCGCCCCTGACAAATCTTCAAGCAACACACCAGCAGTTGAATTATCCACTGAGAATAACCAGGTTGTTAATACTATAAATAACAACTTTAATGTAAATTTTGATGAACTAGGACTTTTTGATGATTCTCATAGATTTGGATTTAATTTCTATAGTGATACATATCAGAATAATATAGCAGATAATGATCAAAATACGGAAACTAATAAAACCAATGAACCTAAAGAAACTGAGGTTTCTAATAAAACCAAGAAGCAAAATACGGCTCTTAAAGATTTTTTCAAATATAAATCAAAAGAAATGTTTGACAACTACGTAACAGAGTTTCAATTAAAGGAAATTGATGACAAAATATCTTATACCTCTGTTATAAGTGAAGATATAGATATAGTGCGATACGCCAGGAAAAAAAACATTTTACCCTCAGTTACACCTAAAGCAGATGTAGAAGTGCTGAAGATCCTAGGACTTCCTAGTGATTATGATCCTTTTGGAGATACATCAAATTCCAAAAACCAGAAACTTTCATATGATGCTAACAGAAACAAATTCAGAGTTAAACACACACTACTTACAGTTGACGAAGAAAAGGCTTTGAAAAAATACAGAAATAGAGTAGCATCTAAAAGATTTAGAAAAGTACATAGCAAAAAACAGAAAGTCGATGAAGTAGCCTTGGAATACAACAAAAATCTGCAAGAAATCATAAGTAACATATTGCCTGAAATCGAAAACTTAGAGATCAAAGTGAAATCGTTAATTGAAGAAAACCAACAATTAGGTGATGCATTAAAACTGAAATATATAAACAGGTTGACTACATAGTGTTGATTTTTCAAATTTTGTAATTATAGATTAATCAAAATTCAAATTATTGTTTTTCTGCATCATCTCTTTCTTTCTCAATCTTACTAATTATATCATCAATAGTGCTTTTGCTTACAAGGTTTAAACCATGTTCTTTGTCAATCAAACAAATCTCCATATTTTGAGAACCATTCGAAACAATTTCCAAAAGAGATTCAACAGTGAACTTCAACAGTTCAAATTTACTTAGCTTATTTTCCTTTAACATATCTATATTCTTTTCCAAGTAGGATTGTACAGTCTTAGCATTTTTACCAATAGAACAACAATGCCATTCTTGGTAAACACCTGAAGGATCAGTTTTGTATATTTTACCTTCGCCGTCTTCGGTTAATCCAGCAATTAAACACCCTACACCAAATGGTCTAACACCACCAGATTGTGTATATTTTTGTTGAGTATCAGCAACAAATTTTGCAATATAGTCAACAGTAACAGTAGAATCCATGTTGTATTCATATGATTCACATTCAACTTTAGCTTTTTTGATCAATACTCTGGCATCCGCAGATAAACCAGAAGTAACCATACCAATGCTATCAGTTAATCTATGTATTTTGGAAGTGGTGGTTGCTTGTAGTTTTAGAGATGATCTAACTTCAGAAGCTATAATTATACAATCTTTTGACTTTAAAGCTAAAGTCAAAGTACCTTTATTAACTGCTTCGTTTGCATAGTCAACTTGAAAAATGTGACCATCTGGTGAGAAAATACTAATAGCTCTATCGTAACCTGACATATTTATGTTCTATGCTTGTTTATCAAAAATTCTTTATCCTTTAAAAGAGCAAAATCAATAACTAGTATTATATTATTATTACTGTTACGTTTAGTTTCTGTTTGAATTCTTTTTATTAATTACTAATGGGTATATAGTTTTTTCTTTTTTTTTTTTTTATTAATTTAGATAGTGTTATTTTGCCACCCAACTTGTATAAATCTATTAGCAAAGCAAAAAAAAAAAAACCTGGAGTGCGATCGTGACCTTCAGAGTGTGTGTTTCCCATAACGTGACTTGGCCAAAGCTAAAACCGCTACACAGAACTATACGTATTAAGTAATTTTATTTCCGAAAAACAGAAATATATGCTCTTGAAATACACGATAAACCAAAGCATATTTTTTCAAAAGGAACGCGTAAAATGGGCTGAACAAAAAAAAAAAAATTTACATATCATTTTACATACTATTTGTTTTTTAAAATAGCTATGACAAACTATTATATACAACACTATAGTAGAAGATACCAAAGAATAAACCTTTTTGATATGAATCAAGACGACTTGAAAGCTTACTATATTAATTATTTTCCTTCTAGATCCGTTTACGAATGGTTGACCAGAAAAAGAGTTATTGTGCCTAAACCAATAGCTGAAAAGACCAAATCAAACAACGAAAGCGATGACGAAAGTGATTCTGATTCAGAACTTGAGCATTTAACAATGAACAGCATGAACATTGCTGCTAACAATAGAGAAATTGCATTTGAGTACGCATCTGGTGCATACGGTAGATACCTTACTTTTCCTACATACAAACAATTTTATGATAAAATCATCAATGTGGTCCCCAACAGATTTGAAATTGGTGCGATTTATGAAAATGTGCCTAAGAAGATTGAAAACTTGTTTGGAAGCGGCAATAAAGCATTGGGTAACAAGAATATTCCTTTGGAAAAAGAGTTTGTCTTTGATATTGATATGGATGATTATGATCCATATAGAACCTGTTGTAGTGGTTCTCAAATTTGTGATTCATGTTGGTCAATCTTTATTAATTGTGCTGTAGAAATATTATCTACTGTTCTGTACGAATACTTCAATTGGAATAACTTCTTTTTTGTTTATTCTGGTAGAAGAGGTCTTCATTTATGGATAATGGATTACGAAGCTAGAACTTTGGGCGATAATGAAAGAACAAAGGTAATGGATTTCTTAAATCTTTGTAAAAATAGAAACTGCGAGACTAGATTGAATACCAATAATGGTAATACATGCTTGAGTAGACCTTTAAATCCGTTCATTGAGGATTCTTTAAGTATAACTGCAAAATATTTTAATGATTTACTAGAAAAGCAAGATCCTTTCAAAGAAACCAAAGATGTTAGAAAGATATTGAGTACCCAATTTCCAGATGTCACTAATCAGTTGAATACTTATTTTATGACCAACAATGGACAGTCATCAACATCCAAGTGGATGGCTGTTAATGATATTTACTTGAAACACATGCAAACAAAATTAGGAAGAAATTACAATGATACAAAAGAAAAAAACAAACTTCTTGAACAAAAAGAAGAAGTTCTTCTGAAGTATTTGTATCCTAAATTTGATACTGAAGTTTCTAAAAAAATTGGGCATTTATTGAAATCTCCCTTCTGTATACACCCTGGAACCGGTAATGTTTGTGTTCCTATTCACATATCATATCAAGAGAAATTAGACTCCAAGCCTATATCGAAGTCTATATCAAAGTTCAGTCCGTCAACGTGTCCAAACATGAAGTCTTTATCAAAAGAAAGTGACTACTTTGAATACGTTAACTTGTTTGATGAATTTTTAAAGCATTACTTGAATTTGGAAGAACAAAGATATGATTTTGAACATTCTTTGAAGAAAACTAAAGTCTCTAGTAAGCAAAATGATTTGTCTTGGTAAGAAAGTTTCTGTATATTTGAAATAAGAGATAAAAGATATCTATATATTATTTATTCATAATTTTTGAAATCACTTAACGAAAAAGCCGTTCTCAATCCTCTATCGGACTTTGGTCTCAAACTTTGGTAACTTGTAGTTGCTCTTCTTGGATTATCTGTAAAGTGTTCACCTGAATATGTGCCTATTTGTGATGAGTGTTTAGTTTCTAGATTTTTTCCAAGTTCTAAATCTGAATACATTGAATCGTTTGAAGTTGACACAGCCTCAAAGATATAAGCATAACTGAATTCCTTGTTAAAATGCGATCTATATTTATTACCTACAAACACCCCAAAGCCATTGATTACGGTATTATTTAAAAATGCTGATATAGTAGACACCATCTTTAGAAATACATTTTTATGCTTATGAATATTGTAAAAAGAATTAATTTTCAAGTTATTGTAGTTAAAAAGGTTAGTTCTTTTTAAATTATTGTGAATTAATTGTATGACAGTACAAAAAAACAAGATCTTAAAAATCAAAAATGGAATAGTAAAGATGATTAACCACACAAATCCAAATACTCCAACACCACTACTTGAAGCAACACCATGGTTCAGATTCATTTTTCCTGATTTGGAGAAATCAATATATGAAGTTACTGAGTCACCGGTTTGTGGATAAAATCCAGCACTTTTATCGTCTAGGGAGGCAGCATACATAATTGCCTTACCCATAGTCCACGAAAGTTCCATATCGTTTACTTCACCCATAGTCATGAACGGAATATGATCATTTTCTGAATTTATATCATCTAAACCTAATCTTGGAAACTGAAATCCTTCATGAAGTACATTAGTCAACCAGTTTAATTTGAAACATGAGTTTACTAATAGATCTTCATCAAGGTTAGGATATCTTGATTGTAAAACGCTGTAATCAGTTTCACAAAAATCTTTTATATTCTCTTGTAAAGTAATGAAGTTGATAGGTTTATTGTGCATGTCAAAAAGATCCTTTGTTAAGTAATAGTATTCAGAGATACCTACAAATTTGTCATGTTCAAAATTAATTTTGGGTACTGTTACCCCATTAAATAAACATTCACCTTCAGCATCACCATCATCATCACATGGAATATGCTTTAAAAGCAAAGGATATATCATCTTTTCACATTTTTCAAATTCACCCAAACCTTTGATGTTAAACTCTTTATGGTTAAAGGTAAAGCTGTGTACCGCATTTTTCGGCAAACAATTATCATAGATATCTCTATTTGTAAAATCGTCATCATCAAAGTCATTGTTATTTTCTAAATTCAACATAATCAATTGCTGGAGGTATCTCTTTCTTGCTTGATTGGTTCCAAAACCTAACCATGTTTTTACAAATAAGTCATATTCGTGATTATCGTTTAATCTAACTAAGCTGGTACTCTTTTTGTTAGAATTAATCTTCATATTAGAAGGTGCAAATGCAATTTGCTGAGAAGCTCCTCCCATATCCATAAACCCATAAGTATCTTTATCACCATTGTTTGACCCACTTAAGTTTTCCAATTGATAGTTCAAAGATAACCAACCATAAACACCTTCTAGCTGACCATCGATGATATCAACTTGATTGTTTAAACATTGGTTTTCATAAACTTTGAAAGGCCACTTGGAATTTTTCTTGTACAATTCACTGCAAATCCCATCTAAAATTTCGTTTTGTGCCTTTTCAGGAAGTAATCTCATACCTGCTGTGGCTTGTACAAAAATGGGTATGTCCAGATCTTTCAAGTAAAGATCAACATCTTCAACTTCATTTTTTAAATCAACTTTAAGTTGCTTGTATGTCTTTTCCAATAACTTCTCTATACTTTCTTCAAATAAATCATCCACATCAACTTTTTTAGTTTTAAAATTGTAATATGATGATATTCCTGGTTTGTGTTTGAAAGATAATGAGTTTGTTGTGTATATCTTTGGTAGATTTTCATCCCCATTCCTATCGATTCTATACAAAAATGATCTTGTTCCAGAAGAACCTGCGTCTAAAACAATGACATATTCCGAATCAGCTATTTTATTCTTCAAAGGCATATTGACAAAATTTATTCTGGTTAATTGAAGGTTTAAAACAACGTTGTGTTGTTTTAAAACGAGTAAAACTCATTAATAATTAAGACATGAGCTAAAAAACATAGAAAAAAAAACAAATATGGTAAAAAAAAAAAATATATATATATAAATCTCAAAAAGTGCTTCAAGAGCAGTAACAAGAAACAGAGCACGTTTTATATACATTGTTCTATTGAAGAAATAAAACAGTATTTGATTTACTTTCCTAAATATAAAGAAATTAAAGTAATACATAACTATTAATACATATCTGCAATAATGTGAGCGTTTGACAATTGCTCTATTATGGGACTGGCAAACTTTCAATAGTTAATTCCGATCTTTTAATCATTTCAAAAGTATTTAAAAAATCTTTATGTTCATATAATGTCTTATAACCACTCTTGATGGTACCTTCAGTTACTTGTAATGTTTGCGAAATCTCGTTTAGTGTAACGTTAGCTTTGAATAGTAATATGGCCATATAGATTGATGCGGCAGCGATGGTAATAGGTGATTTACCTGCTAAAACTTGAATATCTTTACTGCTTTTGGCAATGAACTCAGCACAGTTTGCTACTTTGACAGTTAATCCTAAATGAGAACAGAATCTTGGAATAAAAGTTTCAGCAGTTGTTTGTCCAGATGATAAATTGGTGGTATCGATGTTGGCAAACATTGTATCGTTTTTGATTTTTAAGATGTTTTTGATAATACCAAAGGTCTTATAGATTTCCTTCTTTTTGATACTTGTTAATGATAAAATTTCTTTAAAGGATCTACCTACCTTGGCTCTTCTACACCCAATTAAAATGACTGATGCCATAATAGCTTCTTGTGGTCTACCTTTTAGTAATTTGTCTTCAAAACACAACTTATAAACTTCCTTAGCACAATCTTTGACAATTTTAGGCAAATCGGCAGCATCACACATTAAGTTAAGTTTGTTATAAGCTTGTTGCAAGTCAGTATCTTTTCTATCAACAACGGACTTACTTTGTGTTCTGTTTAAATCTCTAATGGCTTTCAAATCACCACCAACTGTTTTGGCAGAAATTCTTGTAGATAATTGGGATCCATCCAATAATGGATTAGATGCTTCACCAACTCTGGATGGATCATCACCACTTTGTTCATCATTTGTAAATGTTCTCCATTCAGATCTTGTATCAACAATACGATCACTCAATACTAAACCACATAGAGCACAAACAATGTCACCTTCGGAAAATCTTTCGACAATCTTTGGTGGGTAAACTTTACATTCAGGACATGAAATAACAATATTCAAATTTGGTCCCTTTTTAACAACATTAAGCTTAGATGTTTGTTGTGGAGTAGTTGAAGTATATTGATTCATTAGACTTAGATGATTCACAGGTTTCATCAATGATTTTATGTAATAATTCTTAAAAGGAAAAGAATTTGAAAAAATCAACACACAGACAGACTTCACTAATAGCCCCGCAAACTCTCCAAAAAATAGAAGAAAGAAGAAAACACCACGAAAATTTTCAAACAATCCATTTATATCCGATAAATCACGTTTCTATCTCTTTAATACAAGTGACTATAACACAAATGAATTATCCCCAGAATCATCACATACTCTTTCTCTTTCAATAACTTTTATATTTCCATCCTTCTTTATCAAAATCAAGGTTGTTGTTCTAGTTCCATACCTGTATTTTTCTCCGTTTATTAAAACATCATGCGATGGAATGAAAACAGATGATCGTACTTTTCGTTTAGACTCTTGAAATTCTATAGGCGTATTATCAACGTTGAAAGTATTGTGTTGTGCTATTTCAAAACACTTTTCAATAATATCTTCTTCTTTTTTTACATTGTTTAGTTGTTTTATTAGCCTTTTGCCAATATTTAGTTTTGCCCACGGATCATTGGCAAAATCCTGACTATCACTTTCATACTGGTTACTAGAAACAAAATTCTCATACTTGTTCAAATTTTTATAAACTGGTTTGTTATCATCAGCAAGGGACAACAGGTGATAGTTAAGCTCTTCATTAGCATAGTTTCCATATATCAGCTTAAAAAATCTGGTATTTTTCAAATCTTCATAATATTCATCAAATTCATCGAAAGATGTAGGTAATTGATTCTTTTCTTTTACATATTGTAACATTTTTAAAGGCAGTAGTCCCCTACTACACATTTTTTCAGCAATCTCAGGCTTTGATTGTACGTTCATAACCACACTAAACGCCTTGTCTTCTTTATCAATACAGAGCCATGTTCCTTTACCTAATTGATCAACCCCCATGAGTGTGGTTTTCTTATCCGCTCCTATATGCTCATGCATCCGAAGACTCTTTCTTTGAAATACTTCGTCTCTATTTGAAATGAGAATCAACGAGTAGTCAGGATGTTCATTATTAGACAGCAGTATACACATATGAATGAAAATTTAGGCAATATAATGATAATTCCAGATGATGAAATTGGTTAATGATACCTTTAGCAAGGTTATAATAACCCCATTTCTAGTTAAAAAATAAATAAATAAATATATATATAAAAAAACCCCCCCACCTAGAAAGAGCACCTATACATTTGTTGATACTATAAAAAACAATTCAAGAAATTTGACCAAAAAAAAAAAAAAACATGAAAAATGAAATACAAAGAGCTAAGAATATGGAAGAACTTTGATACTATTGAATAAATATATAACCATTTAAATCAACTTTTAGTCGGAAAGATCAACAAAAGTTTCGGTGGTTTCTGGTATGCTCGCCTTTTTGTATGATCCAGGAACTACCTTTTGAAATTTCTTCGGAGGTGCATTTTCTTGAAATGAAACAGTCTTCTTGGCTCTTGTATGATTTTCCTTAGTCACGTCCTTTTTGATGATCTTTTTCAACATGTTACCAACAGTTGAAAAGCCTGGAGGTTTATTTGGATCAACATTATTAGGATAATTAAAAGTCTTAGGTGCTTTTTTTGTTGCTCTTCCTTTATTTCTGCCTTTATTAATACCTGTTCTTCTTGCTTGTGTCATTTGTGTACCCAATGCAATGACACGATCTGCATCGTCAACATTCACAATATCTTCATTTTCATTAGCTATGCATATCTTATCGTATACTATTTGATAATGCCTGTTTTGAGGATACATATTGCAACTGTATTTCATGAATGAATCTCCATAGTCTTGAATTTCTTGCTGTAGATGTTCATATTCTTGGAACGATTTATTAAATTTATCCATCTCTCTTTTGGTCAAGATCAAAAATACTTTACCATCTCTTTTTCTACCTGTTCTTCCCATTCTTTGAATGTTTCTTACCAGTGAAGCAGTGGCATCAAAGAATATAATCAAGTCAACCTCACCAATATCTAAACCTTCCTCACCAATAGATGTACACACCAAAATGTTATGTTTGCCGCTTTTAAAATTCTCTATGACTTCTTTTTGCTGAACTTGCGACATACCGGTATTCTGAGCCATTTCTGATGAGAAAATCCTAGATTTATTTCCGTTTTCTTTCATTATTTCCTTCTCTGCTTTTTTGACATCCTCTATTTGCTTTAATCTCATTTCTCTTTGTTTCTTTGTCATTCCAGAATTGCTCTTGGTAGAGTTTTCCAGTACGAATTGTTCAGGATCAAAAGCCTTTTTACCTGCTGATTGACCTATGAAGATATGTGGTTTCAATCTTTCGGGTTGTGAAGACACATCATTTTGACCATCAATAGTTTGAACAATCTCTAATGCCACATCTCTAAAAGAAGAGAATATGATCACCCTAGAATCTGTGTTTTGTTCATCTTCAAAAAAGCTATACAATTCCTGTAACATCTTATCAAATTTGGGATGTGTAGATACTTCAAAATTTTCTACTTCTTTCCCTCCAACCTCTTTAAACAAATACTCTTTACAACTTTCCAAACATACATTGATGTTTTCGTGGTTATAAAATAGTATCAAATGCTTGTTCTTTGTTTTGCCTACTTTAAATTTACTATCAAATTCTGTTTTCTTATACTGTAAACAGTGATAAAAAGTTCTTATTCCAAAGTGATTTAACTTCTGCATCAAGAACCCAAAGTCAAAAAGTACGTTTAATAAGAAAAACTGGTACCATTTTAAGCCTTCAGACAAACTTGCATTATCCACAACCTTTCTTTTATTTTCCATTGCTATAAATGAATTTATATACGCTGGCTTAGGTACTGAAGGATAAATACCCATTTGTATAGCTTCTTTTAAAATAGGCAAAACACATGGTGATAAACAATCTATAATTTCTGCAATAAACTTGTTTTCAGTGGGAATCACAACACTTTCAGTGACTTCTTTTTTCATCATGTACTTTTTCAAATCAGGCGATTCTTCTGTTCTCAATTCAATTTTGGAAACCTGCAAATTTTCAACTATATTTTCTAGACCTTCAACTGTATTTGTGGGTGTAGCACTCAACCCTATAATTCTGAAGTTATTTTTACAGAATCTGTTGATATAACTTACAATCTTCACATATGAAAAGTTACCTGTTGATTTGTGACATTCATCTATAATCAGTAGTTTGATATCGTGTGGTGATAAAGTACCGTTGTAGAGATCTTTTTCTATAATTTGCGGAGTCCCTATAAAAATACTATTCTTTTGATAAAGTGGACCTCTTTCTTTAGGTTTTTTATCTAGCAAAATACACATATGTTCCGGAGGTATACCCGTTATACCCAAACATGCTTGAATAATTTGTGCTACTAAAGGTCTTGTTGGCGCAACAAATATAATCTTAGCCTTTGTAGTTGGGCCCGTATCTGGAATCTCAAAAGTTCCATGATCACTCAAGACATCTTTGATGCTTTTTTTCTTCTTAACTATAGGCTTTTGCTCAACAATAGGCTTAACTTTGGTTACGTGGGTGGTTTCCAATGGAATCATATCTGGTTGTCCATCTTTCAAGCAAAACCATCTAAAAAAATTTAGCATGATAGTAGCTGCTATGAAGGTTTTACCTGTACCAGTTGGTATAGCAACCAAAGTATTGTTCTTTATACATGTTTCAACGATTTTTCGCTGGTAATCTCTTACTGGGTAGTTTGTTGGGTATATGAGGGTATCTATTGTTGTTGAGTTAAAAGGTACTGGAAGTTCTGCACACTCAGGCGTACTAAAATCATCATAGCTATATGTCGCTGCATGTTTGTCGTTCGAGTTAGTTTCTTCATCATCATCATCATCATCATCAGAACTTAGTCCGTAATTTGAGAACAATTTTGTTGTGGGCTGATAAACTTCAGGCAAGTTGTCGTAATCTTGTGTTACTGTAGTTCCTTTGAGCCTTGAATGCTCCTTTTTGTTGTCCATTTGATTTATGTAATTTTCTAAGTATGAATCGTCAGATGAATCCTCGGATGAATGCTCAGACTCCTCTTTCACAGGCTCTTTGGAAGACGATATCGTAGGCTTGGACGATATGTATTGATCCATATGTCTCTCCAAAAAGGAATCATCAGAATCAGAATCAAAATCAGACATCACACACCAATATTTTTTCGTTCCAATTAGCGGTTATTCGAGGTTTCCTATATGGAACCATTAAAGTACCATTGAACAAACTGTGAATAGTAGACTTTTTTTTAAAAAAAAATGTATTAATATTTCAAGTTTTTTTCGTGTCACATATAATGTATATATTACTAGGAAGAAAAAAAAAAAGAAAAAGGCCGAGTGAAGAATAAATAAATGAATTTAATCAATTGTGAGAGGCTATATATTCCATTGAATCAATACAATCAATGCATTGCTCGACGCTATCAAAAAAGTAATTGTGAAGATTACTGACCAATTCTTTTTGGTCTTTTATAACCACGCTGTACTTTGACATCCACTTTTTGATGTTCATCTGTTGATAATGGAAAACCCTACTTTGAGTGAACTGTTCAACTAGATCTAACCTATATGATTTGGCAAAGAAGACTAGAATTCCTCTTTTGTGGTAGGTACTCATAATCAGAGATAAACCCAAAAGAGCAGATACATCGATTTCAATCAGGTTTTCTAAATCTATGATCAAATACTTCAAAGGAGACCTTTCATTAGTCAGAATACTAGAATCATCTGTGAATGGGTCTTTTAATGAACCTGAACGGGCTTTTGAGGATGAATTAGGCCCATACTTTTCCAACTTTATCAATTGTTTTTTCATGTCATTGATGTTAGCAAAGTTTAAAGATCTAGGAGTTTCAACAATCATGATTCTTTCAAATTCTAAGTTGGTATTATTACGATGCAACAAACCGGATTCAATTATCGATGATGAATCACTATAAGTTCTTTCCATGTTACCTGGAGTCAAATGTACAGGCTTAAATTGATTAGAGTTGATGTCTTTTCCTAAAATACAAATCTTTGATTTTGTGGTTTGTTTTAATAATCCACTCATGGAGATGATTAGACCCACGGAAATACCCAATTGTGGAGACCATACTATGGTTGATAGTATGATTATGAAAACCAACAAAATTTCTTTGTAACCCTTGACTCTTATATAGAAAGCAAGATCTTTAGGCAACTCTTCCAACAAAGTATAGCTGATGTAAGAAATAACACAACTTAAAGAACATTCAGGTAACCAATTAAACCAATGCAAAAAGTACTTTGTGATAATAAAGGTAAACAAAGCTATCATAACACCTGAAAGAGGAGTTTTGCATCCTGATAAACAATTCAACTTGGTTCTTCCATAGCCTGCAAAACTAGGCAAACTACAGAATAACCCGCAAACAATATTGGCTATACCAATAACTGATATTTCCTTATTTGAAGCAATCTCTCTAGTTCTCTTACCATCCATGTCACTAAGTGATTTATAAGCTGCTGCACTTTCAAATAAACCCACTGCGGACACAAATATGCAAATATGGAAAACTTCTTTGAAAAGCTTGAATTTGGTTAATGGATTCATTAAATAAACAGCATTGTCTTTTTTCAATAGTTCACCAACTAAAGGAATATCCCACTTAAAGAATTTTGAAGCTATGGTTGAGACTATGACAAAAAGCAAAATTTCTGGAAAGAACAATAATTTAGGATACTTTGTGACGTACTTTTGTTTAATTATTCTTGTACCAATCAAAAAGGCCAAACTCACCATGGATATTCCAAAAGTCAAAGAATTGGCATCTTTCCAATTGTTATAGATAAAAGAGCATTTTTCCCAAGACGATCCAACACCATGTATGTGTTGCTCAACAAGCCATTCCTTAAAAAGCTTATTCAAATCCAGTTGCTGCAGCAAAGAATTGATAAATACAATGATAGCCAATGAGGAAATCAACCCTCTTTGAAAAGATCTAGACATGATGTTGTCTAAGAAACCTTGTTTGGAAAGACCTAAATATAAAAGAATTAAACCTGAAGTAAAGGAAATCATACCCACAATGTTGTTTACCGGTATAGATGTGAGTTTTTCTGTATCAGCTTTAGTGGCAATAAACAAATTAGCTTTAGAGCTTATTTGTTGAATGGCTTCAGAAACAGCCAAACTAGGCAATATCTGAGGACCTATAACCAATTCATAACAATTGTTACCGACCAGTGCATATACCAAAGGAGGAAAAATCAAACTGTATAATCCGGACTTAGGTGAACAATTTGCCATATGTGACAATGAAAGAACCATTGGAATTTGAAATGCTGTCAATGTAAGACTGGATATAAGATCAGATGGAAAATTTGAAAATTCATATTTTGGCAGCCATTGCAATATTGTCAAGTACTTGGCTAAACCTTCAGGTTCGTGAGTAATGTCATCTGAATTCAACAGCAAATTATTGATGTTTTCTGTATCATATTCAACAAATCCATTGCTTTTGTCTAACACTTTCTTTGATATGGGCTTGCTTGTGTCTGCTGGAACACTTAAGTATGTTTTTAAAACAGATGTTGGTCTCTGTTTCTTCCCTTTTAAAAGAGGCCTTCCTTCACTGTTATTCATCAGGGTAATATTTTCCTGTTTATTATTAGTATTATTGGTCATTTATTTCACCTAGTAATATATAATGATCCATTTAAATCAAATAAAGTACTTACTACATTTTGCAGCTGCTATATATACAATTTTTTTTTTACTAAGCGGAAATATCAAGAAAAATCAACAGAAGCTTAAGGCGAAACAACTAATTCTCGCTCTTAGGATTAGTATTTCATTACATAAAAGCGAAGATGAGTATTTAAAAGAATTGCTGTATATTACTGATTTCCAAGTGATGATTTGGTGTTTTGAAAAAAAAAGAAAAAAATAAAAAGCTATATACACTCAAAAATCACTCCCTAGTTTTGGTTACATTCAGGAGGTTGAGTTTTTGGGGCACCTGATAATTCATCAACTTCTTCTTCACTTTCTTCATCGTCTTCGCTATCATAGTCTTCAAAATCTTCCTCATCTTCTTCTTCCTCTTCTTCGTCATCAGCAAAGTTTAAAGCATCACCAGTAAACCAATCAATAGCCTTTGGAATCAAGTTGGCCTTTAATTCTTCAGCAATAGAGTAATCTAAACCCATTTGCTCTTCTAATTCAAATTGAACTTCAGCAGCTTCATCGTCATCTTCAATTTCGTCTAAAACGGATAGGTCCGGAGGACTGAAGAATTTGAAGAAAGATTCAACTTCAACTAACTCCTTCAAGTTTCTGACTTTACCAGTCTTCTTGGATTTTTGTTTTTTCACACTAACTTCAACAGTAGGGTTCAAAGCATCTGATTTCCAATTGATAGGTTCTTCAACTTCGGTAAACTTGTATACTAAACCACCTTCATAATCAACTTCGCTAGCATAGTAGTAAGACTTGGTGATAATAGAGTTTTCAAAGAATGGATTTTCATTGAATTCAAAGACTAAAGAATAACCAAAGGAGTCTTCGCCTTCTTCGTCCTTGGTCAAAGGAATATAATCACATCTGATATCTTCCAAGTATGCTAGAACTTCTGAATCTCTTTCAGATATGATGGAAGAACAACTCTTTAAATTGGATAAAGCAGTCAACCAGAATGATTCAATACCGTTGTATTTCAAACCTTCTTGAACTTCTTCAGTTTCATATTCTTCATCTTCTTCATATTCATTGGCTTCATAGATTTCCTTACCTTTTTGAATTTCTTCAAGTTTAGGAGATGAAGTACCGTTGATATATTGCTTTCTGGTATTGAAGACTTTTTCGCTTCTCAACTTTTGGTATTTGGTATTTAACTGATGCAATTCTAATTGATATTGGAAGTCTATGTCTGCCAAATCGTCATTTTGAGAAATCAAGGCATACATGATTTGTTTTTCTTCAATAGGCAATTCTTCAATGTAGTTGCTTTGGGAACCTTCTAAGTTGTTTAATTCATCTTGCAAATATGAAGATAGCAATTCAGTAGTAGATTGTTTGTTATCTCCTGAGTGTAAGTTTAATTTTTTGATTAATTCAGCTGGATCAATATCGGTGTTCATTTTCTTCAAAGATGGGGTATTGTTAGGTGTTGGTGCTTGTTCTATTTTAAAATCTTTTTGGTTTCTATTTGGTTGATTTGGAATAGGTTTATTTTCAGTCATTATTTATTTTGTTTTGGGTGATTTTTTTTTTTTCTATTATATGAGTTATATAAGTTTAAAGAAAAAGAAAGGGGTGCTATAGATACTCTTTTATGTTGTATTTATTACAGAATTTTAAAAAAAATGTATTCTAATCAAATATAAATTTATTATTGAGTAAAAATAGAATGAAATAAAAGAATGTTATTATTCGAATTGGTTTATTTCAAAAGTTATATTAGAGTAGCTTACATATAAAACCTAAAGAAAAAGAAAGAAGAGGAAAAAATAAAAAAGAAAGTAAGGAAGACATGAAGGAAAAATTTTCTTATTTCTTGCAAGAGAAAATCACATATGTCTCAAAAGAGTAATGTATGCGGTGTTACCCTGATTAGCCTAATAACCCACGTGACTAACCACATTTTACTACATTATCTCCGCTTTGCGGAGATAATTGAGCACAAACAGCAGATATATCTGCAGCAGTACGATAAACAGATATACACAGTCGTGGCATTTATATGCACGGATGGGTATACATAGTATACAGTCAGATACGTTATTTGTGGAATACTGACTTAACAATACCTCGATAAACCTACCCACTTTTAGTCAAATTGTAAAGCGAGCTTGATTAAAAGAAAAAAAAAAGGTCTACACTTTGCTCCTAAAGCTTAAGGCTTATTGCAATACTAGATCTAATTACCTCCGATTACATCCGCCTACAAACTCTACTTCAAACAACAAACAGCAATATTTGTTTGTTTAAAAAACACGTAGTTGCTGTAAATAACCACAGTGTCAACATCAGAGAAGAAAAAAAAAAGCTCGGCTAAAACACGAGGCACAGTAAACACCGCTCGAGCTAGATGAAAAATTTCAGCCAAAAAATTTTTCAAAGAAGCAACGTAAGGACCCTTCCATATCAACCCGGATACAAGCGTATATCCGTCTTTTTTCTCCCTCTCTCTCTATCTACCGAAAAGACGTGTCTACAACCACTGTTATCTAGGCTTCAGAACTGCTCTTGGGAGTAGTGACTAGAAGGAAGTGACTGGCAGTGATTAAACCCATCAGTAATCTATTTCCTACGTCTAGATATCATTATATATATATTTTTTTGACACAGAAAAAGGAGTTAAAACATCAATTGATTATTTTTCCTAAATCGAATCCAACAAAAGTGCTTTTTTTTTTCTCCTTTTGCACACCTTTTGGCTTTTTATATCCATTTATATCCATTTCACGCCTTAGGCTTTGCCTGGTATAAATACCGATCATTACTAACAATTATATAATATAAGCATTATAACCGTATATAAGACTTGATAATTAAACATAATAAGCAAAAAAAAATATATATATACAAAAAAAAAAAAAAAGTCTCCCTAGCAATGTCATTATTTTCAAAAATTGGGATTGGGAAATCAAAAACCCCTGATTACTCTACACTAAACAAAGATCTTCAAAGCTCTTTATCCATCGAGGACTGTAAATCATCATGCGAAGTCTCTTGTGACACTAAAACTTCACCATGGCCACAATTCAAGGACATTGATCTAGATGGATCTTTGTACAACACATCGAAATACCAAACTGTTCACTTTTTGATTCCTACTAGTAAAAATAACTGGAAACATGATGCCATAAATGAAGAGTTTGAAAAAGAAAGTATTCCTGTGGAATTAAACTTTTTACTAAAGAATTACAGCGATCTTGGTAGTTTTGGTGTTAATGTTGTTGATAAACCTATAGGTGATAATATTTTTGATGCTGATATCATGAAATTTAAAAAACTAGAAAAACTTTATTTATTGCCATTCTTTATTACTTTGAATGATGTAGTTTTGAGCGAATTAGAAGATATACTTGAAAAAATCATACCTGTGTTGAGCAACACAGAAGGTATCAATACTAGAAACCAATTAATTGGTAAGTTAAATGGTTTATTGGATGGCATGCAATGCTATGTTACTCCTTTGCTGTTGAATAACTTAATTATTTTGTGCTCCCACAAAAACAGAGACAAGAGATGTTTCATTACTGCTGGTATTTTAAAGAAGGAAATTAACAAAGAAATTGAAACATATAATGCAAGCCATCAAAATGTTGTGGATAAATCTGAAGTGTGGTTCACTAATCATATAGGTGGACACAAATATCAAGCTAACATGCAAATATACTTAAACTTTAAGGATGATGAAGAAACTGAAGAAGATCCAAACAAAGAAGATGGAAATTTGTTTATTTGGTTAGCCAGAATTGGTGTGCAACATTGTAAAGAAATAGTTGCTGACTTATTGGTTAAAAAGGGAGATACTAAAGAAGACAGAAAACTTTTATTAGCTGAAAAAGTCAGATGCGGTAAAAGATACGATTGGTAATCTATATATATATATTAAATTTATTATAATTCATCTTGTTTTATATTTCTTAATCTTTCTTGTTCATCTAGATCGATCAAGGTTGACAAGATTCTTTTTTGGAATAAAATATCTCTTAGTTCAGTTTCACTTAAAGTTTGAGCTTCTGTACTTAAAAGTTGCAAAATTTCATTAACAGCTATGAACTTATTGCTCAAAGACTGTTTCCATTCTCTATAAGTCTTTAAAATTTCATCATTTTTAGACAAATTGTCTTCATTTGCTATCAAATAATCAATTAACAATCTCTCGTAGTCGTTTCCTATGCTTTTAGAAATAAAGTCTTTAATCTTAGGTTCAGTTCTAGATCCCTTGTATTCATATGATCTTTCCACAAAAGAAACATCATCCAAGTCCATACTGCCTGCAAACAAGGACGTAAACCATTCATCTATTTTTGTAAATACTTTTAACCAAGTAGGCATTTCTTCTTCTTCTTCAACATCTTCTTTAACACTGCTTTTGGATATTTGGATAGAAGTTTCGGTGTTTGGAGGAATAAACTCAATCACAGGATATCCTGGCCATCTCTTACATATTTCAAAGCTTCCAAAAATCTCACATTCAACAGAAACATAATCAATGTTGACTTTTTCGTCAAAAAACTTTGGTAGTTTGTCAAAAGTTTTGTTAAAGAAAGTGGTTGGTAGTAATGCAGATACGTCTAGCTCAGTGTGTTCTTTTGACATTGTATCAAATACAGGTTTCAGTTTTTTACAATGAGAACACCAAGTCGTGTAGTATTTGACTAGTGTGTAGTTGTTGTTATTTACCTTGTCGTAGAAATCTTGTAAAATTCTCACTTCTTTTACATTCGAGTCCTTTGACATCACAGGGGACTGATTTGCAGACGCCAAATAAGCCCAAAAGGGTATTATGAACAAAGCTAACTTAGTAAGTAACATATTTTCTATGGGTATTAATTGGAATCTTAGCTTAGATTAAGCAACAATTGTGTGTTTTTAAAATTTTAGATGAATATATGGCGTTAAGAAAAAAAAAAAATAAATAATTAAAAGCCGCTTCAAATACTTTAAATAAACAGAATTATGAAATTTGGATCTTAATTTTTTTGTTTTTTTTAAAAATAAAAAATCAATTCTTAGTGATGGATTTGGTAATAACGTAAACAAAACCAAAGCCTTTATACGATGTTTAATAAGAAAAAAGGTGGCAACAAGAAGATTTTGGCATTAGATGAAACTGAAGATACAAAAAAGATCTCTGTTTCCAAAAAGAGAAAGTTAAACTTATCAAATGTGGGAGTTAAAGAATCAACACCACAAGTTAAAAAAATAGTAGATTTGGATGATTTTGACGTAGCAAAGTATACAAACGATCCATTAATAACATCATCAAATAATGTTGATTTTTTAAAACAAATTTTGAGGAAACAAAAAACCTTGAAGTCCTCTATTGATAAACCGTTAACCGATGAGGATAAAACTATTGTGAACATCTTAACATCAGTCAAAGATTACCTACCCAAGGACGACAAACTTCATATAACTTTAACATATGCACAATCTTTAGACTCCAGAATAGGGTACAGGTTCAAAAAAACACCAATATCACATATAGAGACGAAGCAGATGACTCATTTTTTGAGATATCACCATGATGGGATAGTTGTTGGGTATAATACGTTCATTGAAGATAATCCGAATTTAAACTTTAAGTATTATGAAAATACAATGAGTTATTTTATAAAAAATGATAACAAAAAGATTGTTCCAATAGTACTGGACCCAAAGTTAAAAATAAAAGAGCATATAAAAGATCATAAGAATATAAATTTAAAGACCAATTACGAAAGCGGAATAGGGGCAAAGAGTATTTTCGTATGCTTAGAGAGCCAATACAAGAAAACAGAAGAGTCTTGGATGGATGTTTTGGCTGTACCTGATAATCTATACTACAACATACCTGAGTTGCTCAAATACATTAGTGAAAAACAACCTCTTATCAAAAGCTTTATGATTGAAGGGGGAGCTAGTATTATAAATAAAATGATAGAACATAATAATGAAAATAACTTTATTGATACAACTATCATAACTATAGCTCCGATATATTTAGGTAATGAAGGTGTTTTAGTAACACCAGCAATCAAAACCAAAAACACATTGAGCAATGTCGAATGGGTCAAAGGTACTAACGATACTGTGCTATTAAGTAAAAAGTAACTAAGAAAACGAGAAGGGGGGGGGGTTAACCTTATTTATTATTATTTATTTGTTGTATATACAAAACCTATAAACAAATTCTATAACTTGCATATCTACCAGAAGTTTCAGAGTTTCTGATAATCTTTACAACATCACCTCTTTTCAAACCTAAATAAAGAGCGATAGGATCAGATTTTTGTATTCTTGGAAGTTGAGATTCTTTCAATCTATATGTTTTTAATAGTTCAGTTTTTTCTTCTTGGTTTAATTTCAAATGTTTTGGTACTAATACGTGCTTAGTAATATTTACAATTAAATTAGTTTCATGGAAACACTCAATGACTAAATCTTTAGAAACAGTTGGGATCAATTTCATTGCACTTGAGGTGATACCCAATTGGTAAATGAAAATACCATTGGTGATTTTATTTTCTGTTAAGTGTATAATAAAGTTTTTCATGGTTTTGATACCAACGTTCATTTCATCATTGAATTCAACCCACAATTCACCCATGTTAGGGAACTTTTCTAAGGATTCTTCAGTTGGTGTTGTTTTGAATGATAGAGTTTTACGTACTGGATTCCCCATAGAATCACAGTGCTTGCTCTTGAATTCCTGTAGAGTCATTTGTAAATCCAAATCTGAGATTAAGTATCCTCTATCTTTACACATTTCCTTGACTGTTTTGTAAGTTCTAAATAACTTAGAAACTTGTCTATTTAATTCATCATTGCTTGACATTATGTAGTGTTATATGGTTATAGAAAATCAATGTGGTCTATGCTGTTGATCTATAGTATGTTAATATTTTATTATATATATTTTTTTTTCAAATTTGCAAATTTAAAAAAAAAAAAAACAAAACTAAATAAAATATATGAACAAAAAAGAAAGAAGAGTATCTTATGTATGTTGTAATTACAAGGTCTTCTTTATCAAATAATAAAAAAATATTAATTTATATGTATTTTATAAGAAAATAGGTTTATTATTGGGGGCCTATCAAAATGTACTTTCTAATACCTCAATTACTATTTAAAATAAAATACTTATTTAAAATTATTTTAAATTAGTAGAAAAAATAACAAATCGAAGAAAAAAAAAAAGAAACTTTTCAGTCATTAAGAAAACCCCCCTAGTAAGAAAGCAGTCTTACTCATATTTCACGCTGTAGAGAAAATTTTTACACAAGCGCAAATAACACACAGGTAAATGGGCTAAGAGTTTCCGTTTTGGGAGATCAGATTTTATGGGTTGTTTTTTTTTTTTTTTTGGGGGAAAAAACACACCTTTTCGGGGCATAAAACGCATGTATTGAGTCACGTGATTGGTACCAGCAAGAAGCCAGGATATGCTCTTCACCAATAAGTACATTCTAATGATAACTACAGGAGGGTTTATTTTTTGTAGAGGAATATATACAAGAAAAAACAAAGTACAACTATCTCTTGACCCAAGTGAATCCAGCTCTGGCACCCTTTTGACCAGGTTTCTTTCTTTCTCTTTCTCTTCTGTCTTCAGTCAACAGCTTAACCTTGCTTATGTGGACTTCATATAATGGGTTATAATTCAATAAGGCTTTGGTCAGAGCAAACATGATAGCCTCAGATTGAGATTTCAAACCACCTTCTTCAACTTCACAATAAACATTGAATTTATCCAAAGCGTTAATCACCTTCAAAGGATAAATCACGTTTTCTCTGTACTTGATATATTCGAAATATTCATTTAATGCTTTGTATGATGAGTTAATAAGGATCTTAGGAGTTTCGCCTTCCTTCACCTTAGTAATGAAAACATTGGCCTTGGCATCCATTCTTATAGCACGACCGTGAGCTCTACCATGTTCATCAATTTCTGGTCCTTTTAAGACCTTTTGACCATTGATTTCTTTGGTATATTTATGTTTTTCTATTTTGGAGCTTTCTATGGAAATATGTGATTGGTATCTTTGTTGCTTGGCTGCAGAGTACTTTTCTAATAGATAAGCAACGTTCTTATCAGCCATTTTTATATTACTATCAAGAGAATTCAACTTGATTAAATTCATTTGTAATTGAGCAGTTTCTAGCTCATTAGCGCTTTTAGGTATAACCCATAGTCTAATTTGTTGTACAGAAGCAGCTTCTAAACCACCTGGCGCACTGGTAATAAAAGGCATGTATTTATCTATCAATTGTCTTTGGATAATCAAATCTTTAGTGATTTCACCTTTGTTTTTATAAAAAATTGGTTCTATTGGTTTTTTGACAATGTTAGTTTCTGGTTCCAAGAAATTAACCAATGGTTTCACATTTCTTTTGAATGGTGCCTTTGCAGGTGGCCCATTTAACAGCAGTTTTGTAGATTTAAACATTATGCCTATTGATTCTATAGCTTTTCGAGGTTTTTTTCAATCTTTTATTTCTCTTGATATTTAACTTATTGATCAAGAATGTATTACTAGCATAGTCTTATATAATCATTAGAATAAATAATTTGAAAATTTTTTTGCTTGTTAATGAAGTGAAAAATATATAAAAAAAATTTTTTTTCTCTTATAGGATTGTTGTTAAGAAATCGGCTTATATCCGATAACCTAATTTTGGGAGTAAATTAACTATCTCACTTTTAAAAGAGAATGGTAATAGTTGAAGATACCAGATAAGAACAGGCCAAAATGAGTACAAATAAAAGAATAAGGATCAAAAAGTGCTGTGGATTGAAACAAGTCGATGATATTGAATATATCTTGAACAACAATCCTATTTTAAAGTATACACACTTAGGTATTATTTTAGTTCCTAACAAAGCGAGATCATTTCCCCTAGGTGATAGTGACAAGTTTAAGGAACTGATTGACAAACATAATGGAGAAATCAATGTAGTTGGAGTGGTTCAGAAACAAACATTTGAAAACATAGATTCTATCCTGCAGAATCATAAAAGTCTTCCTGTAACACATATCCAAATCCATGATTCTGACCCAGAATGGTTCAATACAATAACAAAATTACATGAAAAATATCCACATTTGAAATTCATCAAAAGATTTGTTTTTCCAAAAGATTGCGATGTTATCAGGAACATTATACAAACGGATGAGTATAATAAGCTAATAAATAACTTGAATGAAAAACTGTCAATACTGTTTGATTCAGAAAATGGTGGAAATGGAGAAGTTCAAAATTGGGATGGGATCAATGAGTTTTTACAAAATAACCAAAACTTAAACGATTTCAATATTATAATCGCTGGTGGTTTGAACCCTCAAAATGTACGGGAATGCATAACAACAATCAAAGGAATCAATGGTGTTGATGTAAGTGGAGGTTTGGAAGGTGATATTATAGGAACAAAAGACAAAAACAAGATTATAGATTTTGCTGCAAATACAGAGATTTAAAAAACAGTAGTTAATACTAAAATAATTTATATTATCCTGTGTGTTTTTTTTTTTTAATTTATTTTTCAAATAGAAACCTTCTTTATATTTTAATATATAACTTAGTTACCGGAAATGAAGAACCACTTATCGATAGACTTATCAATGGCGGAGTCTGGTAAAGCAGAAGCCTTTGGAATACCAGCATCGGAAGCAGTGGTAGCGTTACCCAAAGAGGAGTTGTCTAATCTGATGTCCTTGGCATCAACGTTACCAGAGATCAATTGCTTCCAAGATTCGTTAGTTTCAGCAATGATGTTCAAAGCGTATTCTTTATTCTTGGCTTCACCGTTGAAGGCGAATTGGTTTTCTGGCTTACCATCTGGGATCTTGTAAATTCTGAACCATTCGTTGGTGGCTCTTAACAAACCTGGGTTGTGCTTTTCAACATCTTCGATGTCGTTTAACTTGGAGGCTAATGGATCGTTGATGTCAATAACAATGACCTTCCAATCAGTTTCACCTTCATCTAATAAAGCCATGACACCTAAAACCTTGACTTGCTTGACTTCACCGGTGTAAGCGATCTTTTCACCGATTTCTAAGACATCTAATGGATCGTTATCACCAACAGCTTGGGTATCCTTGTGGGAGTGGTTTGGATCTTCCCAAGTTTGAGGGAAAGCACCGTAGTTATGAATGTAACCATGATGTGGGAAACAGTTTCTGACGAATCTTAACTTACCCTTCTTGGTATCTTGCTTGATTGGGTTGAAAGCATCTTCCTTGATGATTTCTAACTTGGCGTTAGACCATCTTGGAATTTCAACAATCATGTTGAAAATTGGGTTTTCTGGGGTGGATCCTTCAGCATGTAATGGAATATCATGGAAAGGAGAAACAACCTTACCGGTGTTCTTGTCTTCAATGAATAATTGGTAGTCTAAGGTGTACTTAGAACCGATTTGTCTAGTAGTGTAAGCCATAATTTATATTAGAAATAAGTTTATATTTATTGCTGGTGTTTATCCTAAAAGGAAGTAGTCTTTAGATATATAATCATGATTAAAAATAATTACAATCAACGTTATTTATAAATGAAGGTATTAAATGTGGTGGAAAATATTTAAATTTAAAAAAAAAATTTTATTCTACAGCGAGAAAATTTTTTTGTTTGTTAGGGTTCCCTTAAGTGATTGATTTGTGTGTACGGTATGGGATCTCCAAAGTGTCTTTTTTTTTATACACAGTGGATTGGAATCCTTGTTGATTCTGGTGAGTGGTAAAACAAAAATGTCTTATATCCGAAAAAGACATTCTTCTAACACTAGGCAGGGTTTATTACTCATACTCAACAAAATCTTGTCTGCACATAGGACACTTGCCAGCAGCATCTGGCACCTCCAACCATTTCTCTATACAATGGTAATGGAAGTAATGGCCACACATCCCTTGTGCTAATGAGCATCCGTTGTGAACATTGGATATGATTTTTACAAATTTTTTGGGTTCAATTTCAATGCGATGTACTATTTTGTTTGTATCTACTTTTATTTCCGAAGGCACTGTGCAATGACAACAATGCCTACTAAATGATATCTGACAAATACCACAGACAAATTCATCATACTCATCTTCAATAACATCACCGTTTTTGTCATATTTAACAGATGGGGTTAATATCCCTTTTAAATACTCATTCAAAGATTTCGGTGATGAAACATCTTGTATTTCTCCTTTTTTTATTTCAACTTCATCTAGACTCTCTTTAGTAAAACAAGTGGTACCCACAAGCTGTATTGATTCAACTGCACATCTCATTATTAGTGTGATATATTTTCGGGGATGATGATCTTTGTGATTCTCCACCTATTGAAGCACTATCTAAAAAGGGAAAAAAAATAATAATGTGGTAGATAACGCGTAAGCCCTAGAGATGGCAAGGATGGTAAAAGAGGGGGCGAGAAGGAAAAAAAACGTGAGAGGTTTTAACCCCATTGATAACAAATTGAATGATGAATATATCTAGGTTATATACATTATAGCAGCCTTGCTTGTTTCACGTTGATTTTTTATCTTTATCTTTTATTAAATTAATACAGTTTTTTTTTTAAAAATCTGATGCTTAACGACCTAGTGTTATTTCTCCTGTAACACAGCCAATCTTGTTGGCGTTGTCTTTGCCGTTGAATGCCTTTACCAACACAACGTACTTACCTGCTGGTGCTTGTGGAGGGATTTCTACTTCTTTTAGCAATTTGTAAGTACCAGGGGCAACTGGACACTCAAGACCTAAATCGTCTTTGTTTTCGTATAGCAAGTCACACAAATCAAAGTTTTTCTTTAATATTTGAATCAATCCTAATTTAACAGTTACTTCTATGTAAGCACCTTCTTCTATGGTATCCAAAATCAAACCTGAAGCGGACATAACAAGATTTCCTCCTATCTTTGGTGGTTGTGGTTCCATAACCAATGATTGGATGTCTAAAATATGGTTTTCTGATATCTCACATTGTTCTAATGGTGTGTTTCCTGGAATTGGAGATGCATCTGGGGTATCTAATGCAAAGATACTAGATCCAAAAACGCAGGTTATCAATGAAACCAAAACTAAATATACGGACTTCATTACTGCTCACTGTTTATAGGGTTTATTACTATGATTTGTTTATTAAATGTATACGTTAATACCTTCAATTTCTCCCCTTTTTTTGAAATCTATGTTGTAAGAAAAATGAATGTATACCAAAAAAAAAAAAAGAAACTAGAAGATTTTATCCATAGTATAAACACTGGTTTTTTTTTTGGTGTAGTAACCCATATATGAAGACAATCCAAAGGATCTGTACTTTGTTTAATTAAGAAATAAAAATAAAAATAAACTATTCTTTTATATTATTGTTGTGTTATATTTATATAAAGTCCGCAAGATGTACAATGTGTAAATGCATATAGTTGGTCATTAGTATTATCTGTTCATTAATATTACGCATTAGTTGAAAAATTGTTGTTTTCCTATGTCATAATCACATTTCTAAAAAGTAGAAGTGATTGTAGTTTTGTTTTTTTTTTTGTTTGTTTTTTTCTTCTTTATAAAAAGTATCCTGACCTAGCAGCAGCATTATTTTGTTCAGCTTTCTTGCCTTTAGAATTATAAGAGCTATTATTAGCATGAGAATCTATGTTCAAATGAGCAATGTCATGATCGATATTACTTTCATCAAAGTCATCATCACTACTTTCTTCACTAGTGATATCTTCAGAAGAAAAATCATCGATATCATCGTTATCAATGTACTGTCCAGGAACAGCAACAGTACGTGCTTGCTGCTCAATGCTTATATCTTGATTGCTTAGTTCGTTCAACTCATCATCGTCGTCATCATCGTCATCACTTTCATCATCCATATTAACAGCAGTAAATATTTTGAATTCTGGATCTAGAGTTTCATCAACTTTCATCAAAGAAGCACAATTACCACATCTACCACAGTAGTTCGGAGCAGACCAAACCGTAACTACATCTCGTTTATCAAAATGATATCTGAAACCTTCCATTACCAGCTGATGGGCTCTGGCTATAAGTTTCAAGCCATTAACGTAATTGAATTCTCTGGCAACTTTGGCACCAAATAACCAACCAGCACCTCTTGGAGACACTTGCCAAGCATCAACGTTATCTGGGTCAGACCATAACAAGTCACTAAATCCACCTTCATGTGGAACTTCTTGTGCTCTGCTTAAGACTCTTATCTGGTCTAACATTCTGATTTCTGGAGACAAACCACCATGAACACATAATATCTCACCATCAATCAATGCTGCTAAAGTCAAAAAATCAAATACTTGACAACACAATTTCCATACTATGGAATTGCCGTATTTGTTCAAACATTCTTCATAAAACCCATAAACCTGGGTTATTTGTCTAGATTCATGGTTTCCTCTTACAAGAGTGATTCTTTCTGGATATTTTAACTTCAAACACATCAACAAAGTGAATGTTTCAAGGGAATAAAACCCTCTATCAACATAATCACCTAGAAAGATGTAGTTGATTCCATTTGATGGCAAACCTCCTCCTGTTCTGAATAACTCCAATAAATCATGGAATTGTCCATGAATATCACCACAAACAATCACTGGTGTGCAAACAGGTTGGATATTTGATTCTTCCATTAGCAAATCCTTGACTAGTTCACATAATTGTTTCATTTCGTTTTCTTTTAATAACTCACAGTTCTTAATTTTTTCTAACCATTCGTCTGGATTCGTTGATCCTTGGTTAGAATTTGCTGCTGAACTAATCGTTGAAATAACTGGGTTTTTATTACCTAAAGCAACAGACATTTTATACTCTTTATTAACCTTTGTTTCGTAAATAAAAATCTGGGTTCTTCTTAATGTATATTTCTAATAAATAAATCAACAAACTATCACGTTTTCATAACATCGCTATTGCTGATTGTATATTATTAATTATAATAAGGCGAAGCTCACCTCAGAAAGGGGGGAAAGAAAGGTAGAAAAATTTTTTTTAATACTAGAAGTATTTTGAATTCGAACGATTCTGAAATTTAAATTGTGTAGCGCTTTATATAGAATAACAAGTAGCTTAATGAACTATTAAGTCCGATCACGATGCATTGAATTAAACCATTGTAAGTGATGCATTTTAATTAGCTCAATTTGCTCAACACATTTGGGAACATTACTTGTCTGAGTTGTTTAGTGGATCCATCGTTTATCAACAATATAACTTCAAGTTTGGATACTATGTTTCCTTTGATGTAGTTAAGACTTATCAAAGTTTCAACCATATCGATCCATCCGTTTTTGACTGAAAATAACTCCAATATGGTCTTTAGGGAAGTACATGAATAATTTTTTAATTGAGGCTGATTGATCAATTTATTCAAAACTACATCGACGTATTCATATTTCAGTTTGTTGGTTTGAGTTGCAATAACTGTGTATCTCAAGACATTTTTAAACATAACCAACATCATATTCTCTATAATATAATAATACAAGTTATTAAACAGTAACCACTGTTTATTCTGCTTCAACCATTGATCAAATTCATAATAATTTGCTGTTCTTACAATCTTTACTAAATTTTTAATTTTTTGGGATTGATGTTCACTTATTATGTATTCATCCAAACATAACTTTGTTAAGGTATACAAGTCAATCAAAGTCTTAAAGTTTTCATAAAATGAAGCATTTTGAATTTCCAATTGGCTGATCTTTTCATACTTGGAAAGAACTCTTTCTTGTATTTTCAAAGATTCTAGAACATCTTGGTTGTTGACTAACATCCAAATAGATTTGTAATAATCGATAATAAGCAAATTGTTCAAGGTTTTAGTATTTAATTTGTATTCGTCTAAATTCTTCAATTTCATAGGTATGTTTGTGTGTATGGTTTTTAAGTAAATTCCATTGTTTTGGAAAGACTTAATTATTGCTGGCAATACGGATATCAATAATTCATGTTTAATAGGAAGAACATTGCTTTTACTTGCTGCATTCTTCTTTTTCTTTGTTTCAAAATCATCATATATGGAATTATTGTCACTTTTTGATGAGGTTAAAGGCTTAATTAGTTGCAAAATTTTCAACACTGCCAATCCTAAATTCTCCTTTAATTCAAACTTTTCGTTAGTTTCATAGTCTATAGTATCAAAGATATCCAATATGTAAATCAAAGTATCATGGAACAATTGTGAAAATTGTGAAGCTATTTTAGGTTCAAAAGTTTCTATATTCAAGGCTATTGTCAACAAACTGTTAAAGTAGTTCCACATATAAGGTATGTTGTTGAATGAGTTTGCATAGTCTAAATTCTTGATACACTCAAGATAACATTCAATAACATTGTTGATATTTTCTACACTCGGTTGTGAAAGCTTTAGAGTATTATTTTTAAATTTATGTGTCTTTGTATTATCTATTTTTTTCTTCAAGATATTAATGTATTGATTCTTAACAACATCTATGGACAAAAACTTCGGAATGTTCTGTCCTTTGGATATATTTGAGATGAAAATTTCCATTTAGTTCGTATGGTTCTGTATGGGTTTATATGATTGTAATTATTGGTATAGTGATGAAGATCTGTATTTAAATATTTTTTTTTTCCTCTTTGGGAAATTTCGCTACCAATAGTAGTTATATCGTCGAAAACTACACACAATTTATGTATTAAAAGCTGCTTTCATACCACAATATTGTTTGAAATATAATATCAATGGTAGTAATCTACAGTTTATAGCCAGAATCAAAGCTTATATTGGAGGTATTGGTGGGATTTTCAAATATATTACCCAATCAATAAATTATCCTGAAATAATATTCGGGTAACTCTATCTTAATTTCACCCATATGCTAAATGTCTCTACAAAGTGAAAAAAAAAAGTCTAAGAAGTATCATTACTATGTGATTTCAGTATTGAAAAAGAAGATTTAACCATAACCAAAGAAATGAACAACTCTAATACTGAAACTATCACAGCTCCTACCTACTTCAAAGACAACTTAACAAAGTCGCTCACCCCAGTTTTGAATGAAAAGGTAAGAATAGAGCTGAAAAATAACCATATAGTTTACGGAACATTACAAAAAATAACAGACTTCACCAAGATGAATATAACTCTATATAATGTCGTTTTGAAAACAGCAAGCGATACAACCAAATTGAAAAACATAGCTATTAGGGGCAACCATATAAGACACATGATTTTACCTGATATACTGAATTTGAACGACTTGAAAAAACTGGGTAAACCTTATAGTATAACTGTTGATAGCAGCAAAAAAAGAACACATTTATCATATGATGACAATGAAGAAGTATCAGCTGATGCAAAGAGAAGGAAACTTAAATAAATAGTGCAATATATAGATACTACAAGTTCCATAAGGAAGATGTGCTGATTATTTCAAATAACGAGATGACTTCAACCTCGTCAAATATTCCATCTTTTAAATCTTTGATGTTGTACGACAAAGGTACGCTATTAAATTCTAGTTTTCCGTAATCTAAGATAGAAAGAGTATTGCTATCGCTTTCTGTTTTTGCCAAAAATTCCAAAAACTTATCAGGGCTATGTTTATAGAGTAATTTTAAGTATATCAGAAACAAAATTAGTAAGTATGCCATATTCGGTAGATTAAAGGCATTCTGTTTATCCAATATAAACAATATACTCTCTTCGATTTCTGATATTGGAACATGCAAAGATTCTATGATCACCACAAAACTATGAAACAATTGTGTTCCCAAACAGCAATATATCCGATTATAATCATGTCTAGGCGAGTACTTCTCTAAAAATATGTTTATTATGGGTATCAACGCATTCTTTCCTGTAACCTTTGTTAAAATGTTACCCTGATTGAACAAAAGATTGAATCTTTTCTGTGTTTTTAACAGCTGCAAAACGGAATATGGATAGATTTTAGACTCATATTTATTATTATCTTCAAATATTTGGTTTTCATATACCATTGGCGTTGTGTTTTTTTGGTTACTTAATAAGCCTTGTTTTGTTATTATTAAGAAGACAACTAATTTTTTTCTCTCTTCTTAAAATCCGTCAAAGCTTCATCGTTACTTTTATAATGAAGAGTAACCAGCTTATTTTTGGGGGGATTTATAATAAAAAAGAAATAAGCTTTAAATCAACTTTGATTTTATAACTATTTTAACATTATATAAAGTCTTTGTTACCTTTAACATTATCTATACACAAGCAGGAATTTAACAAATATGAACCTGAAAACATGAGGGCAAAATCCACTTCTTTACGCAAATAGTTTCAATTTCTTAGCAGCGTTTATCTTTTGTCTGTTCATGTATGCTTCCTTTTTCTTAGGATCAGTCTTCCAATTAACAATGATATTATCCATATTGGCTATGGCAGCTTCCATTTGTTTTTGTTTGGCCAAATGCTTCTCTTCTCTTTCTTTTCTGATTATGATTATATCTTGTAATTCGTTAATCACGTTTTTGTTCAAGTCTTCAATCTTTTCTTCAAAGAAAGTATCGACCTTTGAGTACTCCTTAACAACCTTCAAATTTCTTTTTAGTTTACTCATGCTGTTTAGGTCTATAACTTCATTGGTGACAGGTTCAACAAAATGACTCAATTGCTCCTTGGTGGTTAAACTATCTGGTTTAGGTAAGAAATCTACCAACCCATATCTATAACAAACATGGTAAATTTGTTTGTAATCTTCCTTATTGTAATCTGGATTTTCCCATACTTTGGTCAATGGGTTTATGCTTGGTAAGAATGGATTTTTTAATGGATCTATGCTTGAAGAAAAAGTCTTTTTGTACTTTAAGTTTGGTGGATATTTTGCAAAGAAAGATTTTACATTTTCTGGCAAGTTCTCAAATAAGTCTGTGTAAACTTCTTGTTGTGGCTTAGCTGTGTTTTGAACGATTTGAAGGGCTTTGATATGTTTCAAAACATTTTCAATATTTCTTTCTTGACGTAGAACCTGATTTATTCTCAACATTGTTGTATATAGCCCTATATATGGTTTATTAGGTTCTTACTTTATAGTATGAAATATTCAAATGTAGAAGAAAAAAGAAAGAAAAAAACTCGTTATAATAGCTGTTCTTCGTAAGTTTTCAATGCTATGAAAAATTTTCATTTTTTTTTTTTTTGCTTATAAAGAAATCACTTATATACATTATATCCGACAATAATCACACAACAACCTGGCTAGTATTCGGATCTCAGCTCTACGATTCTGTCCCATTCAGGTTCACTACTCCAGTAATTGACACACTTGCTCATCAACAACTTAATAGTCATTTTGCACTTATATTGCCAGTTCTTGCAAACCAAAGAACCTTCAATTCTACCGTCCATTGGACCCAAGTTTTCGTAACTGGATAATAAATCTTCCATTTCTTCAAGAGCCTTGACAAATACCTTCTTATCAGTGGTTATAGCGACATTATTAACAACATTTCTGAAAGATATTTCGGCATAGTTTAAAGCGTTCCAAGGTCTTGTTTGCAACAATTCGTATCTTGATAGAATCTTATAGACTTGGGAGATTTCAGGAGATTGCATAGAAGCTATTTTGGTAGGCAATTCTTTTTCAAATAAGTTGACTAACTTAGTTTGGAAGGTTGTGGAATTGCTATCATTTGTTAATTGTTCAAATAATTCTTGAATAACTTCTATATCAATAAGGTTTTGAGTATCTAACAACTTTGAGTAAGTGTTCAATACATCACTCCATCTACGCAGTCTCAAAGATAAAATCATCAAGTTTTGGATGATTTGCCAATTGCTCTTGGCTGTGTGTTGACTACCATTGGTGAATGAAACAGCCTTGCTGAAAGCTGAGTATGCTTGTTCGAACATAGTCAATTCCAATAAGGCAGCACCTAAATTAGACCATGCCTTCATGTTAGTATCATCGACTTGCACACATTTTTGGAAGGCTAATCTGGCTTTGCTCCAGTCTTCAGCTTGCATGGCAATACATCCATACAAGTAAATGTTGTCAAATGAAGATCTCATGATGTTGCACTCTTCAAAGTGTGTTAGTGCACCCTTTAAATCATTCAATTTGTAAAAGGCATGTTTGGCTAAAGACAACTTAGCATTGGTATAACGACCTTTGTCCCAAGCCTTTTCCCAATATGTAGGGTCTTGTTTGATATCACCCAAAATACTCATAGATCTATATTCTTCAGGATTTTCAATCAATCTTTCTTCCAAAATCTTCAAACCTTGTTGTTCTTCACCTATGGCACAATGACATAAAGCCAATTCATTAAACATATGAAGTCTCTTGTAAATCTCCATAGCAGATTTAACAACACCTAGTTCCATGTACTTTTCAGCCAATTGACTTTGTAAAATCCAATTAGGTCTTGGTGGCAGTAAATAAAAGAATTGGTTATCAAAGTGGAAAGTTGAGTCTTGTAAATCATTGATCAATTGCTCCATTTGAAGTAAAGCTCTTTCAATGGTCTTAGCCTTACCTGTTTCAATCAAAGATCTTTCCCATAGGGTGTATGTAAATATTAAAGAATTACAGCCTTCAATATTAGATGTTAATCTTTCAATTATGGCCATCAATTCTTGTTCAACTAATGGATCTTTAGCTGGAGAAGATATTTTTATAGCCTCCAATCTCAACAAGAATTGGATTTCATCAAAAAATGCTAACTTTGGTTGTTTATTGAAATCTAAGTTGGATAAGTTCTTTGGCAATTCTGCTGATGTAGCAACCGTTTTCAAGAACTTATTACTGTATTCAGGAAGGTCCATATTTTCATCTTCCTCATCAGTAGCCTTGGTAAATACAGGTTTATCTAGTAAAGTTTCGTGGTTTAATTTGAAAGATTCAATAGAATCATCAGAGTGTTTGAAAATACTATTTTCAAGTTTGATTTGATCTTCAGAACTTTGTGCTAAAATGATCAAATTATTGTGGTAATTAGTTTGAAACTTTGTTCTTTGAACCTTTGCACCTGTTAAAACATACTCCATGTTACTCAGTTCAACATATTTATTCAAACAGTCGCCAGCATACAAATGCTCATTGTGTAGTAAAACAGATACTTTACAACTTTCTAGGTAATACATTTGTAAGATCTTTTGTTTTAAAGGGAAATCTTGTATGGAAGCAGTCAATTTGTTTATAATTTCCTCATCTCCGCAGAAAAATGATTGTAATATATCAACTTGTGGATCATCTGCCATCAATACATTTTGTGTAAAAAAGGATAAATGAATACTTAGTATTCTACAGTACCAATAAATCATCAATAAATTAGAATCATTGTTGTTCTTCATATTCTCAAGATCACATTTGTTCAAATCAATAAGATTTTGAATCTGTTCCTTGATGGAAATAAACTGTTCAGATTTCTTCAAAAAAGCATAAGGTAGATGTCCTCCAATGGATAATTTCTTCGATGTTTCTATATCCATTTTTTCTGGCTGTTCCTGCTCAATGTTGGTGAAATTAGCTTGAATGAATTCTTGAAGATTTTTGATGATATCTATCAATTCATCTGCTTCATTTCCGTAATCATTAGTGCTGTTTAATAAAAACTTACAGTGAGATGTAATATCCATTATTACCAGTGTATAAAATGTGTTTTTGGTTCCTCTATAATTATGGAACGTTTTCTTGTTCCTCATAGAGATGATCATCTATTAAATGTGAAAATTCTACTATGAACAATTTTTTGGCCTCATGTTTTTTTCTTACCTAAGCGGGCATCTTAGTGCCGAAATAAAAAGAAAAAGAAAAAAAAAGAAATGGTACCCTAAATAGGAAATTTCTATTTGGGAAAGGCGGGTAATAAATCAATTATTATCGATTTATCACAGCTGTTCCTTGCTTCATATATGTTATTTCCAGCAATAAACATACCATATATATTATTCAATACCAGCTAACTTGAATCAGTAGTAATCCCTTGTAGAAAAAAACTTCAAGCAGTTTGATGCAGTTATTGTTTATATCCGATACGCGTCAATATTTCTAATGCTGCGCTACCAAGAGTTCCTGGACGCATCCTACGTGGGCAAAAAAGAAAAAAAGCACTAAAAAAACTTGCCTTTCTTACATCGTGGTGAAGGGATTCTACGGGACGCGTTAACTTATATGATTTAAAAAATTTAAAATAAAAAACATATATATTAGAAAAAACACCATACAGAATAATATACAAATAATGAGTTTTGCTAACGATTCCTTTGATAATTACGGAGGTGGCTTCACCGACACCACCGAACAAGTCCAAGTTGTTACGAAGAGATTGGCCAAGCCAATCTCAGTAGGTATGTTGAACTGGTGTAAAAACTTTTCCAGTATGCCAGAAAAATCGAATGACTTCGCTTCACAAAGTTTCAGTGAAATGTCCTCAGCTCCTAATGTTATTAAATACGAAGATATGGAAATCAGCAATGTTTTGTTTTCAGGTTTCATTTCTGACTTGAGTATTCAATCAGGTTTCAATGTTTACAGAGTTGATGATGGTTCTGGGTCTTATGATGTAAGATACTATAAACAAAACGATACAGGATTAGACGGAGGAGACAACGAAGGTGAATTTTTAGATCCAGAAGAAGAAACCAGCAAAGAAGATGAAATTGATAACAAATTTAGAAAAAAAGACCTAGTTAGATTCAGTGGAGCCACTAAACTATCTAACAACAACGTCAATTTATCATACGTAAGAATGCATAAGGTTATGAACTACAATGCCCACATTGATATGCTTTTAGAGGCTTGTCAACAATTTGCCATATCAAAGAACTTGCTGAATGAATATGGTGAGTTGCCAAATGGTTCTTCAGGCCAATCCGGATCTTCTAAATCTCAAAAGAATTTGTTTTTGGATACTACTTTGAGTATCTCAGATAGAATTGTTGAGTATTTGACTGTTGCTAAACACCAATACTCTGATGGTTCAGGTGTACCAAGAAGAGAAATAGAAGATAAATTGAATTTGGACACAGAAGCTGTCTTAACAGCCTTGGATGATTTAATAAATGTTGGTACTGTTCACGAAGAAGACGGTAACTTCATATTAATGTAAAGTAAGAAATATATAGCTTAAACTAGCATTTTTATTATCTTCATATGAATACAATTTTTTTTTTTTTCTTATTAAGTCATGAGATGCTTTAACATAATAGTTTGCAATCTAAGTAATTTGTTCATATTCGATAACTTCTTATTCACGTTTTTGTTGATTAACAAGCCACAAAGATCCTTATAAGAAATATTTTTTTTGAGAACACAAAGATGGTATGCACTTAAGTTTTTGTGTACACCATAAATCCAATACCACAAACATCAACTCTTTGATGCTTTTTGTGTTTGTTAAAGAAGTCAGATTAGTAATGTAGTTTATAATCTTTATCGTTTGATTCTTCAAAGATAAATACATTATAAAAATAACCAATAATTAGTTGTGCTACCAGAGGAAATGAGATCAGCTTTATTGCTTCTGGCAAATGCCATAATTCTTTTAGCTTCAAAAGTAAATGCTTTTGTTCATCCAATTGAAATTTTTGGTAAATTCTTTGTTGATTCAATAACCAAACAGCCATTTTTTCTTAAAGGTTTGGATTATCAGCCTGGAGGTGCTGCTGCAGTTAACAGCAAAGAAGATGTTTTGTCTAATCCACAAAAGTGTGCAAGAGATATTTTATTAATGCAAGATTTAGGAGTCAATACCATAAGAGTTTATTCGGTAAATCCAGATTTGAATCATGATGTTTGTATGACGATGCTAGCTGCATCGGGAATATATTTAGTATTGGATGTCAATTCTCCACTACAAGGACAACACTTGAACAGATATGAGCCCTGGACTACATATACAACATCATATTTGGAGCACGTTTTTAAAGTTGTTGATGTATTTTCCAAATACAATAACACATTGGCCTTTTTTGCCGGAAATGAAGTTATTAATGATAAAAGATCAGCTAGAAATGCTCCCCCATTTGTTAAACAACTAATCAGCGATATAAAGCAATACATGGCAAAGCACTCACCAAGAAATGTTCCTGTTGGATACTCAGCAGCTGATGATTTGGACTATAGAGTATCTTTATCAAAGTATTTAGAATGCGAGCATCAAGCTTTTCCCAACGGATCTGTTGACTTTTATGGAATCAACACATACCAGTGGTGTGGTCACCAAACTTTTGAGAGCTCCGGTTACGATAAATTAACTAAGGCTTACCATGATTATACAAAGCCAGTATTCTTTTCTGAATTTGGATGTAATGAGGTAGTACCGAGACAATTTGAGGAAATTGAAGCTATGTTTTCTCCTCAAATGTTTACTACTTTTTCTGGTGGTTTGATATATGAATACAGTTTAGAGCCAAACAATTATGGTATAGTAAAAATTGATGAAACCAAAAAAACAGTCACTCTATTGGATGATTATAAAATACTAAAGGCTATGTACCATAAGGTACAAATCCCAACATCTGAGGAGGTTATCAACGAATTAAATAACTCTGAAAATCCAAGCTCCTTCAAAAATTTACCAAAATCATCTACTTGTGAATCCGAGTATAAAAACATTGAAATTACCAAAGAACCTTCCAGTGCTATGGGGAAGGAGTTTATTATCCATGGCATGGACATGACTCACAAACCAAACTTTTTGGACCTAAATGACGATGACTTTGTTATCGAGGATTACAAAATCTTTGATATAGATGGAAAGACAGAATATATCAAGCCATCTAACATGAGAGTTTCCAAAACCATTGAAATATTTGAAATAACAGAATTTGAACGAGAAAGAATTCAACATAATAAGGATAAAAATGCAAGTATGTATCTTTAAGAAAACTTAGTGATGTTATTACTAAATGAAAGAAAACAATTATTACTTTGCTGGAGATATATAAAGTTTCATTCATGTTCATCTCAGGCAGTGTACATTCTCTTTGTCGTGTAAACACTAGAATCAAAAGAGCAAGTGCAAGTGCAAAAAGATCAAATGAAAAAGTGATTTATTATATTCTCTCAAAAAAGAAAAGTATAAAATGACATTTCAACCATTTACTAACAAATAAAAACAACTTGTTGCATATTATATTTTTTTTCACAAAAGGTAACGTCAATAATGCTAATATCAACTTCATGTATGGAGCAACTGCAATTTCAATATTACTACCATTATGGATAGTTTTCAAAAATCAATAAACTTCATTTGGTATATAAAACATGAAAAATCCAACTCATTTGTCTTTATTCTTACCTTCAGGAAGCAAGGACTCCGTGTTAGAAGCAAGGTTTGACTGTTTTTTCAAATTGTTAATGGTATCTTTCAATTCCTCTGGAATTTCACTATCCTTTATGGCATTGATATCATAAGAAATCTCCACTCCCTTTTTCTTCAGTATATCTGCCAATGTCAAATTCTTGACGTTATCTTGAAAGATCTTCATATGATCCGAAATTAAATGACGATTTGTGCATTTCGGACATTCACAGATCACTGATCCTTTATAGTATCCATGTTTCGTTATTTGATGGGATGATCTGTGTTGACATTTGTTACAAGTGAAAACCAAAAGAAGCTTGTCATTTGGGTTGTAAGGGATTTTGAATGAATTCAATCTTTTATTTACTGTTCTATATAGCAGGTTTCTGATCATATTTGCCTGTGTGTTGATGCTTACTGTGATGGGCCTTGGTATGTCCTTATTAGGAAACCTGAGTTGAACGCATATTTGGTAACGTATGGGGGGCCCAAAAAAATAGTGAGTAAAGAAAGCGCTTACCCTAATATATGTGGGTTGTTTTTGTTGTTGTTTTTTTTTTTTTGGCTGAGCTTTGGATTTTTTTTGGTTTAATATTTAAATTAAAAAATGAATCTTTATTTGTTTACAGTTGTTTGTATAAGGTGTGAAACCAAACAACCTCGATTTGAAGACATTTGAAAATGGTAAAAGAAGAAATTGGATTGTTTAAAACCAGCATGTCGGATTTTACAGCGAAACTGAAGGACTCGTGTATCAAAACGAAGAAAACAACCTTGGAAACAGATCCTTACAATCAATATGAATCTGAATTCGATAATACAGCAGTTGATCATGAATCACCTACAAAAAAACATAAAAAACAATCAAGACTGACTGAGCCACCAGTGCTTACTAAAAAGCGGACAGAATCAGTAAGCAGTGATAAGTCCACAAGTGATGGAGAAGAACGTGAACTTTTAAGCAAACCTGTAGCATTAGCTAAACTAACTCAAGCCTTCAATCTAAGCCATGAATTAGATGAAGAAGATGATTATGAGAGAAGCTCCACAGTAGAACTGGACTGTAAAGATAGATTTTTTAAGAATTGTGACTTTATTAAGACGATAAAACAAGAAAAAAGTTATGCTGAAGATAAAGAACCAAGTTTGGATATGTCGGCTTTAGTAAACATAGAGATGTCAAACATCAAAAAGCCCAACGCATCGCCTGAGGAGACAAAGTTCTTTGATGATAACGATTATAGAGGAAAGGAAGAGGACAAGGAGATAGGAGCAGATCTGCTGATGTATCTAGCATCTTCACCTTCAGCCTCACAGAAGTTAAACAAGAACATGATAACATCACCAAGACCAACCACCTACTCATTGAACATTCCAAATTCACAATCCACTTACTTAAACTCAGATAAAAAACAACAAGGTGAAGCTTACGGAAAATACAAGAACTTGAACAAAAAGGATTACGATCATATGTCTGCACCTTCTACGCTATTAGATTACGACGGAAAAACCATGCTTTCTAGTAATGTATCATACAAAAATAACAATGTAACATACCAAAATCCCCAGGATAAATTAAGATCAGGCATGAACACTGAAAACAGTCTTCCTAATAAATACAAATTGCTGTCTACCCCAATAGCCAAAAACAGAGACTACTTTGGTCTGGACAGTTCTATTCTCAGGTACGCCACCATGTCCGGTGGTAGTGTAGTGCATAGTAACTATGAAATACCAGATGTAGTCTTACTAAGCGGGAAGGCTGACTTGAACAATAAATTAAAGGCTGCTGCGGAAGATGATAAAGAAATATCTAGAGTTGTTGAAGAAGATGTATCTTTAAAGGGACTGGATGAAACAAGTGATGAAGAAACTGACGAATTAAAGTCAACTGACTTCAAGCAGCAAGTCAAACCAAAAAAGTCTAAGAAGAAAACAGCTAATGTCGATAATGAAGAGGGTTTTGATATTAATAGATTATTTGTTACTCCAAATATAAGTAAATCTGGGGTCATGTCAAACGACCACTCACATCATCAAATGATTGATAGTGTTATGTTGAATAAAGTGTCGGATGCTATACACTTACAGCCAACTAATAACGAAGACGAAGTATAAACTATATATTAATTAAATTCTTTTCTTTTTTTTTTTTTTTAGTAGTGATTTTAAAATTGCCTAAATAGGAGATTTGTTGATTAAAAAACCTTCAATGCCAAAACGTGGGCACGGTCAATAGATTCCGTAATCTAAATTTCACATTATGGGTTATTTTCAAATAAACAACAAGTTGGTTGAGCATCGATACAGTACTGTCGCTTAATGTTTCAATTAGATACGGAATAAGAGCAAGACCAAAATAAAGTTCATCTTCTTTCCATTTATGAAGCACAAAAATGTCCACCAATAAGAACAACCCAAAATATACCGATAATCCTTACCATCAACCTAAAAGCTCCAATTTCCTAGGCAGAAGGCTATCGGTTGTGTCCAATGTTCCTTCATACATGACATCCATATCTAGTATCAACTCTGGTATAACCACTGATGATCATAACTCTGATGAAGAAAACATGGATGAGGATGATGTTTGGTACCCAATGGAGCCTTTAAAGTCTAACAGCTCGACTCGTTCAAGTTTTGAAGGATCCATGAAAGGCACAGAAGCTGCATACGCATCAGGAAATAGAGTATACAATCAAAATGATAAAGAAGAAACCGGAAATACCAATTACAGCTCAACAGATTTTTTTGAGTATAATGTATTGGAAAAGTTCTCATTTGAAGAGTGTATAGATCTATATAATAGAAAACATCCCAAGAACCCAATATTGAATACAGATTTAAAGATTCAGCCATCTGCAGCAAGTAGTGAGGCATCAAATAACAGAGTAACCTTTGGACACATGAATAAAGTTGAAGAAGACGATATAGAAGAAAAGGCTTCTGATTTCTTACTATCAAACAATTCATCAGACCCATCCATAAAAACCTGTACCAAAGATTTCATAGAAGATGAGATTTTGCCTACAAATTATGTTGTTCCTAATAGATTTTCATTGTTTCATTTATCAAGCGATTCAACCATACATGCACCTATCATACCTTCCTTATTAATAAGATCTAAATATAACAGCTTTGAATCGCTATTGGAGAAGAACTGGTGGTTGCATTCAACCTCTCCTACAGATGAAGAATTGAAGAAGATATGTAAAAACTTCAAAATCCATCCTTTGACCATAGAAGATATAAGATTGCAAGAAATTAGAGAAAAAGTGAATTTCTTCCCTAATTATTATTTTATCTCTTATCCAACCTTCAAAAACTTGGAAATTATTCCTGTTTATATTATAGTCTTTCACAATGGTGGAGGAATTTTGACTTTCCAATTTGGTGATGAAGAAGTAACACATTTCAAAACAGTTAGAAAAAGAGTTAGACAACTAAGAGAGGTATTGAAGGTCAATGCCGATTGGATTTCTTATGCAATCATTGATGACATTACAGATTCTTTCCAACCGGCAATCACGGACTTAGAATTAGAAGCAGACGTCATAGAAGACTCGGTATTCATAGCCAGAGAATTGAATTTCAAGGAAATGCTTCAAAGAATTGGTGAATCCAGAAGAAAAACCATGACTTTGATGAGATTGTTATCTGGTAAAAATGATGTTATCAAAATGTTCATGAAGAGATTCAATAACAATCATATTAATGAAACAACAGATTATAGAACAGACATCAGTTTATATTTGGGTGATATCCAAGATCATATTTTGACCATGCATTCAAATTTGCTGTCTTTCGAAAAGATTTTTTCAAGATCACATAGTAATTATTTAGCACAATTGCAAGTTGAATCTTTTAATGCTAATAACAGATCTTCAGAGATTTTATCAAGAGTGACACTTATTGGTACCATGCTGTTACCATTAAACGTATTACCTTCATTATTTGGTATGAATGTAAAAATCCCTGGATTAGGACACGAAAATTATGGATGGTTTATTGGAATGATATTGTTTCTGATATTGCTTTGTGTAGTGACCTTTATCATCAGTAGTATATGGATGAGAAAGATCAAAAACCCGGATACATTAAATGAAATAGGTGAAGATCAAAATAAAAAATGGTTTGAAATCTTAGTAGAATACTGGCCATTTGTTTATCTAAAAAGAAAAAATCAAGTTGATGATTATAAATCTGAAATTAGTAGGGAAGTTGAGGAAATCACCAGTAGATTACCTCCATTACCTAAATACCAAAGTAGAAACTAGCGTCTATTCCGAATGCAACTGCATATATATATATAAATGTAAAAATTATTTAGACTTTTTTTGTTTTTTGTTTTTACCTTGATGTTCTTCATCAACTATTTCATCAAAGTTTATTGGATACTTTTGTCTCCAGTTGCTTAATCTTTTACCCTTCTTTAACATTTTTCTTCTTTCTTTCATAATTTCTTCCTTCTTCTTATAATTGGTGAAGTTCTTAATTGGCATGAATTCGTTCAATTGTTCATCCTCAGCAGCAAAGATTTCTCTCAATTCTAAACCAAATGAGTTTGGTGAAACTTCTCTATATCTGAACTTGACATCCTCTTGTTTTCTAGATCTACCTCTTTCTTCAGGGGCTTTGATTGTGTCTATAATATTCAATTTCTTAGCTTCTAATGTATTTTCGATAATATTATCTAATTTATTAGCATCTTTTTTAGCTTGTTCTTTTTCTAATTGTTTTTGCTTCTTTTTAGATAACTTCTTTTCTTCTTTAACTTCCTTGATTTCTTCAGCTTCTTCATCTTCGGCAAATTCGCCTTCCATGTCTACAGGAGCATCGCCATCTTCGTTATAGAAGTTGTCATCAAATAATTCATTGATCAAGGCATCCCAATTGTTCATATCAAAATCACCATCAATCAATAAGTCACTTAATTTGTTGACCATAGCATCATCAATTTTTTTACCATACTCTTTTTCAATGCCCAAAATAATATCTTTCATTTGTTTACTCATCTTAGTCTTTGTCTTTTGAACTTGTTGGTTAATGTTAGAGCTTTCCTTTATTTTTTGTTCTTTTTCCAACAATCTCTTCTTTTGTCTTGATGACAATTGATCTCTTCTTAAAGTGGCTTGTTGTCTAGCATATGAAACAACTTCAACAGAGTTAGGATCTTCATATCTAAAATTATAAGCGTTTTCAAACTTTTCGGCTGCTTCGTCAAATTCATCATCGTCATCAGCAATGTTTTCTATTGTCTTGTATTCTCCTAATTCTTTGGCAACAGTAACTTCACCTTTTTCATTGATAGTCTTTGGAATCCAGGCTTGCTTATCCAAAAATTGTTGAAGAAACTCTTCTTTCTTTTCATCATCACTTTCATCTTCTTTTAATTCAGGTAACTTATCAGTGATAGCCTTAATGGATGTTTTCTTTTCTTTTTTGGTAAAGAAATCTTCACCATCACTGTCTTCCTTGTCACTCAATTCAGCGTTAATTTCGTTAATAATTTCATTCTTTTGATCATCTTGTTCTTCTTGATATGTCTTGAATGGTTTTTCTTCTTGATTGTTAGAAAGTAGTAAATCTCTTTGATAATCTTTAAGATATAAAGGCTTATCGGCAATTTTTTTTTCGACTTCAAAATGTTCATCTTTGAAGAATTCGTTTTCCTTGTTTAATAACTTGTCAAGTTCGTTGTTTTTTAATAAGTGAAGAACATTAGAAATATCCTCATCAACTTTGTTATTGATTAAATCACCATGGTCATCTTCTTCTTCTGAAGATGAAGAAGAGGTGATTTCCTTGTTGATAGTTTCTTCGTTTTCTTGATTAGTAGCTTTGTTCTTATTTGATCTTCTAGCCATATTGTAATTTGTGGTAATGTTTGGATAGATATCATGTTTGATTGTGAAACTTTTCTACTCAATATTTAAAAAAAAAAAACTAATGAATTTTTTTTAAAGCTGAACATTTTGTATAGAATCAATCACTCTCTTAAAGAGGAAATCCGCTACGAAGAAAAAAAAGAAAAAGAAAAAAAGAAATGCATTTTCGGACATAAGACATCTTCACTTACACCAAAAACACTACTCGTTGTGCTCTATGTTCTTCTTAACAATCTTGGTATTCTTGGAACATAATATAGTAGTAGATTGCTGGAGTACGTAATGAACGGTTTTTTTTTTTACTTATTCATTTTTTTTTTTTTTGTAATTTGTATGTTTATATGTTGATTATACTGTACCTAGGGAGTTAATTTTGATGACAAAGGCTTTACCTTATGAATCAACATTAAATTCAATACTAATGTTTTACTTCTAACTTGTTATTATTCAACAAACTACACATATATAAATGTTGTTACTGTTCACAGTCATCAAACTACCAAAAACAATCTTAGTTGGTTGTTATAAAACTATTCGGGTAAACTTTACTATTCGGAGATTAGATGGCATCATGTTTTTTTTTTCTTAATCGCCTTAAGAAAGAAAAACACCGTTAGGGGGGAAAAATAATCAAGTACAACAAACACTATAAACCAATCAAGATACTACTCAATTATAAATGGAAACACATATTAATCATAGGCAAAAAGCCTTTATAATAAGGTTTTTGAACCATCCATTAGCTAAAACGTACATAATTCCGTTGAGTTCCTCCATAAAGGCAAGACTACAAGCCTTATCAGCAATTTTCTTATCTATCTCCTTACTGCTAATCATTGACAGCAGCATATACTCAAGAAGGAAATTACCTAGTGAAAACATTGGAGGGATTAAGGTATGGGATTATATGAATTACATACTGTGCATTATCGGCTACATAATAATAAGTGGGATACCAAAACGCGAATTGCTTAACAACGAAGAAGAAGATTACGATCTTTACGGAACTGGTAGCAATAGCACACAATTAAAGTTTGTGTTGTTTTGCGGCTTCACTATTCTTGGATTGGGTTGTTCAGGTGAAATTGTAAGGTTTTTGATCAACTACCTGTTGAAAAACGATTCAGGTGTGCCTTTAGAATGGGAAATTTTATGTGTTGGTTTCAATGCAATGTTTTCATGTATTTTTGTTATGTTAAGTTGTATGATTTTATGGTTAGGTCAAAGTTTACACAATAACGATAATGAAGAGTACAGATTAACATTATAAACTATATATCGTTAAAAAAAATAAGAATTTAAAAAAGAAAGAAAAAACATTTAAAATTTGAAGAAAAAGGTCTAATTTTTTCGTATTCATATCTTCAATTACACTGATTGTTTTAATTAGACATAATAGTACCTGATATTACTTTCATGATACTTTTAAATATAAAAAATACATCTTTTAAGCTGATAATTTGGCTAATCTTGATTCACCTAAAACTAATCTATCATATTCAGTAAAATCAAATAAATCTTTGGGTAGCGGGACTCCTTCGTAAGAATCATTATGTTTCAATTCTTGGAACCAATCAGAACACATTGCATCCAAACAGCTCAATCTTTTATCTGGATCGTAACACAACAATCCCATTAATAGGTCAATACCATTTTCATCACTCAGTCCTTTAAAAACACTTTGGAATCTTTCCCTTACTGAACCACTAAATAGTTTTTCTGAAAACAAAGGTCCATCATAGCTTGGATTAGATAGGAATACAAATCTTTTATCTGGGGGACCCAATAACTTGGATATCTCACGTAATTGAAGAATAGGATCAGAACCCTGAAATACAATTTTTCCTAATAACATTTCACCTATAACACACCCAATAGACCAGTTGTCTATGTTGACGTGGTATTGACTCTTTCCTAATACTAACTCAGGAGCTCTGTAAAATCTCGAACAGATGTATGCAATAGAAGGGTAATCATCTAATTGCTTTGCTGAACCAAAGTCACAAATCTTCAATAACAAATTTTCTGGGTCTATTAGTACATTACTTGGTTTTATATCTCTGTGACATATGTTTGTGCTGTGTAAATAAGACATACCCTTCAAAAGTTGGTATGAATATGCTTTAATATGGAATAACGGAATGGATTTTTGAAGTTTATTGTATTTGACAATCTCATGCATTAATGTTTGGGGTAAACACTCCATACATAAATGTAGGTATAATTGCTTTGTATATCCAGGAACTGCTGAGTTGGTGCTTGACTTATCTTTGGTTAAAACATAGTCTATGAAGTAATAATATAGCTTTATGAGATTTGGATGGTTAGTTACCTTCAAAATAGCAAGTTCTCTAGATTTATATTCGGTTTGAGCTAAAACTCTTTTAACAGCAAAAGGACCTTCCCAATTGGTTTCTGGTGCACTTTCGCTCGTTTTGTTTTCTTGATACTGTTTCATCTTAAGATTATGTTTATCTAAATTTACCATGTAAGCCTTTGATACAACTCCAAAGGCCCCATGGCCTAAACGCTTGTATTCTTTTATATAGAACTTATTGACTTCTTGAGTCACGTTATTTGTAACTTCGGATGTAGTGTATTCTTGAACTTGTTGGGAAGAACTCATTATTTGTTCGTTTAATGTACAAAGGAGATTTCGTTGTTTTTTTTTTTTTTTATTATTTTAAAAAAAAAATGTTACTTGTTTACTGTTGTATTTGGTTATTCCTTCTAATATACCTTCTTAACTAAGAATTAAAATACAAATTCTATTATAAAAAGATGTTATTGTTATAATATACTATATTCTTATTGGAAATGATTACAATATATGATAAAGTGGTTCGATAAGAGTTAAATCTCGACTTCTGTTTAGCACTTACCCTTTAAAAAAAAATCGCACATGTGGGTAAACAAACACTTTTTAAGCCAAATGTGAATGAGTGTTTTTTTTTATATTTGTTTATCAAATATTTGAGCCTAGCGTAAATCCAGCCATGAAGAGGGTATTTCCTATTTGGGCAATATTTACTAAAGCCGATTTGATAAAGTTTTAAACTACAAGATTACCGAAAAAACCACGTGATTAATTGTTTGGGGTTTTTTTGTACATCGATACCGTTAGTGTGTTCAGAGTTGGCTAATTGAAGCTAATAAAGTAATATGGGTAGTATGCATAGACGATAGTTTGGCTTAAAGGTTGGTTTGCTTATTTTTTTTTTTGCTTTTCACAACGATTTAATGTTTCAAATAACCACCAAATGCTCTATTACTTACCCGAATGAATATTTAAAATATGTTTTTACTCTTTTAGGCAATTCTTTGCTTTGCCTAATTTTTATCTTCTCCGTACGCCTAAGAGCAAATTCACATAGAAAAAAAATAAAAAAATTTTCACCTGTAATTCTTCAATATCGATCCTTTACTCTAAAGAAGAATCAGAAGACAACCTCCATAAGGACATACTCACCCACCATAATGTTAAATATCAGATCTAAACTATTTAATTTTAACACAAAACCATTCATATTCAACCAGTTTAGACTAGCCTCTACTCTACCTAATATTCACGCCAGTGCTATATCATCTGGTGTAAAGCCTATAGACGGTGATGAACTAAAAGAGCAAATCATTAAAGAAACCCAAGAAGCTGAAGCTAATTTGGAGCTAGTCAAGTACGCCATAGATGTACAATTCAAAAAAAATAATATAAAAGTATCTTTTTCTGAATACTTTGATGTAACAAACAATGTAGAAATAAACGATGAATTAGATTACCATGAATTGATAAAAAATAAAATCAAGTTAAAAGAAAAATTAAGATGGAAGACTTCTCTAGGTTGTATAGGTTTCAAAAATGCTGCAAAGAGACAACCTGAAGCTGCTACAGTCTTGTGTAAATATGTCAGTAATAAAATAGCAACATACTTAGCATCCGGAGATTTGATTCAACTAAAGAAACAAGTTGTTGATTCTCAATCTGGTAAATTAAACAAAGATGGATTTACAACCAATAGCAATACTGTTATCAAAAAGAAAGCTCCTTTATACTTTTCATTCAAGGGTATTGCCACTACTAAACAAGCATTTATGCAAGCCTTATTAGGTCCAGAAGGTGAAGAATTAGCTCCTTATATTGATGTTGTTGCTGATAAAACAGGTACAAAACATGGTGGTAATAGAGGTAAATCTGTAAGAAGAGTTTGATCACGACATCCTGTACATATAATTATTATTTTTATTTTGTTTTTTGTTTTTAATAGAGGTAAAATAGCATTCTTTCGACTATAATCATGTTAAATTTTTTGTAGTATGAATTATAAACTAAAAAAGTTGAACTTATCAATATAGATAAACGCATATTATAACATATTTCGGATATAAGAAATATTCCCCATTTAACCAAATCTGAAATTGTATAATTTTTTTATTACATTTTTTTTAACTGAAAAAAAAAAATATTTGAATATTTAAAAAATATAATTTTTTTTTTCTTTAAATTTGTTTAAAATAAAAAAGTATGCTTCTTTTTTATTTAATTATTACTCTAATAGGAAATATTTACTAGCAAAATAGTAAAAAACAAGATTTACTTTTTGACAAAAATCACTTATTTTGTGAAATATACATGTCGTATAACAATTTTAACTAAAAATACAATACATTATTCATTACTCACAATGCTATATTCATCGATTCTGGTAGCAACTTTCCTTCACATAAGCATTTGTGTGTATTAATTCAATTAGAGTAATTCTTTTTTTTTTTTCTGTATTTTCATATAGTTTCTTTTTTCAGTAGCTATGCCCTATTTCAGTATAATCTGTTTAATCTATAACGAAGAAAAAAAAAAATTTGTTTCATTAGGCGGAAGAAGAAAAACATCTGAAATTTGGTAGTATTTTTCTACTTTTTTTTTTCCTTGCAGTAGTTTATTTCATTAAATAATTAATTAATTTTTAAAATAACAGAAATAATAGTAATTACCTATCTGAACCAGACGAATTCATATATACACAATGGCTCCATCTGGTATGTACTAAACATTAACAACCAAGGCAAACAGACCCGATACGTAGTGGAAATCATTTGATATTATAGAAATGAAAGGCAATATAACAGGATATTAAAGACATCATGGATTATAGGGATAAGACGCATTGAAGAGGATACATCTTACAGGATAAATTAAGATATACAGGAAAAGGTACATCAAGATTTAAAAGATTAAAGAAAATGGTACTAAAATTTGTATTAAAATCGAGAACAAAAGTATTAGAAATGTGAACACTTGACAAAGCAATGAGAAACGAAGCACTAGGATCTAATGAATGATTATTATTAACATTCATAATAAAAGAATCAAACAAAATTTAAAGATCACATTAAAAACAAAAAATTTGAAGATATCTTATTTTGGGGAATCCAAGATGATGAAATACGTGTTAACTAAAGAAGTAAAGGACGAATTTCACTAAGTGATACAACTATTGGCAAAGTTTACTAGTATCAGCATTTAAAAAACCATTAAACAGAAATTTTTAATTGGAAACCCAAATTCTATTGAAAGAATCCATAATAGCTGTTTAAGTAAAGACAGAAGATTTTTTCTGCCAAAAAGATTATCCAATGCCAATTCATGAATTTCTGTTTACTTCTTTGTTGTTTTTTTCTCTGTTCGATAATAACCAAATGATATAAACACGATATTGGGACAGCCAGCTACCATAAAATAACTGAATAAACATCATTACTAACAAATATCCACAATTTCTTTATTTAAAAAACAAATAACATTTATAAATAGCTAAAGCTTCTGCTGCTAAAAAAGCTGTTTCCAAAGGTACTAACGGTAAGAAAGCCTTGAAAGTTAGAAACTCTGCTACTTTCAGATTACCAAAGACTTTACAACCAGCCAGATCTCCAAAATACGCTTCTAAGGTTGTTGCCCACTACAATAGATTAGATGCTTACAAGATCATTGAAAAGCCAATCACCTCTGAATCCTCTTTAAAGAAGGTTGAAGACGAAAATATCTTAGTTTTCCAAGTCTCCATGAAATCTAACAAACATCAAATCAAGAAGGCCGTCAAGGAATTATACAACGCTGATGTCTTAAAGGTTAACACTTTAGTTAGACCAAACGGTACCAAGAAGGCTTACGTCAGATTAACTGCTGACCACGATGCTTTAGAAATCGCCTCCGATATTGGTTACATTTAATCTGAATATTTATATATGAAAAAAAACTTTATATAAAATAGAACATATTTCTTTGTAAAAGAAGATATAAACAGATTAGTACAGAATAATAAAACAAGTATATTTTAATATCGTTTTTTTTTTTTTATTATAATTATTATTTAAACTGAGCTTGCTCCCTTTGATAGTAATAAGTAAACCTTACACATATTTACAGCAGTTATGATATATATATATATCCTGCATTAGGTTTTTCTCCGGTCTGCACTGATACACTTCAAACTTACTGACATAACATTTAAGATCTTGGGTTTAACTTTAAGCACTTTAAATTGTAATCTCTATTGATTGTTATCTCATCGATTGCTGTATAGCTATATATTCAAAGTGCTATTAAAGCCTAATGCCTACGATTAGCATGAACTTTCCAAAAACAGAAATATTGTTTCTTCGGGTAACTACACAGCGTATCAATTCTACATTTTCCTGTGACCTGTTGTCTCCGTTTTTCTTTACCTATTGCTCCCTTTAATTAAACACAGATAAGGTAAATTGCTAACACTACCAAGCATACATTAAACGACCAATGAGCACTAAAAAAGACATACTGTTACCTACCGAGGAATTGCCTCCACCATCTTATGAACAAACACCAAGCAACTACTACGTACTTGAAGACTTTGAAAAGCCTATATCTGAATGTAACATATACATAAGAACAATATTCCAAAAAAGAGTATTCAAGCTATTATTCTTCCAAATCTCCTTTACTTTTTTAGTTCAAGTACTGTTTTATAACAACATATTTTCAACAAGCATATTATCTATTGGTTTTGTATACTGGACAAGTTTTATAGGCTCAATCATAACTCTATTTTCATTACTGTTTGCCATCACCCCAATTTTGAATCCTGATGGAGAAATCATGAATCTTGAAAATGATCAATTTGGATGGTTGATTTCATATAATAAGCAATTATTTTTGCTATTTTTATTCACATGCTTTGAATCGATCCTAATTGCCTTTATAACCATACATTACAACAAAGAGCAACTATTGACAGCAGTTTTTATTACTCTTGTGATCATCATTACCGCTTATACCATTTCCAGTTACAAGGCTCGTCAATATGAACAATACGAAATGAATAACAACTTGGATATGTTGATCGATGAGGAAAATACCATGAGTATGATATACAAAGTCTTGTGGTGTTTGACTTCGGGTTTATTTGCCTTTGGATTTGTGTTGATTTTCATTCCTCACTCATCTGTGGCAGAATTAATTTTCTCTTGGATTGGTGCTGTTATGTTCACTGTTTTCTTATTTGTTGATATGTATATGGTGTTCAGAAAAGTTAGACCTAATGAGGAGATAAAATGTTGTATTATGTTGTATACAGATATAATCAACTTATTCTTGAATATTTTGAGAATAGTATCTCGCAACAATAATGATTAAGTAGGCTATATATGTTTGACCCCGTATCAAATCATGCAATTAAAGGGGATGCTTCTTTAATATAACAACACGAATACTATACTACAAATATATGTAATCTACTCATATAAATACCATTTTATTTTATTTTTTATTTATTTTTTTTTAATTCTTATTTATATTTAATATGTATATTTTTCACTATAAAAGTTTCTTTTTTTCTTTCAATTTTTTAAAATTTCATATTGAAAATATACCATATTTAGTATTAAAATCACCGAAGAATCCACTGCTCAAACATACCTTAAAGAATGGAAGAACCTGTAAATAAGAAACTAAAAACAGACATTTGTGAGTTTGTTAATCCAAAAAACAACAAACAATGCAAATCTTTGAAATCTAGCCAATCCCCGATTTACTGCACAAATCATATTTTATATTTCAAAAAATTAGAAGGACGTAAGAAACATAATGATTTCAGCAAGGTGGACAGTGTTTTAGGAAAAAGAATTCCATGTCCATTGGATAAAAATCATTCATGTTGGGAAAAAGAACTTGAAAAGCATATGCAGAAATGTACAAAGGGGAAGATGTTAAAAATGAATGATGAACAAAAATGGTTCAAGAAGGATATTAATGTAGGTACAGAAAAAGAAGTGAAGGAAGTTGATGAATCCAAAATATTGAAGACAATCAATGTATTAAAAAGTCTGAAATTTGATGAATTAGAAACCAAGATTTTGAAAGATGAAAACATTGAGATCAACAGAGTGCAAAGTTTGATAGGTGGACAATTGAAGCATGCTGTTCAGCAATCCTCCTTAATAAGTCATATGAGAAATATAATCAATGAAGATGAAATAAACATTGTAGAATTTGGTTGTGGTAGAGCAGAATTATCAAGATATGCATGTTTAAGTTTGAGAAATGACAAAAAAATCAAGAAGTCCATATTAATTGATAGAGGTAACAATAGAATGAAATTTGATAAGGACATAAAACTTGAAAATGATAAGATCATTTTGGAAAGATTCAAATGTGACATCAAAGATATGGATTTGTCATTGATGCTGAATGATCACAACAACACACTGGCTATAAGTAAACATTTATGTGGTAGTGCAACTGATTTAACCTTGAGATGCATGTCCAAAATACCAAACAAAAAAGCAACAGTTATAGCTATGTGCTGCAGACACGCATGTAACAGTAGAGATTACATCAATCCTGAATACATCAAAAACATCATAGATGAGAGCAAAGAAGACATTGTGTATGAAGATTTCTTCAAATGTTTGACTAAAATAAGTTCATATGCAACAAGTTCTTACAAAGAAAGCGAAAAAAATAAAAATGATCACTTCACAGGCATGAATGTTGATGAAAGAACCGAAATAGGGTTGATTGCTAGAAGAACCATAGATGAAGGTAGACTACAATGGTGTAAGAAAGAATGGAGCATTGAGAGCAGTATGCTCAAATATTGTGATTACGAAATTACATTGGAGAATGTGGCTTTAGTCGTTCCATTCTGAAATATCCTTTGTTAATGATAGTCGTCAACATATGTATATACCTATTCGAGCTTAAAAGCTGATGTTTCATACTGTTTTCTTATTTTAAAAAAAAAAAAATTTTTTAAATTCACTATTTTTTTTTATATATTGCTAAAAGCGAATGTATTACTTTTGTTCACCATATTGAGATTGTTTACTTTTTTTTTTTTAAAATAAATACATACTATTTGTCGAAAACACTCCAAGCCAAAGCTTTAGACAACACGACGAAATGGAGCATCTGAGTGACAGAGATAAGAGGAAACTGCTGAGACAAAGAAAAGCACAATCTTTACTTATAGACACGGTAACAGAAGAACCATCGCAAGCATACAAATCAGATTATAATGAATCATTGAAAGAAAACAGATTAATCATACCCAAAAGACAACTCTCACAAAACAGAAATTCTCTGCTGAATGTTTCTACAGAATACAAACAACGATCAAGATCAAAGAATTTAGAGGTGACTAAAGACGAAACCTTATCAAACAAAAGAATAATCACACCAGAAATGGAAAGAAATGCGGATAACATTAAACTGTTGTTATTAGGAGATAGTAACGTTGGGAAAACAGCCATTATTTTACGATATTGCAATGAATTGAAGACCACTAGTAAAGAGGAACATCTAATGAAAACAGAAAACAAGTTGTTTGGAGACGAAAACAATCATCCAAGTCAAATTAGATCAATTAAATTGAGAAAAGAAAAGGCCTATTCCTTGTCAGATTACGAAAACTTGATAGAAAATCCACTTAATAATGACATGAATGATTTGGAAATCAGTACAGGGTCTACCATAGGCATAGACATAAAAACTCAAATGATAAATTTAGACAACAGATTTTTCAAAATCATTATGTGGGATACAGCAGGACAAGAGAGATTCAGAAAATCATTGAATCCATTAATGTATAAAAAAACACATGGGCTGATATTGGTGTATGACATAAGTAATTTGAAATCATTCGAATCTTTGTTGGATTACTGGATATTGGAGTGGCTCAACAACAATACTAAGAGAAGCAAAATATATCTAATAGGAAACAAAACCGATTTGTATAAAAAAAGAGAAGTAACCCATGAGCATGTATTGAAGTTGATGTTCAAATTAGAATCTCTGTATGGTGATATAATAAGCATTGGAGGAAACTATGAAGTCAGTTGTAAAATCCAAGGAAAAAACTCTAGTGGTGTGGAAGTTGCCTTTGAAAGAATAATTCAAGACCTGGTGAGTAGAGGGTACTATGATAAAAACGATGAGGAAGAAGAGGTTGAGGTGATTGATATCCGAAAGAAAGACGATGATGGTGCGTGTTGTTGAATATCATACCGCTACCGTGTAACAATAAATATATTACCCGAATATAACTATAACTTCCTATTTGGGAAACTTTTAGCATAAGTCCGAAATATAGCTGCTTTTTTTTTCTAAGGGGGAAAATTTCTTTTTTTCTCCTATTCTTGCCTTTTGGGCCTTTAAAGTTCCTTACAGGTGGGTGGGTGTTTTTTTTTTTAAATTTATTCATATAATTAAAGACATCACTCTCATAGAAACCAATACAAAAATACACTACAGAAACATTATACTTTATAATTGTTATTAACTTTAAATCAAAGAAATAACCAAAATCATTATAATTTAAAAATTTTTTTTTCTATACACGAAACTTCAAAAGAAATATAGCTATTTTTTTTCTTTCTAATAAGTAACTTCAACTTTTAATAAAAAAGAATAAAAATAACGACTCAACAATCTTTTGTAAAACTGTATAAGTGAGTTTTTTTATCATTAATATTTTTTTTTAATATCATTTTTTATCAAATAAGTTTGTTCAAATTCTATTTTGTAGATTAAGTTAATCTTATAACTGTGAATAACTAAAAAATAAATAAATTAAGACATATATTCTAAGTATAGTTTTTTATATATTTGATATAAAAAAATCTATTAAGCAAACAAGTAATAAATAAATAATAAAAAATGAGTTTTTCAGATGATGATTTTGATGACATCTACGGTGATGCTCCAAAACCAGTTGAAACCGTTCCTATTCCTGAACAACCTCAACCTGAAGTAAAAGAAACTGCTCCTGTACCTCCACCATCTACAATTGAAGAAAAAGAAAACAACGATAAGGTTGCGGATGTCAAAGAAGTTGCTAATCCAATACCAGAAATTAAAGAAGATATTGGTCCACTTCCTTCAGTAAAGGAAAACACAGAAAATGCTCCAATCAAAGCCGATTTATCATCAGAAATTAAAAAGATGTTTGTTGGTGGCTTGAATTGGGATACTACTGAAGATGATCTACGTGATTACTTTTTGAAGTACGGTGCTGTTGAAAGTGTTTCTATAAGAAAAGACAGAGAAGGAAAATCCAAAGGTTATGGGTTTGTTGACTTTGAAAATGCTAGTTCTGTAGAAGAAGTGTTATCAACTAGACATATTTTAGACGGTAAAGTTATTGATCCAAAGAGAGCCATTCCAAAAACTGAACAAGATAAAGTCGGTAAGATTTTTGTTGGTGGTTTACCAGCAGAAATTAAGCCTAAAGGTTTCAAAGAATTCTTTTCTCAATTTGGTAATGTATTAGATGCTCAATTGATGATCAACAAGAACACTGGTATGTGTAGAGGTTTCGGGTTCATTACTTATGATTCTCCATTAGTTATTGAACCTTTAGTTGCCAAGAAGTTTATTGACTACAACGGTAGAGATGTTGAAATTAAAAGAGCTGAACAAAAGGCCTCTTTGGCTACTCCGGCAAGAGGCAGAAACAATCAATATAACAACAACATGCCTCAAATGGATCCTCAACAAATGCAACAATATTGGTCTGTTATGCAAGAAAACTATAGACAAATGGCTGAACAACACGGGTTGGATGTCAATCAAATCATGCAACAAAGCCAACAGCAAATGATGATGATGATGAACATGCAACAAAATCCAGGTATGATGGGTAATGCTAATGACAATGATAGCAACGGTAGTATTCCCGTTATTGGTGATCAACAAGATTACAACAATAGTAATAACAGTTATGGTAACAACAATTACAATAATAACGACTACAATAACAACAACGATTATGGTAATAATAATAGATTTGATGACCAAAGAGGTGGTTTTAGAGAAAGAGGTGGCTTCAGAGGTGGAAGAGGCGGTTTCAGAGGCGGAAGAGGCAGAGGTGGCTTCAGAGGTGGAAGAGGTGGTTACAGAAACAATGGCCAAAGAGATTACCATCCATACAGAAACTGATCACCTAGCTGTCATAAGTTTGTGTGTATTACGTTTAAATAGAAACATTATTATATATTTGACTAAATATATTAAATATATCTCCATTCTTTTTTATATGACTGGATGAACAATACGGCTGAATTCATCTAAGTTTCAAGAGTTTGCCAACAGGATGGATGTTACGCAACATTAATGTATATAAAGTTTAATTAAATCAAAAAGAAAAAGCTATAAAAAAAAAAAATATTAAAAAGATTTGAATGTTCTTAAATGATAACCTAATGATAATTGTTTTGTTTTGTTTGGAATTTGTGTTGTTTTCGTTACTCTACATAATAAATTTATATAATGGTATAACAAAAACGTTGTTTTAAATGAGGTAAATAAAAGCATATTGATTTAAAGCAATATAATTTATTCTTCATCTTCAACGATTTGACCGGCAATTCTATCTAAATCTCTGAAACCGTTTTCAGAAATTCTTCTACCACCGTTTGGAGCCTTTTCTAAAACACCAATCTTTTCTAAAGATTGTAAGACTCTTCTGTTGATAGAACCGGAAGCATCAACGTGCTTGTTTGGTCTAACACCTCTGTTCTTGGCACCACCGTATAACTTGTTTAAAGCACCGACACCGACGTGCTTTCTCAAGTAGATGTGTCTAGCAACGGAAGCGGCTCTCTTGTAGAACCAACCTTCAGCATCTTGTGGAGGCATTTCATTACCAGCAGAAGTCTTGACAATATCGACGTAGTTTGGAACTTCTAACTTACCTTGCTTTTGTAAAAAGACGGCGTAAGCGTTGATGAATTCTTGAGCTGGGACGTTTCTATTTATGAAATATTATGATTAATAATAAAAAAAATTGATTTGATAAAAAATTTAAGGCATATACAAACTATAACAAAATATTGAAACAATGAGAAGCATCAATTAAGAAGTCCCTTTGCTCAATACCTTTAATAGAGAGGATATTTTTTTAAATCAAAAAAATAATACTAGTTAGTAAAAAAAAAATTTTAAGTTCTTTGAATTTTAGATTTTATATTTTCTATGTGGAAAATGGTCTCAAAACTATTTAATATTTTTATATGATTAAAAATCATGCAAAAGAGTTAAACTTGAAACCATTCAAAGACAAATAAAATGTAAGCCATTAACAACATGGCTTCTCATTAGCGGCACTTGAAAATTATCGCTTAAGAAAGAGAAATAAAAAAAATTAAAATACTACTAATACAATGAATACATTATTTCGGTGTTTATTTGCCATATTAACCTTGCTTTGATTTAAAAAAATAAATAAAGCACATTTGCAATGACTATATCAACATAAAAATAATAAACGTTTCACCATTCCATAGTAATATAAAATCTATGTAATTTCTTTCAAAATAACTTTTATCCAATAGTTCTAATAATAAAGAGCTACATACCTAACGGAATAACCTGGCATTGCTTCTATAAATTAACTATGGTTTTTGAGACTTATTTCTTTAATTGTTAATGAATAAATGAATCTTGAACTTATCCACATATATATATGAAAATTTAAAAAATATCTAATAAGAGAGTATCTATTTTTTTGTAGAGTTCCCAAAAAAGAAACTAAAACTTGAAAAATCACATATGATAAATGAAGAAAAAATTTGTAAAAAAAATCTGTCAAAAAAGAGTAAAAAATTGGTAACAAAATTACAAGATTATTACCTAATCGGGAAACAAACTTAAAAGAAAAATTTATGTAACAAAAATTAACTTTTTTATATGTTGTGTCTTTTTTAGGTAACTTTTGAAGTTGAGTGTAGTGGGGTAACAAGAACACTAGTCCATTAACTTTACGTCAGATAGCTTCACCTGCAGCAAAACACAAACATGGATCTCTTTACAAGTACACGATGGAACGGTAGTATAAAAAACAAAAACAAATCTTCCTTTTTTTTTATCGTAATCCTAGTTATCTTATAAACTAATCTCTCTCTTTGTTTCCTTCTAAGGTATTATATATAACGTAAACATGCTTTTTTTAACGAAATGATAGTAATTAATGATATGCATATATATATAAAAAGGTACTTTTTATTATATAAACATCTCAAATCACCGTTTTGATTCATTAAAAATAGTTTCGGTTGGTTTTTTTATTGTAAAAGCATAGAAAAGAAATAAAAGAAAGCATTTAAAGGCTTATAATTTATTAATTTTTTTGTATAATATTTTTCAAATGCGAGTTGTTTAAACCTTGAAACCTCTGGAGTGTCTCTTACCTCTAGCTCTTTCGAACTTTCTACCCTTAGACATGATTCTTGGGGCCTTGTTCTTGTGTGGACCCATACCGAAGTGTCTAACAGCTTCTCTAGCTAATCTTGGACCTCTGACGATCAAAGTGTTTTGACCCTTTGGAGCTCTTAAAGCTAATTGATCTAAAGTGATAGCTTCACCACCGTTCTTTAAGATTTTAGCTCTGGCACCAGCAGTGAATCTTAAAGCGGCAACAGTAGTCTTTGGGAATTCGAAGATTCTGTCATCATCAGTAACAGTACCGACAACAACGATGGTCTTTTCAGCAGCACCTTGTTGCTTTAAAGCCTTAGCAATTCTGGAAACAGAAACTGGTGGTCTGTTGATCTTGGATAAGAATAAAGCTCTTAAGATGACCTTGTTGAATGGAGCGTCAGTTCTTCCTATTTATAAATTTTATGATATTAATAATTGTTTTAATTGTTAGTAATGAATTTTCTTTGAAATTGATTGGAATCAATTAACTAAGTCAAGAAAAATGAAGATAACTTTTATCTACATAGGGTACCTTATTAAATATGATGTGATTTATTTTTGTTAAATTGTCATTCATTCTCATTTATTTCTACTTGATAAAATCAAGTTAGAAAATAATGATTATTCATAATACAAACAAATTAATTAAAAACTGTTATTATTTTCAAAGTGTGACTGAATACTTTAAATTCTCTATATTTTATTCTCATTCCAATTACCCAACAAATACATGCTGAGAAAGTTTTTTTTCGAATAAAATAAACAAAAAAGAGGTATGCTCTTTTAGTTTAACCAATATTTTATTTGATTTATAACATTTTTTCCAAATATATGCATAATAACACAGTTTTCATTGATTTATTAGTTATGAACAATTAAAGAATAAAAGACCAAAATATTAAAAACAAAACGTACATCATATTATTTAAAGTTTATATTATTATAAAAAATGCATTACCTAAAGCATCCATAATAATAATATAAACCAAAAACAAAATGATAAAACAATCATGCTTATTTTTTTGTTCTTTTCTTTCTTTTCTATTAAGAAAATGTCTTATAATGTTCTTCTAAACTCTCTATGAATAACCATATATTACACATATAAAAAAGAAAGTATATTCTGCTCAAAAAGGTCGATGTTTTTTATTCATTTCTTTACTAAATAAATAGAAAGAAACTGCAAAACATTTTGGCCACCCCATGGGCCGCATATTAAAAAGAACTAACTTTTAATATACTCGCAGAAATTTAAACATACAAATCGCTAAAACAGGCATTCTTGTTAAAAACACAGAAATACAACTAACCATGTCTACATGGGAGAAAATTAACTCTCATATAAGTTTGGTTATTCCATTTATCAAAGCAATATGTGTTTATCCTTTTTATATGTAAAATATAATTGATAAAATTTGAATAATGGTATTCAATATTTGTAAGACCTTTTTTATTATAGAAGCAAAATATAGTAATCTTTATAGGAATAATTGTAATAATCAATTATAAAATAATCAATTAAACAAAAAAAACATACTTTACTAATCTTAAAGATTAATTATTTGTTTATTAAAATCTCAAAAAAACTTATTATTGAAACAAAAACTAAGATTGACAAAAAAAGTACTCAACTTTCACTATGATAAGAATTATCATATTCCCATAGTAAAATAAATATTTCCTTCAATTTTTTTTCCTAATAATTGATTCCAAAGTTTTCTTTAAAATAATAAAGCAAAATAACTGATAAAGTATATTTCTATTCATTATTTTTATTAACTATATTGTTATTGTTGTGTATTTACATACTGGCTAAGAAAGCGTATAACTTAACTAACATCTTTAAGTAGACATTGTCAGATTTTGGAGCGGTTCTGTGACCGGATCTCTTGTGTTGCTTAGTAGTGTGATCGATACCCATTTTTGATGTATAATAACTTTTGAACTTGGTTTTTTCTTATTTTATTTTTGATTTTAATTGATTAAAGAAGTAAATTATATATTATAAATATTTTGTAATAAATTATTGAAAATATGAACCTCATGTATTCAATGCAAGATATTGAATGTTTCAAATCAAGAAAAAAATGCCAAAATTTGGAAAAAAAAAAAAAGTTGTTGAACAAAAGTTATTTACCCAAATAAGATATTATAATGTATTTATTACCGAAAAGGGTAATTTTAATTATTTCATTTTCAAACATTTTTTTTTTGCATTTATTGACTTTTTTTTTTGTTACAAAAAAATTGAACAAAAATAATCGGGTTTAACATTAATAAATAAAGTGAAACATGATCACTTTATATAATATCATTACTTTAACTGTTTAATCAATAAAAATGAGATTATAGCTTTCTTGTTCTAAAAAAAAAAAACTATTTGAAAGTTATAAAGTATATATATTTTGAGATGTTTTTTGCTCTACTTTAACTTCTTTTCTTCTAATTTTTCTCAAAGCATATGTAGTAAAAGATAGTAGTGAAGTGCTTATGAGTAAAGCCGACATACAGATAAAGTAATATTTATTACTTTTATTAGATTGCATTTGCAAAATTTCAAACAAAGGTAAGCATCCTAAACTTTGGATCATACACAAAAGAGAAAATTTTTGATAAAAATTATTATTTCTTATTTTTAGGTTAATTCCTAGTGAATTTGACGTGCAAACTCCACTGAACAAAAATCCTTGTAAAACGACAGCTATTTTCATTTTCAAAGAGGTTCCATGAAAACCTGGAACCCAAATCAAGATATTTGTTAATCCAGTTAGCAATAAAAATATACTTTGTAATAAGTTGATTTCAAATCCTATGTCTGCTAATATACCAACAATTAAAGCACCAAAAATACCTGAACAGTTCATTGATGCATAATAGTCATTCACGGAAAAAAAATTTATTCCATATGACATAAATAAATATACAATGTTTATTCTAAAACAGCTATTTAAGTTTTCAATTATGGTGGTTGTTAAAATCATTAAAGCAAATGATATTTGGTTTACTTTTCTTGAAGTTGAATTCTTTTGTTTATTCTTATTCAAATAACTTTGTCTTTTTAAAAGCTTTTCTCTAATCAAATAATCAAAGTTATCAACACAACAAAATCCTGCAATAAAAAATAAAAAGGAACATAATAAAACTAAATAATTAGAAGCAATTTTAAGATTAAAATTAAAAATGAGGCTTTTTAAGGTATAAGGCATTATTAGGGTTCCTGCATTAGCACCTAACCACAGCATGCTTTGAGCCAAGCAGATGTGTTTATCAAACCAAGTATTTACAGTTTTGGTAGTTGGCAATAATAGCATAGATGCTCCTAGGCCCATAAATACCATAGCAATGACATTGGCGTAATAATTGTATGTTAATAATGAAAAAACGATTAACCCTATGGTGTAGTAGAATGACCCCAACAAAACAGCTAAGTAAGTGTCAATATTAAGTTTTTCAAATATTTTATTAGTAGCTAAAATTAATAAAAAAGATAGTATTAAATATGGAAATACTATGGTGTCAGCTTTGAAATCACCATGGATTGTGGATAATAAAGGCTTTAAAATACTTAAGCAACCATTCATCATTCCAAAAATTACAAAATAGATTAAAACACACCCAAATAAAGTTACCAAAGATTGCAACTTGTGGGGGGTTTGAATATTCTTTTTTGTCATTTTAATCCATTTGTCAACCTCTTTTGCGTTCATGGTATCCACTGCTTTCAATAAATTGTCATAGTCTACTATTTCAGTATTTGTAATTTCTGTAGACAAAAATGTATTAGGATAACGACAAGGTATAAAAGCTTTTACGGGTTTTGAAATATCTGCATCATTTTCATAACAGTTGACAAAAGATAAAAACGAATGATTGTGAAAGCTATCTTGTGTAGGAAATATTGATCTAGTATCCATTGCTAGTTTTATTTATTGACTTTTTGCTTGGTTATTTTCAAAAAAAAAAAATCAAATTCTATTAAAATATAAAACAGAGTTTATTTTTAATATATATGCATAAAATATTTCAGGTTTTTTCATTAAAAAAATAAAATAAACTCAGATATGTATAGAAAATTTAAGGGACTTAAGGGATTCAATAACAAACTCATTTGTCTTCTTTTTGTTGAAAAAAATTTGAAGGAAGTGCTTTTTTTACAACTGATATTTTTTTAAAAAAAAAAAGGATACGTTCTTCAAGCTTATCCATGTAATGTCTTTTCTTTTTTTAAAAAAAAAACGAAATAACAAAGGGAGCATAATTGATTAAACCTGGATGAAAGTTGTTCAGCCGTGCGTGGCTCAAACGTGATATTTTTGTGCTATGATCACGTGCCAAGATTTACAAACAAAATAAGAGTTTACATTTAATCTAAAAAGCAACAAATTTGTTTTAAAAACATGAAAGTAAAAGTCAAAAAAGCTTGTTGTTTAAAAGACAATCATTATTATTTGTTGATGTAAACAAAATATTTTTTTATGTGTTTTTACTGATACTTTTTGAAAGAAATGATTGCAACTATTCTGTCCTATAACATATTTTCTTTTAAGTGAATACAAATTGAAAATAAAACATTTCATAATTTATCAAGATGAATTAAATTCAGCAGCTTGTAACTAACACAACATTGATGTATTCACTGAAAGTAGAAGAAATAACTTTTTTATCATTTATAGTTTTCTTACTCAACTAAGCTGTAATCATAAAATGATCCACATTTTAAGTCAACGCTACACAAGATTTTTGGCATTTGCTATAAATGCGTTTTTATACGTTTTTTTTTTTTTAAATAGGACTCAAGGGTAAAATATCTTTAGTAGGTTTTTTTCCTTCCCTTATAGCGCACACCTTAATTTTTTTTAATAAATAATTACAAGAACAGTTTAAAAGTTATAACCCCCAAACTTAGCATTAATATACCAAAAACAATGTTCAAAGCTTTAACTAGACAATCCCAATTTATCTCCAAAAGAACCTTTAAAGTTGGTGACAAATTAACCTCAAAAACTCCAGCCTTATCCAATGGTATTTTTGAAGATTCCCCAGGAAATGCTATCAACTTAGGTGAAGAGATATCCAAAGTTGGTGGTAAGACAATCATTGTTCAATTACCTGGTTCCTTTTCTCCAGCCTGTACTTTAACTCATGTTCCAGGATACTTAAGTAAATTAAACGAATTCAAGAATAAGGGAATTGATCAAATTTTCATCACCACCGTTAATGATCCATTTGTTACTAAGGCTTTCAAGGATTTACAATTGAAGCTTGATCCAAAGACTACTGAAATTCCAGTCAGAGTATTCAGTGATTCAAAGGGTGAATTTGCCAAGTTTGGTGATTTGTTATTTGAAGACTCCATCAAGTTCTTTGGTAACATCAGAGGTTACAGAGCTGCTATTGTTGTTGATAACAAAGGTGAAGTATTAAAGACTTTTGATGAACCAGATAAAGTTGGTGTTGCTGAAACCTCTGCAGAAAATGTTTTGAAGAACATCTAGGGGAAATGAATATGTAGCTTGGCAAACAATTATATATATCACGATTTCAAACCGCGAAGATTTGATCTTCTATATTGATACGTTAGAACCATTATTTTAACTGCAATATTACAACATTGAATGAATGCTTTGTCAATGGCACCTTTTTTTTTTTCCTCTCTCAGAAACAGCATCGTTTTAAGTTTTGTAATCCATGGATAAGTCTTTTTGTAGTTATCCTTGGAAAAATTGTGTATCCACGGTTTTTTTTAACAAGAACATGACTAATTAGGGCCGGAGAATAAATTCCCGATAAACCGAGTATTTTACAAAAAATCGAAACTATAAATTGTAACTAGTTCAATAAGATTTGAGCTCACCTGTGTATCTCTATGAATGATCTCTTTATTACTAACTAGAGCAAAGTCCAATTAGAAAGTACCAAAAGCAATATGTCTACTGAAGATATTAAATTGAGAACAACAATCAATAGATTTGTTCCACAAGAATCTATTGAAGAATTAAATATCACGCATAGTAACGAACTATCTTTTGAGGAAAACAATGAAATAGAGCTTCAAGACTTAAATCCACCACCAAACACGCAAGAATTTGAAGGATACAACCCTGACCACTATCCAGGAGATAGAAACGAATTAAAAAGTTGGTTAGCAGTCATCGGTACATTCTTTGGATTACTACCTGTGTTTGGATTTATAAACTCTTTGGGGTCTATTGAAGCTTACATTTCCAAAAATCAATTGAAATCTGTAGATTCTACCACAATTTCTTGGATTTTTTCTTTATATCTAGCCATTGCCTTTGTTTCAACTGTTTTAGCAGGGGCTTATTTTGATAGAAATGGTGGTTTAAAGCCTATGATTTTGGGAACTTTAATGTATTTTGGAGGAATGTTTGCCATGGGTAATTGCACCGAACTTTGGCAATTTATCTTATCATTCTCTGTTGTATCAGGCATGGGGTGTGGAATATGTACAACGCCTTTGGTTTCAGTAACGAATACCCATTTCTACGTCAAAAGACCTATTGCTAATTCAATCAATACTTTAGGTGGTTCTTTAGGTGGGCTGATCTTTCCAATTACTCTGAAAAAGCTTTATACGGAAGTTGGGTTCACCTGGGCCGTAAGAATCATTTCTTTATTTTGCTTGTTTTGTTTATGCATAGCCACAGTACTTGGTAGAGAAAATAGACATCCAGAAAATTATACTAAGCAAGAATTCAAAAATAAATCCGATTTGATTAAGTGGTACTTTTCCACTTGTATCAACTTGAAGTATTTTAAAGACCCAAAGTTTTTATCCTCGGCATTGGGGCTATCTCTATGTGAAGTTAGTATGACAGTATCAGGTACCTTTTTTACATCATACGCTATACTAGCCGGAAACTCTTCAAGTACTGCTTATCTTATGTCCACTATTATAAACGCTGTAGGTATTTTTGCAAGATTAGCTCAAGGAATCACCGCACAAAGATATGGCAGTTACAACGTTATAATGATATGTGCATGTACTTGCGTTGTATGGAACTTTGTCTTATGGCTAGGGTTTGGTACGCATACAAGCATTTTGTGGGCTTATGTGATTTTATACGGATTTAGTGGAGCATCCATTTTCTCATTGACTCCTGTGTGCATCTCCAAAATCTGCACAACTTCTGATTTTGCAAAAAAATATTCCACAGCTTACATGCTTCAAGCAGTAATCACGTTGCCTGTTTTTGCCATATGTGGTAAGATAATTGGGAATGGGAACAGTAAAGCAAACTATAACTGGTTTATTGTGTTCAGTACATTCCTGATGCTACTGGGCTCCATGTCGTTTATTACGACTAGGGTTCTATGTGTGGGTAAGAGAATATGTGTGTTTTGATGACCTTAGGTGCATGGTGCCATACCATATACTAGCTCCAAGAGTATGTGTGTTTTGGTACACTCGCGTGCATGCCTCTAATATCCGAGACCATAGTGCTCATGTGATTATTCCCCTGTCTCATGCTTATATTTCTACCTTAAGCCTTGGTCCAAAAAAAAAATCATATGATTTTTTTTTTTAATATAATGAATAAATTCCTTATTTTTTTAAGAATTAAATAGTGGAGAATCTCGTGGTTTAAGTATCCTTAAATTAACCGCTATATGCTTTATTTTTTTTAAAAAAACAAAATACTGGAACCGGTATAATTCTACAACTCTTCAAATTCATTCCAGTATCAGTATTTAAAGCTTTGCCTGGCTCTAGATGCTTGTTTTTATTCGTTTAGATTTTTTTTTTGTTCACAGTAGTTTTTGGACATTTTTTTTTTTTAAAATTCACTCTATGATGCGTATCCTTTAGTCTTATCAGATAATTAGTATAAAAAGGCAATTGAAAATGAATGTAAATCCCAAAAAAATATATATAACATAGTATTAGATTGCTATATTGAATTTTAATAAACTTTTTATTTAGTCCTTCTTCTTTTCTTTTTTTTTTTGGATTTCATAGTCTTATATACTATTTAATAATGATCGAGCAAGATACTTTCGGCTTTAACTTCAATATGAACCCGATGACGAACGATATTTCCACTGGTCTTCATAAGGACCAAAATGTTTTTCAACCAACAAAGATGTTAAGTGGGCTTTCTTCATTTAGAAATTGGCCAGATTTCAATAATTCTGTAATGTTTCCATCTAATAAACCAGAAAACGGGCTGGCAAATGACAAACTTTCTAAGCTAGAGGAAGAAAACATGATGCTGGAACAAAGAATAACCTCTTTGACTCAGGAAAACGCAAATATCAACAAGCAATGGGAATTTGAAAGAGATTTGATGAAAGATCAAATTTTTAATCATAAACAAACAATCACACAGCTGACTAATATAATAAACCAACATCTCCAGAGAGAGATTGACAATAGGGATATGTTAATCAACAGTATATCTCGTTTGAAGGAAGATTCAGTAGGAACGGTAAGATCACAAACAATGTCAAAAGTTAGTGACCTGAATGACACAGGATCTTTGGACATAAGCAGAAATAGCAGCAATAAAGTCAGCAAATCTTCTAGAAACAACAGTAGCAGAAGTGCTTTTGACGAAAACAGAGGTGCAAAGGCAAGCAGAATCTTTGCTGAGATAGTCAAACAACAGCAGCATAGTCAAGTTGATACCCAAAGCCAAGTCCCATTAACAATAAATAAGAAAATACTCGTCAAGCATACAGAAGACATAAGATCACAATCTTTGCCATATAACCTAGATTGTCTAGTGACTAAGCCTTTGGAAAACGCTAATGCTTATGTGAGATTGAATGGACCTGCAAAACCTGACTTCATGGAAGATGAAAATCAGCAGTACGGGCCTTCACAAACAGGGGTCCATATCAGCGATGTTGAAAACAGTTCAAACTTAGGTAGTCTAAGTCACAACACTGTATTGGATAACAACATGAAAATCACTACAAACCAATTGATCAACAGTTCATTGGAAAGTCAGCATATACCAAGCAATGATGCTGAAACCAAACAAACAAATAACCAAGTCTCTATTAATGAAGAGAATATTCCAGTGTATGACTTTTTCAAGTGTCCAAAAAAAGTGGTAGATCTTTGGAATGAATTCACAATTTCAACTCCAGAAAAACCTTCTATTTTGAGTATGAATGAAAAGTACGGTTCTGCATGGAGAAAACTATCACCTGCTCTAGATAAGCAATACTCTAGAAGACACATGGTATACAGAGCAATAAAATATGGTGTCGACTACAAGAACTTCACGGTTGATCAATGTGTTGAAATATTGGAACAAGCAAGAATAAGATACTACGATTCTGCAACTGCAAAAGAAATAAGTCTAGAACATGTTACAGCTGAAGACTTAGAATCCGGCAAGACCATTCAAAAGCAAAAATCTATTGGCTGGTTGACAAACTGTGCAAATATACCCAATATTTTGAAGAACTAAACTGGCATTCTTTCTAACTCTTTTATATTTCTTTCTGATTATTTATTCTACATTTAAAAACGTGATTAACCTTCTAGAATTAGTTAATGGCTTTCACGCTACCAAATTACAAAATAAAAATTTTTCTTTTCTTTTTTTTTTTTTTGGCAATAACGACTATGTGCACGAAGCTCTTCACACGGTTTTTCTACTAAGCTTTGTGAAAAGAAATGTCGACTAAAAGGTACCAAATAACTACGTACCATCGATACTTAATTAATTCTCCGAATAAAATCTATATATCGAAGAAAATGGGTGAAAATATCAGTTTTAAAAACGTACCTTTCAAAACAAATAAAAAGAAAGGAAGCAAAAAGAAGAAAGTTGCAAACACATCGAATAAACAGAGTAAGAAAAAAGAAAATCCACATCATCAAACATTCAATGAGAGAAATGGAGTTACTAATGACAATAACGATGGTTTGAAAATGAAGAATACAAGTCACAAAAAGCTGAAAAACAAAGCAAAAAATGACAAGTTTATAGAAAAAAAGCAAGGCTCTGTACTGCCAAAGGCCAAGAAGGGAATGAAAGAAAGAAAAGCAAAGAAAACTAAAAATACAACGAGTAAGAACCATCCTGAGAGAATGCGTAAATCAAGCTTTAATGCAATGAAACAGAAACTGACTGTTTTCAATGATAATGATGCATACGAAGAAAAATACTCGGATATCTCAAGAGATGTGTCTCCGAACCCAGATGAAGTAATTCATGGATTTGAGGACGGCTCAGATGAAGACATTGTATTTGATTTGGAAGATTTAGTTGATGAGAATGAAGAGCCGGAAAAAGAAGTTGTTGTGCTTGATGACGAGGATGAAGATGATGTCTATGATCCTAAAAACCTGCTACCAACTAATGAGGTCGTTATAAAAGATTCAGAAGATGAATCTGATGATCCTAATCATCTTGCTGATAATAAGGACTTTATACAATTTGAAAGCGATGAAGAAGAAGCTGAATCTAAAGAAAGTGAAGATGAAGACGACAAATATAATCCAAAAAAGCTCCCCATCATAAGTGAATATCCCTGGATGTCTTTGTCCAAAAAGTTGTTTAATAAAGAAACCGAAGAAGATGTTTCAGCACAATTGAATACAGAAGTCAGTGCATTTGTCAAGTATATTTCCCCTTCCAAAGAAGAAATTTTGAAAAGAAATAAAGCTTTAGCACGTCTTTGTGATGCAGTAAAACAACTATGGTCAGATGCCGAACTATTGCCATTTGGTTCATATGCAACTGATCTGTACTTGCCTGAAAGTGATATAGATTGCTGTGTTTTATCAGAATTTAAAAACAAAAATCACAAATCATGTTTATACGAGTTGTCTTCTTTTTTGAAATACAAAAAATTAGCAATTAACGTTGAAGTCATAGCCAATGCAAGAATTCCTATCATCAAATTTGTTGAATCTGAATCAGGAATAAACTTTGATGTATGTTTTGAACAATCTGGAGGTATCACCGTTGCCAAGATGGTATCTGGATGGATTTCTGAAATAACAGGTTTAAGAGAATTAGTCTTAGTTGTTAAGCAATTTTTGTCTTCTAGAAGATTGAACAATGTTAGATTTGGTGGTATAGGGGGGTTCTCTATGGTTTGTTTGTGCTATTCATTTTTAAAATTACATCCTAAAATATCCGCCAAGTGCATACATCCTTTGGACAATTTGGGTACCTTACTTATAGAATTTTTTGAACTTTATGGTGTGCATTTCAATTATGAAGCCGTTGGAATATCATTAAGAGAAGAAACTTTTGGATACATTACAAAGAGATCTCATCCAGAATTGACTGCTCCAAGAGGTCCAAGAAGAGGTCCACCAGATTTGTATACTCTAGTTGTCGAAAATCCACTGAGCCCAAGTGAAAACGTAACAGCCGGTACTTTTAGATTAAGATGGGTCACAAAGGCATTTTTTGGTGCTTATCAATTGCTATGTGAAAAATGTTATGAATTGGATAAGATCAATAAGAAAAATAGACTGGGAATCTCTATCTTAAGTTCTATTATCAAATACAAGGGTATTGAAAGAGAATTTTCTGATGAAAGAGAAGAAGTACAAAATGAAGCTAGAATTAGAGTTCATAAATTTGTTAACGACAAACTTAAAAAAGAGCAAAGTGAAGAATTTGATACCAGACTGTATCATATCACTGATAGTGAAGAAGATGAAGAAGATCTTTATGTCATTCCAAAGCCACAAGCTAAAAATAAAAGATCCATTGAAAGTGTTGATGAAAACAAGCCCCCGGCTCCTACTAAAAGACAAAAAGTCTCTGAATTATTGGGACTTGAATGATTGTGATCTTTTTCCTTTTTCTTTTTTTTTATTTTCTTTTTATATATACAAGCTTATGAAAGATATTACTTGTCTTTATACAATTTCCTTTTCATCTGATCAAATTTCTTTTGCTGAAGTCTTTTTTCATTCTCTCGTTCAGTTATACGTTTCCATTTTTCTTTATTATCAGCTGAAACTTCCTTTTGCACAAAGAAAGATTCTCTGAATAGCTTATGTAACTTTGCATAACAATCTGCCTCATTTAAATTTCTCTTTCTCTCAGAATCCGACTGTATTACCAATGAGTCTTTTTGTGGTTTATAGTAAAGTTTCATTATGTTTGGTTGATTATAGTCTGTTTTTGAGTTTCCATAAATCATCATATGCAATAAAAGTTGTGGTATCCATTGTAAGCCATTCCGTTTAGACCCCTTTTCAAGACTATATCCTGATTTTTTGACATTGAGTATTTCAAGCGAGCATTTTGTACTCAACTTATTCACGTTCTGACCCCCTGGTCCAGATGACCTCACATATTGCATCGACATGCATGCTTTAGGTACAACTTCTTTGTTGAATTTACCTATCCATTCATTCACTTTTTGTATATGTTCTTGTGTTAATTTTAATTCTTTATTTACCGAATAAGATCTAAAAAAATTCAACCTATATTTAGTGGTATTACAAAGCATACTACTCGTGCTCATGGTCTAGTATTAAGTAGAAGAATCTTCTGTGAAATTAAATTTAAATATTGCAAAAAAAAGAAAGACTCTGGTATATCCGATTAAGTCATGTGATCTCTGAAAATTGTTTTTGACACACTTTATAAACAATTTCCCAAATAGGAAAGGTTAGAGTAAACAAATGTCAATGTTTCAATTTAAAAAAAATAAATAAAAAAAAAAGAAAATCTAACAATTGTGAAAAATTGTTTATATGGTTTACTCTGCTATTCAAATTTTAATCTGGAATAAATGGAATTTTTTTTTTTAAAGGTAGTTTATGCTGATATCTGTGTTATTTATATAAATTTAAGATTATATGAATAGCACAAAAAAAGGAAATTCAATAACCAATTGCAATAAAACTTATAAATGAAAAATCCTTTTATTGATCAGAGATTCGACAACGAATTTGACAACTCAGAAAATAACTTTGCTTCTAAGGAAAGATCAGTATACCAAACACCAACAAAAAGTAATAAATACCCCTCTTTTGGTCAACATGCCACACCAAATCTAAATTCACCATCCAAAGCTGCTTTAAAGTATTCTCCAAGAAGAAAGGCAAACAACAATCATATAATACCTATTCAAGGAAACGAAACCATAAATCTCTCACCAGGTAAACATATCTCTAGATCAGAAGCTGTAAAGCTTGAGTCACCATCTAGAGATGCGCCAGTATTATACAATCTTGATGACGATAGTGATGATGAATATGAAAGTCATTTCCATAACAGCTATGATTCCCCATCAAAGATACCACCACCAGTCAATGAAGTTGACTTATCTGATGTTGGTTCCTATAGTGCGGCTGGCTCTTTCAAAGAAAGAATGAGTAGTTATTCTTCATACACATCTTCTAATTTTTCAGGCGATACTTTTAAGCAAACAAGATTTAACACCAACCATCACGATTTGCAATACATCAGAAGAGCAAACTCAACTGTTAGACCTAAAGTTTCTAAAAATAAAGCTGGTAAAATCTTAACTTTAGATAATCCAATACCGTCAGGTATTCTTGATGTCTTGCCAAATAAATCATCACCGGAATTTACTGAAATGAGATATACCGCTTGTACATCTGACCCAGACTCATTTGTTGCAGATGGTTATTCATTAAGATTTTCGGATATGAACAGAGAATGTGAAATTGCTGTGTGTATTACCATGTATAACGAAGATAAATATTCTTTAGCAAGAACATTGCATTCTATATTAAAGAACGTTACAGAACTCTGTACCAGAGAAAAATCCAGAACATGGGGTAGAAAATCATGGAAAAAAGTACAAATTATTATTGTTTCAGATGGTAGATCTAAAATCAATAGAGGATCTTTAGATTATTTAATTTCTTTAGGTGTATATCAAGAAGATATGGCAAAAAGTACAGTTAACGGTATTCCAGTACAAGCACATTTGTTTGAACTAACTACCCAAATTTCCATAGATGACGATTTAAATTATGTTTCTGATGTTGTTCCATGCCAAATTTTGTTCTGTTTGAAAGAAGAAAACAAAAAGAAAATCAACTCACACAGATGGTTGTTTAATGCATTTTGTCCTATTTTAGACCCTAATACCATCACATTGGTTGATGTTGGTACCAAATTGGGATCAAACTCTTTGTACCATATGTGGAAACAATTTGATATGGACTCTAATGTAGCGGGTGTTGCTGGTCAAATTATTGCCATGAAAGGTAAATACGGTAGAAAGCTGATCAATCCATTGGTTGCTTCTCAAAATTTTGAATATAAAATGTCAAATATCTTGGATAAACCTTTAGAATCAACTTTTGGTTATATCTCTGTTTTGCCAGGTGCTTTGTCCTCATATAGATATCGTGCTTTAAAAAACAACGAAGATGGTACTGGTCCTTTACATTCATACTTCTTAGGTGAAACTCAAGATAACGGTGCTACTGATGTCTTTACAGCCAATATGTACTTGGCTGAAGATAGAATTTTATGTTGGGAATTGATAGCTAAGAAAGACTGTAAATGGGTTTTAAAATATGTTAAGGAAGCTACTGGTGAAACAGATGTTCCTGAAGAAATTCCAGAATTTATTTCTCAAAGAAGACGTTGGTTAAATGGTGCTATGTTTGCTGATTTGTATTCAAAACTTCATTTCTATCAAATTTTCAGAACCAGACACTCAAAGGCTAGAAAGACTGGTTTACTAGTTCTATTCTTTTACCAATTTGTTCAATTTTGGTTTTCTTGGTTCTCCATTGCAAACTTTTACTTGACTTTTTACTTCTTAGCTGGTTCTATGGTTCAATTAATCCACAATGGTATTTACTTGTTCATCTTTTTCAAATACTTGTTAATATCTACAATCTGTGGTTTATTCATCATTTCTATGGGTAACAGACCACAAGGTGCTATTCACTTATTTATAATCTCAATGGTTATTCTGTCCGTTTGTACACTATTTGCTTTAATCACTGGTCTATACTTTGCCTTTAATACATTGAAAGGCAACGAAGAAAGCCATGGTATGTTTGTCAAAATAGTTGTTTCGTTGTTCAGTACTTACGGATTATATGCTTACTCAAGTATAATATATTTGGATCCATGGCATTTGTTCCATTCCTTTATTCAATATTTAGTAATGGTTCCAACATTTATTTGTACTTTGCAAATATTTGCCTTATGTAACACTCATGACGTTTCCTGGGGTACTAAGGGGTCTACAAAGGAAGAAAAGCCAAAATCAGAAGCTGTTATTACTGCTGGTCCAGATGGTAAAACTGTTATTACAGGTACTGAATGGCCACAAGATATTGATAGAAAATACATCGAGGTAAGAAATAGATTAAAAGAAACAGAAACTTTTGATATCAAAGTTGATCAAAACCAAAAAAACACTGACTACTATAGAGATGTTAGAACTAGAATTGTTACTTTTTGGATGCTTTCTAACCTGATTTTGTGTATGATCATTACTCAAATATATGGTCCAGAAGACATGTACAAGAACAAATACTTGGTCTTCATTTTGATTTCGGTTGCATCATTGGCATTATTCAGAGCTTTCTTCTCTACATTATTCTTAGTCATGAAGTACATTAGATCTATAATAAGTTTTATAAACAAATATCAAAGAAATGGAGGTGTGAACATTGAGTTGCCAAAGTGGATGGGAAAATTCAAAAAAAGTTCTAAAACAACTGAAGCGTAGGTGTCTTTAGTTAGATATTTATATATATAGTTTTTTAAGAAAAAAAAAATGCTTACAAAGTTTACTGAATCATTAATTTAACGGAATATACATTGATCAATCTAGTATAGATGGTTCCTAGTATACCATTAGATTAGAGTAGTCACTAATTATTTCCTTATTAGGAAATATTGTGGGTTTAATCAAAAGCCAATATAAATAAAAAAGAAGATGTTCACTACTTAACTCTTTTTTTTTTTGTTTTTGTAAATTTTTCAAAAAAAAAAAAACAGCTTGTAAATAAGCAATTTGTACTATTTATTATTTTATATGTAGCTGATGTATTCTTGCCAATTATAGATACCAATTCGAAGTTTTTTGTAGCCTTCAATGACAAATTCTTCAAAACCCAGCACAATTTCTAACCAGTCTATGAAGGGGAAAAAAGATAGTTTCCAATACGGGATTAATTCTGTTAACTCCTTCAATTTGAATGCAAAAGAAAGTAAACTAAATGTGCTAACAAAACCTGAAAGAAACAATTTGGATAATCCTAGCAATCCTAACTTTTACTATGCTCAAAAAGTAAAGAAAAATTCAAATACTTATGTTCTTCCTTCTTTGACAGGATTTAATCCACTTTTAAGCGCGTCTGATGCTTATAAATCAAACTCCCAAAAATCTTTAAATAAAAATAATAAAGTCAAAGATAAATTGGGTAGAACAGACTCTTTATGGATATTTTATTCATATTTGGTTACATTTTGGGCCCCTTCAAATTTATTAAAACGTTTTGGTTTAAAAAATAAGGATAGGGAATTGGCTTGGAGAGAAAAAATTGCATTAATATCATTAATATTATATTGTGGATTTTTTATAACCTTTTTGACTTTTGGGTTTAATACTGTATTTTGTAGAAACGAGGACTTAATTGATGTTCCATATACAGATTTGGGTGAAAATCAACTTCTTATTCATGGTTTAGTTTACAAATCTGCTGATATTAAAAAATTTGGCATTCAAAACAAGAGTAAAATAGATTTATCATTCATTTTTCAAAATCTAGAAGGAAACTGTAAAGGCGTTTTTCAAAATGATGATAACAAATATTTTTTAAAAAAGGGTTATTTTGCTTGCATCGAATCATACTCTGAAGAATCTTTATACAAGCATTTTTGCTCCCCAATAAGTGTCGATAAAAATCAAATACTTAATATAAAGCCAATTGGAAGACTAAAATATACCTGGAATGATATTAAATTCTTAAAAAACAAAAATTTGGTTGTTTATGACGGTAATGTAATTGATCTTAAACTTTTGGATTTGTTAAATGTAAACAGTTTCAAAAGCTATCCCCAACAGTACAACATTTTATCCAAAGGAGGATTTGGAGGAACAGATATCACATATTTATTATCAGACTACAAAAAGGGTCAAAAAATGGGACAATGTCTTACTCAGATAGCAAAAGTTGGAACAGTTGATTCAGAAACAGTAGGTTGTGTTACTTCAAAAGTAGTCTTATCAATATCTTTGGCACTTATCCTTGGTGTTATATTAATCAAATTTTTTGGATCATTGATATATGCGTGGTTTTTGGCACCAAAACAAGGAATTAATAAACTGGTTGAAGATTTTTACAAAAATCAAAGATCCTTCAAATATGACGACAATATAAAAAAAACTAAAAGTACATCGGTTGTTCTTCAAGATTACAAAAAGAAAGCTAATAATACAAGTATCTGTTATAGTGATACTTTAAATCCAGAGTTTATTCACAAAAACGCATTAAAACAACCACATGCAGGGTACATGCCATATGGGGTTCCACTTTTGCATACAATCTGCTTTGTAACTTGTTACTCTGAATCTAAAGATGGAATTAAAAGCACCTTAGATTCTATATGTAACACAAGATATCCAGATACTCATAAATTATTGATGGTTGTTTGCGATGGATTAATAAAAGGAAGTGGTAATGACAAAACCACGCCTGAACTTGTTTTAGAACTAATTGATGATTTATCTGTTGATACCAACAAAGTGGATGCATACTCTTATGTTGCAGTTGCTTATGGCAAAAAAAGACATAATAAGGCAAAAGTCTATTCTGGGTTCTACAACTACATTGTAGAGAGTGAAGATGATACAATTTTGCAGGCAACCAGATACAAAACTTGCAGGGTGCCTATTATATGTGTTGTAAAATGCGGCACTGAGTCAGAACAAACAAGTTCTAAACCAGGAAATAGAGGTAAAAGAGATTCTCAAATGATATTGATGTCTTTTTTAGAAAAAGTATTTTTTAATGACAGAATGTCGCAATTAGAGTACCAATTACTAAAAAACATCTGGATAATCACAGGGTTAATGGCTAAAAACTATGAGCTTGTATTGACCGTTGATGCAGATACGATTGTTGCCAAAGATGCTTTAGGCCATATGGCTACTGAAATGTGCAAAGATTCCAAAATAATGGGTTTATGTGGTGAAACAAAAATTAGCAATAAAATGAGTACTTGGGTTACAGCAATACAGGTATTTGAGTATTTTATATCCCATAATCAATCTAAAGCATTCGAATCTCTTTTTGGCACAGTGACATGTCTTCCAGGGTGTTTTTCAATTTATAGAATTAAAGCACCCAGACATGATTCAGGATTTTGGGTTCCGATATTGGCAAATCCGGATATAACAGAACGGTATTCAGATAACATCACCAACACTTTGCATAAAAAGAATCTTTTGCACTTAGGAGAGGATAGGTACTTGACATCTTTGTTGTTAAAAACTTTCCCCAAAAGAAAGCTAGTTTTTTTATCAAAAGCTCATTGTGAAACTTTAGTTCCTGATACTTTTCAAATATTGCTTTCACAAAGAAGACGATGGATAAACTCAACAATTCACAACTTGATGGAGTTATTGTTGATCAATGATTTATGCGGGATCTTCTGCTTTTCCATGCAGTTTTTGATTTTCATTGAATTGATTGGTTCTGTTTTATTGCCTTTGGCAATAACGTTTACTATGTACATTATAATCATATCTATCTTTAGCAGTCCAACTCCATATCTTACATTAATTCTTCTAGGCATTATTTTGGGGTTGCCTGGGTTATTAATTGTATTAATAGGTGAGGACCTAAATAATTTCATATATATGGGCATCTACATTGTAGCGTTGCCTATATGGAACTTTGTGCTTCCTGTCTATGCATTTTGGAAGTTTGATGACTTTTCATGGGGAGAAACAAGAGTTATTGAGGGAGAAATCAAAGCTGAAGATGATGTAGGTGAGTTTGACTATTCGCAGATACAAATGAGAGATTGGAAAGAAATAGCTCGTGAAGATATGAAAAGTTAGGTTTATTTGGAAAAGAAAAGCTCTTTTTTTTCCTTTAAATATATATCATAATTCAGAAGTAAATGAGTATTCAATATGAGAGTTTTTCAAAGTTTCTATAATTTTTTTATTGATTTGGGTTGAGTTTTCAACCTTGGAATTAGGGGTTTCAAAGAAAAATAGGTTAAAGGATTTCAAATTCTCTAATTCTTTGAAGTTACAGAAATATTCATCATTCATTAAATACACAAGTTTCTTCTCAACTTCTGAATCTGTGGTATCAATTCCGGTAACGACGTTACTGAAGGATCCTCTTTTAATGTATTTAGGATTTGGACCCACTGAATTGACTGATGATTTTCTAGGAGATCTACCAATAATTTCATATCCTGTTTCTTCATAAACTTGCTCGTTTTTTTGTTTTTCTTCAGTTGTCAATGCTTCTTCATTGGTCAAATCATCATCCTCAACAATAGCATTCTCATCATCAAGGGGTTTCAAATGTACTAGCTTCAAGTTTGCATCGTACTTTCTTGGATCCTGCAAATACTTCTCCAACTTTGAAGAAAACTCCTCAAGGTTCAAATATTCATGTTTGTCAACAAAATATAGACATAGAAGAGTATTGATTGATTTGTAACTAGGTATAATAATAAATTTGTTGTTCAATTGTCTACCCGGAATAATGTCACAAAGTTTCATGTACTCCATATATGCCTTATCCAACTTTTCAGAAGAAAAGTTTGATGACCAACTGCCACTAGGTGACACTGTTTCTATAATAATCTTTTTCATTTTTAGAGTGGTGCTACGTGTCTCTTTTAAACCTTATATAAACACATTATATGCGTTTAGCATAACAAAAAAAAAATAAGAGGGGAAACGATTAAAACGGGGTTTAGTGTTATCTTTACAACCGTTATCTAAGGTACTTTCCAGTTGGGAAAGGAGCGGGGGTTTTTACCCCCCTTCGCTTATTAAACATACTAGGTGAATATTTTTCACCTGGTAGAATAAGAGCGCATGAGTTTAATCAACTAAACAACTCTTAAGCAATCCAATCATAGAGCTGGTTTGAATGTCATTATTACCACCTTTACTTATCCCATACTCCAGTTCAGCTAGTTTTATAAGCAGTTTTTGTTTTTTACTAACTTCAATATCATATTCCACAAGGATTTCTACAAAGCCATTGATTATGTCGATTAATGCAAGACCTTTATCCTTTTGCAAACTTGAGAGGGTGAAATAACTGGTTTGTATAGAGTCATTCAATATTGATGCAAAGCAATCATTTATATCTTCTTTGTTAGGTAAACCAACACATTCATATACCATAGCTTCATCAATACTGGATTTATCTTCAACACTTAGGGTAGTATTACAAGCTTGTAGAATGTTTAGAGATTTTCTCATGTCACCTTTACTTATTTTCAAAATAGCTAAAACAGCCGAATCCTCAACTTGTATAGACTCCATGGAGATGATATTTTTCATTCTTATATGGGACGATTCTAGAGGTAAAGGCTGGAATCTGAATCTTGTGCATCTAGACATCAATGCTGGTATGATTTTGTATGAGTAATTTGCCAAGATGACGAATCTTACATTCTTTGTATACTTTTCAATGATTCTTCTTAAAGCATTTTGTGCTATGTTAGTCATTGCATCAGCTTCATCCAAAATGACTAATTTAAACATCTTCAGATTTTTTTTGTTACTGCTTCCAAATGATATTTGTCTTGTGGATGCAAAATCTTTGATTTGATTTCTAACCACATCTATACCTCTGTCATCAGAAGCATTAAGCTCAATGATATTTTTTCTGTAATTATCGGCTCCGTATATTTCCTTTGCTAAAGCAATAACCATAGATGTCTTACCTGTTCCTGGAGGACCGTAAAATAACATATGAGGTAAAGAAATACTGTTGTTGTCTTCGCTGCTATTTCTTATAAAGTTTCTCAAAGTTGATGTTATAGAATCTTGACCATAAACTTCATCTAAAGTGTTAGGTCTATATTTTTCAATCCAAGGTAAATTGTCTTCATTGTTGATGCTCATTATGCACGAATTAATAATAATTGGTTGTGGGGTTTGGTATACACAACTGTACTGTACTCTTTGCTTTGAAAAAAACATATAAATTTACAAGAAAAAAAAGAATGAAAAGCTCCACTTATAAAGAATTATAAGTGAAAAATCAAAAAAAAGAAAGACATACTGACGCGAAAATCCGATTATAAATCGAAATGCAAAAAAAAAATCGTCACAGACAGGATTCGAACCTGCGAGGCCAAAGACCATTGCCTTAGCAGGGCAACCCGTTAACCACTCCGGCACTGTGACTTTTAAAAGTGGTAACTACAGATTTCATGTTTTGGTGGTATATACAGGAAAGCTAGCACGTGACTGTTTTGGCCAAATATTAATGTTTTTGTTAGTAAGGTTTCAAATCTTTGCGTTGGGGGAAAAAAAAGAGTAGCAAAAAGGAGTAATTAAATGTTTCACAAATCTTTTCAATTTTAAAATAGATTTATAGGAGATAAATTTAAAAAGTACCAAAGGTAAATTAAAAAATAATTTTGAAAATTAAATCAACCTTCATAAACAATTACTTCTTTTTTTTTTTCTTTTTCTTTTTTTCTATTTGTTTTGAAGAAGTAGCAGAGAAAATACCGAAATAATTTGAATGAAACTTGATAGCTCTTTTTCAGGAGTTGATCTTTCGCTGAAGGAAGAAAATATGAGTAATTTCTCAGAAATAAATACGACAGATGTTACTAGTGATGTGTGCGTTGTAGTGAATAATGAGGATGTTTACTCTAACAGTAGTTTGCTGGACATGTACGATGAAATGAACAAAATGCCACAAGATGAATTAAACAAGAAAATGAAGATACAATTAGATGCTTACTCTAATGAAAATATACCGAATTGTGACAGTGCAGTTCTAAATAATATGCAAAATTGCACGGAATATGGATTTGTTATACCAGAAACAAAACATTACAAAGATTATACAACTTGGTACAACAATAATTATAAAGGTGAAGCAGATATTATCAACAACTTTGAAAAACAATTTGGCGATTTGTTTGAAAACTACAATACAACAGGCAAAATTCCGTTTCTAAGGAAAAATGAAATCAAGGAGTTTATTCTGACTAATGGATCAGTTTCTAAGTACAGATATTTTTTATGGTGTCTCTTCAGTAATGATGGTGATGAAAACAAGTATAATGCACTTGTTAAAACATACGACAATGATAAAAAGACTGTGTTTTTGAACATTCCTGATAAGGACATTATAAATAATGATTTATTGCGAACATTTCCCAGTAATATACATTTCATGAAATCAAGAAACTTTGATAAAAACGCAATGATAGAAAGTCTAGAAAGACACCTCTCACTTTTTTCTTTAATGCACAGAGATGATGTTGGGTATTGTCAATCATTAAACTACATCTGTGGGTTAGTTCTTTTGGTATCTCCGTCTAATTTGGATACTACTGGATTTAACAGACATAGAATTTTAGATTCAATTGTTGCTAACATTGGTCTCAATCTATACGATAATTCTTTGTCAGGTTTGAAAAATTTCCAAGAGACATTGCTTATTTTGATATTTGAGTACATTCCGGAATTATTTGATATAATATTTGAGGACATAGACTATGGGATGTACGTTTTAGACTGTATTTTAGATAAACACGAAGGAAGAGATTTTGATGCTAGCCAAGAAGGAAACAACTTTGAATTGCCTGTATTAATGATATACCTAAGTAAATGGGTATTGAACTGTTTCATAAACATCTTGCCTTTTGAAGATTGCTTAAAAATTATAGATTTGGTATTAGTTTCAGAAAATGACGGAATCAAGTGGATCAATAAAATTACATTAACTTTGTTAGACTTGGGGATGGATAAGTTCAAGAATTTGAAATCTTATAAAGCAGGAAAACCTAATAATACCAATGTAAATTTTGAATCCAAACTGAAACAATCATTAAGCTTCAAATTAAATAAAGTTTTGAATAAAGATAATGGTAATAGCAACAACGGAGACAGCTCATTGCCAACGAATTTACCTAGTAGAAAGCTGAGCAGAAGACAGAGTAGTAATATGAGGAAGAAGGTGGCTAAGTCATTCTCTTTTCAATCAACCAACCCATTGGAAATGGAATTTTTGAATCTACTTACAACCATGTATCAACCTGAATTATACACTGATTTAGATTTCGACAGTGTTATAATGAAAAAGCTAAAAAACAGTAGATATAATAATTATGATTTGACCCTGAATGTAAATGCAATGTTAAAACAGAGAATGAGTAGAAAAGATAAGATCAAAAACAAATTGAGATTGAAAAAGAAAGATTAAAGAGCTGTTATATATATAATCATATATTGGTATTATCAAAATCATTGAACACTATTCCAACCATTTTGTAACTTTTTAATAATTTTTTCAGATTCTTGAGAGCCATATTTGGATTCCAAAATAGTATAAAACTCATTCCAAGGAATGACAACTTCTGGTTTTTCTTCAACAACTGGTTCTTCTTTCTTGGTTTCAACAACTTCCTTTTCAATTAAGTCATCAGGTTTGGTTTTACTCATGACATTAAATGTAACTTCGTCTTCATTGATTTCGGACAAAGCATCCTTAACTAAAACATAATCCAACAGAACTTTACCTTTGTTTAACAATTTGAATTGATACTGACCTGGTAATCCTGTTTTGTCCAAATAGTCTTTTATGTCTTGAACAGTTTCGAAATCATCAGATTTAACTTTTAGCACAGCTTTAGGCTTCAAAGATTTCAAAATGATGGTTTTAGTTAAATCATTGACTTTAGTAGTCGTTTCAGCAGTTGGTAATTCGGTTTTGGTAAAAGTATATGAAAATGGCTTCAAAGCAGGACCCAGGCTGGTCAATTGGGCTTGAGACTTGGTGTAGTTGTCGTCTAATTTCAGCGGGTGGATGGAGGCTAAAGATAGCAAGTTTTCGATAAATTCAGATTCGCTTAAGGATATGGACATAATTATGAGTTGTAAATATTGTGTTTGGTTTTGTAAAAAATAAATATAAAAAAAAGTAGGTGTTTAAAAAAAAACTTTTATACCTGAAATAACTAAATTATTAAAAACTTTACAAATGTGTTTATAATATATTTAATATGGTTTAAAAACCAGTTTCTACTTTTTTTTCACTTGTAAACAAGATTTATTAAAAAAAAAAAAGCAAAAAAATAAAAAAAAAATCAACGACAACCACAGGATTCGAACCTATGCGGGCAGAGCCCAAAAGATTTCTAATCTTACGCCTTAACCACTCGGCCAGATTGCCAGTTGTTTTTTATATATTAATTGTTATATGTAAAACGGTTATTCTCACGTGCAGGAACATCACGTGAAGTTACATAGTAATTCTATATTAGTAATCACTCTCCATAATTTGATGAATACCTTTGAGAGAAACTAACGGTCCAATTACGTAATTCTTAGGTAAGAATACTAGTTGTTCCCTCTCATATTACATAACTGGAATTGTCCAATTACGTAATCCTTAGGTAAGAATACTAGTTGTCCTTCTTTTGAATTAGTAATTACATCCTGTCAATTACGCAATTCATAAAGAAACCCAACGTATTTAAACAGACTTTAAATCGACTTAGTTTATAATTTGTTGTGATCCTTTCTAGTAGTAATTCTCTAGAAACGGTCATGAATCTTAACTCAAATAAATACTTTATATATAACCAGTTTTTAAATACTAATACATATTAATAATATCATTAAGTCATTATCCTTAATCTTAAAACAATATTCTATTTAATACTCACTACTTTTGAAGACTCTATCCAACTTTAGTTATAACATTAGCTTAAAAATTTGCTAGCGTAGCAATTAACATGCACAAAATCAGTGTAGCTAACGTTTCTTGACGTTATAGCGTTCAATGGGATAATAAATTTGAAGTCTTATATTCTAGTAGTGAAGCGTATATCCTATAGATTCATTTTCATTTAAACAACTTTTCAAAAGATTATGTTTATTAAAAAATATTGAGTGACAACAAGAAACTTGCAATTATATTTGTCAAAATACATGCTATAAATTTTAGATTTTCAAATTATAAGGAAAAACATCTTTTAAAAGTAAAAACAACTTCTATAAATGAGCAACATCTTTAAATAGGTAGATATTCCACTAATAATTTTAGTTTTTAAAATCTTATGGTTTAAAATGCAAAAAATAATAATAATAAAATACTGCAATAGTCTAGTATTTCAACCTTCCATTAAACTACATATCAATTATAAGATTTTCCAAGAAAAAAAAAAAAAACTGACAACCACTTTAACAATCAGCCTTATAATTTGTTCAAAAACACGTAATAAATTGTTAAAATAATGCTTAGTTCGAACCATATTGAATCCTAATTGCTTGAAAATGTAAAATTAATTAAAGATTTTAACTGTGATGCGCAAACATGCCCATTATGAAAAATCAGAAATTTTTTTCCGACCCCATTTTGAAATCAAGATTCTATGGAGACATATCGATTATATGTATACTTCAAGAACATAAAACAAAAAAATAGCCAACCAAAAACACCCCAAGTAACCAATATCCTGTTTGTAAACATTAACAAAAAACAACTTTGTTTCACATCACTTATACGGTATATTAAAAAAAAAAACAAACATTCATACTACCGTTTTGTAAAGGAGATACACAACATTTACATTCCATCATAAGATGTCTAAAAACAATCAATTTATAAACAAACCTATACTTATAACCTCTGAGGAATCAGCAGAAGTGAATGAAAAAGACTTGTATGTGACTCTGAGGTCAAGCGAGAACATCATGTTAACAGACTACAACGGTATAAACAAGTATTTGGACGAGCATGGCCAGGAGAAAACCCACACCGTGATAAAATGCCCACATAGCATAGATAAAGATGAGAACACTAGTAACGTGATCACATTGCCCATTGAAAAGTGTGATTTTCTTCATTCAAAAAGTCCTGTGTGCAAAATCGTCCTACTAAAACAAAACATTGTTCCAAATCACGTGAAAAACAGTCTATTCAAGAGTGTTCAACTTGGCATCATCAAGATTCCCAAACCTACCAAGCCTATCACCGCCAATAAAGGTAAGTGTGCCAAAAGAAAGAAGAACATAGTTAAATAGCTTTATATATCAGAAAGAAGAACATAGTTAAATGGCTTTATATATCAGAAAGAAGAACATAGTTAAATGGCTTTATATATCGGACATAAGCTTTAATCAAACGCATTAAGTTTTCCTCTTTAAGTAATTTCTTCATTTTCGCCTGTTTCAGAATCCCGCTCCATAAAAAAATTTGGTAAGCTGAAAATTTTTTTTTTCGCCTGCTTTATTTCTCGTTTTCATAAACAAAAAATGTAGTAAAAAATTGATCTAATTAAAAATTCACAGGTTCGAATTAAATGCAGTGATTTTGATTTAACACAAGGGTTACTAGTATACATCAAAAACAAAACCATACAGTATTCATCTTATAGATCAGTATCAATATTGTAACTAAGCAAGCTACTTTTTTTTTTTTTTTTTAAAAGAAACAGAACGTAACTATCACAATGGATTTTTCTAATTCTTCAAACTCGAACATTATCCCTAGAAAAGCTCCTAAACCACCACAAGCTACTTCTTTAAATACCCAAAATGGTAGCAATTCTATGATCAATCGATTATTACAAAACAAAACACCATCGAATAACACTCAGATAATCCACAAACAGCTTATATCCTTCAAGGATGACGGAATTCTTTCCTTTTTATGGCAAAGAAGATACATGACTATCAATTCAGATTCTGTATTGATTTACAAATATGCTCAAGATAGTGATTTTTTGATCAAAATCAAATTGAAAAATGTTTTGAACATTGAAACTAATGGTTTGGAAAATAACAACAATAACGGAACTATGGAAATTACATTTGACAACAACGGTCCAAAAACCGTTATAATTTCAAGTAAAAATAATTCGGATGTTGAAAAATGGTATTCTTTGATTATTTTAAACATCAAGAAGACAAATTCTTCAAGCACTGGAAACCCAACAATTATTTTGGGCTCTAATTCTAATGGAAACAGCGGCCACAATAGTTTAAATAGCACTGGAAACGTTTCAAAGCCAAGCAATTTCACCCATAAAGTTCACATAGGGTTCGACCCTGAAACTGGAAATTTTGTGGGTATGCCATTGAATTGGGAAAAGTTGCTTAAGCATTCCAGAATCACTGGTGATGATTGGAAACAAGATAGTAGGGCTGTTATGCAAGTTTTGAAGTTTTACCAAGACTATAGTGGCTCTAATAATCCGGAAGATAGCAACGCATCCCCTGCTAATAATTCAATTAATAAAAACAACATCATGAGTGTTAACAATTCTTCAAGCAGCATCAATAAAAATATGAAAAAAGATGAAGTTAAAACCAATAATAATGAAATACAACACTCCAACATATTAAACCAAACTATTGACAACAGCCTGATACCTAAAAGAAGAGCACCAATGCCACCAAGTATGAAGTCTTCTGTATCTTCTAAAACCAGCATGTCTAACTTACCTGGCTTATCAAGTAAACCATTACAAACTAGAAACTACAGTAACGAATCTCATAAAAAAGAAAAGGAAAACTTATCTCCAACAAGTGAACCTAGAACCTTAGATCCTCAATATAAGAGTATTCCGGTACATAGAAATAATGTCAATGCTCCAAAGTCTAGAATCCCTGATTTCAATGAAAGAAACTTATCTTCTGGTAGTAGAATTCCAGCCTTGCAAAATAACATATCTTTACAACCTTTGAGACAAGCCCCTAAGGTTAGTTTACAACAAAGAACTCAAGCAGAACAAAAAATATTGAACGAAAGACAACATGCTAAGAATTTAGGACAAGGACCAGCTTTAGTAAAAACAAACACAACTCCTGTAACCAAAGAGCCATCTCCGACTTTGAATAAAGAAATAAAGGTAAGCAATCCTGTTGAACAAGCTACACCTAAGAAGGTAGTTGAAACTAAAAAACCACAACAAAAGACTGCCAAGAAACCAAGCATGACTACTCAAGAGTTGATTACCAAATTACAACAAATTTGTCATACTGCTGACCCAAGTGATTTCTTCAAGATCGTTGATAAAGCCGGTCAAGGTGCTTCTGGGTCTGTTTACAAGGGAACAAGAATAAAATTACAACCTATAGATAAAAAATCCAAGAGATTATCCAAGTTTTATGAGTTAACTGAACAAGCAATGGCTATTGATGAAAAAGTGGCTATAAAGCAAATGGTATTGTCTAAACAACCTAGAAAAGAATTAATCTTAGATGAGATTATCATCATGAAGAGTAGTAAACACAAAAATATAGTGAACTTCCTGGAAGCGTATTTGAAAAACAACGATACACTATGGGTGATAATGGAGTATATGCAAGGTGGTGCTTTAACTGATTTGATTGATAACTCACCAACTGCAGGAACCAATAAACCTGCTTTGACAGAACCCCAAATTGCATACATTTTAAGAGAAACTTGCCAAGGTTTAGATTTCCTTCATCAAAGACATATCATCCATAGAGACATCAAGTCAGATAATGTTTTAATTTCATACAATGGTGACATCAAAATCACTGACTTTGGGTTCTGTGCGAAGCTTACTGCCAACAGATCCAAGAGAGCAACTCTTGTTGGGACTCCATACTGGATGGCACCAGAAGTCGTCAAACAACAATCTTATGACGAAAAAGTCGATGTTTGGTCCCTTGGTATCATGTGTATAGAAATGTTGGAAGGTGATCCACCATACATGGTTGACGAAGAGCCTTTGAAGGTATTGTTTTTGATTGCTACTAATGGTACACCAAGACTAAAATATCCACAAGGATTGAGTGTGGAATTGAAGAGATTCTTGTCTGTATGTCTGTGTGTTGATGTTAGATTTAGAGCATCAGCTGCAGAACTATTGAAACATAAGTTCTTGGAATGTGCTTGTACCGGTGATGATTTACAAGCTCTGATAGATTTTTAAATTAGTGAAAAAAAAAAAACATACAAGTATCATACATATATAGTTCTTGTGTTTATTTTATTTTTGCTATTCATTTCATATATACTTATTATTTAAGTAGTCGTTTAATTGTAGAAGCTTTTTGAATAAACTGATTGAGTTATCTTTTGTAATTGCTGTTTTATTGTGCTCAATATCCTTCTTGATTAAATCTAAAGATTTGGAGTCTTGGAACTTCTTATTTATTACCGCATCATCAGTTTGTTCAATTAAATCTAGCCACAAGTTATCTGGATCAAACTCATCAATTATGTATTCTTCATTGTTTATTAACTTAGCAGAAAATATGTCATAAACAGGTAGTAATGCTTGATTGACAATCAACTTGACTAAGTTCTTGCTTAATTGATTATAAATTTCTGTATTTTGTTGAAATAAGTTAATATTTTTGAAAAATACTTTGGAGAAGTTGCCATATACTTGTATAAACTGATCTACTTCAATGGATTCGATATTTTCTAATATTAATGTAAACATAGTCAAAAATTCCTTTCTATTCTCTTTTTTTTCATAACCTTCTTCATTGATTAATCTCAAAAGAATTTTCGATGCTGCAAAGTAAGATTGGGTTTTAATACCATCTTTTTCAATCAAAGTTCGATCTTTATTTGTTATTAATTTATACAAATTGCTTTTGATCAATTCATTGTTGGAACAGAGTTTATAGATTTCATCCTTTTCAAATAATTCAGACATGTATACCAAACTTTCGAGTGATATTTTTTTAAAAGTAGGCAATCTGTAAATAAACTTTTCTGGTATTTTACTAAATATCTTATCCGAAATCAACTTGTTTAATTCCGTTTTGTAGTTCAAAATATTTGATAGTATTTCTACTCCAATGACTTTATACTTCTCTTTTTCTATGACTATTTTAATATTGTTCAAACATAATCTTTGCAACATTGTCACATTGTTCTCATCCTTTCCTTTATTGTTTGGCAATATTGGAAACTTTAAGCATTTTTCTATTACTCTTAAGACTGTTTCGTCATATATCTCTAACTTTTCAATAGATGGAAACATTTTCATATATTCATAAGTCAAATCATATAATGACTTATTGTTAGGTTTTATTTCATTGATAATCAATTCATTATTCAAAGATAAGTCAAAGCTTAACCATATCTCATAGATATTTGTTTTCAAATCAATGTATTTTTCTGATCCTTTAATATCATTTACAAAAGCTTCCTCTTCAAAAGAGTTTGTCAATAAATTGTAATTCTTCAAAATAACAAAGTAGACTTCGTTGCTTATACTGCTATGGTCATTTTTGATCAATTCCTTGTAAAAATTTAAAATCAAGTAATAGTCTTCAATGTTGGTATTAAGAATCATACTGGTTTCTTTTAAAACCAAGTCAAGCATTTCAAAGTTTTCAATGAATTCTTGATGCTTTGTCAAAATATTTTGTTTAATCGTTTTTTGTTTAATGAAATTTGTATAATTCTTAGAATCAACACTGACTATACTGGAGTTAATCAAGTTGAAATATAAGTTCAAAACAATGGTTTTGGCCACTTCTTGTGTGCTTGCAGAAACACAGCTAAAAATTATAAACACATTTTTCAAAAGATAATCCCACATTTCGTAATACTCATCTACATCATCAATACCTTCTTTTATTTGATTTAAATGATCATTAATGTTCCAATAGTAATTAAACAAATTCAACAATATTTTATCATCATTGACTTTTTCTTCGCTTTGCTTGTTCAACACATCTATAATTAAAGTATTTGTATATTCCATACAACATCTGATATTTTCAAAGTCTAAGTTGTTAACAATATCATCGGTAGTTAAAATAGTTTTAAATATGTTTTTAGTACTATCAGAACTTGCGTCTTTACTCATCAAATCAAATATAGTTTTCCAAATGTTTTGCTCTGTAATTATGTATCCTAAATCATTCACAATGTTGAAAATAACCTTATAGTAGTTTTCATTAGCCTCGGATTCATCAAATTTATACAAAGAAAGCAAGCTTATCACTATCTCAACAGTGATATTGGTGTACTTTTTTTCTGTAATTTTCAAAGAGTTTGCAGCTATATTCTCTTCATTGATAATGTTAGATATAATGGTTTGTAAGAAATTAATAAATACTTGATCAATCAACTTGTTATTAGACTCAGATCTTGTAGACAAAATAAAAGATAATAGTTGGAAAAGTTGTGTATTTTTAATATCTTTTGATTGATTAATGTATTCAACGTAAACTTTGCTGATATTATCAATATTGAATAATAAGTAATTGTCTAAAAGTTTCAGATAAAAGGTTTCAGTTGGGTCTTCCTCATATAAGACTTTAAAAAATTTCAAGCTTAAGTCAACTTTGCCAAACTCAATGTCAATCTCCATACTCAATAAATTAAAATACTTGTTGATCAAATATTCTAAAGACATTATCAATTTCTTCTTTTTTACATCATCGCTATTATTTAAATTCTTTAATAACTTATCTGAAATATTCCAAATCTTATAAAATTTAATTATTATAGATTCATAGTTATGTGTGATCAATATAGAATATGTTGATATCAGCAAAGATAACAATGATTTAAATATGTCAATGAAAAAAAAACTGTTCAAGTTATCGTCGTTGATATTGATATTTTCAAATATTCTCATGTAAACATCAAATGCTTGTGTAACAATAGTACTACTGGTATTATTGGATAGCAAATTGTAGAAAAACAGTTGATATGGCTTTATAACGAGATCTTGTGAGTGTTTTGGATTATTCAAAGCATTTTCGTCTAGCTTTGTGTACAAATCATTATTCAATAAATGATCATAAATAGTGATAATTTTGGTATTTTGATCATCAAATTGGCTGTTATTGTTTATGAGATTGGAAAGGGTAACTAGCTGTTCCTCACTTATCGCTTGCTCATTAATAGACTCATGTATCGCATCAATATCTTCAAACATAATATAAATAAGGTTTAAAAAAGGTGGGTTTGCAAGGTTGTATGTGTGTTTAGGTAAACTTGTTGGGGGGGTTGTATTTACAAGCCATAAACAACCGGTGCATATAGTGCTATTTCATGAACCCAAAAGGAGCTAGACTCGTGACGTTCCAAAAACGGCAAAATAATATTGTTACCCGCCTAGAAGTAGAAGTTGGGTAAACTCAAAACGATACTTTTGGTTTTGTTAGTCGGATATTAGCAACTCATACAGGGAAATATAAGAAGTGAAAAAAAACGAACTTCTTATATTGAAATCTTGAACAAGTATTTAAACTTAATCAATGATTCTCTTGTGGTTGATATTATAGCAGGATTTGAAAAAGTGGAACTGGTAGTAGAAAAAATAGAAGCAATTTTGAAAAAAAAAAATAAAGAAACCATACACTTAAATAATCAAAAAAACATACATATATATATAAGTATCAATGTCTCAATACAGCTACAGTTCTCAACCTTTATTATACACCAAGGAAATCCAATCAATTCCAAATGTCAAATTACTAGCCAAAGGTAAAGTAAGAGATATTTATGAATTAACTGACAACAAAGACTACTTAATTTTTATTGCCAGTGACAGAATCTCTGCTTATGATGTGATAATGGAAAACGGTATTCCAGAAAAAGGTAAATTATTAACACAATTATCTAAGTTTTGGTTCAACAATATTTTGAAAGATTCTATCAGAAACCACATTTATTTAGACACCAATAAAGAAATTGCTGAATTCTTAAAAATCGACGAAGATTCTGAAATTTTCAAAAATGAAATCAAAGATAGATGTTTGATTGTTAAGAAGTATGAATTGATTCCATTGGAATGTATTGTTAGAGGATACATCACTGGTTCTGGTTGGAAAGAATACTCCAAAACCAAAACCATCCATACCATGAAAGTATTGCCTGAAGATGTTGAATACAAGCAATGTCAAAAATTATCCAAGCCTATGTTTACCCCATCCACCAAGGCTGAGCAAGGTTTACATGACGAAAATATTTCTATTGAAGAAGCTAAGAAGATACTAAATAACGACCAAGATTTGATTGATAGAATAGAAAAAATATCTATTGATCTATATTCTAAAGCACACGACTATGCTGCCACTAAAGGAATTATTATTGCTGATACCAAATTTGAATTTGGTTATGATAAGTCAAACGATGAAATTGTTTTGGTTGATGAAGTTTTGACTCCTGATTCATCTAGATTCTGGCAATCTAGCAAGTACGAAGTTGGTAGGGATCAAGATAGTTATGATAAACAATTCTTGAGAAACTGGTTGACCGAATCTGGTCTTGCTGGTAAGAACGGTACTGAAATGCCTGAAGACATTGTGAAGAACACCTTCGATAAGTACAAAGAAGCTTATGATTTATTATGTTAAAGTGCTTTTAATTTTAATATTTTTGTTAAACTATTTAATAAATACATTTATTTCTAGTAGATATACTTTTATCTTTTATAAAAAAAAAAATGCTCATTTACAGTATTAATACATCAATCAATATATATAATACTAATACTGCTTGTCTAATTTGTAAGCTTTCTTTTCTAATTTCTTTTCAATGTTTATCAATTCCGATTCATAAACTTCTAAAGAATTTTGCCATTTCTGCAGGAACAAAGACTTGAACATGATTTTGGATTGTATGTCGTTAAGGATATCACAACAATTGAATCTTTTATTCAAATCAACTTCAATACAATTTTCTATAATATTTCTTAAGTTTTTGGAGTACAAACTGCTTTTATCCATTTTGTTATAAGACCCATTGATGATTCTATTTTCTAAATCAATGAAGTTCTTGGCATTGTGAAATGGCGGAAATAAATTACACATTTCATATATCACACAACCTAATGACCAAATATCACTTAATGGAGAGTATGGCTTATCTTTGAGAAGTTCTGGTGACATATAGTAAGGAGTACCCACATAAGTTGTTGCAAAGTGATTCTTTGACTTTAAAGTCTTGGCTAAGCCAAAATCTCCCAGTTTGATATCAAATTCATTAGTGTTGTTCTGTTTTTTTAAAAAAATGTTGCCAGGTTTTATGTCTCTATGTATGATGATGTGTTCGTTTTCCCCATTCATGGTTTTCAAAAAGTTATTAGGTTTTTCCAGATTTTCAAATATAGTCTTTGGATTTTTACAATCTTCTCCGTAATGGCATCTCCAAAGAGCCAAACAGATCTGCACCAATACTTTCCAAATAAGTTCTTCAGGAATAAATTTATAATTTGCCTTAGATTTCTGAGTTTTGTTAAAGTTTTTGTAGTGTTGAATCAACTGAGATAAATCACCTCCGTCACAGTATTCCATAAATATGTACACAAATTTCTGATCAAAATCTATCTTGAAGAAATTCACTATATTGTCATGTTTCAATGAAGATAGAATCTTACACTCTTGGATTAGTTGCTGTCTCTCTTTCAGTGACATGTGATTGTATTTGATATCCTTACGGACCAAATACTTAGGATTTGTGAGAGGATCTAGATTGGATAGTTCTAAATGTGTTGATATATCTGAATTTATACTGCTTTCGTTATTCAGCAAATCATATCTCATGTCCCTAACCTTGTAAACATTACCAAAAGACCCAGAACCTATCTTCTCCTCTACTTTGTAAAATCTGTTACAATCCGAAGTATTAGAAACATTGGATGATGTATCTGAATCTGATCTTTTGTGAGTATTCTGCAAGGGAACAGGTTTATGCGGTATGTTCGGAAGATTTAGATGCTGTTGAAGAGGTGGTTTCTTTTGTTTGTTGTTATATTTATACATGTATTAATGAACAGTTTTTATAAACTTTTCTATATCGCTTTTATATGGTTTATGGTCTTATATTAGCTTAATATACATTTGTTTATACTTCAAAATATTGAAATTTTCGTCTTTTTAAAAAAAAAAAAATGAAAAATTAAACGTGAAAATAACAACAAAACGATCAGCAAAATACACAACCTATGAATTAATCGGATATAAGCATTTAATTATTTAGAGAAAGCTGTCTTCTACTTGAACCAAGCAATGACGTTGTTATCCTAAGAAAACTGTATACCGTCAGCAAACCTCAAGCATCTAATGACAAAACACTTCTCAAACAAATTCTATGTTTAGTTATTTACAAATATATACATCATTCAGAATACAAATAAATCAAATTATTTCAAAATCTTATTACCAGCTTCATCAAATTCACCCTTCAATATACTCAATTGGTCATCCAAAGTAGAACCGAAATCAACAACGTCATTACCAGAGTTGTGGGATTTCAAAATTTGTTCCTTCTTCAATTCAAAGTTATCAACCCATGCTTTATCTTGTTCGTTTTTGAAGTTACCTTCGGATAAATAACCTCTATTCAATGGGTTTGTATAGTATAAATAATCATCAAGACTAGTAGGCATTGTGATCTTAGGAATATAACCACTTAAAGATCTAGCAAAAAGATGTGGAAGCACTTCTCCCTTCAAGTACTCACCGGTATGATAACAGGTTCTTAGCTTTAGGTTATGGACTTTTTCAATTTCTTCAATGGATTCCAAAGTGGCCTTGGTGACTTCTATGGTGAAATCTTCAGGTAAAACTTCTTTCACATCAAACTCCAAAAACTTGAAGTGTTCAGGAGTCTTGTTATATGGCTTTGTTTGAATCAATCTCACACCTTGGCAATAATGTAAATGACTACCTTGATCAAATCTCATGTTAATCAATCCTAATCTATGCATATCAACAACAGTCAGAGTCTTGTTGCCTTGTTTGACAAAATTGTGTAATCTTCCATCTTGAATGAAATCAATAAGGGTCTTCACTTCCAAATTGATCATTGGCTTGTTTATATATTGTAGATACTCCACATTTTTACCTACCTTTGGGAATAACATATGTGCTTTTGTTTGTCCACCTTCAAACATTGGCTTAACATTTCCTCTGGCTTTACGACCTTTTGACCCTCTACCGGCTGTTCTACCACCTGTAGTAGCTGGTCCTCTACCTACTTTATTTTTTTTTCTTTGTAAATAGTTCTTGTTGGTCAAACTCGGTAAAATAGAAGCGTAGCTTCTAATTTGGCATGTATTAGCTTTAAATATATTAAGCATTTTTTCGCTATATGTCGTTGGTATATGTATATATAAGTGTATTATAACGACCGAATGCTATTCAAACATAGGTATTCTCAACGAAGAGTATGAAAAATTTTTCTTTCTTTTTTTCACTCGCTGTAAGCGTTTTTTTTCTGGGGGAAAATACCCCCAAATAGGAAGTATTTTATTGAAGGCGGGTTAAACTACTGATTTTAATAGTTGAAAAAAAAGCAGTGAAAAATAGCAGGTTGAATACACTTTAAATACACGTTAAATAAGCACTTTTTTTTCATGATTCATTCAAATCTCACTGTTTAAACTGATATTGGAAGATCATTATCTTTTTTTTTTCCTCTTAAAACCTCATATTTGGTCAAATCTACCGCTGCTTTATGGTGTAGAAACCTAGGTCGAAAGGACAACAGTAGGCGTATTTTGAAGGAGCCATTGACGCGTACTATGGAATGGGAGAGTTTTTTTTTTCCACTGTATAGTTTTAGCACTATTTTCTATTTTTTCTTGTATAAATACATTAACCAAACATAGGATCGTTAAACCACACCCAACATGAATTCTTTACCTTGGATAGAGAAGTACAGACCTAGGCTGTTGAATGAAATAGTAGGTAATGAACAAATAATCAACAAACTATACAAAATCAAAGAACTGAACGGGAACTTACCCAACATGATTCTATCAGGATCTCCAGGTATAGGTAAAACTACGTCGATATACTGTTTGTTGAATGAGTTGTTGCCTGAAAGTATGAGAAAGGAAGCCATTTTGGAGTTGAATGCTTCTGATGACAGAGGTATTGATGTTATAAGATCGCAAATCAAATCTTTTTGTAGCAAAAAATTGACTTTTGAAGACAACGAGGAATTCAAAGGAAAACATAAAATTGTGATCTTGGATGAAGCTGATTCCATGACCATAGGTGCGCAGCAGGCTTTAAGAAGAACCATGGAGCTGTACTCAAATACAACCAGATTTGTGTTTGCTTGTAATCAATCCAATAAAATTATAGAACCTTTGCAAAGTAGATGTGCTATTCTGAAGTATTTGAAGTTAGAAGATAAAGATATTTTGAAAAGATTGCTGGTCATTATCGAAAAAGAAAATGTTAAATATGATGAAAGTGGCTTACAAGCTTTACTATTTACCTGTGATGGTGATATGAGACAAGCTATAAATAATTTACAAAGTTGTTGGTTAGGTTTCAAATTTGTTAATGACTCTAATATCTATAAAATTGTAGACTCTCCACACCCATTGATTATAAAAAAAATACTGGGCATTAAGGATTTAAATAAGCAATTGGACATTCTGAATTTGGAATTATTTGATAAAGGGTTCAATGCAATTGATATTATAACCATTTTTTTCAGAATTATAAAAAACATTGAATCAATTAGTGAAAGCGTAAAATTGGAGATGCTAAAGCTAGTTGGGTTTTATCATTTAAGAATATTGCAAGGTTGTAATAGTAATTTACAAATGTACGGTTTGATAAGTGAAATTAACAAACTGCTTTGATTTTGCCATTATAGCAACTTTACTTGTTTTTTTTTTTTTTTTCTTTCCAAAATTAAGGTTGAACATATATATATATATTGAAATTGTTTAATGATTAGTATCTAGATATTAAATAGTAATGCTTTCTTTGTCAAACGACATTATTATACCTTATGATTGCATTATGATGTATATATTTGGTATTAACACGTGACCTTTATTTTAATATGAATATACTTATCATCTTATCGAAGTTTATCACGTGTTTTTTGACTTTTGGCTTTCATTTCTTTTACCGTTTTTATTCATGGGAAAACATGCTGTTATTAATATGATTAACATCAACAAACCATACAACATCTTTGAAACAACTAATGGATAATCTTTTGCAAAAATTTAAGATTCATGATATTGAGGAAATCAAAACTGATGCCTTTAATGCGGAACTAAAAATAGAGATACAAGACTACAATAAACAATTCGAAGAATTAGGCAATAAGAAAAACAAACTTATAAAGAATCAAAAAACTTATACAAATTTATTAAATCTGATACAAAACTTTGAAAAAAACTTAGATATAAATCTTAACGTTGATTTCAAATTAGAACAAAACACTACTTCCCCATTGAATATCATAACTCCTAATGAAATTGAGATCATTTTAAAGGATCCTATTACCACACCTTGGATAAATTTATCATTAAGGATCCTTAATGAAGAAAATAAATCATTGATAACTAAAATATTGAAAAACATAATCATTGAAAGATGCAAAAAAGTGTTAATTCAAACAATCAAGCAATTCAAGACCGAAGCTGTTGAAGTTCAAAAAATTCATCATAAATTATTGAATATTATAGAAATATCAAATATTCTTTACCAATACCAATACGAAAACTTTTTAAAGTTTGCTGAGCTTTACAAGCAATGTATTCATTGGTACTACAGGTTTTATTGCTTGCACTATTTCAACGTTTTAAAAGATGTGAAGTTGGAAAGTGTGGGTAGCATTCAAGAACAAGCATCACTTTATTTGGCTAAATGGATGAATAATACTGTTGATGATGATTTTAAGTATGAAAACCATGATGTTTTTATGAAAAGATTAAATGGATTTGTTGGAAGTGTTAAGGATTACGTTGTGCCTTTGCAGATTATAGAAAATAATAATTCTCTGAACTGGAATATTGAGGATTTTATTAAAAATTTCTGTTTGACTTTACAATCAAATTACATCAAAGAATTAAATTTTGTAAATAAGTTCATTATCAAAGATGATACATTGAAGAATGTATTTAAGGCTGAGGATAAAAAGTATACTGAAATTTTTGATAACAACTTTTTGTTTAATAACTGTAATTTAATAATAAAAAATATAATTAACCAGATCGAAGTGGACTATTTAGGTATTTTCATCAGTATAAGATTGGTTCAAGGCTATGTAACAGAATTGGAAAAAGTAGACACAGATAGTCAGCTTTTAACGTTTTTTAATGATGTTTTGAACTTGATACTGTGGCCTAAATACCAAACTATCATAAACTCAACAATTTTGAATCATAGCAATTTAAAGACCATTTCAATAAGTAAATACCTGGACTTTTTGAAAAATATATTATTTATTGATCTTTCTTTTGGAAACGACTTTGAGTGGTCTAAAGATCCTCAGTACCAGACTTTCATAAACTCATTGACTATTTTTGAAAGTCAAAACGACAATGTTAAAGATAAGAAAAAAAGCTGGTACATATTAATGTTGAACTTATTAGATTCTATTAGTTTAAAGCTACTGAATACTTTGGAAAGTCAAGAAGCTTATGATGAATTTATGAGCAAAGAAGATAACATATTGGTTACTTTAAGAAAGAGATACACTAATTTGTAATTTTCAAAGCATATGATTAAATTAAAGGTATAATACCAAAAACTCCTTGGGCTTCTATTAAAAATATTTTGTTTTTATATAAGATTTATTACATACTAATTAAACATCAACATAACCGTCCTTTTCGCGGTCTGCTGCTAGCTTTCTAGCAGCACTAGGACTTACATCAGAATAAGAATCTCTACTTCTCCAAGCCTCCTTAGCAACATCATATTGGAAGACTTCTTTAATGTTTAACCAATCTTCTTCAATGGCTTTTTCAAATTCTTCTACTTGTTCAGGAGTAACACTTTTAAACATATCTGAAGCAACAGTTGAAAAGAAGACCTTTGAAGGATCTGAAGCTGTTTGCTTTCTTCTTTGCAGTTCCATTATGATTTCTTCTTTGTTTTTTACAATAAAGTAAGAGTAAACTCTTTTCTTTTTATTTTTTATGGCTTTCATTGTAATTCTGTATGGCTTGATCAATCTTGTCAAATCACTTTTATCATAAACTACCTTATCTTCAATATTGTATCTGACTCTGTAAACATCTATTAGTTTAACTGTTCTTTCATAACTGGTGTCACCTACTAATTTTTTGATATTGTTGAGATGACCCATTATATCTAGTCCCGTGTATGGGTATGACCATTCTATGTATCTACAAACTCCTTCGTATTCCATTCTGTCAAAAGGACGTGGTAAATGTCCATTCAATGTTCTGATAAGTTCATGTTCTTCGTAATTTATAAGATCTTCTTTAGTTGGATGCCTAGCAGGATCATACAGTTCGTACTTCAAAGCTGGCCCAAATCCACGTCTCGATAAGATATAGGAGCTGTGTGGACTTACAGGAATAGGTATTTTATCAATTCTTTTTGGAACATATCCATAATAACGCTTGGTGATCAAGGGAGCTCTGAAATTGAGCATTTTAGCCAAAAACATGTTGTTTACTACTAATCTCAAGGTTTGTAAGCTTTCTGACTTGGGACTTCCCTCTGAATTACTTGGTAGAAGTGAACCATATTCATACAGAGGTCGTGATTTCTACAAGAAAAAAATGAAAAACAAGAATTCCGAGCGTGTTCGCCATAGAACCGTAAGGGCGTTAAAGCGAAGCACCTTGGTATGATGCCAAATACGCTGTATGAGGCAGTTTCCTAATTAGGTAATTTTCACTAGTGATTTATGGCTAGTGACATTAGTTACCCGGCTTTTTAGCTGGTGAGTTCGAAACAAAGATGTTTCAACAGAATGCACCTATAACGAAGCATTATCAACAAAAGGACACACATTATCGCTACATTTTCTTGCTGCAAAAACGGCACCACTACCTTTCTTCGCTTCAAAAAACGGTGCCACTACACTGTGTTCACTCCGTTTCCAAGTGTTCTCCACCAGTAAAGCTCCATATATTAGTACTGTTTTTTCTCCCCCCTAGTGATTTTTTTCTCCCAGTTTTCTTCATTAATATTATAAACGTCAAATTCATAGAGCAAAACCAAAAATGTTATTAAGATCAATGGTACCTCGTACTTCTAATAGAAGTATATTGTCTTTATCCAGAAGATTATATTCAACCCCACCTACAGAACCATTCAAAAAAAAGGTATACTCTAGAATTCCATTGAATTCAGAGCCTTTAGCCAAACCTAGTGAAAAATTTAAAAAATCAGGACCAGATTTTGAATTTGCAACCTGGAAAGGTTTAGTATTAACCGGTACTGTTGGTTTAGGAGTTTATTTATATTTTAAGTATGAAAAGAAGAGAATTCAAACTTCAAAAGAAGCTGATTCTAACAGAGGTGTTAATAAGAACACAGGGTATGGGAAGCCTTTGATTGGAGGACCATTCCAATTGGTTGATACAAACAATAACACATTCACCCACAAGGACTTAGAAGGTAAATGGTCTTTGGTATACTTTGGGTTTACCCATTGTCCAGACATTTGCCCTGAAGAATTGGATCAATTAGGTGAATGGTTGAAAATGTTGGACAGCAAGGGATACAAGGACATTCAATCTGTTTTTATAACTTGTGATCCTAACAGAGATACTCCAGAAGTTATCAAAGATTATCTACTTGAATTCCACGATGGGATTGTTGGTTTAACAGGAACACATGAACAAATCAAACATGTTTGTAAGCAATACAGAGTATATTTCTCAACTCCAAAGGATGTACCAAAAGGTCAAGATTATTTAGTTGATCACTCTATTTTCTTTTACTTAATGGATCCACAAGGTGAGTTTGTTCAAGCTTTGGGTAGACAATATGATGGTCCTGCAGGTGTTGCTAAAATCATCGATCACATTGATGCCTATAACGAAGAAGTCAAGAGCGGTGATTTATTAGCTGCCAAGAACAAAAGATGGTTTGACAAGTCTGCTTTAGAGAAGTAGGAAGAAAACAAAAATTAATAGTTTCATGTAAATAGTATATACATAAAATATAAACTTAAGGTGTTTTTTTTTTTACAATTAATACATTATCACATTGAAACAAATACTTTGTATATTATACTCAGTGAAAGTAATGTGCCTTGAATATATATATTAACTACTCATTTTTTTTTTTTTTTTAAACAAAACAATTTTATTATTATATTTATATAAATTTCCTCAATTATACTTAAATTCCTTCGTTTAAGATTTACCAGCAGCAGCTCTGAAGTAAACAATGTCACCATCTTCCATGACATAATCTTTACCCTTGGTGTGTAATTTACCAGCAGCCTTAACAGCCTTTTCGTCCTTTAATTCTTCAATGTCACTATACTTCATGATTTCAGCTAAGATGAAAGTCTTTTGTAAATCGTTATGAATAACACCAGCAGCAGCAGGAGCTTTAGTTCCATCTCTTATGGTCCATTCTCTGACTTCATCGGCACCTGAGGTGAAGAATGAGATCAAGTCCATTTTCTTTCTCATGGAAGTAATCATCTTATCGAAAGCGGAAGTAGCACCGATCTTTTCTTCTTCGGCCTTTAGTTCAGCACCAGTCAAAGGAGCAAGCTTTTCTTCTAAAGCAACAGAGAATGGAATGATCAAATCACCTGGAGAGTTCTTGTCAACCCATTCTTTGATCTTAATCAAGTGTTTATTTTTCTTTCTGATGTAATCCTTTTCAGACAAGTTGACTAAGTAGATGGATGGCTTGGCAGTCAATAATAACATACTGTTGATAATTTCAATTTCCTTTGGAGCCCAGTTTTGGTTATAAATTCTTTGACCGTCTTTCAATAGTTCAATGATCTTTTCAACTAAAGCAGCTTCTTCCTTCTTTTGCTTGACTTCCAAAGATTGACCACCTCTTCTGGTAATTTTGTGGACACCTTCCAAATGCTTTTCAGCAAATTCTATATCCTTTAATCTCAATTCATTACAAACAATTTCTAAATCTCTGGCAGGGTTAACATCACCTTCGATGTGGATGATATCAGCATCATCGAAACATCTGACAACTTGGAAAAGAGCATCAACAGCTCTGATATGGGATAAAAATTCGTTACCTAAACCTTCACCACTAGCAGCACCTCTGACTAAACCAGCAATATCGGTGATGGTTAAGAAAGCTGGAACTTCAGACTTTGGCTTGTATAATTCACATAAATTGTTGAATCTTGGAGATGGAACAATGACCTTGGATTCTTCAGGATTGATGGTACAGAAAGGGAAATTTTCAGCGGCTGATAAATAAGCCTTGGTTAAGGCATTGAACAAAGATGACTTACCAACATTGGCTAAACCAACAATACCGGTTTTCAAGTTGTTACCTGGTCTACCTAATAAGATTTTCTTTTCTTCGACTTGTTTTTTTGGTGGCATCTTTTAAAATACGATTATAATATGGGGCTGGTGTTGTCTCTTTAGTGTAGCATTTGAATACTAATGTATACTATCATCATTGAAAAAAATTTTTTCATAAGCCTACATTGACATTTTTCATCCTCTTACAGTGGGAAAAGAATCATGCCAGAAAAGGAAATACGAAAAGAAAAATTTTTCCTCTGTATCGGACGAAACCATAAGGAGCAAAGCTCGAAACAGTGTTTAGTGGTTTCCATCGGATATAAGCATTTGTTTCTGGTAGCGGCCACTTGGAAAAAAAAAACATAAAAAAAAAAAAGTCAAACACGTAATTATTCATACCAGAAGCATATTATTCCTTTGAGAAGTTGCACGGCAGAAGCGAAAACAAGTAGAAAAACTAACGGTAATTTTCACACGTAATGTTTTAACAGCAGCTACAGTCATTGAAGTTCATTTTTGTACTGAAATATTCTGTATATACCATTTCCAGTTTTTTTTTTTTTCATTTGAGAGCCTTATTTGGCATTTATACACTCATATTGAAAGCTGAAAACGAATGCAAAATTGCGACGGTAAAATTGTCTCTCTGAAATCTCCGACGCTATTTTTGATTCCTCCTATTCAATTCCTAGTGTTCTATATGCATCATCAGCGAAAAAAAAAAATGAGAGAAAAAAAAAAAGAAATAAAAAAATAAGCCATTGGTAAGAAGGATATTACTCCTTTTTGGCAAGATAATTGAAATTTCGTATTCTTCCATGTTTTAATACAAGGATTGAAAGGAAAACACCTATATACCCATATTCATCATGGTACAATCTATACCTATAGTTTTAGACAACGAAGCGATATCTAATATATTAGGATCCATTTCTTTATACTGCTGGATCGTAGTTTTTCTCCCCCAAATCTATGAAAACTACTCAAGAGGCTCTTCCGAAGGGTTATCTATCGAATTCATTGTTATATGGTTGATTGGAGATATTTTTAATGTTTTAGGTTCTGTTCTACAAAGACTGATCTTTACTGCTATTTTATTAGCCGTATACTACACCATTGCTGATATAATCCTATTAATTCAATGCTTGAAGTACGGCAATCATTCAATGGACATATACAAATCGTCACCAGCCTCTCCATTTAACGAAAAAATGAAGATTCTTATGAACAGAATATTTGGAGGTGGATACGAACCTATAGAAGACAGTGAAATCCAACCTTTACTTTCAAACAACACCAAAAACATCATACAAAAAGAAAATGTTATCATCAAGAGAATCAAAGAAATGCTTATAGTATGTGCTGTGATCATAATTGGTATTCTATCATGGTACATAACCTACATTTCAAAATCACATAAAGAAAAAGTTCCTTTGAATGATAGAATAACTTTCAACATAACTGCCCAAATCTTTGGATACATCAGTGCTGTCTTTTATTTGGCCTCTAGACTTCCTCAAATATTTTTAAACATAAAAAATAAGTCCACCGATGGTATTTCATTTTTGTTCTTTTTATTGGCATGTCTAGGTAACATCACCTTTGTATTATCTGTTTTGAGCATATCTTTGGACAAGAAGTACATCTTAGTCAATTTATCTTGGTTGATAGGTTCTTCAGGTACTTTGTTTATGGATTTCATGATTTTATGTCAATTCTTTTATTACGGTGAAAAGCAAGTTGATTCCATATTAGCCCAAGAAATTGAAGTTTAAATATAATTTGTTCATTTTATAGAAAAATACTAAATTTTTAATTGATTCCTTTTATATAATTTAAAACAAACAAATTGAGCATCTTTCCCAAATAGGAAATGATTTAATTAAATCAGGGATATTAAAACATTAATTTAATAAAATCCAACAGAAATCAAAGTTTTGTGTGATCAATATATATAAATATTTGATTTTTTTTTTTTTTTTTTTGTATTTATAGATAGGAGTTGCTATTAGATATCTTTCAAACTAGTTTGTAATAAAAGAAGCAACTGTTACAGTATGTGCTTTTCAATCATAATTATCAATTTTTGTTACCAATAATGAGTGATTTATATGCATACAATTATGGTAAAGATCTAGGCTATAAAGATAACTGTGAAGATTCCTATGATGGTAGTGATACAAGTTTAATATCAAGCAATTACAAAACAACACATATTGCACGTAGCAATAGGAATACCCTGTTCAATCTGGATAATGATAGTTCTTGTTACTTTGATAAAAATCATGATCAAAACAATAATTCGAGTATTGAAAATTCATCAATAGGTCACCTATCCAATGATACATACAGCATTAAAAGAAAAAGATCTAATTCTTCATTGAATAATATACTCAACTGGTTTAGTAAGCAAGACGCCTCTACACAGCCAAATATTACGAAAAAACAGGGTACTCGTGAGTCCATTAAACAGCTATTTTTTGAGCAGAAACCTAATGAAAGAGAACATGAAGAAGAAGATCTTGAGCTTAAGGATGCCAGGTATGACACCATCTATACTTTAAAGTCTAATTTCTATAATAAACATCAAAGTATTCCAATTACTGATGATTTTTTCAACAGTAAACTTAATGATGAACAGATATCTAAAACAAAGTTTGGAAAAAACAACAAACAAAACGAGTTTAAAGATGTAAAAACGTATAAAAGTATTTTAAAACCCACTGATTTTAAAAAAGATAGTAGTGAAAGTAGACCAAAAAGTGTTTCGTTTAATGAAGAGACTAAATCAATTTATTACAATAACGGTGATCAAAACACTCCAAATAGCAACGCAGATAATGCCAATAACAGGCATAAAATAAACAATAATTTTTGTAATACGGAACCTTTAAGTGGAGATACGTTGTCATCTCCTGTAAAACTTAAAAAGTCAAAAGAATACGAGGAGTTCTTTGATGATACAGTCGATTTATCAAAGCCTTATGGTATAAAAGAAGCTGATGACGACTATGTGGTGTTAAAGACTTTTTTAAAATTAGACAAAAAGACTATAAAGCTTTTACAAACTAATAGTGAATATGCAATAGATTCAGATTTACTAAGGAATCCCAAAAAATTATTGCAGGTGTATGCTACATATATATCAGAATTGAAGACGAAAAGATACAACGCAGAAAAAGAATTGAAAAAATCCAAATTCAAAAGAGAGCAATTAGAATCTGACTTAAATAAAAGTAATGAAAAAATTAGTTTGCTAAAGCTGGAAGTTGCTCAGCTAACTATGGATAAAGAAGATAACAAAAAAAAATATAGTGATTTATACAAAAAGATTGAAACAATAAAAAAGAAGAGCAAGAACTACAAGAACATGAAAAGGTACTACAATGATTTCGTCTCTGCATATTGTAGTATAGTGACAACATTAGCTACTGAAAGCACAACTTTTGAAAAATTACAGAACAAAAACAAAGGCTATGTGAACGAAGAGTTCTTTAAGAATCAAAAGAACTTGAAGATGAAGCTATTGGAGTTGAATTGTAGATCTTTAAATCATACATTTTTCAACAGCGAGAATGCAGTGGATGAGTTAAGAAAGGAAAACAATGAAATGTTCAAAGATATTGAAGCAATGCTATTACAAAACTTGGACTACTCGTAGTGGTTACTATATAGTTAGTATCAATTAATTCAATTGCTACGTAATTTTTATACCCTGCCATGATTTCAAAAAAATCGTGTAAAAAAAACCCCAACGCGTGAAGTTCACGCTCCTTGAAAGAAAGTATGTACAGCTTACTTATTTTGAATTTAAAAAACTCACCAATACCCATCATGTCATCATCGGTGCCTGAACTTAAGTTCACAGATGAACGTTTGAAACTTGCATATTTTGCAGAATCTAAGAAGATATGTCCAGAAGTGAAAGGACAATCTGAGACAAAGACAATAATAATCAGTGAAGCCAACAAAGACGTATTTGTTTTATTCAACAACTATGCCGACAAGGCATGTGAGGTTATCTATCATTCAGTAAATCAACAAAAAACATTTAATGGACAAAGATACGTTACTTTATCCCCAATTAATTTTGAGAAGTTCACAAAGGTAATTTTGAACAATGGAGGAAAAATCGCTGTTTATGAACAAGATTGGAAAATTTTCATGGAGGGAAGCATAGGAAGTTGCGAGGGTTTGGAAACAAAATACGGCATTGATTTGACAGCAGGTGACTTCAACAACGAAGAAGTTCATGCAGTTGTGATGGCTTTGAAGCTTGAAGTTAATACCAAAAATGGAGACACTTGGAACATAGGTTGTTCATTCATAAACCAAACATCTAATATATTAGGTTTCTCGAACTTTGAAGATTTGCCTCATTTTTTTAATAATTTGGAGACTATTTTGATTCAGTTAGGTGTTAAAGAACTTATTATCCCTAATACCCTGTTTGGAACTATTGCCAATGATAGCACTTTTAAGCAAGTTGTGGAAAATTGTAACTGTCTGTTGACAATTAGCAGCAAAAGTGATTTTGAATATAGCGACTCTACAAGCGTGCCTATTTCCAGCTTGATGGTTGAGGAAGACAATGATATTTTGTTGCAATTAGTCAACCATCCACATTCCAATTTGATTAAATCAAGTTTCCAAGGATTGATGAGTTATTTGAATTTATCTAATTCGGCATCTTCAAGTTACAAAAAATTTGATTTGGTTCAGTACTCATTATCACAATTCATGAAGCTGGACCAATCAACTGTTACTTCTTTGAATATGTTTTCAGATGATTTATTAGACGAGAGTAACAATCAAATTACTCAATCAATGGTAACTTCTCTTTATCAATTGTTGAATAAAACCACAACCTTACAAGGATCTAGAGTTTTGAAAACTTGGATGAAACAACCTTTGATTGATAAGGTGGCCATCGAAGAAAGATTGGATATAGTTGAGTTTTTTGCTAATAGCCCTGAATTAAGAAATACCTTGAGATTGGAATTGTTACCCAAATTAACTGATATTTACAAATTATTCAAAAAATTATCAAAATACAGATTATCCAGAAATGAACAAATTGAACTCACCATCAGCCAATTGGATCCTGTAATGGAGGAAATATTGAAGATTTACGACTACATCAATGTCATTCCACATATTTTGGATTGTTTAAATCAATCTATTTCTGAAGATGAAGATAGTGATGATCACACTGATGCAGTAAAAGACCTAGTATTCAATAAATTTGTTAAACCTTTGACCAACATAATGAATCCCCTTTCCAACCCTGTGAAAATTGTCGACATGTACATAGACGTAGAACACTTTGTTAGCAAGAATGAAATTAAGTTTATTTTATCTGATGAAGATTCTGAAATTAAGAAGCTTCAAGAAAATATTGATTCTACAAAGCTCAGATTGGAGACTATTTTTGAAGAGGTTTGTAATCTTCTAGATCCTAAAATTGCCAAAAAACTAAAATTGGATCCAGATTACAATAATATTGGGTTTTGTATGAAGATTCCTCGTGCCGATGGTGATAAATTAAAAGTACTAAAGGAAATTGGTTACATAGAACTATCTACATTGAAATCAGGAATACACTTCCAAACCAATGAGATGAACGAGTTGAACAAAAAATTAAGACATATGAAATCAAAAATGAAGGAAAGCCAAATTGATATTGTTTCTGAAATTTTGGTAGTCTTTAAAAGTTACTATCCTGCATTGATGAAACTTCAATCAACAATAGGAACACTGGATGTATTTTTGACCTTTGCTCATATCTCCATTGAGCAAGCTACCATTCCATACACAAAGCCTATCATTACTGAAATGGGCAATGGGGTGACTGAAATTCAAAAAGCTAGACATCCACTTTTAGAAATTAATGAAGGCATAACTTCGCGTGTTATACCAAATAACATTTCCTTTAATAACGAAAAAGATACATCAAAAGTTAAAATTTTAACTGGTCCAAACATGGGAGGTAAGTCCACTTATCTGCGTACAATTGCCATATGTCAATTATTTACCCAAATTGGGTGTTTCATACCTGCTGGAGAAAACAGTCAAGTTTCTTTAGTAGATGGAATATTTTCCAGAATTGGGTCAGGAGATTGTCAGTACTTGGGATTATCCACTTTTATGGTGGAAATGTTACAAATGTCATCAATTTTGAAGAGCTGTACTGAAAACTCATTGGTACTTGTGGATGAATTGGGTAGAGGAACATCCACATATGACGGATTCGCTATTGCTGCAGGAATTCTGAAAAAGTTGAAGGCCATCAACTGTGAATGTATCTTTGCTACACATTTCCATGAGCTGAGTGAGATTGATGATTCAATAATGAATTTGAAAATGTTGTCACACACTAAAAAAAATAATGTGTTGACTGAAGATGAAAACAAGAAAGAAATCACATTATTGTATAAGGTTGGTAAAGGAAAAGCTGGAGAATCCTTTGGTATTAATGTATTGGAGTTCATTGGGTTCAATGAAAAGATCATAGGCATAGCCAAGAGGAAGCTAAAGGAATTGGAAGAAGATAATGATACCGATTTAAACACAATCAAGGAAGATATCAATGTTGATACTCCTGGAAAGAAAAAGATTAAAACACAATTATCCAAGGAAGAAATTGTTACTATATTGAAGAAATGGAAAAAAGATTTGGAAGGTAAAGAATTGACAAAGGAACTTGCTCATAATATACTTCATGATTTAGTGACCAAAGAAAAATCTTAATCTTTTAATTATATATGTATATGCTATGATAAACGATTGACAAGATCATCAATTCTTTCCAGTAAAGGTGTATATTCTCTACTAACGTCGTCATGTAAATTATCGTCATCGGTGGTCACATCTGGCGAATCTTCATAAACACTGGAATCCGAAGCAGGTTCTGAAGTTGAGTATTCACCTATGGAACCCGAAGGACTGCTATTAATATTTTCTGTGAAAGATGGCTTTCTAGGTTTCCATTGGTACATCTCATCTGAATCGCTTAACTTGTTGTCTTCAATTACACTGTCTATATTAACCACATGTTTCTTTGGACTGCTGATATTACCGTTTTTCTTTATTTGCAATTTAGGCATTGATCCGAATGATACATCCGATTTCATTTCATCTTCATCAAAGTTCAGCTCTTCTTGTAAGGAGCCAGAATAGACACTTTCCATTGAATTGTAAGGAACATATGTGACATTAGCATCGAATTTGACCAATGAAGAGTTTGATTTAATATTTTTGTCAATATCTTTGTCTTCGTATACTGAAGAGTCATCTGATCCCTCATTCTCAACATTTTCCTTTGATTGTTTTTCATTGATAAAAGTATTCCATCTAGCCAATTTATCATTCCAGCCTTCAAGTAGTTCACCAGGAACAAACCCTATTCTACCATCTCTGACTCTTCTTACAAGCCACCAATAAACATCATCATCATTAAGTACTATACACTCTTCATTTTTCTTTAAGGGACAATGTGAACTTTCAGGACCCAAAAATTTATGCACAGCATAATACAATTTTTTGTCCAAAGTTGCTGGATTCACAGGTAGAATTTCATCATCATCGTCATCGCTTGAATCACTTGAAGTAAGTTTATTTATTTCATCATCCGAGCTTGTAATATCATTATTTCCATCAGAGTTGTCATCATTTTTATCTATAGGGTCAAGAACTACTATTTCGTCAGAACTATAATCAGAACTACTGCTGCTGTCCATATCAACTTGGTTAGCGGTAGGTTTATCCAGTCTGTCTATAAGATTTGATTCAAAGTCGCTATCGCTATAATTCAAATCGTTGCTATGTGTAATAGATTCAGATTTGTTATCGTTATGGAGATTCAGTAAGTTATTTATATGGTTGTTGCTATTATTCGTTGGTGTTATTACAACACTTGATCCAGAGTTACTCATCAAATCAGTGTTCAGATTCGTTAGGTTTGGTCTGCTTAATACTATATCTTCTTCAATAAGACTTTTGTCATTAAGAAGCGTCTTCACATAAGATTCTTCGTCTTCATCTTTGTCAGCTATGTTGTTATTGGAGTTAATACCGGATTTGACCATAACAAAAGGTTTCTTCTTCTTTTGTATAATTGGAGTTATAGATGTATTAGAAACATCGATTTCAATGTCTTGATTTTCATCAGACATTATATATCAATGTATTAATTCTGAAAAGGGTTTGGACTAGAGCCTTTTAGTTTTTGGTTTAATAATCAGCATACGTTATTGAACGTAGTGCTTGAAATATAACTTATAATGTTAAAAGAAAATATATATAGTTAAATTGTGCACCTAGACGTGTGAAGGAAAATTTTTTTTTAAAAAGTAAACAATTGTTATATCCGATAACAGGCACGTGCCTACTTTAAAGGCTATAAGCTTTAATCAAAACTATAATTCATAATTTGAGCAATTTCAAAAAGTAGGTATATATACTTATAGCACTATTAATCATTTCTACATATTGTTTCTTTTTTTAGGAAAAGTGCTTTAAAACAGTTTTGGCAAATTCAGCTCCTTGGATATGAGCGATCTTCAACTCAACTTCATTAGGCTGCAATTCACCATTTGGACCAGCAATGGTACCTGCACCCCATGCGGTACCACCTTTGGCAACTGATAAGTCAGTTAATTCAGCAAAAGCAGCAGCGTATCCCAAAGGTACAAAGATACATCCATGGTGAACAAAGAAAGATAAATTATTTATGATAGTAACCGCATTTGTTCCTGTACCTGAAGATTCAAAGAATCCGACCAATTTACCAGCCAATCCACCTGAAGCCCAAAGACCACCAGTTCTGTCTAAAAATGTCTTCATTTGGGCAGAAACGTTACCAAATCTGGTGTTAAAACCAAATAGGAAAGCATCGTGTTGAGCTAATATCTCAGTAGTGATGATAGGGTAATCTTTTTTAGGAGGAGCTCCCATCTTAGTAAGCACCTCTTGTGGCAAGGTTTCAGGTACTTGAAAAATGGTTACTTCAGAATCAGGAACAGATGATAAAATTCCCTTTTTTTCAGTTTCAGCTAGGGTGGCAATGTGGCCGTACATGGAGTAGATAACGATAGCAATTTTAACAGTCATTTTGTATGTGTGTGTGTTTTTGGGTGTTTAGTCTTCTCTCTCATATCTGTAATGCTACAAAAAAGTATGAGTTTATGTGTTTAAATAATCCTCAAAATTTATTAAATAATCAATTAGTAATGCGCTCAAATCACACCAAACATATATACGCTTGTTATCGTACAAATTAGTAATGCAAGAGGGCAAGTTATTTAGGTTATCTTTGGAAAAATGGCGTGCACAAAAAAAAGGGGGCAACGACCTTATATCATTTCTCTCCTGAGGGTATATTTTGTATGCTGCTAGATCGAAAGGGAGCTCACAAGTATTTTTTGTATGTTGAGCATTCGGAGTTTAATGAGTAGCATTTTATTAAATAGTATATTTGGAGTTGATAGCTTACAGAAGGGTTATAATACCATCTTTATACCCAACTTAATTAAATACTTAGTGCGTACTATTGATATTTTTACTCTACTTCTTTTTTTTTTTTTTTATGTTTGTTTTTGCAAAAATGAAGAATATCTGGTTGATTCTTTCGTCAATACATTCAGATGTTTATATTCATATCATTAGTATTATTACTTGGTAACGTCGTTAATCCCTGCTGAACTTTCTCAAATAATTTTTTAAATCATTTACAAATATTGTTAATAACATACGCGGATTTCCTTTGCTTCTGAGTATGAAATGCGGAATTATTACAACGATAGATAGAGGCTATGGTGATTGGTATATCATAAGAAATAGAGAAAACTTAGGTTTATTTTAAAAAACTTCTTTATTTAATAATTTTTTTTTTTTGAAAAGAAATAGTAATTTGAACATGAGTTATGCAGAAAATAGTCACATTATAGTCCTTTTTTAAAGCTTTTTGTTAGCTATTTTCACCAAGTAATTAAAGTTATTTGGAGAAAACATAGGAAAAGAACACGGATTTTGGCAGGATACCGTTTCAATCAGTTATTGATATAAACATTTAAGCCATGTATGAGTAGTGAAAATATCAAATTCTTTTTTTCAGCTTGAAATTTCTTGAACAAATCGTCCATACCCAGCTCTTGCATTTTATTTTTCTATATTTTTCGATCTAGATAAACACTGTGTTATTATTAATTTTGAAAATATATTACCAAAACCAATATTTACTATCCTGGTGTCTGTAATGTCTCTTCTGATGTTTATTACGTCATAATGCCCAAAGTTCTTGGCTGCAACTATGAATCTACTAAAACCAATCATTTAAGACTAGAATACGTAGATGCAAATGAATTTTAAAAGTCAAAATAGTGAAATTTTTTGCTGAGTTTTTTAAAAGCTAGATTTATTTTTAGCTGTAGCAACTAACTCAGTAATATCTTTGTTCAAAAAAAATATTGGCAATTTAATTCTACAATCATTGTCTGGTGACTTATATGGGGGTTTGCCATGCATCTATATGTTAAAGTATTCACTAAGCAAACCCACAATTTAGTGCCTAATATTTGGAGTTTTTTTTTTAAATATCACTTTATCTTTTATGCCTTCAATCTTCTTATTCATAGTTATCTTTCACTACTAAGAAAATACATTTCAATTATGAATTTTGCAGGCATTTCCAAAATTTCTAAGGTACGGACCTATAGAATCCATTTCAGCAATGTTCATATGAATCATACTTTTATGACTCCATGGAAAGACATACACAAATGTCATACAATCATTGAACTTATACTACTCGTTTTTTGTTAAACTTTTAGTGTCAATTTTGTCATATTCCCCTGGTGCCTTTTTTTTTTTAGACCCTGCAAATCATCATGGTTTATCATTTAAGACTTAAACTAGATTAAAAACCTCTTTCATTCAAAGATTGGTGAAATAAAAACAGCATTTTTTTTAGTTATCTCATTTAATGAGAATATTCATATACTTTCAGATTAACATAATGAATTATTAATTTTGGTACACTTGATTTTCAAGTCAAGTCAAGTCAAGTCAAAAAAAAAAAAAATAAAATGAAGAAACAGCAGCAAAAAGAGGTATTTCGTCTGCGATTGAGACAACTACCAAATCAACCTCTGACTGTGTGTAAAACTTTTTATTTTTGGCATATTACAAATGTGTCAAGTAAGAACTGCCAACACCTTTAACATTCTATTGATAGTAAATATATTACTTATTCTAAACACAGTTTAGTCTATTAAATGGTAGTATTTTTCGACTTCATATTGAGAAAAAAAAAAAGACTCAAAAATTAACGGCTATAGTCAAAAAACAAAAAACCTCGCACTTTGCCAATTAATCATCACACAATTGTATTAGCTTGATCAAAATCATCATTTCTAAAAGATGAATTATCAGATGGAAAAGAGAAATGTCACAAAAAAATGACTTTAAAAGTGACAGGGAACCCAATCTGCAAGTATAAATCTACAAATACGATAAAAAAAGTGTCAAAAATAAAAAGTTCCCAAAAAGAAACTGTCAAATCGAGTGAAAAAAAAAGACTAAATTGGTCAAACTGTAAATGTCGCAAACATGAAGAGTCTTATCTTAGAAGTAGCCTTTTTTTTCAAAAAAGTAAAATTATTAGCAATAAATTAGCCAATGTAAAAAAAAAAACAACAGCAAAATTAAAAGGTAAAAAAAGTGGTACAACAAGTTGACACTTTAATTGTGTCAATATACAGCAAATACACAATTAAAAAAGAAAAAAAACACATCATAAAACTGGATAAATGTTGGCACATTTATTTGTTTACCTCACTTTAACTCCTGAAATCATTTGATTATTAATAATAATATTTAGATAACGATCGTTATGCTATAACTGCGTTTTTATTTGCTCAATATCAGTAGCCGCTAAATTTAAAGTAGATCAGTGTTTTTTTTAAAGACACATACCGTTTCTTTTCCGATTGGATTTTCTTATCAGAAAAGAGCAATTTTTTTTTTTGTTGCAAAATACAGCAGGTTGTAAGAAAACAAGCTATTTTGTAAAAAAAAAAGTGGTGGTTTCTTTATAATTTGGTGGTGACAACTGATTAAAAACATCTTGCTTATCAGAGTGTTGTAATCGCAAAAATTTGAAAAAAGAAATCTATTGTTATATGTATCATACTTTTTGACATATTTTCTAATAAGTTCACAGTTGTAATCACAATCTGTCCTCTAGCCCAACAATTGAATCATGTTTTTTTTTTTTAATTTTGACAGGTTTTTTTCTCTTTTCATATGTTGTTTTACAAGAAAATGTTTTGTATATAAATGGACGAAAGTTGTTGTAAAATTTAGTTTTAAATACTTTTATAATGTTCACTGTCTAATTGTAGTCTCAACTGTTTTATAAAAAAAAAACAAGAAAAGACCAAACAAAAAAAGATTATTGTCAAAATGTCGTCTATTATTGATAGCAAAGATACTGTCACTAATCAAGTTGATAAAATCTCTCATTCAAATAGTGATTCTTACTCAGAATCCAACGAATTAAAGTTAACTGACTTTGATTTCGAATCTTTACAAGGTGATGAATTCGTTGCCATTAATGAATTAGACAAAGCACACCTTCCTTATAAAATTACTTCGGGTAAATTGCCTTGGTACATCTACTTAATTTTATTAATCGAATTTGCCGAAAGAGCTTCATACTACTGTTGTAATGATAGATTAGGTAACTTAGTTGAATTGCCTATGCCTACCAACTCTAAATGGGGTAATGTCGTCAAGGTCAATGGTGTAAGACCAAAAGATGCTAATGCCGGTGCCTTAGGTTTAGGTCTAAGTAAGACTAACTCCATCACCAACTTCTTATCCTTTGCCGCTTACTGTTTCCCATTGGTCACTTCTTTTATTTGTGATTTATATGTCAAGAGAATGACCATGTTGTTTGTTGGTTGTGCTTTTGGTATTGTTGCTCATGTCATTTTAATGATTGCTGTTATCCCAAGTGTTTTAGACAGACCAGACACATCCTATGGTTTATTATACTTGGGTGTCTTAATTTTAGCTTGGTGTACTGCCTGTATTAAGCCAATCTTATTGCCTTTACTGTTATCTCAATATAAACACGACACTGATGTTGTTACCAGAAACAAAAAAGGTGAACTAGTCATTCACGACAGAGATTTGACTTTAAGAAGACAAACTCAATGGTTCTACTTTGCTATCAACATTGGTGCTTTTATTTCTCTAGGTGCTGGTTACTTAGCCAGAAATAAAGGGTACTTCTATGCTTTCTTATTACCATTGTTAATTTTTGCCACTATCCCATTTATTCTATACCCATTAAAAAAGAAGATTCAAGATCCTCCTCCAGCTGGTAACTCCATCTTACAAGATTTCTTCAAGGTTATTAAAGTTGCTTTGGAAGGTAACTTCTTAGCCAGAATCAAGAAAGGTACTTTCTGGGAATATCCAAAACCTTCATATTTAGCTGAACATCAAGATGGTAGAGCTTCTTGGATCAAATCCAAACCAGAAAAGGGTATTTACACTGAAAGAGTGGTTACTGATATCAAGTTAACTTTGACTTCAACAAGAATCTTCTTATATTGGGTTATTTTCAACATTAACGATTTAGGTTTAGGTGCCTTAACCAACAACTTATCTGCTGCTATGCAAAGTAATGGTGTTCCAAATGATGTTATTAACAACTTCAACCCACTTGCCATTATTGTCTTCACTCCTATTTTAGACTATGGTATTTATCCATTTTTGAATAAAATTAGATTAAATCCAAACGTTACTATTAGAATCTTTATTGGATTTATGATTGCTGCTGGTGCCATGGCTGGTGGTGCTATTTTACAACAAATGGTTTACAACAAGTCTCCATGTGGTGATTATGCCTCTACTTGTGATACTCAAGCCGATATCTCTTTATGGCAAACTTGTGTCATTTACGGTTTAACTGGTATTTCTGAAACCTTTGCCATGGTTGGTGGTTACCAAATTGCCTTCCTTACTTCTCCATCCAACATGAAGTCTTTAGTCATGGCTATTTTCTTATTCATGACTGCTTTATCATCCATTATTAACATTATCATTTCTCCATCTTTGGAAGATCCAAACTTAGTCAAAGTCTTTGGTGCCATTGCTGGTATCGGTGCTGCCTTTGCCTTCTGGTGGTTATACCAATACTGGAACTTACCAAGAGACATGGAAATTATTGTTGCTGATTTGTTGGAATACGAAAAAGAAATGGCTGCTTTGGAAGCTAAGCAAGCAGGTGAAGTTACATACAGTGATGATGGTTACGCTGATGAAAAAGGTGCTGCTTTCGGTGTCCAACCTGTTACTAGTGTAAGATCTGTTCGTACAAACAATGTATCACCTGTTGTGTCGGGAATGGAAGCAGTTGTTGTCAAGAAATAATAAAATTAATTAAAAGTATACAATAATATAAGAAAACGATGTTGATCATCTTTAAACTAGCCCTATAATTGTTGATGATTTTTTTTTTAATTTTTTTTCTTTTTCTATTATTCCAAATAAATTCTTTGATGTTTATTTGGCACTATTTTCAACGTTAAAAATAAATTGATAATATAGTTTTTAAATTATAAACAGATATTTTGCCGTTATCGGCATTAAAATAAAATAAAAATATAGGCATTTTCATTGGTAGAATTGATTCAAGAAAAATGTGTCATTTTTTTTTTTTTTTTAAATTTTGAAATAGACACATTTTCAAATATCACACTTAAAACGTTTTATTCAATGAAACTCAAGCACTTGTTGACAGTAATCAGTTTAAAGACTGGTATACAAATTTTAAGGCTTTATGGGAAAAATATCTAGGTATTCTTTCATGCACATGAATAATAAACTGCTAAAATCCGATAGAATTGAAACATCAATTATACTTCAAAAATTTTACGATTGAATGACTTCAAACGGTATATGGGCAACTAATAAACACAGCCAAGTATTTATCTTCATAAATAAACCTAAAATATTACTGTGTGAACTTTTTAAAAAAGGGAAATTACCAAAATCACCTAATAACAAAAGAATTTATTGACACATTAAATACTGTAGGGAAACTAAAAAAAAAAAAAAAACTCCATAAACTGGAGTTCTCCGTGGTAAATAACTAGCTCACGGTGTAAATTTGTCACTTTTTTTTTTGCTGCCAAAGCTATTTGTGCCATTTAAAAAAAAAAAAGAAAAAAGAAAAGAATGTGTCAAGCCTCCTTTTTTCCTGTTTGGGAAAAACGTTGACATTTTCTTATTAGTCGCCTTTTACTCCAAGTCATTTTTTTTCTACACTACAATAGACAATTTGCACTAATATGTCCACTTGTCTAATCTGTCAAATTTTTTACTAGCAATCGTACACCCTCGTTGACAGGAATATTGTCTACTCTGATCAGTTGAATATTCAATGTGGCGTAACGTAATTAACATATTTTCTATGAAATTTTAAATATGGAGAAGTTATATATAAGGGGAATGAAGCAACAATTTTATTTATTCTTAGTTGACATTTTTTCTTTTATTTATATAAATATTGAAATAAAGTAAAAAAAAAACCAAAAATAAAAACATTTATTTATAATACATTAAGCATGTCTTCTGAATTAAATGTTCAAGACATCAAAACTGCTAGTTTCGACAATGTCACTACCTCCGAGTTCTCAAAGGATTTAGTCATTGAAAAATCTAATGTTTTCTCTGCTACCAATTCAGACATCGAAAATGTCCAACAAGATGAGTTCATTCCAATCACCGAAGAAGAAAAATTAGTTTTACCATACAAAATTAAGTCTGGTAAATTACCATGGTACATCTACTTAATGTTATTGGTTGAATTCGCTGAAAGAGCTTCATACTATTGTTGTAATGATAGATTAAGTAACTTAGTTGAATTGCCTATGCCTACCAACTCTAAATGGGGTAATGTCGTCAAGGTCAATGGTGTAAGACCAAAAGATGCTAATGCCGGTGCTTTAAATAAAGGTTTAAGTAAAACTAACTCCATCACCAACTTCTTATCCTTTGCCGCTTACTGTTTCCCATTAATCACTTCTGTTGTCTGTGATATTTACTGTAAAAAGATGACCATGTTATTCATTGGTTGTTTCATTGGTATTATTGCTCACGTCATTTTAATGATTGCTGTTATTCCAGGTGTTTTGGCTAAGCCAGATACCTCTTACGGGTTATTATACTTGGGTGTCTTAACCTTAGCTTGGTGTTCTGCCTGTATCAAGCCAATCTTATTGCCTTTATTGTTATCCCAATACAAACACGAAACTGATGTTGTTACCAGAGATGCTAAAGATGAAATCATCATCTTGGATAGAGATTTGACTTTGAGAAGACAAACTCAATGGTTCTACTTTGCTGTCAATATCGGTGGTTTCGTCTCTTTAGGTGCTGGTTACTTAGCTAGAGATAAGGGTTACTTCTATGCTTTCTTATTACCATTATTAATTTTTGCTATCATTCCATTCATCTTAATAGCTTTGAAACCAAGAATCAAAGATCCAGAACCTGTTGGTAAATCTGTCATTCAAGATTTCTTCAAAATCATGAAGGTTTGTTTAGAAAAGGGATTCATCCAAAGATTCAGAAAAGGTACTTTCTTTGAATACGCTTTACCATCCAATTTAGCTGCTACCCAAGAAGGTAGAAACTCTTGGATTAGATCTAAACCACAATCTGGTATTTACGATGAAAGAACTGTTACTGATATCAAGTTAACTTTGAAATCCTCAAGAATGTTCTTATACTGGGTTATTTACTACATTAATGATTTAGGTTTAGCTTCTTTGATCAACAACTTATCTGCTGCTATGCAAAGTAATGGTGTTCCAAATGATGTTATTAACAACTTCAACCCACTTGCCATTATTGTCTTCACTCCTATTTTAGACTACGGTATTTACCCATTCTTGACTAAAATGAAGATAAATCCAAATGTTACTATTAGAATCTTTATTGGATTCATGTTAGCTGCTGGTGCCATGGCTGGTGGTGCTATTTTGCAAAGAATGGTTTACAACAAGTCTCCATGTGGTGATTATGCCTCTACTTGTGGTACTCAAGCCGATATCTCTTTATGGCAAACTTGTGTCATTTACGGTTTAACTGGTATTTCTGAAACCTTTGCCATGGTTGGTGGTTACCAAATTGCCTTCGTTACTTCTCCATCCAACATGAAGTCCTTTGTTATGGCTATTTTCTTATTCCAAACTGCCTTATCATCCATTATTAACATTATCATTTCTCCATCTTTGGAAGATCCAAACTTAGTCAAAGTCTTTGGTGCCATTGCTGGTATCGGTGCTGCCTTTGCCTTCTGGTGGTTATACCAATACTGGAACTTACCAAAGGACTTGGAAGTTATTGCTGCTGAATTATTAGAATACGAACACGAAATGGCTGCTATTCAAGAAAGAAAAGATCAAGCTGAATTAGAAGATAAAATTGAAAATGGTGAAATCGAAATCATTGCTGAAAATGACATGGAATTAAACCCAATTGTATCTTCCAGATCCACCAAATCTGTTAATCCAAACATATCTCCTGTTGTCTCTGCTCTAGAGTCTGCTGCTATCAAGAAATAAGCTTATTTATCAACTGTAATTAATTAATAATTATTTAAACCTTAAGAATTTCATTTTTTTTTTTAAAAAACAAGCAAAAGTTGCTTTTTTTTTTTTTTCGCTTCCTTGAAGTTGTATATTCATTATGATTTATTGGCTACCTCTGCAAAAATGAAAAAAAACAACCAAAAACACGAGTGAGTTTGAAAGAGTAGTTATTTGGGAGTATATATAACCAAATCACTTAAAGAACATGTCTGAAGAGAGAAATAGTCAAGCAGATGAAATTGTACTTACCAATGTACTTTTATTAGATGAATCAATTATTGAAAAATGTAAGAATATGAGCACAGAAATTGAATCTCAAGATGAAGCTCTTTTGAAGCTGTCTTTGATGCCATTCTTCAGCAAATTAACAGAAGATAGAAAGATTAGATATATTAAAGAGTATAAGATCAAAGAAGCTTTAAAATCATTTAGTGAAGGGAAAAAACCAGAAAATATATCGGACAGACAATGGAAACATGTGATGAAATTAAGATTCCAGGAACTCACCAGAGATGCTTATAAAGAATACAATGCAGAAAAAAAGAAAAAACAGAAAGAGAAGAAAAAAGAGCAAAAGAAAAACAAGGTTCTTGAGCCAAAAGTTGGTGATATTGAGTTCAAAGAAAAAGAAGAACGAATGAGCAACAATATCAAACTTGTGATAGATTGTTCATTTGATGATTTGATGTTGCCTAAAGAAGTCAAATCCATGAGTACCCAAATTACAAGAATTTATAACTGTAACAAATTATCTACAAATCCCTTTGAGGAGATATTGGTTACTTCATTTAACAAAAGATTGAGAACTAGATTTGAAAACGAGATCACATCATATAAGAAATGGTCGAATGAAGGGAATTTAAAATTTGTTGAAGAGGATATTTTAGAAGATAGTACTAGTATTGTTCCAGAAAATTACGTATACCTATCAGCTGATTCATCTGATGAATTGGTTGATTTTGAAGAAAACAAAACTTATATTATTGGTGGAATTGTGGATAAAGGTCGTTACAAAAAACTGTGCTACGAAAAAGCCAACAAATTGGGTATTAAAACAGCTAAACTGCCTATAGGAAAGTACATCAAAATGCATGGAAACAAGGTCTTGACATCTTTGCATGTTGTCCAGTTAATGAATGAATATTTGAAAAATGGAAAGGATTGGGAGGTTGCCTTTGATAGTATCATGCCAAAAAGAAAAGTCATTGAGTAATTCGCTTGATAAACAGCTTTACATAACTTTCAATATATACGTTATTATTTCATAAATTATAGAAGAGCGTTAAATTCGAATATTTCTTCAAAGTCATCGACTTCAAACCTCAAATTCCAATATTTACCACTCTCTAAAACCAAGTTTTCAGCGCGGACTAATAACTCAACTCTTTCTTGAGGTTCAATGTTTTCAATAACATCTTCTGAATCCAAAATATTGATATTTTGCACAGGGAAGTCCATTGTGTTTTCAATCTTGAAGGCCAAAATTTCTTTTTTATCGTCTTCATTCAATGTAAATATGAATTTTTGACAAGAGATTATGAATTCGGAAGTAGAATCTGTTAACTTTTTGGATTTGGTAACTTCATTCAAAATAGATTCAGACAATTCAGTGTACTTGTGTCTAATCTTTGCTTCAATGATGGAGTCAGTTGGATTAGTGCCAATGGTGTTACCATCATCAGTACCATCTTGTGAATATTCATTATCTTCAGCAGATAACTCACCAGAAACATTGCTGTCTCCATTATTATTCTTGGTATTTGTATTATCAGTGGCTTCAATTTCTTTAATGTCTATCTCATATTCAGCAGGAATATCAAAGTTAGTGAAATCATTTTTTTCAGTGTATTTGTTCATTCTCAATTCCAAGATTCTTAAATATCTGTCAGAGTGGATTAAATCATTAGGATTGACAGTAGGGATAGCTTCTTGGCTTGGGGTATCCAAAGATGAAACAGTAATGATAGCTCTATCTCTGACTTCATCGTCCAAATCATTTTTAGCAATGTTCTTTAATAATGGCTCAGTAATGGTAGGGAACTTAGCCAAGGCAGTAACTGCAGCAGCTCTGATAATACTGTTTTCTAAGTTGATTCTGTTGTAAATGTGTCTAACAAATACAGATGAATCTATGCTTATTTTGGAACCATATTCACCAAGTATGTATATGACTCTTGATAAAACATCTGTGTATTCACAATCTTCAATAAAATCACAGAAACTTTCTAAAATATTGATTTTGAAGCTTTCATCCAAGTTGTTGTTTATAGCATCATTTTCAAATAGTATACTTAAGGAATTAACAATTTTGTTTTTCAATAAATTGGATCCATCATGAGATTTTAAACCATCTAATAAGAAGTCAACAATAACTTTAGGGAATCTATTAATTAAACCAGCCAAGGAATCAATCAAAATAATCTTGAAATCATCAGACATACCTGATCCCTTTAGTCCATTGACCAAACTTTCAATGTTGTCGGAATTACCAATCTTCAAAAGAGTACTTATGGCATAAGATGAAACACTCTTGTTTTCGCTATTAACTAAAACCTCTATATCAGCAGCAATGGAATTGGCAAGTTCCGGAGTCAATAAATGACAGTAATCCGATACTAATCTAACGGCTGCAAACTTACTTGAGATAGCTCTATCATTGATCAAATAGCTTAAACGGTCAATAGCAGAATGATATAAATCCTTTAATTTCAAGTTAAAGATAATCTTACAACCCTCTAAAACAATAAAATTGTTGGTAGAAGATCCATTCAAGGACCAGTCTAAATAAGGTAAAATAATATCAATCTTAGAAGAGTTTTTTAATACCAATCTATGACACAATCTTAAGATTTCCATTCTGGCAAATGGATTATCAACAGTTGTTGGATCACATTGTTTGATCAACTTTAACAGTCCCATTTCATCGTTCTTCTTCAAACTAGAAGCCAATGCTAAAGAATGGTATTGAGACATGTGGGTATTATGAGCAGTATGATATTGCAATCTTTCAAAATCTTCACTGTTTGTATCAGAAGCTGGCAATTTCATTGGCAATTTGCTGTTGACCTTCTTGGAATCGATAGACTCAACAGTTTCATTAATTAATCTTTTACTTGTAGGTTCAGAAATTTCTAATAAGTGGTAAGCTGATACCAAAGCAGCTGAACTTATGTCATTGTTTGATGAAATAATAGATGATTTCAACAATCTTTCGGCAGTCAATGCTGTAGAAGAGTCCAAAACTCTTACTAAAGATCTAATAGCATTAGGTTTGATAATAGAGTCTTGTGATTGTATATCCTTCATGATAGAAGCAGTAGCCATTAAGATATCGTCGGACATGGAACTTAATTCTTTGATAACCAAATAAACCATTTGTCTTAAAGAATCATTGTCTTGATGTTGAAATAATTTGGAAATAGAAAAAAACAAAGACGTGGCTTCTTGTGGCTTAAAAATAGGTTCATTGGAAGTACTGTTGATAATCAATCTATAAAGTTTCGATAACAACTTTCTACATTTGTTAGGATTAACTGGTGATTCATTAAATGTGGTCAAACAGTCTTGAAAGACTGCCATGGAATCATCACTATCGTTAAATCTTTTGTAAGTTTTGGCTGACATTATCGAGGGTGTTGGTCTTTGCTATCCCCTTAGCCCTAGACTATCTGCAAAACGAAGGGTGAGAGGATTTAAATATAGTTTAATCTTTTTTTAAAAAAAAAAACAACAAATCAAATATTTAAGTGAATAAAAAATTTTTCTGTGCTGTTGTTTTTTTTGCTTGGTGGAGACACCACCATATAAAGCTGTGGGTTGAAAAAAAGAAGATCACGTGCAGATTAATAGGTAAACACAATCAGATAATTAAGAGTTGGAATATATATAACGATGGTTTCAAGGGGCAACAGGCATTCCTAGTAGCTGCAGTAACTGAACTTGTAGCTTGAATACCGTTGGATCTTCATTCTTAATATGTAGTAGTAGTTGACAAGTATCTATGTTAAACCCATTTTCAAGAGCTATGTTTAGTCTAGTGTTTTTTTGAGGTTCAGTCAAGTTGTCTTTTGAACACATTACATAGAATATTTCAGGAGGGATCTTATCTTTTATGATTGTTCTTAACTCCTTAACGTCACATAAACTCAAATAACATCTCAATACATTCTTAAAAGTTCTCCCTGGTGGGTTATTTCCGTTATTACTTTGATCGTTTGTATTAGAAGCATTTGGTTGTAACTCCTTGGGCAATTGCAAGCTGTAAATCATACCCTTTAACACACTAAGTACAGATAATATTCTGTTTTCGCTTGATACAACATAGTTTAATCCCTTTTTGTTCAAGACTATTCTCATAAATATAAATAATGCTACAATTCTACTTAATTCAGAACAAGTTTCCATAATTATTAAGCATTGTGGTACCAAGTCTGTAGAAATCAAATATTCAACAACATTTGAGGAATCAACTCTAACAAAAGATCCAAATACACCTAATGCTGTTAATCTTAAATATTCAAATGGTCTACTTTTTAAAATTTTATGATGCACATCTAGTTGTTTGAACGTGGCATACTCTTGTAAAACAGTATTTTGAGGACATTGTAAGAAAGGGAATAGATATGACAAGATCTCAGAGTTTATAAGGTCTGTTCTAGTTTCTTCATCAAACGCAATGCACTGGAATAATACTAAAACATTACAGATCCGGGTCGATATTTCTGATGTGAGCACATGATCTTTACTTCCTGTTAAATATGGATAAACCTTTATAATTTCTTGTAATAGAATAGTGACCATTCCAGGTGAGTTCCATATAACTTTACCCAAGTCAGGAAACTTCTGTCTGTTTTTTCCTAGAAGCAGTAAAGCCTCGTTTCTTGAGTTAGGGTCGTATATGGAGAAAAGCCAGTTAAAGGCAATCTTATCGTCAAAAATAGACATCTTTCTTTTTCTTTTCTCTTGGATTTCAATCACCGAATTTCCTATTTAGATGATATGACGATTTAGATTATTATTATTTTTTTTTAAGATTTCTTAGCTGCATTACATTACGAAAAAAAAAAAAAAACAAGAGGAAACAGATCACAAGAAAAAATTTTTATACTAATAATTTGTTGGATAATTATAAGATTAACTCCGACAAGGGTTGTGAGAACCATAATGACATACGATGGCAGTATGAATAATACGGATTCAGAAGATGATTTGGATGATTTAAGCGAAGTTATTAAACTGCGTGAAGAATTAGCCTTTTCACAGTTGGAACCTTATGACACAGACATAACACATGTAATACTAACGAAAAAAAACAACCAAACGGTGTTTAAAAACAACACTGTATCACAGAAGTACTCTAAGATTACACTACATAAGAAAGAAATACACAATGAGTCTATAGGAGATGAATATGAAGAGTTTTTTAGTATACAGGATTTGATTAAGGACAACAAAACCTATACAGACTGTAAAATCACAGATACTAGGCATACAACGGTATTATTACCTTCGGAAGGTGAACAACTGACGAAGTTGGCAAAATACATCACCCCCAACATAACAGATTTGAACGTTTCCAAGGTTCTTGGACTTGAAATACAAACATTTACATACTTGATGTCATTTTTATATTTTGGGGTTTATTTGGAAGATCCAGCTTTTTACGATGCAGATTATTTAAATTTGAATATCTTGTTGGATAATAACGGTGGTATGGAAGATAAACTTGAGTTCCTGCTGAAATACTTCAAATACAGAATCAAGTCTTTGAATGAAGAGTACGCTAATAACCACACATTAGTTGTGGATGATGAGGATATTGATATAGATTTGTATACAAAAAAAATACTGCCCTTGTTGTTGATGCTAAAGAATAATCTACAATAAAACAAGTAAAATATATTATTATTAGAAAAAAAAAAATTCTGATTGCATTAGCATTAAACACATTCATATATATATTAATTATTATTTGTTGTTTTTTTAAGTAGGCTAAAAACCTTCTTGTTCCAATATGCTTACCAGCTACTTAGATTTCGGATAAACACCGATAAAGTTTAGCGAGTTTTTGTTGTTGTTCCAGATTCCAAAACAAAAAAAACCCAGGGCAAAAAAATGCGTTAATTAAAACAAGATTTTTTTTTTTTAAAGGAAAAACTCATCTCATCGATAAAATTTTAGGGAAAAACAAGTCACAAAATATGGTGATTTTTTTTTTTTTTGCTATTGAAGTCTTTGTTAAGATTTCACAAAAATATTCAACAAGAAATTAAGAATATTATTGCCTACCTTTTATGAATATTAAAAGTTGAAAGAAATAAAATGATTAAAGATTCGGCTTTTAGTTAACGAAAGACTTGACCTTAGCAAAACATTTCTTTAATGGAGCTAATAATTTGTTAACTTTCTTGGCTGGTTCAGAGGTTTCTTCGGTAGCAGCACCTTCTTCAGTTTTAGATTTAACAGCTTTTTCAACAGATTCAATAGCTTCTTCAGCAGATTCAACAGCTTCGTTGACAGTTTCCTTAGCTTTTTCAACGATACCTTCAGCTTTTGGTTCAGTAGCAGCAACAGTTTCTTCAACTGGTTGTTCGATTGGTTGTTCAATTTTTTGTTCTTCGGTAGACATTTTTATTTAAGTATAGATTTTGGTATTCTGGTTTTATATATTATATTTATTTAATAAATTCAAAGAGATTAATGTATAAGAATCAATTATATCATAATAGTTGTTAAAGTAATTAAACACAGAAAACGAAAAAATAAAAAACTGAGATTGAATCAGCTGTTTATATATGAATTCAGCAAACCACAAAAAAGTGTTATTAAAACTAAAGTGCTGTTATTATATGCTATTTTTAGTGTGATTATCTCTAAAACACGCCTATGACAAGGAAAGAAAAAAAATAAACCCTAAACTCATCACATTAAAACATATGATCGGAGAAGTAACAGAAAAAAAAAATTTTTTTTTTATCAAACTCTTTCCTATTCGGGAAAAGCACTCATTATACGTAAACAAAAGAGGTTTATTATGATTGTAGCTGTATATACATTTAGAAAACACGTTACAGAGGAGATATTTTATTGGATATAGGACATAAGAAAATTCACAGCTGTAATATTCAATCGGATATAAGCAAATTCACAGCAATAATATTCGATCGGACATAAAAAACTATACAACAACAATAATATATAAAATCAATAGGCTTATCACATTTCAGTAAGTAATTTATACCAAGATTATTAAAAGCAAACTATTGATGGTGTTGTTGTATTTATAATGAATTTCAGAAATTTGGGTATACATAATCTAACATAAAAAATTCAGACTGGTGCACAGCAAAGTTTTCGTCTTTTTTGTCATCATATTCATTATTAAAAGTCAACAACAGCAACAATAGCTAATAATCTTAGCGTAACTTGTTTTGGAGTTAAGTATTTAACTTGGTGTTTTATAACATATTCTTTATTACAACATTATTTAAATATACAATTAATTTCAAAAATATTAAACATACACTAGTGCCATTTATATAGTATGAGGTCGAAATACAAGCAATGCATTTTTTTTAAAAAAAATATATATCAATAAAAAATTTTCTTGCTGTACTAGTCAAAAATGCGGCAATTTTTCCCAAAAAGGAAATTATGAACTAAGCTCCTTAAAACGGAAACAACCTAACCAGAAATATAAAAAAAAAAAGAAAAGTACACAGTTCAGGGCTTTTTTTAATTCACAGAAAAATGGTATTTAATCAATTCATATATATCTTCATTTCCTATTCCTTCTTTACCTTAACAAAATGCAAGCCGTTATCTAATTCCTCTACATCAAACTCCGCTTTTTTAAATTCATCTTCCCATCTGACATGAGGAATTTCCCAGCCCAATAGTTTGCTTATGTATGCAGCAATATCATCACAAAATCCTAACAACTTGACGTCAAATTCATTGGTTCTAACATCATCTCTATTGATAAGAATTTGAGGAATTTTTGGATCTATCAAATTGACAATATTACTTACAGGTTGCACTTTCAAAGAAGTTCCGATACACAGCAAAAGATCACATTCTTTACAATCCTTGTCAATGTTGTTATTATATTGATTAGGCAAGCCCTCACCAAAAAAAGTTATGTCTGGTTTCAAAACACCAAATGACTTGGAAGTATGTTCAATATGTGTTTTGATTTTACGTGACGGATGTTTATTTCTTATTTCACGTATTTTGTTTTCACGATCAAACAACCCATTCAAGGACATGTCCCCGTTGAGTTCGTCATGTGACAAAACATTTTCTCCTATGAATACACCCTTTTCTGTTGTGTTCTTATCAATTGCTTGTTCTCCTACTCCAGCAGGGGTTGTTGGATAGATCAACTCCTTTTCTTCTAAACAATATGGACACAAAGGAATTGTATTTGATCTAATGTAACTGTATATGTCTGTACCCTTGATGCAATAATTACATGTGACACAAGTGGCGGTGGCAAATGAACCATGACATTGTATAACTTTATCATCATCTATACCAACAAATGATTCGATATTATCTATATTTTGAGTATAGTTTCTCAACAATTTGTTTTTATCTTGTAATAACTTAATGAAAGCATGCAATGGGGAATAGATGCCGTCTGGAGGCAAAATTTCATGTGCTATAGAGTAAAAGATACTAGGGTTTTCCAAGAAGATATCCAAGGTGAACACGTCTTGAGGATCATCCAAATTCAGTTTGGATACCTTTTCATATAGCCCGTTTTTGGATCTGAAATCTGGAATACCTAAAGATGTCGATATACCCGCACCTGTTAAAACCAAAATCTTGTTAGCATTTTTAATTTTTTCAATCACTTGATCAAGTCTGTTAAAGTTTGGCAATCTGATTCTTCCAACTAAAACATTATTTAATGCAATGGTCAAATCTTTTAACAAGTGGTCACAATCAGACTTGTCAAAGTACAATAATTCCTGCATGTTTTCTAACGAAAGCTCATCAATTTCTGTCAACTTTTTTGGCAATCCCATGTTTTCAGGATTCAAAATCGATAACATAATTTTCATCAATAGCTTCTCATTGGTCATTCTAAACCCTAATAATCTTAGTAGATAATAAAAGCCGGCTGGTGGTTGATCGTTTCCAATGTAAGCATTCAAAAAAGTTTCATTATCGTAATATTTCAAGCATGATCTGCAATGTAAGGACTTTTCTTTGGTGATTAATGGGAAAATACATTTACCTGTGGATTCATCTATTTTTAACGAAATAGGTCTTTTTCTCAAAACAGGGATTTCCATTTCTGGGTTCTTAATGTCCAATTCCCATTTAAAAGAGTCTTCCTTATAGTCGTAATCAGAATCATCATCATCTGATTCGTTTGTTACATGAAGTTTGCTAGCTTCGTTTTTCAACAATTGCACATCTGCATCATCATCATCTTTTTTATCGGTAGCAATATCGTTGCTAACTTCTTGCTCACCAATTTTTTTATCATTGTCATCATTTATAGATTCCTTTGATGGGTAAGCATCTAAATCATCTATTAATATAGCATCTTCCTCCTCATTATGTAGTCTCCCATCGTTCATTGGATCTTCAACATCGTCATCTTCTTCTTTAGGGTTTTCCGGTGTATTACCATCGCTACTGTCACTGCTTTCATTTAAAAGTTCTGAGTTTATATCATCATCAGAACTATCATAGTCCATTATAGATGGCACTACCTCACTAAACTCATAGTTTATTTGTTCAGGTAATACTTTGCTCTCAAGCTCAGGCACAACAGGTTCTTCGTCGTAGTTGTACTCAGCTCTGTGTCTTTTAAAAGCCGGTTCAGAGCCAGATAAGTCTTCTGTATCGTAGGAATCGGATTTTCTCCCAGCCTCAACATTTGGTGGTAAGCTACTCATATTGATATAAAGTCTGTATTGGGTTATTCTTCATATTTTTTTTCAATTTAAAATTCTGAAAAAAAACATTGAAAATTGAATTACTATTGTGAATACGAGAAAAAAAAAACATGAGGCCGATTCCTTGAAACAGCTTTCCCCCTTAGGGTAATAAACATTAGCGTGGATTGAAGTAAAAAAGTATGGTTAAATCGATACTTTTATAAGAATTATTAACGTATTTATACAAGAATCTAATGTTTAAAATAAGTGTTGACTTAGTTCATTTTATTTTTTATTTTTTTTGGTAATAAATAATTTTTATATATAAAAACCTATTCTTGGGTGTTTGCTGATCCATTTCCATTAGTACCAGCTAATGGACCTATGTCCAACAATTCCTTCAATAGCACCTCAGCAGATGTATAAGATGCTAGCAAATCATTTTGCTTGCTTACTCCCATATCTCTTAAAATGTCTTCATAAGGTATGTTTTGTTTGTTCATAAGTTCCAAAAGTCCTAAAATCTCGTTCTTTTTATCAACTTCCGTTCTGTTTCCTGTGTCTATATCATTTTGTAAAGTTTCAACATAAGAAACAGCTTTAGAAAGTACAGTTCCTTTATTTGGCATTTTATTCAAATCATTCACATTGATGTTTTCAGGAACTTGTGATGAAGATATCTTGTGGCCTCCGGAATTCTCCTTATTAAATATCTCTTTAGGTAAGACTAAATACAGCTCATTGATTTTATCCGCCACATCAGCTGCTGTGTTCACTATCTTTCCTCCTGATTTGCTGTTTCTATGTTCATCATTCATTTTAAAAACTATATATATGTATGTTTGATTCTTTAGCAAGTTATATATACATATATGAGTTAACTGTTTATTACGTACTCCGATGGTATTTCTTTCATTAAAATATTACTTATTCATTCAGAACAAATCCCTTAGAGTGAAAAAAAAAAGAAGAATCAAAGATATTATATTAATGTAAATAAGGAAAAAAAAAAAAAAAATTACAAAAAAAAAACCCCCCCCCCAACAACAGAATATGATATCAAGGAGTAATCATCATCTATTCTTGTTTTAATTCGGCAGTCTTGTCCTTCAAGTAACCACCCTTTTGGCATAAAGAGTAGAAAATAGAAGTTTGATCGTTAATCAAGTTTTCAGGAGTATCAAATTCCTTTAACTCACCGCCTTCCAAAACGATAATCTTATCGTTATCTAAAATAGAGTCCAATCTGTGAGCAACAGATAAAATAGTCTTGTCACCGAATTCAGATCTGATAGTTTCTTGAATAATCTTGTCAGTTTCAGCATCAACAGAAGAAGTAGCTTCATCCAAAATTAAAACCTTGGATTTGTTTAATAAAGCTCTAGCCAAACATAATAATTGCTTAGTACCAGCACTCAAGTTAGAACCGTTATCAGTGATTTTGGTTTCTAATAATTGATCAATAGTTATTTTGGTTTTAGCAACATCAGGAGCATCGGCAGATTGGTTTTCAGGCTTCAAATCAATATCCTCTTTGCACATTTTTTCAATGTGTGGGTACAAGTGAGATAATTTCAAAGCTTCAACCAAGTTGTCATTGGTGTATTCATCAAATGGATCCAAGTTGTATCTAACAGAACCTTCAAATGCAACACCTTCTTGAGGAATAATAGACAATTTCTTTCTGTAGTTCAAACCCAATTGTGTTATATCAATACCATCAATTATGATTTTACCTAATAATGGTTCTAGGATTCTGAAAATACCTAAAGTCAAAGTACTTTTACCAGAACCTGATCTACCACAAATACCAATCTTTTCACCAGGATTAATCTTGAAAGAAACACCTCTTAATGAAGGGTCTAATTCTTTTCTGTAGGTTGTAGAATAATCTTCAAAGATAACTTCACCCTTTTCTGGCCAGTTTTCTGGTAATTGCTTATCATTGTATTCAATTTCCATTGGAGCTTCAGGAGTTAAATCACAATATTCTTTAATTCTTTCAACAGAAACAACATTTGTTTCAACTTGAGTATACATTCTAACCAACCACATTAAAGAACCTGATAATTGCATAGAATAAGACATCAATAGACCTACCATACCTGCTGATATTGGCTTGTTAGAGCCTGTTGAAATACAACAGTACACGGCAGTGAATAAAACTATAGTAGCACCAACAATTTCTAATCTAACAGTTAACCATCTATTAGTAGATCTAAAGTTGAAAACACAATTGACATTAAATTGAATGTTTTCATAATTGAAGTAGTTGAATCTGTCATACTGATCGAAAGCATTAATGACAGATTCACCAACTAAGGATTCAGATAATACAGACATGATTGGAGAAAAGGAAATGGACATTAATCTCTTTAAATCTCTGGTCATTACAACATAGTATTTTTGGTAGTAGTAGTAAATGACTATTAATACTGCGTTCAAAACAAAAAATGGTGGCATGCTGTATGATAAGATGATAACAGTGGTGACATAATTTAAACAATTTCTAATAAAGAAACTTAAAATGAATTGCAAGTTTTGGTCAACAAGAGAAATATCAGAAGCAAATCTGTTAGTGATTCTACCTAAAGGAGTGGTTTCAAAGAACTCCATAGGAGCTCTTAAGACAGCATTGGCCATGTCATTATGCAAAACTCTAGAAGCTCTAATGGCAGAAAATTGGGTACTACTGATAGATCTAACAACAGCAAAAATACAGACAGATACGGAAATCAAACCGTAAATACCAACATAATAAAACAAAGTGTGAGTAGGACCTCCTTCTAGTTCACCAGCATCAGCCCAAACCTTTAACCACCACTTTTCGACAAAGACAAATATGTTAGCACTGAATGTGAAGAAAAAGAATATACAAACACCAAATATACCACATGCTCTAGCATAAGTCAAATAAACATCCATGGATACTTTACCTTCTTTTTTGGTTTCAGCCTTTTGCTTTGTTTTTCTATTATCATTTTCTTGTTCAATTAAAACTCTGTTTGGCTTAAATGAAGCAATTGAGACTCTTCTAGAAATCATGGATTTGACTTCAGAAATGTCAGCACTGTTAGTTTTTTGGCTCAAGTCATTACCAGATTCCAATAAAACATCTTCAAAGGCAGTCTTATCATTAGCATTTTTTAATACTTCTTCTGAGACAAAGTCTTTGACATCTTCACCTTCAGAAATAGATTCAGAAGATTCATTTAATTGATGACCAAATTCATCAATCAACTTTTTCAAAACAGAATTTTCATCAGCATTGCTGACGGCTTGTTTATAGGAAGAAGTTTCAACAATTGAACCGTCTTGTAGAGCATAGATCATACTAGAATCTTTCAAGATTTTAATGGAGTTGGTAGATAAAATTACAGTTTTATCTTTCAATAAACCTGTTTCTCTGGACAAAACTTGAGTAATAATATTTTTACCAACTTCGGCATCAACGGCAGATAAAACGTCATCCAATAAGTAGACATCAGCTCTGGAATAAACGGCTCTAGCTAAGGCAATTCTGGCTCTTTGACCACCAGATAAGGAAATACCTCTTTCACCAACAACTGTACCGTCACCATCAGCCCAGATTTCTAAGTCTCTTTCTAATTGACAAGCTTTTAAAGTAGCTTGATAGATATTTTCATCGAATTTATAACCAAAAACAATATTTTCCTTAATAGAGGCATTCATGATCCACGGTTGTTGAGGACAATAAGCGACAGAGTTAAATCTATGAATAATTTGAGGAGTTTTCAAACCAGTTTCGTCACTTGGAATAGCAGACATATAACCCAAAATAGATTTCAATAAGGTAGTCTTACCAGAAGCAACTCTACCAACAATACAGGTCAAACCACCTGTTTGAGCTTTAAAGTTTATGTTTTTTAAAGCATATCTGACACCAGAAGCAACGTTTTCTTCATCATTGGAAGTTTCAGATTCAATTTTCTTTTCATCATCTTCGTTATTTTGATTATTGGCCCAGATGAAAGAAGCATCTTTAATTTCAACAGCTGGAATACTCTTATCCTTGTTTTTACCTTCCCTGATAACATAAGTATCATTTATTTCTTCAAAGAAAAGGAATTCTTGTAATCTGTTTAATGAAACTTTGGTTTCAATAATTTCAGTAATAATATCTGGAATAGCATAGATAAATTCACCTAACATATCAAACAAAGACAAAGCTGGGAAAATAATTTCTGCAGTCAATGGTTTTCCAGTAAGTTTAGCATATGATACAAATGAAGAAATGGAAACAAACAATGGAACCATAGTCCAAGCAAAGTAAATGATATTATTGTAGATAGACAATTTAATAAAGTTTTGTAATTCTAAATCATTTCTGATGTGGGTCAACTTGGCCAACATAGGCTTTTCCCAAGCATACAGTTTGATACTTTTGATAGAGTTTAAGATTTCAGTCATTAACTTAGATCTCATATCTTTATACTTCATATTCTTATCATATAAAGAACTAGTAATGGAAGATAGTTTAGCATTGATAGGAATCATAACGATCATTGCAACAATACCACCTAACATTGCTTCACCTAAAAGTTTGTATAAAGTTGTCATAACTATAACAAAAGAAACAGGAACACCCACAATGGATTGGGCATTTTCAAAGAATCTTTGAATATTCAAAACATCAACGGAAATCAAATTCAAGATATCACCTGTTGTTTTCTTATCTCTTGATGCTTGTGATAACTTCAAAGCCTTTTGGTAGGCTAAACTCATCAAGGATGATCTGATTGATAAACCAGCTTCAAAAATGACAATGAAAAATTGATTGTGGAAAATAGTAAGGAAGATGGTGCTCAAATACATTGTCAAAGCTAAAAAGAATGAATTCAGCAATGGGTAAGAACTCTCAGCAACTGAAAAAGATCTTAAGAAGTGTTGCAAAAAGATAGGTTGAATGGATGCACATACATCAGCAACTAATTCGTAAACAAAAGCAACAGAAACAGTCCAACCAAAGGTTTTCCATACTGCAGAAAACAAAATAGTTGGATGTTTGGTTTTCACAGCTGATGAATCATTCAAATCTCTTTTCCACAATTGTTCTGCCCAGGATGCTTTCAAAGAATCGGTAGCTTCTCTGGCATCTAAGTGGCAAGGAGGAATTGGCATGTTGTAAGGATCTACCACTTTCCCATTCTTATAAACCTCAACAACAAATGGATTCATCCAGGTGAAGGTAACTAGTTGGACTATGTTACTAGGTGGATATTCGCCACCTGAGGATTTGGATTCTTCCCAGTATTCTGTTATTTCAGAATTTGGAACGTAGATGAACAATTCGTATGTTAAATTCTTTAAAGTTAGGAAGAATAGAGAAACGTCGATGGAAGAGTATTCAGATGGCAAAACTCCGTAATCAGAGGCGGATAAAGAAGAACTTTGATAAATTCTAAACCCGTATAAAAATGCTTGAATTGTATTATAAAATATGTTTGAAGTAGAGACAGCTGGAGTCTTGAAGTATTGTAAGTATTGCATTGGCAAAGAACCTAAAAGCAAATAGATCAAATTCCAAATGGCATTGTTTTTTAAATAAGTATTAGAGTCCTTGTAAAAAGCCTTGTTGATTTTCAATTGATATGCAACTGATCCTATAGAACCTAGTACAATCAATAAATTAAAAGCATGTTTCTTTGTAACTTTGAATAAGCTTGAGCTCAACTTAATAGGACCCTTCAAATTAATCAATTCATACCAGATGGAAATCAAAAAGATAATGGCCACGTACTTTTGAACTAATGAAATAAAACACGGATTTAACACATTCAAATCTTTAGAAATATAAGGATTAGTGACTTTTGCAGGACAAGTGTAACCAACAGTGGAGTTATAACCCCCGTTATTAATACTACTCTTCAACATTATATCACCTAAATTTTATACTGTCTTAGCTTTTCTAGGGAATCCTTATCTTTACCCTCTCTCTTTTTTGTGTACACAAAACCGAATAATCAAAAAGTGCTAAACACCATATTGAGCTATTGGAAAATTGCTTTTAAATACGACGAGGTAGAAATAGCGGAAATAAGAAAAAGATGAAATTTGTTATCCCCGCTTTGATCATTGAAAAAAAAAGTATTGTTTTTTTTTTTTTTCACCACATAAAATGGCTCTTTGGACTGTGTTTTCTATGGCGCACATAGCTGTGTCCTTCACGGAATTAAAGCAGTTATCTGCGAAATCTATATAAATTATATACCCTCCTTTTTTTTTTTAATCGTGTATGATTTAAAAAAAAAAAAGAGCCGTAGATAAGAATAAGGTGTATTTCATCAAATAAATGCTACTAGGTCATTTATCAATAGATTATTGAAAATCCCCGCAGTACTTTGAAAATCGATGGATTCATTTTTGAGGTATTGCTTAAAAGCGCTTAGTAATTCTTTATTGAAGCTTATATCTTCAAAGGTCAAAGAGCCATTTTGGTTAGATTTGTTAAGAATCTCTTCGTAATCTTGTAGGAGTTTGTTTTGAACAGCTTCATCATTTTGTAGCCATTTATTAATTACAAATGATAAGGTATATTCTCTGTTTTTTTTTGACACTTCGGAGTTATACTTGTCAAAGTATGGCTTGATTAAAACTTCAGCTAAGGTGTTTAATTGATTGATTTTATCGTATTTATGTCCGAAAGGATCATCATCAACTTCAGGGGCACAAACAGCAACTTGCTTGATTTCTTTTGGACTATGGTTGATCAAGAAGATTTTTTCTGGAGCTTTGAAAGTATTGACTATATCAAGGAACTCAGGAATACTCTTTACCAACTCAGATATTCCTTTGAGTATTCTTCTGTAAACAGGTAAGGTATGGATCTTATCGGCCCACTTTATTAACTGCATCAATGGCTGAACAGTTCCTCTTCTCAATGAATAACTGTTGAAATCATGTTGATCGTTTTTGTAAATTCCATAGATTCTAAAGACAGCTTCATATCTCTTCACAGCCAAGTTCTTGTATTGTAAAGCAGACTTGGCTATTTTGATTTTTTCAACTTCGTCTATGTCTTCTTTCAACTTGACTAATTCCTTTTTGAATAATCTTGAGTAAGCTTCGGCTTGTTCACTTAAAAACCAAGTATTTTGGACTGAATGCAAGTCTGTTATACCGGTGTCACAATAAGATGTATCGTTTTTGGTAAACATAGATATCAATTCAACAGCTTTATCAACATTATCAGCTCTTAAGTGATACTTACAAGATTTATTGTTCAAGAATCTATCTTTGGTGTCTTTATTTCTCACAATTTCCATTAATTCGCAAGCAGTCTTGAATTCTTTCATATGCTTTAAAATCTTGGCTTGGAATAATTCAAATTCTAAAGTCTTGCCTTCAGCATCCAAGTATTGACATCTTTGAATTTCATTCAAAGCCTTATCATAGTTTCTTTGGAACAAGTATAAGTTGGATAAAAAGTATCTAATTATAGATTCAAGCTTGTCTTTACTTTGACTATCATTCTTGATGTTTTCTTCTAAGGAAGTCAATCTTTCCAAGCAAATTTCTTCAGCCAATTTTTGGAATTTGGTGCTTAATTTCAAATTTCTCAACAACGGCTTTAATAATTGGAAAGATGCAAATACTCCCTTAGCCCAGTACAATTCCAAGTAGAATTTCAAATATGTCTTTAATTCAGCATCATCTTGAATGAATGTTAAAGGCATGAATCTACATGGTTCAGATAATGGGTACTTCTTTAATAAGTTGGAATACATTCTATACTTTAAACCATTGTCATTTTTAATACCCAACGTGATTTCCAACATCTTGAAGTACTTGAAGTTATCTGGGTTTCTGTGAATTAATTTTCTATAAATTTTAGAAGCACTATTTAAATCTCCTAGTTTCAAAAAGACTTCAGCTTTTCTTTCTAAAAAGCCTAATTTATCATTAATCAAATCTTTCTTGTCTTCAAGATGTTGTAAGACTTCTTTTAACTTGACATCATCATTTTTGGCCAACTTGAGCATTAATTCATTCTTGTAGAAAATACATTCACCATCTTCAAAAGCTTCTTTTTCAGTAATTTTGCCTTCAGCAGCTTGTTCAAATTGTGTTAATTTTTCAACAGCGGCAGTGGTGTTGTTGTTTAAGTCCAAAGCTAAAGCAAATCCAGTCCAATTTGCTCTGAATCCTGGTCTGGCAGCTAGGTGATGTTCTCTGAACTCTAATAATTCACCATACTTTCTTAGTTGTGCGGCTAATAAACATAATTGGTTTAACATCATTACGTTACCCATGTTTTGGTGACCACCGGATTTCAAGTAAGCTCTCTTCAACCATATGTAGTTGTTTTCAAAATCCTCACATTCTTTATAATAAGAACTAATCAATTGACAACTCATAGCAGTGATTATGTTTAGGTTTAAGACATTCTTAGTTGATCCAGGTACTTTGCTCATTGCCTTTTGCAAATTGGCTTTTGCTTCGATCACGTTGTCGGACTTTTGGTTAACCAAAGCCTTTAATAGTAAAGAATTGAAATGAACTCCATTTTTCTTCAAGTTAGTATCGACCAGTTTTAAAATCTTTTTGGATTGTTTAGGATCGTTGTTCATAATTTTAACAGCTTGGTTAAGAACATCAATTTCCTTTGCATTACCTTCATAAGCAGTAATGTTAGCTTGTGTCATTGGATGGATTATAGGATCCTGATTTTCAGGCTTGGTAGATTCTTTAGAAATTCCCTTCTTGGCAGCCAAAGCAGCTTTTAGCTTGGCTGGGATAGGACCAGATGGTGCTTTTCTTCTATGAGACATTATTAATGTTTAAAGAAAGGAGTTATTGGGTTTACAGTTAGGTTTGTAGCTTATAATATAAGTATAGTATATAAAACTGAATTAACCTGACTAAAAAAAAAAATAACCATATAGTTGATGGGAAAGTTTCAATGTTGTGAATAAAAAGTATTAAAAAATTTTATATATGTTGAAAATGTAGCCTACACGTGACTCATGAACTTTAATATAGTGATTGTAATGTATTAAAATAGCCTTCTAGCTCAAAATAAATGAAAAAAAAAAACAACTTATATCACAGCCGTATGCTTAAACATTACATTACCAATAAATTTTATACACCAACAATTGAAAAGACCTTGATTTCAGTGGAATACACATGTTTTCATATTTTCATATAGTGCTTTTTTTCCTCAATACTGAATTTTAGGCTCTTATGTCCGGCTGAATAACTCCATTTTATTTGCCTTTTTCACGTGACTTGTGTTTTCGGAGTTAATGGGCTTATTTAAATGGCATATCCTCCATTAGGAAATAACGCGCTTAACCAAAATGGTAAAATATTACCGATTTGGGTATGCCATTCGTCCCTACAAAAAAAAAAAACAACCAAAACTCAAACCGCTATATATTTCCACTTCTCCTCTGGCCAAAAAAAAATCAAACTAAGCATCACTTTTTTGGGGGTTCACCCTGTTGATAAGAACCTCTTGAAAAACAGAGCTGATTGTACACAAAAATAGGGTTGGGTGGTAGCATTAAAACAGATTGGTAGTTACACCTTGTAAATTATACTATGTCTTTTTCTAACTCTAATTTGAGCAATTTTGAACTGGTTGATGCTACATTAAGTCCTAGTAAAAGAGAAGATCATCATCAAAATACAGACATTTTGCAACTTGATCTTGATGACACTTTGGTTGAAGAAAACATACAAGTTGACAGAGAGATTCACTATCAAGGATCTATGATCAGATTGTATCCTTTAGACCCAAGAACCTTTCTAATAAAAACGCAAATCTTTGTTTTGCTTTTCGTGTTCACTACACTTGGGTTAAATGATCAAGCCACAGGTATGCTTATCCCTATTCTTTCAAAAACTTATGATACTTCACCTGTTGTCATATCAAATATTTTTTTGACGCAAACTTTTGGTTACTTCTCTGCCTGTTTCTTAACTGAGCCACTGCACTTCAGATTTGGTCAAAGGGGGTGTCTGGCCATTGCATGTCTTTGCATAGCCTTCCCTTCTGCCATTTTGTTTAGTAAACCACCCTTCTTTTTCATATATGTATTATGCTACTATCCTATAGGGATTGGGATAGGTTTAGTTGATTCCTCTGTCAATTATATCTTTTCTTCTTTGATATGCTACAAAAATGAACTATTGGGTTGTGTTCATGGTATGTATGGTATTTGTGCTTTTATTGCCCCTATTTTCATTGACAGTTTGGGTGAAAAGAATTGGAATAACTTTTTTTTGGTTCAAGGTGCTGTTGCTGCTTTAGGTGCTGCACTGTGCTTCTATGTTTTTAGATTTGATACTAAACAAAAATATGAATATAAAGTCCACATATCACTATCCTCAGAAAATTCAGCCACAAAAGATTCCAACATTTCAATTATACAAATGATGATGTCCTACCCAGTTATTCCTCTTTATGCATGTGCTTTGTTTTTTTACATGGGTGCAGAAGTAGGTACAGCTTCATGGATTTATACATATTTATTAGAATACAAAAAAGGTGATAGCACTCACATGTCATGGATTGTTTCATCTTACTGGGCTGGATTAACTTTTGGTAGATTTTATTTTGGAATGATGATAAACAACTGGTTTGTAAATGAATACCAAGCTTTGAAGTTCTTTATAAAAATGACTACGTTATGCACGGTTTGCTTTCTTCTTTTGGGTGGTATTTATTCCCACTCAGCATTATACTTCACAAGCTTTGGTGCTGCGCTATTTAGTTGTGGTATGTTTATAGGTCCTATATTTCCCCTATTATCTATAATAGGTATTGATATCTTAGATGAACATGTACAAGTCAAAGGTCTTTCAAGTGCTATTTCATTGGGTTCTATAGGTGCTGCTTTTATGCCCTTCTTGGATGGTTTGCTGATGAATCATCTCGGTCTATCAAGTCTGCCATTTTTGGTTTTAATTTCAACTTTAATATGTCTTGTAGCTATTCATTTATACCCTGTGTTAATCAAGGGTAAAGATCATTATTTCAACCCAAAACCAAGGTCATCTAGTATCAGTTTATAAATTATAGGGTAAACCACATTTGTATATATAATTTGTTGCTTTTTAAAAAGAATAAAAACGACTTTACAGACTAATATATGAACCCTATTTTTGATGACCCTTAAAAGCTATTTTCTCTGCTCTTTCCTTAAAGCCAGGTAGTATCACATAATTGATTCCACTGTCGATTAACTTCTTTATACTAGTATTATCTTGAATAAAAGTTTGAGGCTCTGCACATCCAATAAAAACCGTTTCAATTTTATCCTTGTGTTCAATGATTCTATCAACACATGGCAAGTTTCCACTCAATCTTTCAGAACAAGGCTCCATGGTCGTATAAAGATCAGCACCTTTTGGTATTTCAATATTTTTGTCTTTTAGCTTTTGCAAAGCATTTTGTTCCGCATGAGTATTACCTTTCAATTCTCTTGAAAAGCCTAAACTTAATACTTCATTATCATGGGTAATTACACACCCAACATTGAACGCCTTATCGGTAGCTTCACATTTATCAGCTTCCTCCAATGCCAGTTCCATATACTTTGCATGTACGTTTGTGCACCAATCTGGAAGATCAGTACTATAAGACCAATTTTTTGTTGGATCTTCGTTCTTTAAGGATTCATACTTGTAAGCATGCAACCATAGCTCCAATTCATCTTTTCTTGGATCTTCATGTATATCGCCACCGCAAACTTCACAATGTTTGCCTGTAAACCTTTCACCTTCATCTTTGTTGATGTTATTATTTTCGCACCACCAGTTAGTGCTCACCGTTGTTTTGCCTACTTCTTCCAAATTTTTACAAATATCATCCAATGAATTTTCATATTCAGCGTTCTTTGCTATTTTTGGGCCCCATAACTTAGGACTCGAATACAAAGGATCATTGGCTATAGGATATCCCAAATATTGCAAGTGTAATCTAATTTGGTGAGTTCTCCCTGTCAACGGTTTACACAAGACTATAGATGTATTAGATTTTTTATCGTAAGAAATCCTCTTAAACTCAGTTTGAGATGGCTTCCCATTTTCTTCATCAATAATATTTAAAGTAACTCTTGGGTTGTATACACCTATAGGCTTATCAACTTTTATGCTTTCATTTTCCAAAGTCAAAGGAAACTCACCAACAACCCTGGCCATATACTGCTTAGAAAATTCTCTTTGAAATAATGAAATTCTCATTTCATTCGCTTTTTTGGGATTTTTGCTTAAAAACATCAATCCTGAAGTCAATCTATCTAATCTATTAATTGGATGTGCCAAGATATTCATTTCTCTTTCCAAGATCTTAGTAACAGTGTTAAATCTGTATCTACCTGTTGGATGTGCTGGAATAGAAGAAGGTTTATCAATCACAATCATTTCTTCATCTTGATACACTATTTTGATAGGCTTATTGTTGACCTTAGGTTCATGTGTATGTGTTGTATGTTGTAATAAATCTCCATTTTTAATAATATAGGTTCTATCTATTGGATTTTCATTAACTAATACCTTTCCTTCATCAATAGCTCTAGCATAGTCTTCTGGTTTTCTAGCTCTGAATTCTGTTGTTAACAATTCATGTATGTTAGTATTACGCCATCTCTCTTTACAGTATGTCTTGTAAGTAAAATAATAAGGCTCTACCTTTCTGTATTGATCGTCAATAGTGTAAACAATTTGTTCAGGCTCTTGATTGGTGGCTTTATTAGTTGTTGTTCTGAATCCTTGTTTGTCAACAGTTTTTTCAATTTTAAACTTCTTCTTTAAAGGTCCGTTTGTAGATGCGTTGTTCTCCATCGTGTATGCAAATCTTCTTATTCCTCTATGAAACATACAAATGTGGTTGTATTTGGTTGTTGCAACTTCATTCTATTAATTCCTTCTTTCTATCTAATCATTGAGTTGACTTCTACGTTGAAATTGCATCTCTATAAGGCACTGAATTTTCAAAACATTTATGAAATTTTTTTTTTTTTTCCAATGTGCCTTTAATGAGGAAATCCTTAAGAACCCATTTTCTCTCACCAATATTTTTTTTTTATACTACATTTTAATGCTTTTAACACCAAGCAAAAGAAATCATAAAAACCCTGCCTAAATGTCGACTGCTAAACCAGATTTGAAAGACGTGAATCCTAGAGGGATTCCTAAAGCTTTGTTCATTGATCTGAACGATACCAAAATTACCTCCAACTTAGAACTTACAGTAGCTAATGTCCAACAAAACTTACAAAAATATGAATACATGTTAAAGTCCAAAGATCAACAATTAAAAAGTATAACTGATATAACCAAAGACATAAAAACTAACAGCAAGGTCATAGACACCTTAATAGCACAAAATGCCGACGATAGTGACGATGAAGATGGTGAGTTCCAAGATATTCAATATGAACTTGAAGATGGATTGTTTGCTTTTGCATCTATTCCAAAAAAATCCACCACAAACACAGTCTCTTTATGGTTGGGATCAGGGATTTTGATGGAATTCACTTATGAAGAAGCGCAACAAATTTTGAGTGAAAAAAGTGCTGTTTATACCAATAAGATCAATGAAATCATGGAAGACATTGAATTCTTGAGAGAGCAAATAACTACCCTGCAAGTCAATATGTCAAAGGTATATAATTATAGTATTTTGCAAAAAAGAAAGCTTGAACAACAGCAAAGTGTTAAAGCATGATTGTATATATCATCTAGTAAATATCAGTTTGAATAAAAAGTACTGTACAATTAATGAAAACAACTCCTTATGATGGGTAATCAAATACACTATCATTACCGAATATGTGAATACGTTTGAAGGTAGTTTTATGTTAAAAAATCTATTTATTTTCAAAGACCAGATGTATTTTTCTTTAAAATAGTACTTCTTGAAGATACATACCATAGTTGCGCTTAATCCTGTAGGGTAATCACCTAAGATTGTGTACACTACATGAGCATATTTCATTCTTGGAACGTATATTTTCTTAAACAACAAATCCACCACCAATTGCGTGAGCAGTAAAATTATGTATGACTGAATAAATATTCTCTTCATACTGATCTTGTACAAAAACTCTATACGTTTGCCCATGTGATATAATAACAACCACGTCATTAACAAATCATTTGCAGTTCCGTCACATGTTATTACTATAGGATATATTGCATATCGTAGAACACATCTCAATATGTTTTTGGGATTAAGTAAAACGTATTCAATGTTATTGGGGTTAAGGTACTCATACAAAAAACCAGGATATAAAAAAATGTTGTTCACAAATAAGATTATCGTGGTGTATAAAATTACTTTAAAGCTTATGCTTTCATATAGAAGTTTATCTCGAAGAAACAAAATTGTTCGTACATTAGGTCTCGGTAAAGAGTTTGAATTCATTGATGTGCTAAGAAGAAGAAGAAAAATTGCTATAAAGCTTCTGGTATATTAATTTCCTTCGTTGGTATCACTGTTCTATTTTAATGTTTGTGGCTTTTAAAGTAAGAGGAATATTTGATTCTTATATTATTTGGGGGGAAAGAGAAAAAGTAGCAAAAAGCAGCGTTATCTCCGAATAATCAAATTTAATCATTTTGAAAATTAAGCATATATTATATATACACATCAATTAGCTACTTTACTTGTTAAGGAAATAAGAAAGGAGTTCACATACTTAAGATCAACCATATCTTCTAAATAATGCTATTATATCTGTTAGTGCTCCTTTTTAAAAATAACATTTCTTAGGTATATTAGAAACGCCCCGATAGTTGGCAAATGTGAAAATAACCAAAGCTGGTAATAATAAAAACATTTTATTCTTTTCAAAAGCTGATATATGAGGAACTCGTTCGATTTTAATTTCAACAAATTTATTAAATGTTTTTCTGAAATTAATATTGTTTCCACCGGTAGGATTGTAGGTTTCAGTAGAGCAGTAGTATTTACTGTCATTCCGCTCATATCCCGTTTCAGTGCACATAGTATCAGAAGAGGCAAAAAGTTCATTTTCTTTATTTAAAAATTATTTCACAATTATTTTTAAATTTTAGATTATCTGTAGAATTTTTTCCTAGTTTTCAAAATCAATTGTTGATACAAAGTGTTCATCTTCGTAATCATTATTAGAGACAGACAGTTGATGATGATGTTGCTGTTGTTTTTTCTTACATTATATTTGAATTTTTTTTTAATAACAACAAGACTTCCTACCCCATAGTCTTTGTTGTTAAATAAAAAAAATTAATAAACCCTTTGTATTACTAGCATTGGTATTAATGTGAACCTACTCATACTCCGTTCTTCTTTCAAATTATTAAATTCTTAATTTAGTACAAAGCAAAAGTATCAGTCAATATTATACGCTTCATAATTAAAACAAAACTAATGCAACTTATTTATAAAGTCTTAAACTCAACTCTTCTCCATATCATCCAATCTTTTGCTCAATACAGTGAAGAAATCTTCGAGTCTGGTGACTGTGTTTTGTAAGTTCTTTATTGTTTCCTTCATTTGTATTATTTCTAAATCCCTACTTATATCCGAAGAGGTCATAGAAACATCATCCTCCATCAAAGCAGCACCGTATAATATAGATAATTTCTTTCCGCCGTTATTCATATCGTATTTTTGCTGAGAGTTGTATGACTTTATTGAATTGTTACTCAATGAGGCTGTATCTGTTGAGCTAGCAGCAATTTGATTTTTCCGTGTAGATAGATAACTTGATCTGGGCAGTACTTTTATGGTGTCTAAAGGCTGTTCATCTTCGTTGGCACTATATTCATCATCAACTATGTGATTCATTTCTCTCTCAGCAGCCATATCCGCAATGTCAGTAGAACCCTCATTTGTGTACGTATTATTCTTTTCACTGGATATTATAATCATTTGTTTTAATAGTTCTATGTCTTCATCATTACAAAACTTTCGGATATGCGTCATATTCCCTGAAGAGTACATAGAAACCAGCTTTTGATATCTAACTCTCAAAGTTCTACTTTGTTTACATCGCTTGGAATGTCTTATCAATCGATTATATCTATCCAGTATGTAAGGCCATTTTTTAGCATTCGTATTTCTGTTATCAAAAAAATTGCTTTCATATTCATTTATTGAAACCAATAAACAATGTGTCTCTTCTTTCCTAATGACAGTTTTCTGTTCACTCATATGCGATAATTTTATATCTTATATTCTTTGGTTTCTTTTATGCTTTCAACGCTGTATTTTTACTGGCAATAAAGCATAATATGCGTCACAGCGCCATATGACTTCGCTTGTAGTAAAATTCATTATTTTTTCATAAAAAACGTGACTCAATGAATCAAAAAGAAGCATAAAATTTTTTTTTTTTCAGTCCTTCTTTTACGTCAGTATTCACTCGAAAACACTTCGTTTTGTTAATGATTCATTAATAGATACAGATTTATGAAAGAACCAACAAACTTGATATTTTTATTCAATTTTGGAATTAATTTGGATGCTAAATAGATCTTTATTGAACAGAGAAGTTTTTAATATCTCTAAACCATCTTTATTATCAACAAAACTATACAAGTCTTTGGATTTTAAGCCTAAAGTCATCGATACCACTTACCAAGAGAAATTACTAAAAAAAGCTAAAGAAAGAGGATTTAATACTATTGAAGAACTTAAAGAAAGCTTAAAAGAAGAACTAGAAAAAAAAAAAAAGGATTTTAATCAAGTAGACCCATTAAATACTTTAAAAAAATATCAAGAAGCACAAAGTAAGGAAATTGAAGAAGATATGAACAAACCAACTACAAAGAGTTTAGGTGCTATACCTGAAAACAAGGAAAAAAAGCCATTTAAAACTTTAAGCTCCTATGTCGACAAGGAAAAGTTCATGGAATTGTCACCACAAGAAATTGAATTTTTGTGGAGAGCTAGATTCTCTACCACTAAAATGGCAGAAAACCATCTCCATGCGGTATTACAAAAGAACATATGGACAAAAATGTTTGATAATGCTAAAGAAAATCCTGTTTTTGTATTGCCATTGCCTAGAGATATTACTCCAGAACAAAACACCGATCTAAAAACAGGTGCTGAGTTGTTCTACGTTCAATGGTCATTCCCAGACAAATTCACTACTCATTGTATCATCACTTCATTGGTTGAATACCAACTACATAAAGAATTTGCCAAACCATATCTGACTATTTCATTCTTTGGCGATATGTTGGAAAGAAAGAACATTTCATTGATGGTTGGTCAATTGGACCAAGACTCCTCTATCAACATGAATGATTGCACTTTGTTATTATTGAACCTACAAAGATTCTATGGTGTGATTGAAGGTGGTTTGGTTAATGAAAGATTGGCTATGTTGAGAGCGTTTAACAAGGGTGATATTTCATTTGATGTTAACAAATTGGTTGATTTAGCTAACTCTATGACTTAATAAAGCTCTGAACACATGTATATAATACGCTTTTAATTTGAAATTATTCAACTGGAAAAATGCACATCGAATAATCACTGTTATCTCCGAATAGCAACTGAACATTTATTAAGGATCGTATTTCTTGCAAAAAAAAATATATATAACATAAAATTTAAAAAGAAATGGTTTACTGTGAATCAAATGTTAAAAATTTAATAAGACCAAACAACCCTTTCACAGCAACTTCTGTTTGATAAACAAATTATATAGATTATAATGAGCAGACAAAAAGTAACATTTTTAGGTCCTATAGGAACTTATTCCCATCAAGCGGCATTACAACAATTTCCTGACAGTTCAAAATACGAACTGATTCCGTCATCTAGCATACCGTCATGTTTTGAAGCTGTTTTAAGCAACAATGAAATTGAATATGCTGTTATTCCTTTAGAAAATAGTACAAACGGGCAGGTTGTTTTTACGTATGATTTGATCAGAGATGTTTTAAACAAAAACAACAATGACGAAAGCAGTAAGTCCATAAATGATTACAACAACAGAAAGTATCCACCTTTGAATATCATTGGAGAACAGTATGTGAAAATCGAACATTGTCTTGTAGTATCAGACAAAGACGACTTGAAAAACTTTGAAAGTATCAACTTTGAGAATCTCTATTCACATCCCCAAGTATGGGGCCAAGTCAGCGAATACCTGAACAAACCAGATTTTAAAGGTAAATTCAAGAATATAATTGATTGTAAAAGCACTTCTGAAGCGATGCTGAGATGTAAAGAAGACAAACAAAAAGGAATTCACTCTTTGGCTATAGGCTCAGGAGCAGGGGCCAAGGTGAATGAATGTGAAATAGTTGAAGAAGGTATAAACAACATGAAGGGAAACACCACCAGATTCTTGACCTTTGTAAAGAGAAAAGATAACGAAAAGCAACTTTCAACGTTGCTGTTGAACTCTGAATCATTAAATGAAAAGTCTGAAGAAAAAATTGTAATGCTTACATTCACAACTTTGAAGGAAGGTCCAGGTTCATTGGTTGAAGTATTAAAAATTTTCCAAAATTTCAATATCAACATGACTAGCATTTCATCTAGACCTATTGGACAACAATCTGGTAAATGGCAATACATCTTCTATGTTGAATATGATTACATTGAAGGTTTGAATTGGAGAGATGAAATATTAAAAGAAATTGACGATAGATGTTTAACTTGGGCTCTATGGGGGATTTTCCCAAGAGATCCTGGTTATTATGTATAAACGTTCAATAAGCATTTGTTATTCATATATAAAGCACCAATTATGATTAATTAAACCCATTTAATTTTGGTTTTATTTCGATTATACATCACTTTTTTTTTTTTTTTCTTAAATTCAAATATATTATAATCATCCGTGTTTGGTCATAACATATTTCCTTCTATTTATTGTACTTTTTGAACTCCCAAGGTTGTGAGTCCAACGGACATACGTTTCTTTTAGATAACCACTTGTTAATACAGTGTAAATGGAATGAATGTCCACAATCTCCAGTTGCAGTAATACACTCAAACTTCTTATCTTGTTGTTGTGTATTTTGAGCATCGTTTTGACAATCCACACAAGGCTCCATTAAGTTACTCTTACAAATTGCACAATCAGCACTATCTAAATCCCATGACCATAATCCTACGGCTGTCCATTTTTTAATTTTAAATCTAGGTTGCTCAGATGGGTCTATTTGTGGTGTATTGGACATTTTATTGGGGTTTTTTATTTGTTTTTTATGGAATATATTATGACTTTAGTTGGAATAGCTTTAAATTTAAAAAAAAAAAAAAAAGAGTGGAAAATGCCCATATATGTGGTTTTAAACGCATAGAGAGAAACCACGTTAAAGTTAGCTTTGTGAACACGTGATCACATGCTCATAACAGACCCATCACATCTGGTATCTTGGATGAGCCGTTTTCATCTTGATAATTCATCTGCTTAATCAACAAATTGTATATTTCAATGTATGCTTGTTTTTCGTATTCGTTTCTATTGATATTCTTAATAGCAGCTCTTAATATACAGATCCATATATCCTTATTTCTAAATGTTTCTCGGATCTCAACATCTTTTACATCGTATTCTTCTTCATAATTTTTGGAGATATCAAAGACGGAATTATATTGAATATCATCTGTAGCCACAAATATTATCAAATTTTTTATAAAGTTGGCAAAAGATTGAGCTTCATGGACATGGAAGACTTTATTTTTGACCATATTTAAAATTATAAATCTTATAAAACAACCCCGGAAGTAACTCTTATTTGTAGTCCTTTGCTCCTTTACTGTATAAGAATTTGCTAATTTCATAGAGTACATAGTGTCACTCATTTCTAAGCAGAGATCTAGCACCTCTCCTAAATTCATAGCCGTGTTGTTCTTGTACATGAGTAAACAGTTTTGTTCGAGCATATAACAGCACCATGGATGTTCTTTAAATATATTAGATTTATTAGAAATATGGATAAACATAGGCATATATGCCCATAGAAATTCTTGGTAATTTGCTTCTTTTTTGTATAATTCCGCATACTTGAAAACAAAGCTTGTTAAAATCTGTGTAGTCCTATCATTTAGTTGTATATCTGGCATCAAATTCTTAATATTGTTAATGGAATTCACATTATTGAATCCGCCTGACAAAACAGAATTCAAATACACTTCAAGATAATAGTCATAATCATACATTTCCAATATGAAAGCGTTTGATTCTTTTGATAGCCTCATGTTTATATATGAGTATCTCCAATATGAATCATGAGAGTAAATGTAATTAAAATGTGATCTCAAAAAAACAGGTAGTTTATTTACATCTGAAATGTCCAATTCCAAAAATATACGTTTCAAAACATCACTTGGAATATCATATATGTCGGTTTTTTTATGATCTTTGACAGTTTGAACATGTAGTTTTTTCTCTTGGCGGAATGATAATTGATTGTAATGCAAGGCTTTTAGAATATTGCTCTCGTTCACTTTGACTTTTGATTTATTGCTCAATAATTTAGTGTTGTTCCTTCCTGGCACTATGAATCCCATCAATACCTAATAAACAGAGTTTATAAGTTTTTTGGTGCTTCTTATTTGCTATTTAGAAGCCTATAAATTCAAGCAAAAGCAAAAAAATATAAAAAAGAAAAGAAAAACAGATAGGCTCATCGCTCTTTTGCGCCTATAAAAACTCCCCAGCACGAAAAAAGCACCATGATTAGTTCATTACAACAGCAGTAACACTTGCTACAAGAGATAGTTAAAAATGTCTACAGCACTAAGAAGAGAAAATATTTAGCTTGAGACTAATTTGTCATTTGTTGGTTAAGCAGCGAGAAATACGCGTGTGAAGTGCTGTTTACTATATACGTTAACAGATTTCTTTTTACGCGAGTTTATGCTGTAAAGAACTCTACAATGTTGCTGGCCACTGAAGAATTGCTTAATAATGTACTGTTGCTTGAATGCTAAACATGAAACAAAGATTGAGGGGAAGCTTGTTTTTTCTTTTTTGGAAAAATGAAAATTATGGCACTGATAATTTAATCTTATGTGCAAGTCACGAGAGCGAGGTAAAACTAGTAAGTTTGTAAGATAAAACTCACAGCTGTGTGTGGCAAATACACGACATGAGTGATTTAGCACTGATAAATGTATAAGAAAAAAAAGCTTTTTGTAATAAACTGAAACTTTTCTCTGGTATCTGCCCTTTCCAAAAAGAATAAGTTTCTCTTGAAACTTTAAAAAAATTAGCTAATTTTTTTTCAATATACTTGATTAATCCAATTCATTATAAACACATTAAAGCTTTAATTGCTGGTTTTGCAATTTTTTTAAACAAGCAACCAAACCACCATTTGGGAATGTTACAGTTGTTATATATTGCAGTACTAGGACGGATATATTCTTGAAAGAAATGCCATTTTTTTTTAAGATAATTAACGATTACTTTTCATCAACACATCTAGCTTCTTTTTATTTTACTAGCAGCTTTATAAATATTGAAAAAATTGCCTGTCGTGGCGTTTATATTGCTAAATTCTAACTGTTTAGTATAATGAATAAATGTAGTCGTTTGTTCGGACATAAGCCCACTTTCAGCCAAACAACCCATTTTCACCATAGAGAGATTTTTTGGTACATTTTTTTTTTTTTCAGTAATACAGTTAACAAACATATTGGAAACTACCATCAACCAACACGAAAAACTGTAATTATAAACTGAAGAATGAGTAATGAAGAAAATAAGCTGACAGGTGTGTCATCTTTGTATCCAGATCCACCTTTATACTACACCAAATTTACATCAAACGATGATTTATACTTCAAAACATACAAAAAGATTAAACAACAAGAACTTACAAATATTAACGATATAGTGACTTCCACCAACAAAAACAACGCTATATCATCGGCTTTTTACAAAGAAACCAGAAGTCTTATAAATGAGGAAGAAGATAATTATAAAATTCCACCTAACTTACCAGAAGATGATAATCTAGATAGTTTCACTATGTTCGGGAACATATGGAATACCAAGGATGATTTGCCAGAATTGGGAGAAATACAGTTATCCAAGGAAGAAAACATAAACAAAAAAAAGGAACTGAAGAAATTGATTAAGTCTTTATTATTGAACTTTTTGTTATTGATCACAAATCTCTCCGTCAATACGGATCTAGACATTGCGGAAGATTCCAAGGAAAATCACTTAGAGAATATAAGAATTATTTTGGTCAACATACACCATTACCTTAATGAATATAGACCGCACCAAGTCAAAGAGAATTTCATAATGTTGCTGGAAGAACAGATAAGTTTCAAAAAGTTGGAGATCGAACACATAACAAAGGTTGTGAAAGAAGTGAAAGAAGAACTGAGTAAACTGTTATAAAACTGCTCACTGTAGGTAATTATCATATATAGATTTCAATAAAAACATTCACTTTTGTGCAGCTTCAAAGCTTTTTGAAGTCCACACCCAACTGATCATATCTGACGTTATAGATCTTTTCAATTTATTACTGTTGCGGTTTATACGCTTGCTTTTTTTTTTCCCCTATAATGTGACATATTAGCAAAGCCAATATATAATGTATTAAAGTGTGCAATTCGATTATTGTATATATACAGAACGATATTAGAGGAAACCAAAACAACATCTTTAGTATGGTTTCTCTTATCTCCTTCATCAAAGGTACCACAATTACTGCTTTAGTCGCCTCATTCATTGGACTAGGTGCTTTGTACTACAACCAGAATAGTCTAATATATCCATCATGGGTAAACAACGCACGCGTTTATGTGCGTAAACCAGAATTTCCGTTATCTAACTACTTCCAAGAAGATTACATAACCACTACAGACAACGAAAGCATTCAGGTATACTCTTTTATTCACAACGAGGAGAAAAGAAAGACTTTGTTGATGTTCAGACCTAATGCAGGTAACATCGGAGATTCCATCCCATTAATAAAAATTTTATTTGAAAGCCATAATCTAAATGTTGTTGTGTGGTCATATAGAGGATATGGGAAATCTAGTGGTAAGCCTACAGAAAAGGGAATAAAAGTCGATAGTGAAAGTATTTACGATTTTTTAGTCAAAAAGGAACTAATTTATGAGCCAACAAACGAATTGATAGATAAACCATTAATTCTTCATGGTACATCTATTGGTGGGGCTGTTGCCATAAACTTTGCTTACGAACACAAGGATGTCATTGATTCCTTGATCTTGGAGAACACTTTTCTTTCGTTGCATAAAGTTGTTCCTTATATTTTTCCATGGCTGAAACACTTCACCTTTCTGGTTACAGACAAATGGCAAAGTGAAAGTATAATAGGCAAATTAGATCTACAGATGAATCTATTGGTATTGAATAGTATGAAAGACGAAATTGTTCCTAGTTCGCATAGTAAAGAACTATATGAACTAAGCAACAGCAAATACAAAAAAATACATAGATTTAACAGAGGGCATCACAATGATTTGATTATTCAAGACGGATATTTCGAAATTCTTCATGAATTCTTAGCTCAAAGAGAAATTATTATATAAGTTTTCCTATGCATCCAAATGGACATAAACATGCATTTAAGCTAGTTCCAAACCATGTTTTCATGCATTCTGTATGTCCAATATGGCCGCATCCTAATAACATCACTGTGTTCTTTAAAACCTTACTTTCACAATAACAGCAGACATGATCCGAATTATTGTAATCTGGGATTATCATTGCTGAATTTTCTGTGCTTTCTGCATCTCCCTCATTTCTATTAGAGTTATTTAATATGTCTTTAGCCAAACTACATCCCTTGAGCAAATCAGCTGATACATCAAACAATTCATAAGTATGTAAAACTTCTATGAAATCATGCACACTCGTACGGACATCACATGTCTTATTAATACTGTATGACAAAATCTGATGAAAATTTAATACAATCAAAGAACTTGTTAATAAATCACCCATTTTCAAAGAGTGTAAGTGTATGCTAGTAACTAAGTTGCATAAACTCCAGGGTTTGGATGAATGGTCCAAACAAAGTGATTCAGGAGTATCGAATATTAAAACATCTTTAAGACTTTGATCCTTCTGTATCTTCACTGTGTCCTTAACAAATGACTTTTTCTTTTCATTCAAAGCTGGATCATACTTCAATGGTATTATGCTATGACTACTTTGAGGCAATGATGATGTTCTTTGCTTTAAAGAGCTAATAAAAGATGATGCCTTTGATAATGAGCTGGTGGATTCAAGCTCATAGTCACTTTGCATGTCAATATCAGACTCTACTATGGCAACGTTATCATCATAGTCATGATCACCTCTTGGGGTACCTAAATCGCTGCTGCCATTATCTTCTTTGGTTTCCTTTTCCATTTCTCTTTTTATTAATAAGTCTAATTGATAATTTATACCTTTTCCAATCATGTTCCATAATTTTGCTTTAGACAAATCTTTCAGCTCCTCATATATCTTGCTGTTGTGTGAACACATTCTTTTGAGTTTTTTATAATCTTCTTTGTAAATTCTAATGTTTGGTTTAGTTACATTATCATCAACTTTTTTCTTCACGACAGACGTTTTTTGAACCTCTTTGGTATTATCTAAAGTACTTTCAATACATTTGTCTTCAGTAGTTGCAAGCCAATCATCATGAAATCCCAAATTTTGTATGATTCTTTCTCTTTCAGCCTTTTCGTAGTCAATAAAATCACTTTCCTTATCTTTTATTTGTTCCTCACCACGATCATAATTTACATTGGCATAGGCTAAATTCCTTGACAAGTACTTAAATCTCCTTACAGGATCAAACCTTAACTTCAAAATATTCTCATTCATTTTGACACTCCATTCGGTTTTCTTCTCCCCTTCTTCCAAGTTTACCAAAGTATCATAAATCAACGGCAAACTTAAAGAATATATTACATTTTCTTGTTTTTTAGAAGCTCCCATCATACTCAAATTATTAAAACTACTTGTCTTTGACACATGTGAATTAGTGGACAAACGGCCGTTAGTGTTATTTGAATCAATGGAATTATGAGACGTTATTGAAGTCCAGTTGTTGTGTGATTTCATCAATTGGTGGAAAGGAGACTCATCAGAACTTCCAGTCTTGTCTACTGAATTGGCCATTTTCTTATTCCCATTTTTTTTTAAATTCATTAAAAAAGTATTATGAGAATTATTACATTTACCGTTCTCTGAATTAGCCAAAAACAAGTTTTCTCTTGATGGCGATCCTGTACTCATTCTTTTCTTTTCCTTTAATAATAAATTGTTTCTTTGTCTTTGAACAAAGGAGATATTAGAGCTTGACATTACAGGAGATTTTGAAAATGAGTTTTTAAAGCTATTGTTACCAAAGCTACTGATAATAGTGGCGTTGTTTGGAGTGGTACTAATAAGTTGACTTGAAACTTCGTTGTTGTATTCATCTTGATCTTCAATATTTGCTTCTTCAGCTTCATCCAAAAAAGTCTCAACTTCTTCATATCTTTCTTTGACACCTATAGGAGAAGCAAAGACTAAACCATCACCTTGAATATCTCTCCATTTCATACCCTTCCCACCTAAATTATTCTTCATTTCGGGTTCTTTATTTAAGTCAAATCCGTTTATACAATTACCTTTATCTATACTGAACAAGTTGTTTTCATCAAACCAAACAAAACCAGTTGTTGATCTTTGAGTTCCTATTACCTTGAGTGGCATGTACATCTGCGAAGGTTTATAAATAATGATATTATTTTTACTTTGGTCTTTTGGACAGCTGATGGCAACTTCATGATTGTTCATCAAATAACCACTTTGTGTTTGGAATGTGTCATGCTTATCATGCTTGGACTTAGGTCTAAATTTCAATTTATCTATACTACTTCCCACATTTATGCTTACTTCAGGCATGCCCAAAGATGGCCTGCTATCTCCCATGTACCAATAACATAGCTTTCCATCTCTTCCACCACTTGCTAGGTAATCCGTACCTTCATACATCCAGTGGATACACAATCCAGGCCCATCATGTGCACTTATTTTCTTTTCTGGTTGAGAAGGATATCTTATATCATACTTCAAAATCGAACCTGAATCATGAACGGTTGCAAAAGAGTAGTTTGAGTTTGGGTTCCATTTGATGTCTCTGATAGCATCGTTTTGTTTTGTTGTAATTGTTAAATCACTTACATTCTTTAATGGCAAAGTAGAACTGCTCCGTATTTTTCTAAGGTCATATAATTTCACCAAGCCATTCATATCGCCCGCCAATAAGCTGTGACTTTGTAAAGGATGAAAATCTATGGAGTTTATAGTACGCGTGTGTTCTTGTATTACCCCAAATATACTATTCTTCTCCATTCTGTTTATATCATATAAAGATACAGTTGTTGAAGTATTTGTTACTGCTATGATATTGTTATGAGCCAAATACCCAGTTTTGACATCTGAATTTGTACTTATGGTTTTGGTCTTTATGGAGTTTGTAGAATTATTCCTTGATGCCTGTAAAGTCAAATGTGGATTGTGGAGATGAATAGATGGAGAACTTCCACTACTAGTCAGTCCTGTATTTATGCTGTTATTGTGATTGAGCAGTTTAAAGGATCCTTGTGGGGAAACACTCATATTGGCCGTATTACTATGATTTTTCGTATCTTTTGGTATTGAAACAGATAGATAACTATTGTACAAATCGACATTGGACATGTTTCCTGTATTAAACGACGTATTTAAAGAAACGCTTGAGTTGCTGTTAAAAACATCATTATGGAGGAGATCCTTCATCAAAATAATCTCATTCAAAGCTTTTTTTTCTTGTTTTTTAATAAAACTAGCATGTTTGATCGTAGTAGAGTCTTGTATATCAGTATCTACAACCTTGTAAACAGATAGGTTATATTTCCCTGTAGTGACGATTAATCTATCTCTTCTTGAATCATCATGGATTTTGTCTATAGAAGAGATATCTGTGTTGATCCTAACAGAATGGGTGATCCCTGGTGTTCCGTAGCTATCATATATCTTGTTGTTATTTCCATTAGGAACTCTCATAAGGTATCTATAGGGGATAATGTTAGTTGGTTATTTTAAAAATTTTTGACTTTTAATAACAAGTTTTATTTATTTTTTTTTTTTTCACCTAGGTAGCAAAACGCCTTATATGAGTGATGGGATTGGTGAACTATTCACGTGCGCTCTTTGGTGAATTGAATGAGTTAACAGCGAGTTTGAAAATTTTCCACAGAGATCGCAACATAGCCATTTGATAATAATAAAAAAACAGTAAAATATATGTGAGTTTAGGTATTCAAAGGTAGTTTTTCTGCCGTTGATTACGTCCGGTATTAAACAGAAGGCCCTTGAGGCACCTCTATCCCATGCTAGAACGAGGTATTTACAACGAAATCTATAAAGGCGTTTTCTTTAAAGCCTCATTCCCTCCCCCCCCCCCCCTCCTGGGGAGAAAAAATTTCATGTTTTTTGTTTTTTAAATTTAAATACAGCCTGTATGAAACTTATATATTTAACCCAAACCAAACGCTTTAAAAACCAACAGATCTTTTATTTACACTCCCCAAGATGAGCGACAGTAAAAGAATCAGTCTTTCTTCGTATCCAGTGAACAGGTTTTCTGAGGAAAACAACGCAGACACATATGCGGATCCCCCAAGACCTTCGAGAATTCAAGGTATGATGAATATGGGTGAAGAAGAGAACTCAGATGAGTTCATCAGTGATTACGAGGACGAAAAAGACAAGCTTGCTAGCAATGATCTTAAGAGATTATATCCTAAAAGACCTAAGGATAATAGTTTTTTGCAACAAAGATTGAAATCATACAATCCAATATTCACACCAGGGTTGACAATATCAATATTCTTATCTATATGTGCGATATTTGTATTGTTTGGAGGTATATTGATATCTATTAGTAAGAAAACAAATGAAATTAAGATATACTACCAAGAATGCTCCACCATGGCCAGCACAAATGATTACACAACCATTCCAAAAACCTATGTTGAGTCATACTTTCATCAATTGAAAACAGCAGACCAAGATATTCTTAAAGCAGAATGGAAGTACACTCCAGATTCTAATGCCGTTGATACCGGAAATAGCTTTTCAGAAAACGGTACATGCCATATAAGATTCACTACACCATATGTGATAAGAAAACCTGTGTTTATGTCATATTTGATCAAGGATTATTATCCAAACCATAGAAGATACGCCTTGTCATTTAATGAAGATCAACTAGAAGGAAAAGAAACAAGCATAAACGACATACACACCTCCACCGGTATCAAGTGTGCTGAGATATACAAAGACAGCGAAACTGGAAAACAAATATACCCATGTGGTTTAATTGCAAATGCCATGTTTAATGATTCTTTTTCCATGACTTTGGTCAATGAAAATAACCAAAATCAAAATTACGTAATGGACAATTCTGCCATAACTTGGTCTACAAATCCAAACAGATTCAAGAAAACAAAGTTGAGTTACAAGGACATTGCTCCGCCTCCATTTTGGAAGGAAAAGTATCCAGATGGTTACAACGAAACAAATGTGCCTGATATTTCAACTTGGCAAGAATTCCAAAACTGGATGGATAACCCTGCCTTGCCGATATTTTCCAAGTTATTGGGTAAAAACACCACACAAAACTTGCTTCCAAGCACCTATCAAGTTGATATTACTTTGAATTGGCCTGTAAGAGAATTTTCAGGCCATAAAGCCTTTTACCTAACTCATGGGTCTTCCATAGGTGGTAGAAACAACTTCCTTGGTGAAGTTTACTTAGTAGGTGGATTGGTTTGTTTGGCTGCTGTTGTTGTTGTTATTGGTGGTAAACTTTTGAGTGGAAGAAGATCTGCTGATAAAAGCAGATTATCATGGAACCAATGATCACATTCACAAATGTATATATCCTATGATTGCAATGTAATTGGCTCATTCCAGGTCATGTGTTTAAGATGACTGTTTCGCTAATTTCTTTTTTTTTTTTAGTAAGCTTATATTGGTGATATACTTATCGGCAAAAAAATCCGAACACGGGTTACCGAAATAAAAACGCCTACAATTTTTGTTAATATATAAATTTAAAGAAATTTCAAAACTATATAAACTGAAGTTTAACTTAATTATAACTACGACTTGTGCTAAATTGAATAAACAACCCCCCATCAAACACCATAGCCTTAAATATATAAATAAAAAAATGCTTAAATCTTTATTAAACAAAAGATTCAACTCTTCAAGCTCATTCAAATATCAAGTTCCTACATACAACAGACCATCGGACATAATTATCACCTCTGGAAAAGGAGTTTATCTTTACGACTCCATCAACAACAAAAAGTACCTAGATTTCACTGCAGGTATAGCTGTGACAGCTTTAGGCCACAATGACGCACAAATAGCTAAAATAATCAGTGATCAAGTACAACCAGGCACTGGATTAATCCACAGTTCCAATCTGTACTACAACAAACCTTCATTGGACTTAGGTATCAAGATAGTTGACAAAACAGTTCAATCAGGTGGTATGCATGATGCCAAACAAGTATTCTTTTGTAATTCCGGTACAGAAGCAAACGAAGCTGCTATCAAGTTCTGTATCAAGTACCAAGAGACTAAGCTAAACAAGGAAAACATCAAATATAGATTTTTGGCCTTGAAGAACAGTTTCCATGGTCGTTCATTGGGAGCCTTGGCAGCCACTTATAACTTCAACTACAGAAAACCATACTTGTCAAGCTTGATGAATGTGGATTTCATTGATATTGCAGACTTGAGTACTCTAAAGGATTCTATTTCAAAGGCTAAAAGTAACGGTGAAGTTTTAGCTGGTTGTATAGTTGAACCTATTCAAGGTGAAGGTGGTATCAATCCAATACCATCTTCTTTATTAATAGAGTTAAAGAAAACTTTAACATCCCACGATATTCCTTTGGTTTATGATGAAATTCAATCAGGTGTCAGTAGATCTGGTAAGTTGTGGACACACAGTCACTATCCACAAGAAGCACATCCAGATGCAATCACCTTTGCCAAGGGAATGGGTAACGGTGTGCCTATTGGTGGTATCATTGTTAATGATAAGTTTACCAATGTAATCAAAGCCGGTGACCACGGTACTACTTTTGGTGGTAACCCACTGGTATGTGCCGTAGCCAACCATGTCATTGAAAGAGTCACTGAAGAAGATTTCTTAAAGAATGTTGAAAAAAATGGTGAATATCTACAACAACAATTGCAAAAGAAATTTGTTGACCAATACTCAGATATTTGTGTTACTGTTAAAGGAAAGGGTTTGATGGTGGGTTTGGAGTTTAAGGAACCACCAAAGGAATTAGTTAAGCAATGTCAAGAAAATGGTCTTTTAGTCATCACTGCTGGAAAGTCAACTTTAAGATTTGTACCAGCCTTGAACATTAAAAAAGAAGAGATTGATGAAGGATTGGTAATTTTAGAAAATGCCTTTAAAAAAATATATCAAAAGTAATTAGCTCTATATTATTACTATTTTTTATTGTTGTTTTTTAGAATCATTTATATAAACATGTATAACAAAGATAAAAACATACCTAACAAACCCCAATTATTACTGTTCATCATGGCGTTATTGGTTCCATCTTCAGTATACAAATAACTGGTCTTAACTTTTCCGATTTCTCCGCTTAATGTTCCTAAACCAATGGATCCAGAGGAACCACTAAAAGTACTTGAATACATAGTCTTGAATCTTTGGGCAAAAGTAGTTTGTATGACCTCAACCATACTTTGAACAGTTAATGTCACATACATGGAGGTTTTGGCTCTGGTTGTGGTATAGGTAGTATGTTTCATTGTGATTGTTTCGTATGATTCTATTTGTAATGTTGTAACAGGGGCTGTAGGCAGAGGAGTTAGAGAAGTAGATGGGTTTGATCTAGGACCTGTGTAAATCTCTGTTTCACCTGAAGCGGATCCTGTAGCCTTAGAAGTTGTAGACTTTGCTGTACCTAAAAAATCACCAGTTGTTACTACACCCACACCTTTAGTGGTATCGGCTGTATTTTTTGTGTCTGCAGCAGCAGTGGTGGTAGTAGCAAGTGATGAAGCTGATGTTGTTGATGTTGTTGATGTTGATGAAGTATCAACAGCAGCAGCAGCTACAGCAGTAGTAACAGATGTAGATGATAATGTTGATGTTGCTGATGATGTAGTGGCTGCTGTCGTTGGAGCAGATGTGGTGGATGTTGTCGCTAAATCAGATGTGGTACTAGTTGGAGTTGTAGCTTCAGTAACTGTAATCACAGTAGCTGCTTGCATAGTACTAACATTACCACCTGGTAGTGTTGTTAGATGAGTTGCTATGCTTGTGGTGACGTAGTCTCTCTTCTCTAGTATGTTTTCCTTTGAAGATATGCTTAAAATAAAGCTAGATACAAGTAGTAATACCTTAAAAAATAAGTTGTTGACTATCATTAAAAATGACAAAATATTATAGCTGTGTTTTTGGGGTTTTATTTATGTTTATTATCAAAATATGGTTTTGTCTATATATAGGACGTAATATATTTAAAAAAGAAAAAAAAAATTTTTTTTTACTTGTTTCTAGGTGTCTTTTTTTTTGGGTTTAAATTGATCTGTTCGAAAAGTTGTTGCGCACGTTTTTTTTTTTTTAAACAAAAATATGCTTGATGCACGTGCTTGAATTTATATATAAATCTTCGAATATAGTATATCACGTGATTGCTTAAATATTGTTAAAAACAGGTTTAATTAATACTGAGTATAATTTCTTATTTAGGAAGTTACACAAAAAACATATACTAGTTAAATTTATAAATTTTTCCTTATCTCTAGATAAAAGAGCTAAACAGGGCTGTATATAAAGAAAGAATCAAGAAACAAAAATAATAAAATAAATATTAGTAATTAATAAAATAAATACATCATATATATATACATATTCATTATAGAAGATTAACAAATTCAACCATAGCATATTCACATTAATCCCTTTCAATCAATATATAATTATTGATCTATTAGATATGAATCATTCTGTATTACATTAAATATTTCACTATATATTTGTAAATCCCCCACTCCCATTTTTTTTTTTTTCTTTACTGTTTTCTTTTGCTGCAAATCTGATGAATCTTATTAAAGCCTTTTAGAAATCATAATAAAATACTAATCAAAACACCCAACTTCTTTCCTTTAGTTTTTTTTTTTTGAAATCGCTTATAATTTTTATCTGATTTGTACCATAGAAAATCAAAAACGCAGCTAAAAAAAAAAAAAGTAAACAACGCGGTTTATAAAAAGGTACTTTAAGATAGATAAAAAAAATGAGAACTTTTTATTCTATAAGTTTGCAAGTAATAAGTAACCCAAAATAAACAATGTCTACTAATAATCTACTTAAAATACTGTCGGATGATCAAGACGATGATCTTACACAACCTCCAGAAGACATTACACTTCAAGATAGACAAGATGCTATTAATAGTATCCATCCTTTCGGTATAAAAATATGGAAACCTGCCTTGTATAAGAAAGATAGAAGTATAGATCAATCTGTTTTCAAGGACATGTACAATGGTATAGACTCTAAAAATACATTACCCGTAACAAGTAGAGATATAAAGCATGGAGAAGATGAGTTGACCATAGGTATAAAGCTATGCAATGTGTTTTATTGTTTGACTATTGGTTTCTCTTTATCTTTAGTTTTGTTTTTCCTAGGATTATTGACTTTTTTGCTGGTATTACCTATAAATGGGTTTACTGAGGCAGGAAACACATTTAGAATTTTCTTCAACATGATCAGCTTCATTATATACCCTTTTGGAAAGGTATTATATTTGGATCATGGTGTATTAAGCAATCTTCATTCGGAAGAAGTAACTAAGAGGACCGTTGCTATAGGTACCAACTACAACTCGATGCCTGTTAAGGCAAAATATACCATTAACGATTCTTTACGAATGAAAATTACTAAAACATGGAGTAATCTAGTCTATAAAGCATTTGTCAATATTGTTCTCAGAATCATTATTTACCTTTATGTGGCTGTTTTATGGCTTGGTGTTGTAAGTATACCTATGTCGCACATGCTGCTAGTCATATTTAGTGTACTGAAGAAATTTCCTTTAAGCTACAATGTCGCATCATTAAAGAAAATTAATGTATCAATGAACAACGAGAACCGCTCATTATTATCTAATGATATCAAGTTGCAAGATATTCTTATCTGCACATACAAGTGGTGTGGATGGAAGTACTACAAACTTACTATAGACGGAACAAATGTTATTGTAATGAACTTATTACTGGTAGTTGTCATTACTATTTTGGATTTCTTTGTCTTTAAGCAGTTCAATGATTTGACATTATTCATTTTGTGTTTGATATCTACATTCCCCTTATCTTTCTACATAGGTGGAGCAATTGCCTCTATCTCCATATCCACTTCAATGGCATTAGGTTCCGTTATCAATGCATTATTTTCAACCATTATTGAAATCTTTTTGTATGCAGTCGCATTAAATTCAAACAAAGGATTGTTGGTTGAGGGTGGTATTATTGGATCTCTGCTAGCAGGTACCTTGTGTTTACCGGGTCTGAGTATGTTAGGTGGAAGTTTTTACAAAAAAACACAACTTTATAATCCTAAATCAGCTGGTGTATCTTCCGCTATGTTGATCTTTGCAATTTTGACTTTGTTGATACCTTCATGGTTTTATATCATCTACGGAGGTGTGATAATGATTTGTGAGGATGATTCAGGATGTAGATTTGAAAACCGCCCTCTTCAAGAAGATGATTTCTTTAAAAATAAAATTAAACCATTGAGTGGAGTCATAGCTGTATGTCTGGCTTTGGTTTATATCATGGGGTTGTGGTTTACCTTAAAAACGCATGCTTCAATGATTTGGACCATTCCAAATACTCCAAAACAAAATGAAGTCACCACCAGAAGCAGTGTATCAGGATCAACCAGAAGAAATGTTAGTGAAGGAGTTATTACGAAAACAGATAGTATTAGAAGAGATTTCAATGATGGTCAATCCCCAGCAAGAATAATCCATCAAATGACATCTGTCTCAAGTCTTGAAGAAAATATTAAGGGACACGATGCTCCAAATTGGAACAAATTTAAATCTTTCACAATTCTTTTGACATCAACTATTTTATACTCCTTAATAGCTGAGATCTTAATACATTCTTTAGATTTTATCATCAAAGCGTTCCCTATTCTAAAGCCAAAGTTTTTGGGTGTAACTATTTTTGCATTGATTCCAAATTTAACGGAGTTTTTGAATGCTTATAGTTTTGCAAGAAATGGAAACGTTGCTTTATCTATGGAAATTGGAGCAGCTTATGTTCTACAAGTTGTACTTTTGCAAGTTCCAGCCTTGGTAATCTACTCAATAATAAAAATGGATTTTGGAAAGGAACATATAGGTAGCATTAAGGAATGGGCCTTCACTTTGATATTTCCAAAGTTTGATGTGATGGCTACTTTAAGCTCAGTATTTCTGTTCACCTACCTGTACAGTGAAGGTAAAAGTAATTACTTGAAAGGAGCCTTACTGCTACTGTTCTATACAATTCTGATAATAGGTTTATTTTTACAAAGTGGATTAGACTTTGATTAGAAAAAAAAAAAAAAAAAAATAGATGTATACACTGCTTATTCCTCTATTGCAAAAAGATCATTAGTTTTGTTATTTTTTTTTTTAATTATATATCTATGCTTTATCAATCAAGTTGATAACAATTTCATTACTTTCTTTATCTCTGTTATGATGGTTGAATACGATTTTGATTTGGTCAACAGGAATGCTGCTCTTGGCATGAGGCTTTTTATAGGATTTATCTTTTTCTTGGGTTGCATTATGGAGTTGACTGTATAATGGGTTTTTATTGGTAAATCTTGTAGGATTGAATGAGTTAGTTTTTCTCATTTGTGATTCTTCATGCATACCGAACTCTGAATTGACTAACAATTCTTTCATTTGTTGACCTATAGGGAAAACAACATCTTTATCTGTGGTGTTAGTCCATACTTGCAATTTGAAGAAATGTTTTTTGAATGAAATGTAGAAACCATTAACATTTTCGTTGTTGATGAAGTTATTACCAATGATTGAGAACATGATACGACCCCAGAACTTGGTTATAACATCCGGACCCAATTCTTCTGGAACCAAAGAAATAACCCATTTACCACCATGATGATTCTTTGGGTCTTCCCATTCTGGTTTTATATCTTTTTTGAAAAACATGTATTCGGTAGATAGATTTTCTACTGATGGCAATGCAGCTTGCAAGCCCCAGAATTCTTCAAGAGTCCCGAATGTGTAAATGTCTTTGGTCAAGTCACTCCACTGTTCTGTTTCATCCTTCTTAGGCATCACATACCAAAAAGACCACTCATCCTTCAATGGATGTTTAGCTTTGTAGTTATCTAATTTCGCAATGTACTTAGAGTTGTCTAATTCGGCAACGTTATTCAAAGTTTTAGTTTCAGGTTGTTCTTCGGTAGACATTTTTATAGAATTTGTATTTTATGGGCTTTAACTATCAATAGTTTTTTTCTTTGGTCTTTTCTAATATATAATACTTCTTTTAGATCAACAATGTGATTTCTAAATGAAAATTTTTCTCTAGATTCACTTAGTTGCTGAAAGCTAAAAAATGGGTGGTGTGCTGGAAAAATTTTCGCCTATATGTCGTATTGGGACCTATTTTGCTTTTTCTTTTTTTTTTTTGGTTTTTTTCTAATTTTTTGCTACACAACATTTCCCAATTAGGAAATTCATTAAAAACAGGAGATATATAAGTCAGAGTTATAATTTAAAAGATAAGTTCACACAATCAGGATTCTTTCTATCTTGAGAGAAGAAGTATATTTTATAAGGTCTTTCTTCCAACTCATCAGAGGAAACCTCGTTAACAACTTCGACAGTCTTACCTTCAACTTCATCTTCTATGGAGCCGTTAGATTTGTTTAATAATTGTAATAAAAATTCCCCTAATTGTTGGATCTTTTCGGTGTTAGTACAGTCCTTGATCCATACTTGAGCCTTGAATAGCTTTCTCTTGTAAGAAATATAGAAACCGTTGATCAAATCACTCAAATCATTGTCAACTAAGAACTTGTCGTTACCCAAAATGGAGAATAACAATCTGTTCCAGAAGTTTTCAATGTTTATATCATTCAAGTGAATAACGAATCTTCCACCCTTTTCGTTTTGAGGATCTTCCCATTTAGGTTGGATGTTTTGCTTGAAAAACATATATTCGGTTTTGATGTCTTTGACATTTGGTAGTGAGTTTTGTAAACCCCAGAATTGTTCTAAAGAGTTGATATCGGCAACCTTAACCAGTTGATCTTCCCAGGATTCTAAAGGATCAGTTAAACTAGGTGGTAAGTTGAAAAAAAAAGACCAGGTGTATTGTAAAGGATTAGATGACATTGATTCAGGTTTTGATGTTTGCTTGGTGTTCTCTTTCTCGAGTAATGTAGATGTGTTATAATTTTAAAAATTTCGAACTCAAAAAAAAAATTTTCCATATGGCACTTAAACAATCCTGCTTTCATATGGGAAGGAAAAAAAATTGACAAAAAGCGAATGTGTAAAAATTTTATGATGCTCACGTGACTGTTTTGAAAGGCTGTGAACGGGTTTAATCAACGAAGTGTTCAAGAGTGGAATGTGGGAAAAGAGAGTTGAGGAAGCCATCCTTGTATATTGTTTTTTTTTTAAAATGAAGCTTTTGTTTGTCTTTGGTAGTTGGGCTGGTGTAAAGGGTTAGTTGCTTGGTTTTTTTGTACTTCAGCTGATGCATTGGACTGAAAAATAGAATATCGTGTAGCGGTTTCTTATATCCTATGTACGTACTTTGATTTGAGCAATAATAAGTTTAAAGCTTGTTAATGTGTCAAAAAGCAGGTCTTTTATGCTTCATATTAAGGGTGGAATACAACTGCACGTAATGTAATAGAGAATGTTCCCTATTTAATCCAAAAAGCAGCCCTCTTGGTGTCGATCCACTCACATTTGGTAATATGTGTGTTATTCTCGATTTGCTTATCTCCGGTGCATGAAGGTAAGTCATCAGAAAAAAACGTGTGCTGGTCACGTGCTGCAGCTAATAGCACGTGACTTGTTTATTTGAGTCTAGCTGTAGCACGTGGCTTACTTATCTGCGTCTATCTGCAGCACGTGACTTCCTCACCGGCATCCGTCCCCCGCCCTCCCATCGGATCAAAAATCACACACGGCATTTCTCGGATATTAACCTTCCCCCCGCTCCTTCATACGCAAAAAAAAAACATCACCAAAAACAGCAAAAAGAAACGTCCCACAGGCTAAAAAAATACAGTACTCATAGCATATTTAACCCTCATTTAGAGTCCTGGCTTTTCTCTACTATAGGCAAAAAAATAAGGTAATTTCATATACGAGTATTTGACCTAATTTTAAAATTGGACTTTAGCTTTGTTATTGGAATAATACCAAGACATAATCAATACGAGGACGATATGGATAACAACAAGTATCAATTACCATTGAGTAATTTCAACAGCAATGATTCATATCTGACGATTCTGAAAGACAACAATAAGGATGACGAACATTCATCGGATGATGATCTAATCGATAACCCATATGTGATTTCGGTGAACCAAACGTTCATAGACACACCACAAAAAACCAGCAATGAGATGTTCATGAACCACAACAAGATCAACTCATTGGCAAGAATCACGTCTGTTAATTCAGGATCATATATACCTTCAGAAGATATTCGGTCATTGACTCCGTTATCGAACCAAACAAGTAGTGGTAATACGTCAAGACAGGTGAGCAATGCCAATTTGAAAAAAATGATGTTGATGAATGCACATAATAACAAAAATAGTAACATTTCACTAACGAGTTTGAACAACAAATATAAAGTTCAGGATTCTAACTTTGGAGATAGAAGTAGCTTTGCGGATTTAATGTCGCTGAACAATACAAATGTACCTAACAAGACCAAGTTCCAATTGCATTTAGTTACTTCCAGAGAGGAGGATGATGACGAAGATGATTTCTATTTTTCAAATGACATAAAAAAGTTATCTACTCAATTGCAGCAATCTAGGTTACTCTCACCTAACCAAGATGATAACAATTCAGAAACAAATTCGAACTTCTCTATAGTATCTTCTCTGGAGCATAGATCACCTACGAATAACACGATGAATAGAACTGTTCCTGAGCCTTTTAACGAAGTTGGAGCCAAAAAAGGCAGAAAGTATAAAGTCAAAAAACATTACAAGTACATATTTATTCTTTCTGGGTTGCCTGCGTCTGGTAAATCAACTTTATCACAAAATATGATTCAATTTATGACTCAGAAGTACTTAAAAGGTGAATACTCGAATGAAATATTGAAAGATAACTTTTCAACAGCACATAAGAATTCAGCCATCAAAATGGACAAAAATGATCTCAAAATGGGTATTGACATGTATAGTAAAGGTGGGGATAGTGTAAGAAAACGAGCATCTAGTATTAACTCCAATAATGACATTCTGGAAGTTGACAGACATGACAAAAATTGTATCAATACAAAGCTAAAAATTGAAATCTTCAATGCTGGAAAAATCAGAAGATCTGACTCATATGCTAAAACAAAGCAAATGTACATGCTTTCCAGCAACTCAAATGAAGACTTGTTTTCCCCAAAGAATAAATCTAAGAAGGATGTATTTGCGAAGCTCACTTTGAATTCCTTGTTTAGAAATTTGACAAATACCGACAATGATTTGGACATGGCGATTTTTGATGCTACGAATTCGACTAGAGAAAGAAGAAAATTTGTTGTAGAGGAAATTTACAGGCAAGAACAAGCATTATTGAAAAACTTTTTAACAATGAAAAATTTACTGGATGAGGAAGAGGACGATGACGATGAAGAAACCATCATTGAACAAATTGAGATTATTCCTGTTTTCCTACAAATAATGTGCACAAACAGAGACTTCATCACATACAACATTTATAACAAGTCATTTAATGATGATTATTACGACAAAGAATTTGACTTTGCAATCAAGGACTTCTCTAAAAGAGTCATATATTACTCTCAAGAGTACTGTCCAATCACCCATCAAGAGATTGATGAGTTGCAGAGAGCATCTATGAAGGGAAATAACCTGTTTTTCATCAACTTGGAAAACTCCAAGAATAGCAGCTACGAAACGAATATTACAAATGACGATTTACACAAGGATTTGATTTTGGATGGTTTGATTGACTTTGCCAAGAGTTATAATCAATTGCCAGAGAGTATTAGCTATGTCAATAAGGTTGAAAGCTTCTACACAAACGAAAACATCCAGAACAGTGAGAACGTCCAAATTTTGAAGCACTTCTTAAACGACGACTATTTCCAAAGATTGAATAAAAACTTACGGAAAACTTGCAAGGAATTTGCAATTGATGTACCATCTGTAAAATAGAACTTTCGTTGCATGATCAGCACACTCGGAGCTTGTGCAGGATCACATAGCCACCTTTTTTTAAAAAAACTAACTTTTTAGTATTTATTTCAATTATATATATCTCTTTTTAAATGAAATTATCTAAAGTGGAAATAGTTTAATAATATAAAAATTTGTCTTATATTAATGGTGTATATATAAAGCTACTACTTATTCTAAATATTTACTTTCCCTTTGAGGTGTTTGGCTTATAGTAAAGTTGTTCGTTGTCGATTTCTCCTCTTCCCCAGATCCCTATGCTTCTGTCAGTTGCATTAGTCAGCAGCAAGTTACCTCTAGGAGACCATGCCAAAGTATTTATGGTACCATTGTGAGCAGAAGGGATTTCATGGTAAAAAGTATTTAAATCATCAGAAGTATCATAAAATTGTAAACTTCCTGTTTTCAAACCACATGCCAGTCTGTTCCCGTTGTTTGTGTCGACTTCAAAAGTATGGAAGTTGTTGTCCTTGTATGATTTTATTGGCATTTTCATGTTTCTCATATCAAAACTCTTCAGTACCGAATCCTTTCCAAGAGCATAAAACTTAAAGTTTTTGTTTGAGTTTTGGGTATACTTTTGAAATCTGACTTTATTGACTGAACTTCTGTATGACAAAATGGTTTTGACACATTTGCTTGATCTTGGATCCCATAACTTTATCATGTTGTCCTTAGACCCAGAAATCAGCAGCCCCATGCTTTCATGCCAATCACAAGAATTCACATCCCAATTGTGGCCCTTCAGTACCTTTTCCATGGTTCCGTTTTGGAAATCATATATCTTCACAAGTTTATCATCACCACACACAACAATCTTACTGTCATCCCAATTGAAACACATGTCTCTTACATTTCCCAAAGTCAATAATTCTTTTTCCAATCCATCTCTGTTATTCTCAATGGTTTTTGTCAAACGCAGGTTTCCAGCTTGCCAAATCTTTAAAATCCCCTCATCATCTCCACTAACCATCCATGACCCATTTTTGCTCATAATGATTTTTTTAATAATGCTATCGTGACCTTGGGTGATATTTTCCATCTGTGTATCCTTAACGTTCCAATACGTGAGCTCACCTGTACCTGTTGCAGCAATGAACCTCTTTGTAGTTGGATGGAATGCTATAGAGGAAATCTGCATGTTTGCATTAAGTATAGTTGTAGAAGCACTTTGATATAACGGATTCTGAGAAGATTGAGATGAAGTCAAAATGTATCGATGAAGTTTCGTTATGGTATTGATGCTTCTTTGATAAGACAGTGAAGGCGATGGATTCGTAGATAAAACCAAGCTGGGTTCATCCACAAGACCATGAAGAATGGTCTTTCTTTTGTTATGTAAAATATAAGGATTTTTGTTTACTTGGTTCCTGCTGTACTCAGATGGTGATATGTTCAGTTTCTTTAGAAAGTGGTGTCTATAAAGTATGTTGTTTGATTGATTAATAGCTGGTTTTTTGAAACCGTGTTTTGCTGTTAGTTTCTTCCCATTCTCATTTGATGAAGTGTTGGATATATCTGACATTTGAGCTATATATCAAGTAAAGCCTTGTTGATTCTGATTATATATAAACTGCCTAAGTTCGTTGGTGTTTTCAATTAAGTCGAACACACATTTAAAGGCTTTTTCTGTTTTTTTCAGTCGTCATCCAGAAGTATCTCTTGCCGGTGAATTATGGCAGTAAAAAAATGCTAATTTCCTAAAACAGTAATATTAAATAAAGTGCGGGTAAATACTACCCTTAAGAAGGTTTATAAAATGGCTTATATATATGTTAATTCTCTACTTCATCAACGCTGCTAAGAACTCTTAAAGGTTTTTGAAGCCAATATGGCATAAAAGTCAATATCTTTATGAAAAATCCGTAGTAAGGTCGAACAATTACCTTGTTATGTAACCCTTCCAGTCCTTCGATTATCTCATCACTTAGGTCATCTGTGCTAACCAGAGGAGAAAAGAACTTCTTGGATGAGCTTTTGAACAAAGGTTCAAACTTTTTAAATAAATCGGTTCCCTTTAGTTGCCCAGGTAAAACGAGCATACCCTTTTTGTTTTCGATTTGAACATAACTTTCGTGCATGTTGGCAATTATGTTTTTTGATGAGCTGTATAGAAACCCATTTTTTGGAGAGATCATAGAAAGAATGGATGAAATGGTTACAATATAGTCAGGTTCGAATATGGAAAGTAAATCGCATGCAGATAATGAGTTAATGTTCAGAAGTTCCAAAAATCTCGACGAATCTTTCCATGTTTCAAGAAAATCATGAAACTCAAAACGAGTTCCACAATTGTTGATGACTATTTTATAGTCGTAATCTTTCGATTTGAATTTATCAAGTTTGTTTTCTATTCTGTTTATAAAATCGTGCTGTATAAAAAATATATTTTCAGCACATTTATCATCATAATCCATAGGTTCTTTGTCGATAATAAGCATCTCAAAGTTGCTGTATTTTTTACAATATTTTCTGGATAATTTAGTATACAGTTGTTTGCCTAACCCATGGCTACCACCTGTCAGCACACAAAGCACTTTTTTATCACTTTGAATTATCTCTTCTAAAGACTTCCACTTGTTTTTGGGGTTGAAATAGTTGTAAACACATCTATTCAACCATTCGTTTATGAGAAAAATGTCTTTTCGAAGAAAAAGATATATTTGTTGTATAATGGCAGCCTTGGCCAATGAGGTCCTAAAAAAGAAATATGAAACAACCAAGCCTAAATTCTGTAATAATGTATCAAGCAGCAGATCTGTATTCAATGTGAATTGTGTCATAAAGCTTATAGAAAGTCGTTTTTTGGGTTGATAATTGACTGAATTTTTCAATTTTTTAAAAAAAAATAGTATGAAAAAATCATAGGATTATGCTATGCACGACGTTAATTAACTTGTTTTTAATGAGGGACGAATACACACTTTTAACATAGGATTTATAGACCAAAACATGCACATTCACGTGAGACGAGTCTTTAACACCATGCCACCACTTTGGAAGGTATTTCCTATCGTGTTTACTCTTCTTTTATTCAGCATTACAGGCTATACAAACGTTCGGTTCAACGAGTATGCCCAAAAAAACACACTTTTGATTTTTTATTTGCTTTCGCTGTATTTATATATGAAAGTAATTTATCCTGGTTATGGAACGCCTAAATCTGAAGCTCCTGTGCTGCTGAATGGCACCTTGCATACAAAGGTGGAAACATACATCGAAGGAGTGTCGAAATACAAGTTGTCTAACTTCAAATATTGCGAAGTATGCGATTTTATGAAGCCTGAGCGCACACACCATTGCAAGACTTGTAAAACATGTGTTTTAAAAATGGATCATCATTGCCCATGGTTTGGGGTTTGCATTGGTATCAAAAACCACAAAAGATTCATACTGTTTCTGGTCGCTAGCTTGTGTTTTACAGCTGTTATATGGATAGATACCTTCAAGCATGTATATTTCGGGATCAAAAGCATGAATGAGGGGGACGAAAGAACTGTGCAGTTCAAACTATGTTATTTGCTGCTTATAGCAACTGTATTCTCGTTGACTTTAGTCGTGTTTACCGGATATTCGATCTACCTGGTTTTCAAGAACACTACAACTATAGAGAGTATGAATATACAAGATAAAAAAGACAAAAGAGACTTACTCATGGAGGAGGGTCACGAAAATATAGATGAAGGCCATATTTACGATTTAGGTTATTATCAAAATTGGAAGCAAGTAATGGGCCAAAAATGGTACCAATGGTTTATGTTCAGCGATCACGACAACGAGAAGCTTCTGAGCTCCACTCACCGCGGATTTTTGTTCCCTGTTAACGATGATATACTCCACAGACAGCAGGATCTGTTGAATAGGGGTCTAATATAGTGATTCTGCCTTACTTCTTTTCAATTTTCTATTTAAAAAATTTTTTAATTCTAATTTTCAGTTAAATCTCGTCATACAGTTGTATTCCTTCCTAGGTTTAAAACGTATTCAGGCGAAAAAAAAACGGCAAACTTCTTAAGATGACTAACCAAAACATACACAACATGTACGTTAAAGCAATACCTTGGGAACATTTTGAGGAGCTCAGAGGCTGTTGTAATGAAGAATTTGTATGTTTGAGTCGAACTTACATTTTAAAAAATGAAATATTTGTCAAAAGGCTTAATAAGATGACCATAAAAGCAGGTTCTCAAAACATGGAAATGTATGTGAAAATTGTTTGTTTGGGCTTGAGTGAAGAAGAAGTATGGGTATCACCAAGTTTATATTATGAGCTCTCTTTGAATTCATTGATAGATGATGTTGAGTTGGAAACTAAAGCAATTGAACAAAGCAGAAAAGATACCATAACCACTGGCTTGAAGCTTCAGCGTTGTTTAAATCAAAACCACATAAAGCTGGAAAATCGAAATGTTATTGATCAAAAGCTGATAGAACTTTTGAAAGGTGAGTATGCCAACAGTTATTTTAGAAACGGTATTTTTATTCCGATTATAGCTTTTGGAAGCATTGTATGGTTCAGGGTTGTGTCAGATATTAAACTACCCTTTAAACTAGCCCATGCAGATGAATGCACTATAGATAATAAGATTTTTGAACACCCCTTTGCTCTTGGGTATGCACAATACCCTAATTGGCATTTTTATTACTCGCCAAAGGTCAAGAAATTTGAATATGGTATTAACTGGCCAGCTTATGAGCAAATTAGCAGACTTTTCTTGAAAGAAAAGTCTAAAAAAGGATTACTTCTGTATAGTGACACTAACGGCGAGAGTGTGGGTTTATTTGGAAAAGAACATATGATCAGAACATTTGCTGACTGCAATGGATTTTCCATTATTCAAATTGACATAATAGACATATGCATTGATAATGAGGATATGAAATCAAGATACGTGAAACTAAGAGCTATGACTGATATCTATACAGAGATATTTGATCAAAGACTTGAGCCCAACTATTCAAACAAGATTATCTTTTTATTTAAAAATGTTCATTTATTGTTCCCCAAAGATCACGAATACGACCCTGTAGATTTGAGGATTTATAGCTTATTTCAAAGCTTGCTTGTTAAATTTGATCTTGTTTTTACGTCCAACTCTTTGGAGATGACTAGCATGGACTGCATAAGATCCCTTTGTGTATGCGAAAGTTACTTTGACCTACTTAATGAAGAACAAAGATATGATATTTTAAAGCAGTCTGACTTTCTTGCATACATCCAAACAAAATCTAATAGTATAGATCCATTATTTCTCGAAAGTATAGCTAAAATTACCAATACTTTTACGCCATATATGTTAATGAAACTTATAGCAAATTGTAAAATTCAAAGCTTACACACAGAAACATCGATTAAAGCTCAAATTGAAAAGATGAAAAAGATCAAAGCCAACAAAGCAGGTGCACCAACTGTACCCAAGGTATTATGGGATGATATAGGAGGACTTCAAAATGTCAAACAGGAAATAATCAAGACTTTGAACCCAACAGACAGCTTTGAGAAGAAAGTGCTCAAAAGATCAGGTCTGCTATTGTTTGGTGTTCCTGGGAGTGGTAAGACTTTATTAGCCAAAGCCATTGCAACAAACTTTTCTATGAACTTCTTTTCGGTTAAGGGACCGGAATTGCTAGACATGTACATTGGAGAAAGTGAAAGCAACATCAGAAAAATATTTAAAAAGGCATTTGATAATAAACCTTGTGTTTTGTTCTTTGATGAGTTGGATTCCATAGCGTCCAAGAATAACAGCAGCAACATGGATAGAGTAGTTGCACAAACCTTGAATGAAATAGACAGAGTGAACCAATCAGGTGACTTGAATGTATTTGTCGTTGGTGCCACCAATAGACCGGATCTTATTGATGACAGTTTCACCAGACCTGGTAGATTCGATAAGATGATTTACTTGGGTGTGATCGAAGACATGAATGAAAAGATCAATTTATTGAAAACCCTCACTAGAAAGTATACTATGGATTTTGCGTGGGAGAATGTACATACTTTCATAAATGAAAAGGTTCCTAATAATCTGACTGGTGCTGATTATCAGAACTTGGTTAACCAGGTATACAACCATGTTGTTGAAGAACGAATCAAAGAATTGGAAAAAAAAACGCAGACATAGATAAAACTGAGTGGAATGATAAATTTACTGATGCAGATTGGTTTGGAAATGAATCATGTGTACTAACTATCAACATTAACCATTTTGAATATGTATTAAAGAGCTTCAGATCTTCAATTTCTGCTTCTGAAATCAAGAAGTATGAAGCTCTACGTGACAAATACTGCGACTGATCAGAAGAAAAACAAAAAAAAAAATGGCAGTCCATAAGCAAGTAGTACATATATATATATATATATATATAAATTGCGACTATTCTGACAACAACTGACTATCCAATAAGCTTCACTTCAACCACTCATGATTTCATTTTTTTTTTTGGCTTTTGTTCCAGCTCTGCTTCATATACAAATCTGGCAATAAACCAGCTAGTAATGCTGTAACTCCGTCTCCAACCAAGCCTTACTCCCTAACAGTGTCTCTCTTGCATTGGTCAATCAGCTCTGCTGGGACCTATTCATCTTCGTGCAGTCTACTGAATCTTAGAAAAGTTACCCGAAATCCTTGGGCGGGGTTTTTCCCCGTTCCCCTACGGGGTCATTTACTATGCGATCCTCGATTTTGATTCCTGTTTTTTGTTTTGGCTTAAAACAACAAAGAACACAACCATACAACACATTAGCCAAAAGAACATATTATCAGTAAAGATGGTTTATAATGATATTCCTTTTGATGGGATTAAACTAAGAGAAAACGACAAAAGAAGAGTTGCTTATTTCTACGATGCAGATGTGGGCAATTACGCCTATGGTGCAGGACACGCTATGAAACCACATAGAATTAGAATGACACATTCCTTGATCATGAACTATGGTTTATACAAGAAAATGGAAATTTATAGAGCCAAGCCAGCCACGAAACAGGAAATGTGTCAGTTCCACACAGATGAATATATTGACTTCTTATCAAGAGTGACCTTGGATAACGTGCATCAATTTGCAAAGGAGACAGTAAAGTTTAACATCAACGATGATTGTCCAGTGTTTGATGGTCTTTACGAATACTGTGCCATTTCTGGAGGTGGATCCATGGAGGGTGCAGCCAGACTTAACAGGGGTAAGTGTGATGTGGCCATCAATTATGCTGGTGGGTTGCATCATGCTAAGAAATCAGAAGCTTCCGGGTTCTGTTACTTGAACGACATTGTACTAGGAATCATCGAGCTACTAAGATTCCATCCGAGAGTATTGTATATCGATATTGATGTTCATCATGGTGATGGTGTTGAAGAAGCCTTTTATACTACCGATAGAGTTATGACATGTTCCTTCCACAAATACGGTGAGTTTTTCCCAGGAACTGGGGAGCTAAGAGATGTTGGTGTTGGAAAGGGTAAGAACTACTCTGTAAATGTTCCGTTGAGAGATGGTATCGATGATGCTTCCTATAAAAATGTATTTGAACCGGTAATAGGAAAGATCATGGAATGGTACCAACCTTCTGCTGTTGTCCTACAGTGTGGTGGTGATTCCTTGTCTGGAGATCGTCTAGGTTGCTTCAACTTGTCCATGCAAGGCCATGCCAATTGTGTCAACTACGTGAAATCATTTGGAATTCCATTGATGATTGTTGGTGGTGGTGGTTATACCATGAGAAATGTCGCCAGAACTTGGTGTTACGAAACTGGTATCCTAAATAATGTATTATTAGATGAAAACCTGCCATATAATGATTACTTTGAATACTACGGACCTGACTATAAACTAGATGTTAGGCAATCAAACATGTTCAACGCAAACTCTCCTAAATATCTAGACAACATACTTATTAACATATTCGAAAACCTTGAGCATACAAAATACGCTCCATCAGTGCAACTGAATATTGTGCCTAACGATAAAGAAAACCTTGGTGATGTAGAGGAAGATACCGCAGAAGCCCTTGATACTAAGGGTGGTTCTCAATACGCCAGAGATAACATAGTTGAAACCTACAACGAGTACTGATTTCTATATATATCATGTAATTTCCTGTTTGTATTAACTCCGTAGAATTCAGTGCATATCCCATATTTTAAATATGCAGTGAGTTCGCCCTTGTATAGATTTTTAAAATGTGCGGATTAATGTTTTCCAACGTGAAAAAAAAATTTTCATGTTATTTTTTTAAAATTTGACTAATAACTTACGTGATTTGGGTTAGGGGTTTTTAGGTAAGATTTGAGGTGTTCATGGGGTGGTATAGGTTGAAGAGGTTGAGTTTAATGGTTGTATGTGAAAAAAAAACAAAAAAAATCGAATTTGATGACTTAGAACAGAACCAAAACGAATAAAAGTAATTAAATATAAGGTATATACATAATGGCTGTTAAGGGATTAGGACAAATAGACGCTAAGTACGACGGATCGAAACTGAAGGTTGGTATCATCCATGCTAGATGGAACGACAAAATAATCGCAGCATTGGTTAATGGGTGCATTTCAAAGCTTAAATCATTTGGAGTTTTGGAAGAAAACATCATTGTCGAAACATGTCCAGGTTCTTTTGAATTACCATACGCCACCAAGAGATTCTACGAACATCTACATCCAGAAGTTGATGTTGTCATTCCAATCGGAGTTTTGATCAAAGGTTCCACTATGCATTTTGAGTACATTTCTGAATCTGTTACCCATGCTATCATGAACTTACAATTCCAACTAAATAAGCCTATCATTTTCGGTTTACTAACATGTTTAACTGAAGAACAAGCTCTAGCCAGAGCTGGTATCGATGAAGCTAAGTCTATGCACAACCATGGTGAAGATTGGGGTGCAGCAGCTGTTGAAATGGCCTTGAAGTATGAATAGGATTTATGAAAATTAACAAAAAGAAAAAAAAACATATATATAATTAAACAGCAATTTTATAATAAAACAGTGGAATTGGTTTGTCTTTTTCTTATCTTTTTTAATTCTCCTCTCTTTCTGTTTTTGAATTCACTGGTCCACTTACCTCTATTTTCCCAGAACTTTTCATCCCAGTCTTCAAAAGTTTCTATTTGTACTGTTTTTATCTTATTCAATGAAGTTTGTGGTTGTAAGAAGAAAGAGTTGAAATGTGGAAAAAATAAGCCAACATCTCTTTTCACTACTGTATTGTTATCAAATGATTGCAGTTGAGTTGTTGTTTCTTTCGATATGTATTCTTTGGCTTTTTCAGCCATATGCTTTATTTCATTATCTTTTTCATGATCAATGTCATCATCATCAACAATCAACTTCAAAGATGAAGTTTTGTTTTCTTGTTCTGAAGTGTTTTTGGACTGGAACAAGCCTCTTAAGGTTTCAGTATTACTTATAGTTTCAGTGTTGCTAGTTTTTGGTACACCGAATTTAGGCATGAACTCTTCATCCGAAGATGATTCGGATTCAGATTCAGAGCTGGATTCTGTTTGTGCATCGCTTTCTTCTGAACTTTCTTTGACTTTCTCCTTCTTAGGTTCTTCATCTTCCTCTTCATCTGAATCATAAAATCCGTGTTTTAATTCATAATCTATACCGTACTCGCTCTTATCTCCTAACCCATCTTCACCAACTTCAACTTGTTTATCAAAATCAATTCTGCTGAAAATATCTGCCAGCTTGTCATTATCAATTTCTTCTTCTTCAATATCCATGGATCCTAAATCTTCTGTGTCCTTTCTGCTATCCAACTCCAATCTTTCATTTCTACCTAGTTTGTTGTAATTCAGATGTTCAATAGTATGGCCCAAACCGTTCCTCCAACTCAATGTATTGGTATCAAATTCAAATGTTAAATCTCTTATGGTTCTACCTTTTTGAACACCCCATAACTTTTTCTTATTGCTCAACACAAAGGTCTTTAAAGCTCCATTTAAGTATATTCTAAATGTCTGTCTTCTCTTGTTACTATACTTCACTAGTTTTCCTGTGACTTCATCCTTATTGGATTTTGTGTAGTTTCTTTTGGTAACTCTATGTCTACCTGGAAGCACTTGCAATCTATCTTTAAATGTTAGTTTGATATTCTTCATCTTTTTGTAGTGCTCATAATCTTTCTTCATTGCTAACTTTTTGTATTTGTTGTTATCAAATAATAAATTTTGCTTGATTTCCTCATTCAGCTTTTCTTTGTAACTAGATTTAGCTTCTTGTACTATTAACTTATTACCTTTATAGTTGACATTGTTATAACTTTTCAACAATTGTGTATATTTGCTTATATCTTCAAATTTCATTGTTACATAACCAAAGTTCTTGGTGACATACACACTGCTTTTACTCAAATCTTCCTTGTCTTTAAGAACTTTTCCATATCTTGAAAATCTTTTAACAATATCTTTAAACAATATCTCAAGAGTTTCGTTTTCGATTATGGTATTGAGATTACCGACGTATAATCTTTTGACTATCGAAGGTTTTGTAGTTTGTACTGTAGTATCTTTCTGACTGTCCAGTGACATATCATTTGCAGGCTCCATTGGTAAATCTGCAGCTGAGTCCATGTTTCTATGATTTCCTGCTGTTTATTATTCTGGTCTTTATAACATTCCTCCAGCACAAAATGATCTTGCTAATAGCTATGTGATTTTAAAAAATTTGTTTTTAAAAAAATGATATTTAGAATCCTGTTGAACTGTGCTGTTGAACTGAACATTTCCTAACTAGGAAATTTTTGCTTGAAACATTTCTTTTTCCAGCTATCCAAAAAACGTGACCATAATGATCATGTGACTCTTTGGTAGCGTTTTTTTATTTTTACACTTTACCCGACTGTAAAAACAAACTTCCTATTTGGGACGGCTCTGGAAAACGGGGAAAAAATTTTCTTCAAATTGAAAACACTTGTTTTGATTTTGCTCCTTTTTTTTTTGGCTCTACAAAGTTTCAACTTGAATGTCGAACAGTGAAAAATAAGTATTTAAATCAACCATACAACTTGAGTATACACGCCAGACAGCATTTTCATCAAATATGACTACTAGCGGCGTTAGCAACAGTTATGGTGAATACAGGAATCTAATGGAATGGCCAAGTACATTGGATATTCCATTGCTTTCCAGTGAAGATGAACTAGTTAACATAGATTTCAAGCAAAAGGAATCTTTGTTGGATAATCCTGAAGATTTTACCCAATTATTGATTGAAGAAAACTGTAATAAAAGTTACTGGTTAACCATTGCTATTAACTATGTTAAAGCTGGTAAAATCAAACAAGGGATTAAACTGATAGAATTGGCTTTGAATGAATTCCAAGGTCCTGAATCGGCACATTTACATACCTTTTTGGCTTGGGCATTTTTAGATTTATCCAAATCCAGCTTCCAAAATGCCGATAACTCGGATAAATTGGATTGTTTGAAGAAAGCTGAATATCATTTACAAAATTCTATTCAATTTGAACCTATTTGGATTGGAAATATGTTAGCCACTATAGATGTGTTCTACCAAAAGGGTGAATACGACAAAGCCTTGGAAACCTTGCAATTGTTCACAAAAGCCATTACTTCAAATAACAGTCAACAACAAAATTCAAACAAGAATGTTTTCTTTTCTTTGATGAAAGCCAAATTATTGTACCAAAAGAAAAACTACCTAGGTTCTTTAAAAATATTTCAAGAATTGATTATTATGAACCCAGTATTGATTCCAGATCCAAGAATTGGTTGTGGTTTATGTTATTGGCAACTAGGAGATTTTGAAATGGCCTTGAATGCTTGGGAAAGATCTTTAGAATTAAACCCAGATAATTTCGATGTAAAAATACTATTATTGCTATCTAAATATCACGCCACTATTAATAAATCTCTTAACGACGAACAATTTGTTGGGAACTATACCTCTAGTATTAATGATTTGAAAAAGATCTATGCCTTGAACAAATTCATTTTGAAGGAACAAAAAGATAGATCCATAGAAATGCCAGAATTTACCCATGTTGAAGAAATCAATCCTTCAGTTTTTATCCTTCTGCAAATGTATTATTTCTTTGCTGAGGAATACGAAACCTGTATAGAAATTTACGAAAAGAAGTTTGAAAACAAATTGGAATTGCAAGTTTCCAAAGAAATAGCATCAATATCCTTATTTTGGGCTGGTAGATCATTTTTCGCTATGGATAATCTCAAACAAGCTTTGAAGTTTTTCCAAAAGTCTTTATCTCTTGATGAAAAGAATGGCTTGTCCTTATTTGGATTAGGTCAAATAGAATACCGTGATAACTTTTTGGATGAAGCCATTTTAACATTCCAAAATTTCAATGAAAAAATTGATAAACACTCTATTGAAGGAAATTATGTTTTAGGTTGTTTAAATGCTGCAAAGTTGATCAATGTATTGAACTTGAACGATAGATCTGCTGAAACTGTTATTGGCCAATACCTACAAACCGACGCTATAAGATCCAAGAGTATTGAGTACTTAGAAACTTATATCAAGCTGGTAAATATCAACAAGAAATCCCAAATGGTTAGTTTGAAAGCATACATCATCTTATCTCAATTATATGAACAAAAGAACATGTTTGAAAAATGTGTATTTTATTATGAAAAAATCATTGAACAATTGAAGTTCTTGAAGAATGATGTTAATTGGGATATTTCTAACAACTTAGCTTGTTATCAATATGGAATCGGTAAATATGAAGAAGCCAAGGCCAACTTTGATATAGCTTTAGAAAAGTTTGAACAAGATTCGGAGATTGTAGACGATAAAATCAAGTATACCATTGAGTATAATATCATTAGAACCGAAGAACATATTACCAAAGAAGAGGACAAGTCATCGATTTTGAAAAAATACAATGATTTGATTGAAAAAATCCCTGAAAACATGAACCTTTATGTTCAACTAAGAAAGTGTCTACTTGACAAAAACAGCACTGAATTATTTAAAAATATCTCAGATGAAAATCCATATAACCTTGAAGTAAGATCTATTCATTCTTGGATGATCAAAGCTGATGCTTCATTAGGCATAGAAGATGAAATTATTCATAACAAATTTACTTTGGAAAAGGTTTCAGATAAAGATTCTTATGCTTTGATTACTTTGGGTAACATTTACATTAACATTTGTAGAAAACTAAAACGAGATGGTCAAAACCCAAGTGAATATAAACTGAAAAACTCATATCTAAAGGCTTTGAAGTTATTCAGAAATGCTTTGAATTTGGATCCATACAACGTTTATGCTGCACAAGGTATTGCCATAGTATATGCAGGTTTGGGCAAGCACACTGAATCTTTGCAAATTTTGAGAAGATGTAGAGATAGTATCAATGACAAATCCGTTTTCATTAACCTGGCTCAAGAACTAACAGCCATCAATGATTACATAAAGGCCATAGATAACTACAACATTGCACTATCAAAAACTAAAGACCTAATAGGTAAGGCTGATGTTCTGAATATGTTGGGAAGAGTTTGGTTGCTAAGATATTATAAAGATGGTTCTATTGATTTCATATACAGAGCTGTTGAAAGCAATCAAAAGGCTATTCACTTTGTTGAAGAAGAAGTTGGTGTAGATACTAAAGATCATGTATATGAAAAGTTCATGATGGATTTGAAATTTAATCAAATTTCCTTATACATGATCTTGATCAGCAAGATTGTAAAAATCCCACAAGGTCAAAGATCTATTACAAAGATGGAAAACGTTTTAGTGAACGTCACCGATATAATTCAGTTCATTGAGTTCGTTCTTAATAGTAAAGACTTGATTCAATTTTTCCATCCTAAAGATTTGAGTCATAAATATGATAAATTGAAAGGTGAATTGATAGGTAATCTAACTGATGCTATTGAAGAACAAAAGAACTTTGATTTGGCTTTAGAAAACAGATTGAAGGAAGCCAAGGAATATGTAGAAAATGAAAAACTACAAGAAACCAAAGAAAAAGAAGAACAAGAGCTGAAAGAACAAGAGCTAAAGAGAATCGAATTGGAAAAGTATGCTAAGCTTCAAGAGGAAGCTCAGAAGATTATAGATGAAAGACAAGAATTGATAGATGATGAGAACGATGTAGTCGTTGATGAAAACAAAGACAGAGACGCAGAATTTGTTGTTGACAAGCCAAAGAAGAACTCTAAGAAGAGAAAAGCTAATGTTGTTGTTGAAGATGATGAAGATTTGGATGAATTAGAAGCTGGAAACGAAAGCTATGCCTCTTTACCAAGATCAAAGAGAGGCAAAAAGAGTGCACTATCATCTGAGTACATAGAAGAAAGTGACCATAATGAAGTGGAACTTGAAGAAGCTCCTGATGCTCTGTTGGAAGACGCCGAACCAACTCCTGAGGTTGAAGATGAGCAGTAGATTATATAGACGCCGTGAATGAACCTTTAAGATTGGAGACTAGCAGTATATTATGTAGACGTCCTGAAGAAACGTCTCAGATTGTAGACCAACCGTTGATTATATAGACCTCCTGTAGCAGCCTACACAGACTCCCCGGACTCCCCAGACCCTCCTGTGTATCCTTCCAGCAGTCGACCAGCAATCACTTCAAATTTTTGAAAAAAAGTTTGCAATTTCGTCTTTTCTTTTTTTTCGTCGTGCGTTGTTGAAAACGCTTATGAATCGACTTTTCAAAGCTATAGCGAAAGTAACCATATAGCTATTTGACATAAAGGCGTGACCAACCCCATATACGGCTAGAGGCTTATATATTGATTATTGTAAGAAAACTAGACAAAATTTGAGTCGTTTTGATACCAATATTGTAGAGTTTGGACATGGCTAAACAAGAACATAACAACAAGCAAGCTAAGGCTTCTAAGTTGAAAAATACTAGAACCATAAGAACTATTCAATATAATGAAAATAACGATGCTAAGAAGAAGAGTGATTACAACGGATTGTTGAGCAAAGATCTGTCTTTGATCAAAACCGAAGACTACATTAATTTGAAGCAAGCTGAAATCAAGGCTTTTATTGATACAATTATTAAAAACAAGAAGTATGGATCTAACAAAAGAGCATATCAAAGTTTGCCCAGACATCTGAGAAGAAGAACAGGATCACACAACATACGTAGAGTGCCTAAAAGACTTAGAAAGAGAACACTGAAAGAAATGATGAAGTCAGACCAAAAGGTTATGGACGGTAACACCAGTTTGATGAAACATAACAAATCTTTGACCAATAAACAATATTATAAACAAAAGATGGCCGTTAAGCTGTTGAAGTTACTCACCAGATCTAAGTTTATGAGAAGAAGTATTCCTAGCAAGATTGGTAAGTTCAAAATAGGCAGCAGGTTCAATTTAAGACAAAGAATAAAAATAATGGAGAATTCTATCAAAGAAATGAAACAGCAAATGGGAAAAGAAGACTCTACCGATGTTCTTAACAACAGATTAGGACATATTGACCTTGTTGGAAACAACAAAGCTGTTGAAGATACTTTGAGATTGAATAAAAGCATTAAATATTACAAAAGACAACAAGGTAAAGATCAATGTAAGTGGTTACCTTCACACGTTTATAACATTAAAAGATGCCATATGATCAAGTACCATGGTTTTAAAGTGGCTTTGAAGCCAACTTTAAAATGTTACAGATTAATAAATAGAAACAATGGTATTAGTAATAAAGCTGACAAAACCTTGATTATGGATACCTCACATCTGGGAAAAATTTTGATTACATTAGAAAAGGGAGAAGATTTGTTTGAGTTATTAAACAGTAAATTTGACAAAAAAACTCTTAAATTCAGCAATAAGGGTGTTTATGTGGATGGTGTTTACTATGGTAGTGTCAACTATTTGAAGTGGATTGAAAAAAAGAAGAAAATCTTATTGATGTTGGATAGTGCTGTTTATAAGAAAGTTATAAAAAAACTATTGAGTTTGTATACTAATGAGGTGAAAGAAGGTGTTCTTAATGTTCAAGATTTGACATTTGCCGTTGGCTCAATCAAAATAATTGGTACTCAATCTTTAAATACCTTGTTAAAGTGCATCAGAACATATCAAGAAAACGAAGAAGATGAATCTTTGTTGAATTTCACAGAATTTTATCAATTAGCCAGCCAATTTAAAGACTACTCAAACTTTATCAATGACAATTTCATCATGGGATTAAATATCAAAGATCCAAGATTGACTAGAACTCCGAGTTTACCGCAACTGAAATCTGAGTTTTCAGAGTCGGATATGTTGAAAATGTTTAATAAGTTACAAAACTTGAATAAATACTCCATACCTAAAGAATCATTTGATTTATTTGATTCTCATAAAAGATACGAATCTTATAAGGACAAGTTAACTATAAAAGACTTGCACAAAGTACTAAATACTGGAAATACATCATCCTGCACTAGCAAAATACCATTATTGCTACTAAAAGATAATGATCACATTAAAAACAGCTTTACTATTATGCTACCATATCACTGGACTATGCCACTTTACTATAAGTTAAATCGTATGCCACATGTTTTTTTGGTAGGTTTAAATCAAATAAACCAAATAGCCTATGATCATGGCGCACAAAGTGTACAAAGAAATGTTCTAACAGATGTCACATCTTGGCAGTACAACTTTTTTGAGTATTTTAATGCTTTAGGTGATAGAGAACATTGGACTAGAAAAGGAAAGGGCAGAAGAGTAAACTTTGATAAAATTAAAGCAGAATTCAGAGATGGTGAAAAGATAGATGAAATGGGTGATTACTTCAAGTCAGATTGGAAGTTCTTGTACGAATACATTGTTAGAGATAAAAATCTTGATATAATAAAGTTTATAAAAGAATATGAATGGAAGTATAGCAATTGGGAGAACGATTTCAAAACAAGATTTACTTTATTTGATAAAGATGAAGATAAAATAGTATTGAAATGTAACAAAATTAAGCTTGTCAAGAATGGTAACATTAAGAAAAATGCTAGAGTCTATAGAATAAACAAAGCCCATGTAGATGGATCCAATCCATGTATAACTGATCTTATTGGGTTTGTAAGTTTAAGCAATTATGATTTATCAGAAGGTAAAAGCACGGGATTCATCTACTATAACCTAGGTCACAATATTGAAAATATCGATGAATATTATAAAGATAAGTTTTTGATTAAAAATACAGGAGAAGATGTATTTAGACCAGCTAAATTAATGAACTGAAAAAAAAAATATAATATATATAATCTTAATTTAAAACGTTGTTACAGAATCCAAATCATCTACATTTAAAAAATCAACTTGGAAATCGTTAAGTTGTTGCTTCCATAAAATATCTCTGTTGTAAACTGGGAACTGTGGAACACCCCATATTCTTACTTTGTAATTTTGATCGTGTAGTTGATTTATTAATGTTTTTAGACAAATTTTCATATCATCTGAATCTAATGATTTTATCTTCACTAGGGACATGCTGTCATCTGCTGTACAAAACCCTATCAAGTTGTCTAGCGACTCAGAGACTACAGGTGATTTAAACTGAACTTCTTTTTTGAAAACCTTTATCATTGATGAGTCTAGAAAAATAAAATCTTCATAATTGCTTAGTTCTGGGAAGTTTCCAGTCAATTCAATAATCAAAGGTTTATATTCGTTTTTATCAAAATCTAGCTGCGTAGTTAGGTATTTTTTTAAAGGTTTTAATTCTTTGATTAACTCATCGTAAGCCTGCAAGTTTTGAGTTTTATCATTCTTGAAGTCAATGTAAAGAATCGTTGGAACTTCAGGTGAATTGAAAAATATCCCGTTAAGTTTATTGCCATCTTTGCCGTTGTTATTTTGGTCCAAGATTTTTTTGATAGGGTCTAAATACAACGTATTTAGATTTCTTTGTTTTGGTTTTAAGTAATCTTTATTGTGACCAACGGCTAATAAGTTGTCCTTTTCTTCTTCTAAAAACCAAATATCAGCTTCTATGCTGTTGACTCCGTGTAAAATAGCGTCATAAAATGGTAGCTTTCTCCAATAATCGTTATGTGAATGAACGTATTGAAGCACACTTACATCACGAGTTAGTATTTCAGTTTGGGAGATGCCTGATTTAACAGATAAATCATCGATGTAGCCTCTAAAATCATCATAGTATGAGACCTCATCATAAGTTGAATGAATATTATCTTCAAAATATCGAAGGAGATTAACCCCGCTTAGGTTTATATTAGCCGCGCTGTAAACATCATAAGGTTGCGGCCTTTTGTGTCTGTTGCTAAGTTGAGATATACTCAATAATATTGTAGTAACAACAATAATAAATCCAACAATAATTTTTGTTTTAAATTTACTACTGCTGAAAACATTGAAATTCATATGACTGTTTTCATAAATTGTAAAATCATCATATTGATAGGGCTCTGTAGAGCTAACTTTATTTGGTTTTGTTGAAGATTCAGATACATTACTAGCATGTGACTCCCTTCTGGACTCATCAAACGCAGGTAAAGTCATATTTGAAGAATAATATGGTTGTATTATATGTTTTATTACTTTTCAATAAAAGTATGTTCAAAAACAAAGAAAGAATGGAAGCAAATTTGAATTAAGCAATATGCTGCATTTGTTTTAAAATTTGAAAATGGATTTTTTCTTTTTTGTTTTTACTCTCGACGATATGCATAAATATCGCCCCACATTTATCACGGGAGGATATATGGTTAAATTATTTTTTTTGTGCACGATTGTAGAAAAAAATGGGGTGACTGTCACGTGCACACCCACGTGCTTTTTTGGAATAATCACTTTGTAGCGCCAAAAATAAGGTCACATGACTTGACGTAAACAAAATTAACTAAAATTACCCAAATAGGTAATTTCTATTTAAAATTTAACTAAAATAGTACTAAAGTAGTTTACATTTTGGTATTTAAGTTAAACTGTAGTAAGTTTCAATGTCTTACCTTTAGTTAACAAATTAGATGTAATCTTATTGATTTAAAGAACATTAAATAATTTCTTGTTTGACTTCTATCTTTACTTTTTTAAATTTGGGTTCATTTGCATCCTTTTCTTCTAACAATCCATACCCATACAGCTCTTTACTTAGTTGGTCGAATTTTTGATCCCAATCACCTAGCAAATCCTCATCACCAAATCTCATCTCAATTCCGTATCTCTCCTGCACAAGCACTTTCCATGCCAATATTTTTCTGTAGTTTTTATCTGCATTTTCCTTGCTTAGATAACTTATGTCCAAGTCTTCAATGTCCTTAACTATGCCATTCTTCAATGTTTCGTCAATTTCTACTCTTCTGTCTTTACATTTGCTAACTAGACAAACATCACACTTGGGTCTTTGTGTTGAAGTACATATATTTTGACCAAACCCCACTAATATCAAATTGATTTCAGCCCAAAACTTTTTTTCTATACTAGCTTCCAACAATTCTCTGGTATGTTCGGCATTTTTCAAAGGCTTTCTACCTTTATCGTTTTTGATCCATTCAAACTTACTGGCAAATCTATTGACATGGGTATCAACACCAATTCCCATGTTTTCACCAACACCATTTTGCATGTACAATAAGCCAATTTTTGGACCAACACCTTTAATATCAAGAACTTCTTCATATTTTTCTGGAATTTCTGTTAGCTCACTCAAATCTTTGATATTCTGAGCTTTCCGTTTGTGAAACCCAACTTTTTTAATTAGTTCATCAATTTCATCAGTTTTTTTTTGTTTTAAATATTCAATAGAAATACCCTTTCGTACACCTTTTTTATCAAATTTCAGAGAGTCTATAAACATATTTTCAAATGCATCAAATGTCATTTCATCTTTAGTTTGCGGGGACAACATCAAACTGATTAATACTTGAAGCTTTAGATCTTTTATTGATGGTATTATTTTGTATTTGTAATTTATAACCAATGGTGTATTCATGCATCCTTTTACATCAACAGTTGAAGACATTAATTTTCTCATGAATCTGATTTGTTTGTATTTGGCCAAAATTGGGTATTCCGAAGGCAGATCTTCTTCTAAAGACTTAAAAACAGTTTTATTTATGTATTGTACAAACTGCGATACATTCATTTTGTTAGTTTTACCCATTGTAACTGTGTTGTTAAAGATGTTTCTTTTGGTTGTGGCAATAAGGAGCACTTGGGGTTTGTCTTTATAGATAAAAAATAAATAAACAAAACGAGATATTTTGGACAAGAATGCCCGTGTTTAGTACAAGGTCACGTGTAAAGCTTTTATCAATCTAGCACATAAGTCACAAGCTTGAACTTTGACTATTAACTGCGGCATTAGATGATGTTTGAGCCTGAGTAAAGTCAAGACCAAAGATTAATTCTTGAGTTTTATAAGTTAAAATAATAATAGTAAGCAGAAATGAAGTTTCGAATGTTTCTGTTATGTGTTTATAGATGTTTGTGAGCGTTTGTATTCAATATTCACATTAATGAACTTGAGTACTCTTTTTATAAAAACCCAAAGAAGAATATATATATAACAGGACAACATGTTTCAGCTTATTGAAGTAATGAAACATTTGTATATACATTAGACGTAAGTTTCTGCATACTGAGTTAATGAAATATAATATACTGTTTTTAAAAATTATATTTTGAACTCATAAAATACTAATTATAACAATATTATAAACTATTAATAGGAGTACATCGTATTCACTCTTTTCAATGCACCTGTTTGAATATATAAACTTAGATTCTTTTCTTTTTTTTTAAACATTTATGTATATCCTAAATTATCCGGAAAAACTTAAAATCCCTTTTATATTATCATTAGCCCAGATTATAATCTAAACCAAGGAAAAACAAACCCTTAATATTTTTTAAAGGGTTTTTTACAAGAAAAAAAAAAACTAACAACTTTACCCCACGGATTATCTCCTATTTTATCGTCAAAAAGGGGTTTTACCCTGTTTATTAGGAATTTTATTAGTTTTTGATAGAGAGATGAAAAGTCATTTAGATTTGCATTTAGTGGTCATATATAAGGAAGAGATGTCTATCACATTTAAGTTTTAAAATGTAGATGTTCATTATTACATTTTAACAATTTTTTCTTAGTCTTTTTTTTTTTTAAAATGTCGATGAAAACAAGTAACTGATTGATTAAACCCGAAGACTCAGAAACATATATCCGAGAAATAGTAAATATCATATTACTAATTTTACCACATAATGCACAAGTAGAATATTCATAACTGAGAGCTTTAAATCATGGTGAGACATTTTCCAATATCCGCCGAGAAATATGAATCGTAATCCGATTCATACCAAAGGTTCTCACATGATTTTTTTTCTTTTCCCCACGGCAAAAAAACACAACACCAAAAAATTTTAGCACCTGTTTCTGTGGGGAATATTTTTCTACATTTTTTTTTTTTTTTTGATGGGGATTGCAGTGAAAAAAAATTGTTGACAACATAATAGCATGATATAAGTGGAGAAAAAAAAGAAATTTTTTTTATGAATTACCTGAATGGGAAATAACCCCACAAACAAAAAAAAAGAGTGAAAAGTTTTTGCTATGTATTTCCCTCTCAAAAAGTATGGTTTTCGGAAAAAAACAATAGCTTTACCACCCACTGATATTATTTCAAGAGGGTTTTGCACTGGACATTCCTGTCTTGCGGGAAAATTCACGATACTTTTTTTTCAGCTAGAAAAAGTCTGTTATTTTTGTTTTTCTAGTGTGTTTTCACCGCAAAATTAAACGGTGATGGTTTCAATATTCAAAGTATTTAAAGGAGAGATTGAAATGATGTTAAGGATATTCTTTAATTTCAAAGTTTAAATTAGGTAGAAATAATATGAAATATAACATAAAAACCATACAATAATATAATATAAATATGTCTGGTTCAATTACTCCAGAAGTCGGTGCTCCAGTAGCATCTGAACACTTAGATTCTCCTATTTCCACTCCATCCAACGAAAACTCTATTGCCGAAATTAAAAACGATGAATTAGACCAAGCTCTAGATAAAGAACATAGATACGATGACGCCGAATTAAAGGTGCTTCAGGATTCTTTAAACTCCAAGGGCTTTAGTCAATTCACCGGTGTTGTTTTCTTGTGTTTATTGATTTCCTTTGGTGGTTTCATTTTCGGTTTCGATACCGGTACCATTGGTGGTTTCTTCAACATGGGTAACTTCAGAAAGAGATTTGGTTCCTACCACAAAGGTAGAAAAGAATTTTACTTTACTAATGCTAGAACTGGTTTGATGGTTTCCATTTTCAATATCGGTTGTGCCATTGGTGGTTTAGCCTTAGGTGGTTTATCTGATAGATTTGGTAGAAAAATGGGTTTAACCATTGTTACCTGTATTTACATGGTTGGTATTTTAATTCAAATTTGTTGTCAACCACACACCCACGTTTGGGTTCAATACTTCATTGGTAGATTAATTGCCGGTTTGGGTTTCGGTGCCATTGCTGTTATTTGTCCTACTTTCTTAGCCGAAACTGCTCCAGCCAACTTAAGATCTATTTGTGTTACTTTCTACCAATTAATGATTACCTTAGGTATCTTCATGGGTTACTGTTGTAACTATGGTACCAAGCAATACTCTGATAACAGCACTGCTCAATGGAGAGTTGCTGTTGGTTTATGTTTTGCCTGGGCCTTATTAATGATTGCTGGTATTACCTTTGTTCCTGAATCTGCTAGATACTTGATCCAAAAAGACAGATTAGAAGAAGGTAAGAAATCCATCGCTCACTTAAACAAAGCCTCCGAAGATGACGCCATTGTCATTGCTGAATTTGATGCCATCTTAGCTGCTGTTGAAGCCGAAAGATTAGCCGGTGAAGCTTCCGTCAGGGAATTATTCTCTACCAAGACCAAGGTTTTTCAAAGATTAATCATGGGTGTAATGATTCAATCTCTACAACAATTAACTGGTGATAACTACTTCTTCTACTACGGTACAATTGTCTTTGCTGCTGTTGGTTTAAAGGATTCTTTCCAAACCTCCATCGTTATCGGTGTTGTTAACTTCTTCTCTACATTAGTCTCTTTATTCTTTGTTAACAGATTCGGTAGAAGACAATTGCTATTAGCCGGTGCCGTTTTAATGGTTTGTTGTTACGTTGTCTTTGCTTCCGTTGGTGTCAAGAAATTATACATTGGTGGTTACTCTGCTGATGCTAAGACTTCCAAGGGTGCTGGTAACTGTATGATTGTTTTCACCTGTTTCTACATCTTCTGTTTCGCTAACACCTGGGCTCCATTAGCTTACGTTATTTGTGCTGAATCCTACCCATTAAGAGTCAAGAACAAATGTATGGCTATAGCTGTTGGTTCCAATTGGTTATGGGGCTTTTTGATTTCCTTCTTCACTCCATTCATCACCTCTGCCATCCACTTTTCTTACGGTTACGTCTTCATGGGATGTATGATCTTTGCCTTCTTCTACGTCTTCTTTACCATTCCAGAAACCAAGGGTTTAACTTTAGAAGAAGTAAACGAAATGTGGTTAGACGGTGTCTTGCCATGGAAGTCTGCCTCTTGGGTTCCTGCCTCTAAGAGAGATGAATCTTATGATTCCGAAGCCTTGAAGCATGATGAAAAGAAGGGTTTCAAGAAATTCTTCTAAGCTGCTTCAATGACCTTAAAATAATAATAATAATAATGATAAAACAAATATATGAACTATATATAGACTAATACACATAAACGATATACATTTGCCTATTAATTATACTATTTATCTCCTAAGTCGCTTTTATCATATATAAAATAGTCCATGGAAGGTCATTTGATGTTTTACCCGCCTTGCCTTTTATCTCCTAACTTGCAAACAGTCATATTTTTTAGGTATCCAAATATTCTCGTATAGATAGATGGCTTGGATTACGTAAGAACCAATGAAAAAACTCGGACCCGTTATTTTCTCCTGCTTAATGCTGTGCGTGCTTCGGGTTTTACGAAGCTGTATTTCACAGGCGGAAGCGAGTTGCATCATCGTCCATTTAACGTGCTCCGAACGGGTTTAATAAAAAAAAAATCATCAATAATATAGCGGACATAACAAAAACGCCACTGTCAAAAAAAAACAGTAGAAATAATTGGTATTTCGCCTTGGATGGCTAAGAATTTAATGACCTCCGAGGATTTGTTTTTTTTTTTTTACAACTCACACAATTATTTTAACTTTTATCTCTCATCAAAGGACGAATAGGTAATTGTATATAAAGCAAAGGTCATTGCTTTTTCATTTAAATTATATCTGATGACTTTATATCGGTTCAATTTTTTTCTTTTAAAAAAGGTTTAATATAATCCCCAATACTTAATACCTCTAATATAACATGTCTGATAACTCTGAAGTTGAATCTTTCAACGCCAAACATGTCGAGGCATCTGGTGGTACCAAAGACCCTTACACCGGTGTCCCAGACACCAATTCTGTGCAATCATTGGCCAGAACCTTCACACATATGTCTTTAGCCTCGAGCTCTAATGACAACGAAATTTATGGTGTACCTGTTGATGGTCCAGAAGGTGTAGAAAGCTACAACGCAAAAATTGACCCTAACTCTGAAGAATTCGATGCCCATGCTTGGATGAGAAATTTAAACAGATTGAGATCCGCTGATCCTGATTACTACAAGAACATTTCTTTGGGAATGGCATACAAAAATTTATCTGCTTTTGGTGATTCATCTGATGTTGTTTACCAACCTACTGTTTTGAATGTTTTTCAAAAATCTATTGAAGATATATACAGAAAGGTAAGAAAAGCTAGACCTTCAGACAAATTCACCATTTTGAAACCTATGGATGGTATTTTGAAACCTGGTAGTTTAAATGTTGTCTTAGGTAAACCTGGTTCTGGTTGCTCTACTTTATTAAAGACATTATCTTCCTCTACTTTTGGTTTTGAAGTCACTAAAGATTCTGTTATTTCTTATGATGGTATTACTCCAAAGGAAATTGAAAATAATTACAGAGGTGATGTTGTTTACCAAGGTGAAGTTGATATCCATTTCCCACATTTAACCGTTTTTGAAACTTTAAATAATGTTGCTTTGTTAACTACTCCTAAAAACAGAATTAAAGGATTATCTAGAGAAGAATTTTCTAAACATATGGCTGAAGCTACCATGGCCATGTATGGTTTATCTCACACCAAGAACACTAAAGTTGGTAACGAATTAGTTAGAGGTGTTTCCGGTGGTGAAAGAAAAAGAGTATCTATTTGTGAAATTTCTTTAGTCAATGGTAAGATTGTTTGTTATGATAACTCAACGAGAGGTTTGGATTCTGCTTCTACTTTATCTTTCATAAAGTCGTTAAAAACTCAATCCAAAGCTTCAGATACTACTTCAGTTGTTGCTATTTACCAATGTTCTCAAGATGCTTATGACTTATTTGACAACGTTATAGTTTTAGATGAAGGTTACCAATTATACAACGGTCCTAGTAACAAGGCAAAAGATTATTTCATCAAAATGGGTTATGTTTGTCCTGAAAGACAAACCACCGCTGATTTCTTAACTGCTGTTACTTCTCCTACTGAAAGAATCAAAAACACTGAAATGATGGAAAAGGGTATTAAAATTCCTGAAACTTCTTTGGAAATGTACGAATACTGGAACGCTTCTGAAGAATGCCAAGAATTAAAATCTGAAATTGATTACTATTTAAGCCATATTGATTCTTCTTTGAAAGATCAATTCCACCAAGCTCATACAGCTTCCCAAGCTAAGAGAGCCAGACCTTCTTCTTCTTACTTATTGACCTTCCAATTGCAAGTCAAGTACTTATTACAAAGAAATTTCACTAGAATTAAAAACGACATAGGTTTATCGATGTTCCAAGTCCTTGGTAATTCTTTTATGGCTTTGATCATAGCTTCTATGTTCTACAAGGTGATGTATTACACAAACACTTCTACTTTCTTTTACAGAGGTGGTACTCTTTTCTACGCTGTTTTATTCAATTCTTTTTCTTCTTTATTGGAAATCATGACTTTATATGAAGCTAGACCTATTATTGAAAAGCAAAAGAATTTGGCCATGTACCATCCTTCTGCTGAAGCCGTTTCTTCCATTTTATCTGAAATGCCTGCCAAAATTATTACTGCTATTGCTTTCAACATGTTTTATTACTGGATGACTAATTTGAAAAGAGATGCCGGAGCTTTTTTCTTCTACTTGTTGATGAATTTTGTTTGTTTACTAGCGATGTCTCACATTTTCAGATTTATTGGTTCTGCTACCAAGTCTTTCCCTGGAGCAATGGTTCCTGCCTCTGTTATCTTATTGGGTATTTCCATGTACGCAGGTTTTGCTATTCCAAAAACAAGTATGCTGGGTTGGTCCAAGTGGATCTATTGGATAAATCCTATTCAATATGGTTTTGAATCCTTGATGATCAATGAATTCCATGGTGTCGAATACCCTTGTTCATCTTACATTCCAAGTGGTCCTGGTTACTCTGATTTTGATTCTGCCTATAAAACCTGTTCTGTTGTTGGTGCCGTTCCTGGCTCCGATATTGTTAGTGGTGATTTGTTCTTGAAATTGTCTTATGGATACGAACATAGTCACAAGTGGAGAGGTTTTGGTGTGGTTGTGGCCTACGCTATTTTCTTCTTTGGTGTTTACTTAACATTTACCGAATATAATGAATCTGCCAAGCAAAAGGGTGAAATCATCGTCTTCCCTCAAGCTGTTGTTAGAAAGATCAAAAAAATGTCCAAATCCACACATGATTTAGAATCTGCTTCTGCTTCTGATGAATCTTATACTGATAAGAAACTGGTTTCTGATGATTACGATGAATCTCAAGATAGCTACGATGATGTTGGTTTAAGTGAATCTGAAGCTACTCTTCACTGGAGAGACTTGTGTTATGATGTTCAAATTAAAGGTGAAACTAGAAGAATTTTGAACAATGTTGATGGTTGGGTTGCTAAGAATTCCATTACTGCTTTGATGGGTTCCTCTGGTGCTGGTAAGACTACTTTAATGGATTGTTTGGCCTCTAGAGTTACTATGGGTGTTATCACTGGTGATATATTGGTTAATGGTCGTTTAAGAGATGAAGGGTTCCCAAGATCTATTGGTTATTGTCAACAACAAGATTTACACTTGGCCACCGCTACTGTAAGAGAATCATTAAAATTCTCTGCATACTTAAGACAACCTGCTTCTGTTTCCAAGGAAGAAAAAGATGCTTATGTTGAATCTGTTATCAAGATTCTAGATATGCAAAGGTATGCTGATGCAGTTGTTGGTGTTATGGGTGAAGGTTTAAATGTTGAGCAAAGAAAGAGATTAACTATTGGTGTTGAACTAGCTGCCAAACCAAAATTGCTAATGTTCTTAGATGAGCCTACTTCCGGTTTAGACTCTCAAACTGCTTGGTCTATTTGTCAATTAATGAGAAAGCTAGCCAACCATGGACAAGCTATTTTGTGTACAATCCATCAACCTTCTGCTATGTTAATTGACCAATTTGATAGATTATTATTTTTACAAAAGGGTGGTAAAACAGCCTACTTTGGTGACCTAGGTGAGGGTTGTAAGACAATGATTGATTACTTTGAAAGTAAAGGTGCTCCAAAGTGTCCTCCAAATGCCAATCCTGCTGAATGGATGTTAGACATCGTCCAAGCTAGAGACTATCATGAAGCTTGGAAGTCTTCTGACGAATACAAACAAGTTCACGCTACTTTGGATGAAATGGAGAGAGAATTGCCTAATATTGTTATTTCCAACGCTGATGATACTTCCGCTTTTGCTGCTTCTTTCCCTGTCCAATTATTCTACGTTTACAAAAGAGTTGTTCAACAATACTGGAGAACTCCAATCTACTTATGGGCCAAGTTTTTTGTTACTGGTGCTTCTGAGCTTTTCATTGGTTTCACCTTTTTCAAAGCAAATCACACTCTACAAGGTTTGAAAAATCAAATGTTGGCTATTTTCATGTTTGTTGTTATTTTTAATCCATTCTTGCAACAATACTTACCAATCTTTACACAACAAAGAGACTTATATGAAGCTAGAGAGAGACCTTCAAGAACTTTCTCTTGGTACGCTTTCTTAATTGGTCAAATGTTAGCTGAAATATTCCCTAACATTTTATGTGCTATTCTAGGTTTCTTCTGTTTCTACTACCCAATTGGTTTTGCTAGTAACGCATCTTATTCTGGTCAGTTGGTAGAAAAATCTGGTTTATTCTTCTTCTATTCCCTTATTTTCTTTACTTGGATTGGTTCTACTGCTCTTATGGTTGCTGCTCCATTTGAAGATCCACAAGCTGGTGGTCACTTAGCCAATTTAATGTTTACTATGGCTTTGTCATTCAATGGTGTCTTTGTTGGCCCAGGTAAACTACCAGGATTCTGGAAATTTATGTACAGAGTATCTCCTTTGACATACTTTGTTGATGGTGCTTTATCTATTGGTTTATCTGATAATAAAGTTGAGTGTTCTCAATACGAATACACAGATGTTCAACTACCTGCTGGCATGACTTGTGGAGAATATTTGTCTCCTTACATTGAGAAAGTTGGTACTGGGTACATTCTTGATAAGAATGCTACTAGTGAATGTAAAATGTGTCAAATATCCACTACAAATGCTTTCTTAACAACTGTCAGCTCCAAATATTCTAGAAGATGGAGAAACTTGGGTATCTTTATAGCTTATATTGCTTTCAACTATGTCATGGCCATGTTCTTATACTGGTGGGCTAGAGTTCCTAAGAAAGCTAATAGAGTTTCTGATGAAAAAGACTCTAGTAAAGATAAAAAAGATGAAAAGAAATAATTGCTTTTACACATATATAGTATATCTTGATAAGAATTATCATTTAATTTTATTTAATAGTTTTTCACTACAAGCTTTAGTAAGATTTTTTTTTTTTTTTGTTAGAGATTAGGTTTGAATAGGTACAAAAAATGGAATCAGCTCAATATACATCGTTAATTTTAAAACAAAAATTTATGACAATTTTGCATATTAACAAAAAACTTGACAAGTTGAGCATGCCTATCTAACACATTAAAAAAAAAAAAAGAAAAAGAACGAAGATACAAAGCTTATTTGTGTTTAATCAATAAGTTTTAAAATAATAACTTCGAAATAACACAAGTATGTGCCATTATTGTATTAGTCCAAACTTAAGAAAAATTTGTTTCATGTTTGAAAAAAAACCCAAGTAAGATGTTTTAAGTCATTTAAAGTAACCATCAAAAAAAATTAATGCTAATAAAATAAGAAATATATCAGAAATTATAAAAATTAGATCTTTGGATACAGAATAGTTTCTGGCTTAATAATAGCAGATAACAAAACTCAGAAGTTGATCCTCATTACTTACGGAGATAGTCATTACTACCACTTTCCAAAAGGAGGTGTAGAGTATAACGAGGTGAGATACAAAAAATGTGAGAGCACTCAAAACTATGAGGGTGTACCAAATATGAAATACTGTTTTATGGAAAGTGCTTTAAGAGAAAAATGGGAAGAAGCAGGAGTAAAAGGTAGAATCACAAGAGATTTGGATAAGTACTATTACTACAACGATAGCGTCATCACAGATAAGCTACACCAGTGGGTAAACAAAAAGCAAAGAAATTTTCCTAAAAGTATCGATTACTACTACGAAATGACCGTTGAAAAAAGTATGTGATGAGTGGCCGGATGGCAATTTAAGACCAAGAAAATGGTTTGATTTACAAGAGTGTTTAAATGAATTGGTTAGCAATGGCAGGTATGCACATTTTAAAGCTGCATTAAGATGTAACGTTGTCTGAGATAAGAACAACATTTACAGAAAGCAGTTTAATTGTGACCAGCTAGCACTTAAAGCAAAACAGGAATTTTGGCCAAGATTATATAGCAAAAGGTTTAAAAAAGTTATTTAACTTTAATTACTATAAACAGCTTTTATTTAAAAACTTTTGTACACTTTTGTAACGTTCAAATAATTTTTATTTGATTCTATATGTATTTTTTACAGCCGATCTTTCAATTTTATATATGTACTGCATAATCAAAAAAGTTTTAGATATAATTAATGCATATGTGTTCTGATGTAATAATTTACATATATTAAAAGTTTAATGGCAAACTTGCTTTTAGTTTTAGATCAAATTTTATTTTTTCTGCCTACTTCTAACCAAATTTTATTTTATGTTGTTTCAATACCATGAAAAAACCTTTTTCCTAATATTTTTTAGAATTTTAAAATAATTTTGTAAAATTAAATAAAAACCATTGTTAAATTATTTGAAATTATTTGGAAGAAAACTGCCTCAAGTAATTGTTTGCTTGCACATTTAAGTATTTTTTTCTTCTAAGAATAAATAAATTTTGTTGGTTTGTATTGACTTATAGTAATCTTTATGTCTTTACTTACTTAAATTAAACTGCATTTGCTTTTGGTTTTTTTTTTTATATAAATTTTATCCAAAAAAAAAAGTAGTATATTAAGAATGCTTAAAAATAAAGATTTCTATATACATACCATATTATTAGCTATAAAATATTATCTTGTAATGATATAATTGGTTTAAAAACATTAGCCAATAACAATAATTAATTTCTGCAACCTTAGTTACTTTTAAAGCTACTAAAATTAAAAATTTCCGGCTTTAAAAATAATTTTATATTTAAGATTGGTAATGGTTCTACTTCAAAAAAAGCTAGTCATTTAAATATATATTTTTTAACTTTTTTATTTTCTTAAGCGTTGCTGTCATCAATAATTAAAAGAAACATAATCTCTTAATAGTTTGTAAATTTTACATGCTATTAACAAGCGTTATTAATGTGTAGTTTTTATAACAATAAAAAACAGTAGTAAGAATCATGTAGTATACCTTATGCTTTTTTATTTTCTTAAACTTATTTCTTTTATAAAAACTAATTTGGTATAATTACTTAAAAACTGTACATTAGTTTTTTTTTTTTTTTTTAAATGTGCTTTTTTGATTAAATCATCAAATTTCAACGCAAGACATAGATTAATTTCTTTATTAGAATTTAAAAAATATATATTAAAGTTTGGAACTTGTTTCTAAAACTACTTTGAAAGAAAGTTTTAGTTTTTGTTCTTTTTACAAAAATAAAGTATATATATAAATGTAAACTTACACTAATTATTTTAATTTTTTCACATAATGTGATTTTTAAGTAAAAAACAAAAATCGGCTTCAAATAATCAAAAAGAACTTAAATTTAAGAGGATAATATACATAATTTATTAATTAGTAATTATAAAGAACATTATTTTACAATTTAAATAAACTGTAATAACAAAATAGCTAAACCATTAAAGGCTAAAGTATTGGCTTTGTTAACATCATTTGTAGTGATTATAGAAGGAACAGGAGTTAATTCAATTGATGTTTCAATATTTGGAGCGCTAGAGATTGATAAGTAAGAAGTTTCAATACTGTTTGGAACACCTGAGCTTGTTAAGTAAGGGGTTTCAATACTGTTTAAAACACCTGAGCTAGTTAAGTAAGGAGTTTCAATACTGTTTAAAACACTTGAGCTTGTTAAGTAAGGAGTTTCAATACTGTTTAAAACACCTGAGCTAGTTAAGTAAGGAGTTTCAATACTGTTTAAAACACTTGAGCTTGTTAAGTAAGGGGTTTTAATACTGTTCGGAACACCTGAGCTAGTTAAGTGAGCAGTTTCAATACTGTTTGGAACAGCAGGGCTGTTAGAAGATCCCTTTTGAGTTAAACAATTGTATTCGGTACAGGTAACACTTTCAATTTTGGTGGAAACAGCAGTGGTAACAAAGATTGATGTACCAGATGAGCTTACAGCCAAAGTTGTGGTGTTCCAACCTGAGTAAGTTGGTGTTTCAACAACAATCAAAGGAATGGTAGAAATGTCACCATTGGCATTGGTAATAATAGTTTCACTGGTGAAAGAAGTAGTAAAATGACCTGACCATGGGGTGGTTACAGTTGAGTATGGTGTTTCGACAACAACAAGTGTGGAGGTGGTTGGTTTACCATTGGTTCCAGTAACAACAGTTTGCTCGGTGGTGGTATATGTAAAAGTACCAGTCCATGGGGTGGTTACAGTTGAGTATGGTGTTTCGACAACAACAAGTGTGGAGGTGGTTGGCTTACCGTCAGTTCCTGTGCTAACAACAGCGGAGGTAACAGTGGTGGTACCGGTACCTGTCCAAGCAGTTGTCAAACTAGAAAATGGTGTTTCAACAACAACAATTGTTGAGTTGGTGACTGTACCATCCGATCCAGTGGTAATCACATTGGAGGTAACAGTGGTGGTACCAGCTCCGGTCCATGGGGTGGTTACAGTTGAGTATGGTGTTTCGACAACAACAAGTGTGGATGTGGTTGGCTTAACATCAGTTCCTGTGCTAACAACAGCGGAGGTAACAGTGGTGGTACCAGCTCCGGTCCATGGGGAGGTTACAGTTGAGTATGGTGATTCGACAACAACAATCGTAGAGGTGGTTGTCTTACCATCGGTTCCAGTAACAACTTTGTTTGTCGTATATGAAAAAGTGCTTGATCCTGTCCATTGTGTTGTAACAGTTCCAAAAGGAACATCAACAAGATATCCTATGCTTATAACTGAACCAGATGTTGCATAAGTTGTTGAAACAGTTGTGGTAATTGTGCCGGTATACTGAGCATAGCTTGTACTCATAGTGTATGAATATGGGTATAATACGTAGATAGTATTGGATTCATAAACAACAGTTTTAACAAATGCTGGAGTTGTTCCAGTAGCAGAGACAGTTGTAACAGATGTAGATTGTTGTCCTTGAGTAGATATTGTAGTTCCACTTCCGGTCCATAAAGAAGTTGTTTCTACGGCATTAACAACGTAACATGTTGCTTCTTGTGCCAATGAATAAGAACTATAAGCAAACCCAGTCCAATCTGAATGAGTAACACCGTCTGGACCAGTGTATGTGTATGAAAAAGTACTCTTTCCTTGAATATTTGCGTACCAAATGTTAATAGGGTAAGCATATCCAGCAACCAATGAAACAGTAAAAGTAGCAGCTTTACTATTTTGTGCTTGATATGTTCTGTAAATTTGAGCTTTGGAGTTATCTACACCTACAGACTGGTCAGGAGCTTCACAGCAACCAAAAGAAGCATGACCATCACCAAAACTCAAAATAGAAACGTCATCAGTGTATCCCAAAGAAAAAGTATAAGTACCAGAAGTTTTTGGAACAACATAACCATTGACAGAAAAAACAAAATTTGTAACCGGAATATTAGGATTGGCACCACTTTCTGTAAAAAAGTTAGGATGGTTAAGCCAAATTTCTTTAACGCTTGTAGTTTTGTAGACATATTCAAAGTTTGTGATTCTTATATTATTTGCAACAGTTGCTACTTTAGTCAAGGAATGACCATCTCCTTCAGCAACAATGGCAGAATTAGCAGCATAGCCACCTTTTTGATACGATGAGCTGTAGGCATCAACAGCGTTTTGAGCATAATTGTTACTAGCCCATGGATAGTAATAAATACTACCTACAAGACCATCAACATCAAGTTTGACAGAATCAGGAAGGCATCCATTAATAGTGTCAGCTATAACACTACCAACAAAAATAAGTAAAGCTAACAAAAATTCAACTTTTAAAATCATTAGTAAAATTTTAAAAGTAAAGTTTTGTTATAAAGGGTTCTGGGTTTCCGGATTTATATATATATATTTTTTTTTTTTACATAAAATTTGCTTTTTATGTCATCCTCAAATACAATTCCCAAATTTGAAGAAAAATAAAACACAACAACAAAGTCAGGCTATCAAAACATGTTGACATTTTTAAAAGTCTAAAAATTACGCCCATTATCTAATTAATTCTTGTTTACAAACATTTTTCAAAGCAATATCAAATCATCTTAACTGTTAATGTACGTAATTATTAGATAAAATGTTGTTTTTTTCATTAAAACAGGAATGTGTTGAGATTATTTCACGTTTTGCATAAAAAATGAAGTGCTTTCTATTGTTATTGAGTTTTTCACCAATTTTTCCTAGTTATTGTTTTTAGCATTCTTGTTATAAAAATATTATTAAAAATAACTCACTTGAAAAACATACACCAAGAATTTTTTTTTATATCTTGAAGCTTGTATTGTATTTTAAAAGTTCAAAATTAATAGTATGATTGTGTAGATGCACTTGAAACAAAAAAGAATGCTTTTAATTTTGTTTATGCTGAAAATTTTGTCTATAACAAGAATACCAAATTTTACACCTGATAGTAAGTTATTGTTTTTCTTCAATTTTGAATTTAAATTCCCCGTGGGTAATATTACTTACTTAGACTTTGAGTGATAAAATAGTGAAAAATTAATCTACGTTTAAAAATTTACCTCCAATTACAAATTTTTCTCATTATTTTTAACTTATTGATCTTACACACATTTGGTCATTTTGTTTGAAGAATTCCCTAAAAGGTAATATTTCAAAAGCAAGTGCCAAAAAAAGCCCGCTGACTTTAGTTTGTTTTTGCCTCAGAGTCAATACTTAAAAAAATTTTCTGACTCTAGTACCAAAAAGGAATAATTTTTTCCGAATTGAAGTGAGATTTTTTTTTTTGCACCTGATGTCATGAATTGTCGGAGATAATGACTACGTTTCGAACCGCTGTGCTTTCTCTGATGGTACCGTGTTAAACTTAGTAGTAGTGCTTAAACTTATAATAAACAAGTGGAAACGCTGTAAAGTGTTTTCAATCTAGAATGGTTATATATACATTTCTCTTAACTAAACTCACAAACTTATGTTGTAATGTCATGTCAATCCTAACTCTTATATAGTGACCGAAAACTCGAGGTAAGCTCACTAGCAGAACCTCAAAGAGATTGTAAATTACTTTACACCACAATAATGAGATTAACACCCGAAAGTGTGGTATTGGCATCCCGCTTGTTGTTCCTGGTGTATGGTCTCTCCTCTCTTCTTCTAGGCCCGTGCTGGTGCACGTGATCGAAGTTTTGGGTCGGTATTTCGGACAAAGAGTAAACAAAATTTACAAGGGGAAAGCAAACAGGCGTAGTAGCGCACGGAAAAACATTAATAGACTCTAAAAAAATAAAAAAAGCAAAAAGATGTAATAGTAAAAAAAAGTTGAAGAAACACATAAACAATTAATAATAATAATAAAAAGTGTGGTTAATCAGCAGACGGGTATATAGTTTATTAGTAAATAAATTGTTACGTTTACTAAAGTATATAAATAGTGTTCAAATATAGCATGTTTGAGAGGAATGTGTGTTGACAAAAAGGAAGAATAACGAGAAGGAGCATCAACTATTAAAGACGCGGCAGCGGACATTTTTGAAAAAGCAGGAGGAAACAGAAAAGATTCTGGCAACGTATACCCGCCGTGGTTAGTTTCAAAAAAAAAAAAAAAAGACGGAAAAATAGGAAAAACGGGATGGAAAGATGCGACAAGAGCGGAGATAGAAGTAGGGCAAGTATCATTAAATCAGTGCGCGCATTTGGAAAAAAAATTTAAGAAAAAAAAAGGAAAGGAGTGCATGTGAGTGAGTGAGTGCGGAGCACGATCCGTACCCGAAGTGTAGCGGAGTTAAACGAAGCGGAGCATAGGATACAGTATCCGTTAGCAGCAAAAAAAAGAAGAAGACGAGAGCAACAACAACAACAGAAAACACACACACTGGTAATGTTAGATTTGTTATAAGGAAAGTTAGAAACAGAAAGTGGTGGTGAATATAGAATGAGGGTGGGTGTTATTTGCCAAAGTGATAATGGTGATGGTGAATTTACTGGAGGTAGAGATAAGTGTTTGTGCTGAGGAACTAACTAGACACCAGAAAACGTGACCAAGCCATGAAGTGATGTTCATAGAAGAGTAAGTAGCAGAAGCAAGGAAATAGTGAAAATAGTAAAAAGGAAGTATATAGTTTATATATTGATGATGTTAATAATAGAAATGTTAATAATAGAAATATTAATAATGGTAGTAATGCACAAATTGTTGTGACTAATGATATAGTTTACAAATGTTGTTTGGCCAATGTTGTGTAAAAGTGGTAATAACTGAGTAATAAATACCCAAGTGTAAAACTAAATACTTTTCATATGTAAATATATCTCAAAAAGGGAAAAAAACGTGAGCAAGTGTAAACAAACGGGGAGATTTAACTAGCAAAAAAAAGTGCACCACATGACCAGGTGTAAACAACGGGAAGGGAAAAAAAGAGGGAGGAAGAGAGGAAGAGAGGAAGAGAGGAAGAGAGAAAAAAATATGAGTGCGAAGCACGAGTACGTACGCGGCGGCGAGGAGCGAAGCGGAACAGAGGGTACAGAACCAATAGCAGCAATAAAAAAGAGGGAGTGGGAAGTGGGAAAAAGAGAGAGAGGAAAAAAGAGAGA